>OU343220.1:127778449-127842617 GCA_910596185.1 Chrysanthemum makinoi
GATCCTATGGTGAATCAATGGTATAATCTGTCCCAACCGAATGATAAAAACTGTCCTGATCCTACGGTGAATCAATAGTGATCGTGATGGTGTGGGTGCAACTTCGTCCTCCTAAAATGGTTCAGTCTCATCATCTGATGTTATCGGTGTTAAGTCAACTGATGTAAAATTTGTGATAGGGAATGACAGGGCATTCACCATGTCAAAGTGATGGGATGGGTATCTGAAGGCATTAATGTGACAATCGATTTGAAATGAAAGTAATTAACTCGCAAAATGTGCGTATAAAACCGCATGTATAGTGACTATGCACTTATGATGAAATGATGAGATGCTATGATGATGTAGTTATAGTCTAGGGTCAATGATGCAACCTAGTTCTCTATAACCGAAGCTCTGATACCAATCTGTCACACCCCCAAATTACCTGTTTTGCAGCGGAATGGAATTCCTTAGGGTTGACTGTCATAGCATCACAATCACAGTTATATTGAACGACCTAAAGTGTCGTTTGGAAAATACATCGTTTGATTTAATAAAATAATCAGAGTTTACAAAGTATAGGTCTCAAATGAAAATCAACATGTGCGGAAAATAAGTTTGGTACAAGTCAAACGATATTTTTAAAGTGTATAAATCCCATGTGAGACGCGTCGTCATCGCGACTCTATGATATGTCCACATGCAAGCCATGAAGTGAATGCCTTAGTTACCTGAAAATACATTGCTAAAAGTGTCAACACAGAGGTTGAGTGAGTTCATAGAGTTTATGTATATGTTTAATACGACTACCACAAGTATAAGTTATGTATGACAATGATGTCACAAAAATGATACAATTGCTATAAGTCCATGACACCGAAACTAGACTGATCATGATGTTCGCCCCAACAGAGTGTTTGCCAAACAACTCAAATAATGATATTAAATGAAATGCATCCGTTTTACCAGTTGGAATCCACCAACCCGGATGGAGGAGTCACCCTCGATAGATCTATCCACTCACCCTCGCTTCTATGAAATTAACGGTTCATGTTATATAATGGGGACATTCAATTGGCATGAGGTAACTTAAGCAATGTAATGAATTTGATATACTTGGTATCGTAATAAAATGATGTGCAATGTATTCTCCCCGTAGGTTTGAAATAAAGTAAAAACATAAATAAATCGGGGCTACGAAAACTCACCTGTTGCAATGATTATGATGATATAATGGCAATACTGAAATGAGGCGCAACCTCTGACCGTGACCTATTATGAATGATATGTTCTAATGTAAATCATGAAACAATGTCGTGCATGCAAATCCACATGTAATCTATACCACTTGTACGCTTTTGAAAATAGAATTTATCGTCGAAATATATGTTGATGACATCTCGTCACGTTATAAAATACTTTACAAGTATTTACATTGAAATGATATCTTACGATAATCATTTAATGATTTATTATGAAATTATAAATTTTCGTCGTAAAACAATGTCATTGAAAATTTCATGAAAGTGACAAAACGGCCTTGAAAAGCTAGCCGTAAAATGGTGCACGTCGAGTGTTAGGAAACGAACTCAACGGTTTTGGGAAGCTTGCATCATTATCTCAAAGTTTTAGCATTTAAGTTTTCATCCTAGAAGTCTCGATCATGGAGAAAAGTATAGGTGAAGTATGGTACTTGTGTCCAAAATATCATTTAAGAGTGGTTTTCGGCAAAGTTTATGTAACCGTATATAATTCATTACAACTCCGCTTGACGAACGGTTGGACATTTTGGAAAATATGCTTGGCGAACTTACTTTTACTAGAAGACATCACTTTATAAAAAGTTCTACATCAATGTTAAAAACGACCTTCAACATGGTCTCTTGTTGCCGTAATACTTGTGTATTAGAAATTTAATAGTTTTTCTTATATAATAAAGTTACGACAACTTTGTGTAAACGTGTATAATTTAATCGTTACAAGTCCGTTTTATACGTTTTATATGTCCTTAGCTTTGTATCAAAGTATACTAATATGTTTTTGATAAGTCGACACATTTTATAGTGCTTAAGACTCATTTTTGACTCGTACAAAGTTAAAATAACATGCTGAATTTTCTGAGTTTTATAGTTTTCGTCACCTAACTTGAAAAATTCATAACTTCTTCGTTATAGCTCCGTTTTAACCCGTTCAAGCGGCCACGTTTTCGTTTTAAAGTATATTTTCTAAATATCTAGGCCAAAAATTTTTATCTACTGTCGAGATTTCCAGATTTCAAAAATATGGACAGACCCTTTAGAAAACTTGTCGAAATGAGTTTTTCTCGCGCCAAACCTATTCTAACCAATTCAAAACAACTCCGAAGCTATTCAAATCCTACCATACACCTTCTTAGGGTGTCATGGGTTCCTAGACATCACCAAAAGTGATATGTTTCAAGGGATTCATTATAGGACAATTATATTACATAATAAGTAATAAAAACAACAAAAGTGGTATAAATTCATATGTTACATGCATGTTTTTCTCAAATATGATGAAATGAACATAAAATAAATATGAAGGATGAAAATGAATTTGAGATGCTTACTAGTAACTTGATGAGGTTTTATGAACAAAGGATTAATCCTAAACACCCAAGGTTTTTATTTCACAACCTTAATCAAGAGTGTGTCTAGAGTGTAAGTAACTTGTCTAGAAAATTGTTGAAGAACTCCTCCTTGATCCTTGGTATGGCCGGTTGTAGAGAGAAGAGAGGAAGAGAGTGTTTGCTCTTTTTCACTTAATGATAATAAGTTGTATGTGTATATTATGAGTATAATATCATTTACTTGCAAGATATTTAGTAAATATTGGAGTGACTCACCCCCTTGTGTCGACAAGGGGGTATTTGCAATTACTTTAATACCTTTTTTTTTAAATGATTAAGTATAAGTAGAGGTAAAATTGATTAAAGATAGTTAGTAACTTGTATACATTTTTGAGCATTTAGGGTAGCGTTAACTAAAACTAAATTTTAACGGAACAAAATACGATGTATTGAAGTCATAAAAATTATAAAAATATATTTCTTACAAAAATTGAGTGAAATAATAATTATCATGTTGAATTTACGAAAACCGTCATAATTATATAAATATAAAAATTTATATACAAAATAAATTTAAAACACCGGGTAAACTCATAATTATATTTTTATAGTCTTAATATGATTATAAAAATATATCGGGATAATTTTTGGAAGTTTCGGATCAAATGTTCAAAATAATTGATTACGCGATAGCGTTTATTTAATAGGAAAATAAACGTTTAATGAAAAATGCAAATCCAAGCATGAACTGAAATGATGATAACGATGCTAATGATATGTAGACTAAACCTAGTCTATATGAAATGTCCTTGATGAAATGTTCATGAATTCGCAGCTAAACCATTAAGGTTACGCGAATTTGATACTTATAAACGTAGTTTACGATAAATGATGAAATAGTGAAACTTTTAAAGTTTGCAAAATTACCTGAAATTACGAGTTGTCACAGATGAAATCTTCCAAGAGTCGATCAACATCTTTTCTCAACATTTTCTTTTTACATTTAGTATTAGAAATAGATGTTTCTGTTTTCTCGAAAACGACCTTCATCAATCCAAGTTCCTTATGAAAGTCCCATTCCCAAGACAATGCACAATTTTTCAAATTTTTAACATTTGGTAAAAGATTTTTCTGAAAAATGTCTCTTTGTTCTCGCGGCAGAGGCGATTGAAAATGTTGAACTTTGATTTCAGAATGATATTCTATCTCATGTTGTAAAGTTTTGAGGTTAGCCATGAAAAGGTCAAAATATCTGAGAATTTTGCGATTTTCAGGTTTTGATTTTACTTCACTGATGGAAGGTAAAGGACCATAAGTTTGTGCATAATCTAGTTTGGATTAACATTAGAAGACTCAGACGTTTTTATGATAATCCTTGGTGTGCTAGAAGAATCCGTTGATGTGATGAAAGTGACCACTTTTAAATAGTTAAAAGGTTTGTTGTAAACAACAGTTTCTAATTTTGATCGACTCTCGTCTTCTGCATCTAATTCCTCTTGATGATGATATTCAACAACACTCATAACAGAATTATCAATTTTATATTCTGCACTGGAAACTTCAGAATTTGGTTTGAATGCTTTGGTTGAAAGCTTAGGTTTGTAATCAGCAAGATTCGGTCCATATCCATTTGGATTGGGTTTTAAAGTAAACTTTTCAATAGCTGTGACCGACTCACCATGTTTGTAAACAACAGTTTTAAACTCTTTAAGTTTGTTTTGCAAGCCGATAATTTCTTCAAGATGATCATCTATTCGTTTCGTTGAATGCTTTTTGTATGCAGAGAACTGTTTTTGACAAGTTAACAACTCAGCCTTAGCTTTTTGATTTTCCAAGGTGAGAGCGTTAATTTGCTTTTTATGTTCATTTTTCAGTTGTTCTATTTCAGACAACAAAGCATTCTTCGAAGCGGCTAGATCACGCATCTGTCTCTCTAAATATTTTTCGTTTTGATGAGATTTAGCAAAAGCGGCTTCAAACCCTTTTTCACGGTTTTCTTGAGTTTTGAAAAAGTTGAGTTGCTTTTGTAACCACGGAGTCAATTTGATTATCAAGGGAAACCATAAGGTCATCTTGATCGTCAAATATAACTACGGGGTCTAGTTGAAAATCTTCGGAATGAGATGTGGACGACTCATTTTGAACATTCTGAGCCTTGCCGGATTCAGATGTTGGCGGAGATATTAGATCGGAGATAAATATGGTTTGTTCGGTACCGAGACAAGCCATCGTGTCATACACTGGGCCGTGTCACCTATATGTAACTCATGCATATTAGCCATCAACATAACATATGCATTGGCCTGCAAGTCCTCCATATCATCATCTGAGTCTGCATCTGCCATAAAACTATGTTCCTTGTCTGTGAGAGTTCCGCCAGCTTCATCCTTAAGAGCCAAAAGTAAAGCCTCCTTGTGATAAGCACTGCCCCTAGTCCTCGGCTTTAGGCATGCATTAGCCAGGTGTCCCTTCTCATTGCAATTGTAGCATCGAAGACCATTCAACCCATTCTGAGCATTTCCATGTTCCACCACTTGAGCTCTGTTGTTATTCCTCCCCACAACATTAAACCCTTGACCACCGCCCATATGAGGACCATAACCACGATTCTGAACTTCAACTCGTCCATTGTTCACAACAGCTTGATTCCGTGTGTTAGATGAGGAACGAATACGATTGTTGGATTTGTTGGTGTAACGGCCAAAAGCATTAGCTATCATAACAAATCCTTGTTGCAATGCTTCGAACGGATCAGATTCCTCATTAGCTTCACTAACAAATGCTTGAGCATTGTTGTTGTTGTATGGAACCAATTGAGTTTGTTGAGATTGTTGCTGTGAAGGAGCATTTGGTGTGATTGTAGCAGTTGATTGAGTTGCTGGTTAAGGAGAATAACTATTTTGAGCATACAAAGCAAGTTGTTGATTTTCCGGGTGTGACGGTGAAGCAATTTGAGCACGGAGAATCCTTTCCCTATCAACTTCCTTTTCATGAGGCTTCAAGTAATCGTACAACAATCCGTATGTAGAATGATGCATGTTCTTCGCTTGACGGAGAAAAATGACATACTTCTCCCATTCAGGACCAAGACTACTCAGGAACTTAGTATTAACTGCAATTCTTGGCATGATGATGTTATGTTTATCAAAATCATTTATGATGTCTGAGAATCTATGATGATAAGACTCTAGTGTCTCTCCAGGTTCAATCATGAAGTGTTCATAAGCCAAGTAAATTTTGGATTCCATATCCTCCTGATTGAGTGCAGATCCTTCCATAAGAAGATGAATATGTTCCCACATCGCCTGTGTAGTCTTTTGAGCATCAACACTTCGAAGAATTGGGTTTGGTAATCCTAAAAGGATATATTGCATTGCAAGTTCATCAGCTTCATAGTATAGAAGTTCTTCTGCATTCAGGTCTGCAACCGTAGCAATGTTTGATTGTTCATCTCTTGGTGGATTAGCATTTGGATCTCCGGGTACAATGACAGTAGGCATCTGAAATGGACCTTCCAAGATAACCTTCTTTAAGAACTTTGCATGTGGCTTCTTCAGATCACAAAATCTAAAGAACCTAATCACCCATTGATCGTAGTTTCCTGGAGTGAGCATTGGAGGTCTATCAAGTGATCCAGCCTCATGAATTGATTTTTGGTCGCTAAAGCTTCCCACATCTTTGCAAACCAAGTGGGTTCCTTCATAGTGTTCCTTGATGGATGTAGATTGAAATCGTTTGTGTAGGGTTGAACTTGAAGACTTGGTGGTGGTTGAACCATTTGAGGTTATGGAATTGCTGCAAGTTGTGGAGTATGTTGTTGATTAAATTGTTGTTGATAAATTGCTTGTTGTTGATTCCATTGTTGATGTTGTGGACTTAATTGTTGTTGACGTTGAGTATAAGTGTAAGGGAAATAGTTAGAGTATGGTGGTTGTGACATGTTGAAACACTTGCGTAAAACAAGAAGTTAGGCGTAGAAAACTTAGGCGTAGGATTACCTTATGCGTAAGACAAAGCTTATGCGTAAGATGAATCTTATGCGTAAGAGGTTCTATGCGTAAGCTTAAGCTTATGCGTAAGTTTAGGGTTTTTTTTACACTATCACAGTGCAAAAGATATCCCAAGTCGACGTATTTTCAGGCTTATCCAAGCAAGAAAACACGGAGTAAACCACGAAACTGAAGATCAAACCAAGGAGTGAGTTACGCGTAGAACTAGGGTTTTGATACGCGTGGTTCTACTCGTAAAGTGACTTTTGCCCAAAAATGTTTCTAAACCAGATTTTAGTGATGAAATAGCTTCAATATCACCAAAATAACACAAAAGTATGAAACTTGATGATCCAAAGCGTCAAAAATAGTTATGCGTAGAACGAAACCCTCGTTCAAAAACAAGCTTAAAAACTATGATCCACGCGTAAAGGTTGAAACTTTTTGCCAAAAACAGTTATTTTAACACCCTAAAACATTGAAAGTACAAGAATCTTGGATTAAAAAGTTAAAAAAATGTGTTTTTAAGCAAACCAAAGTATTAACCACGAACCGTATGTTCTACGCGTAGGACCAAAAACCCACTTCAAGAGCAATACGTTCACCCAACTATTTGGCTCTGATACCACTGTTAGGTCACTAGTTTTACAACACAAGCATCAATAGAAAGAGTAGAGAGAAGAGGAGAGGCGGATGAACAATATCACACACACACACGTATAAATGGTGAAGGGTTAGGCGTAGAGTGTGAATGAGAGATAAATTGAATAACCAACCCTCAAGTGAGGGTTTACAAGAGTATTTATAGGAGGGAAGCTAGGGCAACACTCCTAGTTTCCATCATTTTCCTTATTGGACTAGGCCTAGGCTTATGGGCCTTCTACATAAGCCTAAGGCTAATTACTAACATAAAGGCCATATTAAGCTAACTATTACATATGAATCACTAACACTTGATTTAGGTTTAGGAGTGATTCCAACAATGTGGCTGCTGCAAGTTGCTGTGCTCAAGTTCTATGGCTTCAGAATCAACTTTTGGACTATGGGTACAATTTCATGAATACCATCATTCATATTGACAATAGCAGTACCATTTGCATTATTAAGAATCCAGTTCAACACACAAAGACTAAACATATTGAAATTAGACACCATTTCATAAGAGACTGTTATGAAAAGGGACTAATTCAAGTTGTCAAAATTCATACTGATGACAACTATGCTGATTTATTAACAAAAGGACTTGATGTGGGTAGATTTCAGTACTTGGTAACAAGTATTGGAATGCTGAATCCATAAAATTTTTGTGCCAATTTGTCTTTGGTGTTGAGTGGAAGTTTCTGGGTACTAATATTGTTGTATAAGTTTGTATATTTTTGGTTGTTTTGTTGCTTCACATTTATGCAGCAAAGATGGGAGTTGATCTTAGAAGGTGTATATCTGAGATACACAACAAATGGTTATTGATTCACCATGTCTAATCCACATAAGAATCAACTAGTCCAGAGCAAACGGCTACTGGTAAAGACTTGACAAATCCGTTTATGGTTGATAGTTTACCAAAAACTATATGGTTATCAACTCACCATATTCTTTATGATTAAGAGTTGGCTAGTCCATAGCAAAAGGCTCATGGTAAAGACATATCAAATCCGTTGATAGCTGATAGTTTGCTAAAAACTATGATAAGAGCAGTCTAGTTTTCATATGTTTTTCTTTACCACTGCTCTTTGAAATTTTGTAAAAAAATTACCACGCTAGTTCACAGTTTCCACTGACAGTGTTATTTTACCACTGTTGATCTAGCCGTTACAACTGTTGTGTCAGTAACAAATTTTTTACTAGCCATTGTAGAAAAATTGCTTTCCATATATATAGGGTAACTTCTAGAGAATTATCTACTTTCCTATTTGATATTTATCCTCTAAAGATAAATACTTTCCTTAGATAATTTTTCTTGCGCTACACTCTTAAAACCCTACCTCTATATATCTTTTGTCTCAATTGGCTAGTTATTCCTTCAATTATTACTGACCTAATATTGTTTTTCATCAAAAGTTTCTATGGCACCATTAAAATTTGCAGATGAGCACAACCAAGTGGCCTACCTACAAAAGTCAAACGAGAAGAGTGGCCCTGTTTTTCATCAGATTGTGGACTTTCTCAATACTACCCATATAAGGTATGCTTTGATTTTAAAACCCACAATCTATATCTCTCAAATCAAACAGTTTTGGACTTCTGCTAAGTCCATAACACTTGAGAATAGAGATACACATGAAACAGTGGATGCTCTAAGAGCAACTGCGGATGGGGTAACTATTGATGTTACTGAGGCATCCTTGAGAAGAGTTCTCCAATTGGCTGATCTCAATGGTATCATCACATTACATATGCCAGATATACATGAAAACTTATCATCTATGGGGTATGATACCACTGATAAAAAGGCTACTTTCAAAAAGAGTGGTTTTTGTTCCCCAATGGAGATTTTTGATACATACTCTTTTACATTGTCTTAGTCCAAAGAAAACATCTTATGAGCAATTTAGTTCAACCGTGGCTTATCCCTTGGTTTGTCTAGCAACTGATAAGATTTTTAACTGGTCAAAATATATTTTTACAAGTATGACTGGCAATGTAAAGAGTTCAACAAAATTTTTAATGTATCCACGGTTTGTGCAAGCAGTGCTAAATGAGTTTCAACTGCAACCCCACACTATTGTTTATAAACTCAGTTGCCTCAAGCCTAAAGTTTTTCAAAACATGAACAAAGATGGCAACATGATTTTTACACATCTCTTTCCTCAAATGCTTGCAAAGATTTCAACTGAACAAAACTTACCTATAATCTCTGTTCCAAACATTGATTATACTCCACCTGTTTCTCACACCTATGAGAGGAGGCGCAAACAACCAACTTCTCTCATTACAACACAGCATGTTTATGTACCTTTTGGTCTAGGAACAAGCAGTGGTGGTTCTAGACTTCAACCTAGTCCAACTAGGGAGGAATCTGAGCCATTGCCCCATGATTCACCTCTCCCAACAGGTCACACAGTTGGAAGTGATGAGGGCAGTGGGAAACAATTGGAATTGATGGTTTTGTGTACCAAATTAACTAAACAGGTCAAATCTCTGGAACAAGCCTTGGCATATGTTAAGAAGCAGCATGTCAAGGACATTACACACTTGCAAGAGGATATTCAGACCTTGAAGGAAGAGTTGCAGGGGTTGAAAAAGCAAAAGAAAACTGTAAAGTTGGTGATCTCATCTTCATCCTCACCTAATGATGGTGATTCAGCTGGTTTTGATCCAGATTTGGGTAATTCTCCCAAACAGGGGAGGAAAAATGGTGCTGAAACTCAGGGGAGGAAAATTGATTTTGAAGATGAAGGTGTTTCCAGTAAAGGTGCAGAGGAAGCTGATACTCAAAAAGAGCAACTAGAGCAAGATATTTTCAGTACTGCAACTGATTTTACCACTGATACAATTTCCACTCCACAGCCAAATATTCCCACTGATGATCAAGATATTGCCACTACAAGTGAAGAAATTGATAAACAGAAGAAAGATAAAGGTAAAGCAGTTATGGAAAGTGAAGAGCAACCTGGAAGAAAGATTTCAAAGAAAGAAAAAGTTCAGATTGCTCATGATAAAGAAGTTGCTGAAAAGATATATGAAGATGAAGTTGCTGAAAAGAAAAAGCTTGAAGAATTGGAAGTTGCAAGCTTTATGGAGGCTAAAAGGCTGGATAGATTGGAAAATCCAATTTCCACTGTTCAACCTACAATATTCTGAGAAAAGACTCCAGAGTTCAGCTATGTGCCTACTGAAGAAGATATTGAGTTCTTGATTGCTAACAATCCAGAAGTCAAGAAGAAGGCAATTGACCTACTTGCTGATATGTCCCTAACTGAAGATCAAAGTACTGGTCAGTTAAAGGATTTTATCCAAATGAAGAATAATCAAGCACTTCAAGATGTGGTTAGTACAGTCAGAAAGGGTCAAAAGAAACCAAGGCAACCAACCAAGGCACAAATTATCTCATACATGAAGACTTACTGTTGCAATGTTGGTGGTTGGAAAAAGTATCAATTCAAAGGAATGCCTGATAATCAAGCTGAAGGTATCTACTATAGAGTTCAAAGACGAGATAAAGATTTTGTTTCAATGGGTTCTGAAGAAGAAGCAAGAAGGTTTCCTGGATTGAAGAGAAAGGCCAAAGAAAGTGATTCTCAGACTATTAAGAAGACAAAGGTTGCTGTAGAACAAGAAGTTCCTACTGAGAAATTCACTGAAGAACAACTGATTGGAATGATTGTGATAGTAGAAGAAGATTTTTATCCAGAACCACTGCAAGTAAGACATCCTATCATTGACTGGGAAGTTTACACTGCTAGCAATTTTGCTCCAACATGGAAGATCACAAGGCTAGGTGGTGAAACTTCATCATTCATTCAATTTGAAGATCTAATTAAAGCTTTTGACAAAGATGACCTTGAAAAATTATGGAAATTAGTTCAAGAAAGGTTTGATGCTCAAGATCTCAAAGATATGAAGGAGATGCAGTTATGGGTTAATCTTAGAAGGCTCTATGAACCTGATGTTAATGATGATTTCTAGAAATTATCATGTACATGTCCTAGTACTAAATGGTTTTACTATGATTCTTGTGAAGTTCATCATGTTTCTACAGAAAATGGAGTAGATGCATTCATGCTTGCTGAGAAAGAATATCCACTCAGAGCTGGAACTCTCACAGTGATGCTATGTTCTAATATAAGAGTTCATGAAGATAGTGAGAAAGTCAGAGCATTGTTACATAGGCTTCAAGATCAATGTTCAAGAGCTATTCAGAAGTTAAGGAAGAAGTAATATGTTTGATTGAATTCCCCAAATCCTAGAAGATGATGCAAATTGAAGAAACTTATTAATTTGCAGAGAAATCATAAGTTTAGGGGAGGATTGTTGGGAATAATCAGTTACCACTGATAGTTGTGGAAGACACGGCTTGGATTACACTAACAGTGGAAACGTATTACCACTGCTGGTACATTATTACCACTGCTATTAGGAAAACGTGTTTAGATAAGTATAGAAAAGATCTCGTGTATATTCTATTCTGTTAGCTTTATACTTATCTTGTAAAGGACTCCTTGTGCTATAAAAGGAGGTCCTAGGACATTGTCTTAGGTATCTTATCATATCAACGTACGTAACTTACATACATACGTATTATTCACAAAGGCTTCAAGGTGTAACCCTAGTGATAAGCAAGATCACTCGTATTATTCATTAATAATATTGGAGCTTAAGTTTTGTGTTTAATCTGTGTTTACTTACAATACATTATACAATCCGTCTTCTAAGTATTACTAAGTAAATTCCGCGTGCTTAATAATATTATACAAAATATCATTGACACAAGGTGTGTGTCCAGATCCATCAGCAGAAACGTATTTTGGTCTTTTTGCCAATAAATAGCAAACCACTTCTCACAATGTTTTCACACCTTCACACATACTTTATCTCCACCATTTCTAACATATTTAGATCATTAGGAAACATGTAAACCACCCTCATCTCATAAGATCATACTGCTTCTAACTTTCATTTGTTGTAAGCATACTTCCGAAGTGATCCTCCAAAGCAAGCATAGAAATCTTGCATCCTTACCTACTGAAGTGATCACCCATCACAAGCATACAAGTACATGAATATCTTATACAACAAGCTTGGGAAACTTGTCATCTTCATTCATGGAAGACTAACTACATTATGCTTTGTGTTCTTGATGTTTGGTTTAGTATTTCATATCCATTAGACACATTGTCTTGGATATTGTCTAGTATCATATTCTTGTATCTATAACTAGATTAGATGGTTTATGTGTTTGTGCCATAAAATACAAGGTTTGTTATGTTGGGCCACAAAACATAACGGGTGTCATAGATGTGTCGTGTTGGTCGGGTAATGGTTCCTCCTTTGTGATGGAACCCGGTATCTAGCCTTGAACCGGATAAAGTTTAGGCGATGTTGTGATAGGTTTGGTTCTACCTCGTGGAAGAACCCGGTATCCAGCCTTGTACCGGAAAAAGTGTAGGCAACGTTGTGATAGGTTTGGTTCTACCTCTTGGAAGAACTCGGTGTCTAGCCTTGTACCGGATAAAGTGTAGGCGACGTTGTGTAAGGTTTTCTCCGCCGAGGATGGAGTTTGTTGATCTAGTGAAGTAACTCTCGAGTCGGGTACTCAGGGAGTGTAGTAGGGCAAAGATGAGCTTCATGACCGAACCACTATAGATCCTCGTGTTGGTTTGTGTATCATTTTATTTATCGCTTTACTTTTATTCTTGCTTTATATTGTTGATTGTCTATGTGGTTGATGTTTATGTTTGTGATGCATACTTGGTCTTTCATATAGTCATAAACTATATTTAACACTTTACATATTATGACACGCTTGATCAAGAAAAAGCAACCGGACTAATAATGGTGAAACTTGATTTATAATGAACCATTAATCTTACGGAATATTATGTGATATTAAGGGGTTAGCCTTACATGCCGTAATGCGTTAAATGCATCCTCGCGTCGAGATTAGCAAATGCAATGGTTTATACTATATTTCATACAAAAGTTTTAAGTTTGAAACGGAAACGTATTCACCCCCCTCTACGTTTTCCACACTTTGTACCTAAAACACATAAAAACACAATCCAAGGATATTTGCAATATAATTTGATATAATTGAGTGTTTTTAGACATTTTTCCGGGTTTTACGAGATTAAAATGATGAGTAAAAGGCCACTCATCAATGGGCCTAAGTGAGGAGGTTGTGGAAGTACCATGGGTGTTGGTGGAGAAGTATGTGTGGGTAGTGTGGGAAGAGGTGTGTTATTTTTTGGTTGAGATAGTTGACATGGTTGACATCTTCTCATTACCTAAAATGGGTCATTTGAGGGTGGAGGAGAGGAAGGCAATTTTGCTAAAGGTGGTGATACATTTATGTCAACTCCTATGTTGTGGGAGGAAGGTTGCGTAGACATTCTCTCAATAGATGAGAATGTGGGCAATGGTGGTGGATTAAAGGTTCTAGGAGGTAAGTTCTCCAATGTGTTCAAGAATGGGTAAGGAGAAATAGGAGGTGTAGTGAAAAGTATTTGACGAGGTTCAATAGGTGAAGCTCGCATAGGTTGTGTAGAGATGGGAGTGTTTTGAGGCGTAGGAGAAGGAGAGGTTGGTTCATTAGATGCAAGTAATGGTTTTTTCTCAATGGATGTAAGTGATGGTAAGGTTGGTTTATTAGATGAAATTTTTGATGGTGTTGGTGTAATAGGAGGAAGTTGTGGTGGTGTTGGTTCAATAGGATTTTGGATATAGTTAGAAATATGTGTCCTAATAGAAGGTGTTTTGATGGGTGATGATTCGGTTGAAGAGATCTCATATATAATATGAGCGTTTTTTCTTGGAGGGCCTCTAGTGGATGATCTTGCACTTGTTTCTTTAGTCATTGTGAGAGGTGTTTAGAATGGGAATATACAACAGAAGGATGCGAGGTTAAGGTGTGTGTTTGAAGCACAAACAACAGTGGTTTAAGTAGTGAATGATCATGTAAATATATTAAAGCCTAAACCATTAGAATCCTTTAAAATGCAATGATTTGCATGCACAAAGGTTAACTACATGAATACAATCTTCTAGGAAGGTTATTAAAGGCAAGGGACCCGATTAACAGAACATATGAGAAGGGAAAATAATTAGGATCTAGCTATTCCAACCCTATGTTTCTTATTGTAATGAGTGTGAGAGAGTGTTTTAAATGAAGAAATCCTGAGTGGTTTAAGACCAATGATGAGGGGTTGCCATTAATGGACTTTAGTGAGAGGAAAGGAGGTTAAAGAAGATCAATAAGAGATTAAGGATGAAGATAATCATATTAGAAAGTGTTCAATGAGTGTAGGAGTTAGGTAAAGGTCAAATGAAAATTTCAAAAATTCTTTAAAAATTATAAGAATTAAAAGATTGATTTTAGAGCATTTTGAGATTGAGATGGTTAAAAAAATTTATGAAAAATTTATTTATTGTATAGGTATGTGGATTAGGTTCAGACAAAGGTGATGCAAGAAGCGAAACTAAAAGATGGTGATTTTTGGAGATGATAAATCATAAACATCTAGTAAGAAACTTAAGTTTTTCCTAAGGGATCAAAAGGGCTACAAACCTTTAGGTCAGCTCAAATATGACTAATAGGATATGGATAAAAAGTGTAATAAGGTTCAGGAGGTTGAGAAGGATAAGAAGTGCTATAAATTTCTCTTAGTTTTTCCGGATCCGCCGGATCCATTATCAAAGGGATCCGACCCGTTATACTTAAGAGATCCGGCTTTTGAGACATAAATCCTCACAGTGAGCTCGCCAAATTTTGCTCACTTATCGAATATACTTTCTAGTGTTTCAAGAAACAACTATACATAGATGCAAGTCTATTATACTACGTAGAGCATGTAAGATACACATATAAGCACTCAAACGAAATTAAGCTCAATAATGGCTCTTTTTATTCATAACACTAGTTGACAGAGAAAATACTATGGGTACCACATACATGTAAAAAAAAAGATTTATTCCTATCTAATTTTCATTATTTTGCTCATCATTTTCATTTGTTGGATCATCATTTTCATTTGGTGGATTATTCTGGAATAAAGAAGGATGATATATAGGAATCGTCTAAGGGTTTCATCACTCTATCGACAATAGAGTATTGAGGGCTTTGGAATTATGGATGGAAGTGTAGGAAGTGATTATAGAGACGGGTTAGGAACATCCCATAGGGTATAAATTTGTTTTTATTCCCATTGAGATGTATATTAGTAAGCAAGATTGTATGGTTGTTGAGTTAAAGACAATAGATCATGTGAGCACAACATGCAGGAAGTTGTTCACGATTACCCATAAGACTTTAAACATTTCACGTAAGATAATTGCCATTGGTTTTAGCTCATCACGAATCTCAAGTATGTCAATTATATCTGGATGAAGAACGTCCAAACGTTGAGGAGTAAGGTATGCATGAGCAATATGGGATATTTACTTCACGATAGTTAAAGAGAGATTTAAGAGACCAATCCTCGGTGTAGGCACATTGCCCATAGCCTGGGATTTAGAGGATGTTAGCAAATTTCTAAAGAGTTAGAACAACTTTTTGGATTTTGAATAAAAACCAAAGTGAGAGAGAGCGATACTTGTTACGTATGAGTTCAACTTGACGAAAGAATTCCAACATGAATCGTGGATAGATTGGTTTATTGATGGTGAGGAGACACTCAAAGCCTATGGTGTGAAAGCATGTGTTGATGTCTCTATCGAAGATAAGAGAAGAGTCAACAACACGTCCCTCATAAAGGAAACGGGTTTCAAGATTATTAAACCCACAAACATGGTTGCTGGGAGTGTTTGGTTCATGTGAAATGTCTGGGATGTAGAAGCTAGTGTATCGAAGATCAAAATCATACTCGTGAGACATATTGAGACCTATGTAAGTGGTTTAAGAAGATTATTTACATATTAGAATAGATTGTTACATAATATACATGTGTCATGTATTTTAGAACAATATTTTTGAAGAGTTTTGTTTAAGAACATTTCATATGAGTTGGGATATCTACAAAAATTAGCAAAGATTAGTTGATTGCTTTGTAGGAAAGTTTTTAGTTAACCTTGTGTATCTACATCTTGATAAAGAGCTAAACCTTTATAGAGAGGTGTTGAGAGGATGTAGTTGTTTACACAGGTGGTTTGGAAGTCTAAGATTGAAAGGGATCCTAAGCTAAGAATACATGAGTTTTTAGTTATTTGAAAAGAGGAGAGAAATAACGTGAGATGATAGACCGATGTCTTGTCAAGACGGTTCTTCCGGATCCTATTTTAAAGTCCATTATACTGAAAGGATCCGGGGCAATCTGCTCATGAGTTTTTAGTCATTTGGTTTTTCGATGTGTTTTAAGGTCACTTTAAGAATATAAAGTTTTAGATCATAAGTAGCTAGATCAAGAGTTTGGAAGGTTTTTCATAACGAGAGAGTTGAGACTATGCATTTGTTCTATATACATTGATGTAAGAAGATAGACGTAGAAGAGAACGAAAGAGTGCTTATACCCTAGAGACATAGGGTTGGATTTATGAGGTAGATGATTTTTATGGAAACCAAAGAGGAGGAAGAGAGTATGTTTCCATTAAATGCTTAAACCCATTGTACTTAAAATTCAATTAAGCATATAAAGTGTCAATAATAGTTTTATGACTATGTGAGTATTTTACCAAGTAAGTTATAAGTCTGGTTTAAAAGGATCTACTTAATTTTACGCATAAAAGAGGGCACACATTAAGATATGCATTTAAGCTCTACACAATTAGTATATTTGAAGACATCATCTATTTTGTGAGAAAACATACATGTGCTTAATTTTTCTTAGATGAATGCGAGATACTTCACGAGCTTTTAAAATATCTGCATACTTTATAGTAGTACAAATTTGAAGCTCTTTTAGGTCTTTTTTTATTTTCAAACTTCATTTTTCCTTTAATAAGCTGAAGTTTTGAAGAATCCTATCATGAAGATTTCTAAGAATATTGGTTAGAAAGAAGACAAGATGAATATCAATATCCAAACATATAAATTTTATTCTTTTTACAAAAATATTTTTGATGCCAATTTTTACTAAGAATTTTCCTTCATTGTAATTTTCAAAACACACACGGATCATTTCAAAATTTTAAAGTACAATATACTTTAAGAAATTTGGTAACGAAGCTCCGATGCCAATTGTAGAAATTAGAAGGGGAGGGGGGTTGAATAGTTTTACCGATTCAAACTACGTTTTAAAACTATTAGATCAACTTATGTCAATCTAGTTTTGATGTGTTGGATATTGATAGTCAAAAAACATATAAAACTAAACTACGAGAGAGGGATAGAAAGACACAACCACAACACAAGTATTTATAGTGGATTGGCTAGAAGGACACCTTCCTTGCCCTACTCCACTCCCCGAGTACCCAACTCGAGAGTTCCGTAAGCACTACACAGCAAAAACTCCTTTCATCGGCGGAGAAGCCTTCACAACGTCGCTTACACTTTATCTAGTACAAAGCTGTGGAAAACTAGAAGGGGGGTTGAATAGTTTTACCAATTAAAACTTCGTTTTAAAATATTTAGATCGACTTATGTCAATCTATTTAGTTGTTTATGTTGGACGTTGATAGATAGATATATAAACGTGTAATGAAAGATAAAGAGTAAGAAGCACATCACCACGACACAAGTATTTATAGTGGTTCGGCTACAAGGACACCTTCCTTGCCCTACTCTACTCCCTGAGTCACCTACTCGAGTTCAAACACTACACCAATCTCCTTATGGCGGAGAAGCCTTCACAAAGTCGCTTACACCTTTTTCCGGTACAAAGCTAAATACCGAGTTCTTTCACACCAAGGCGAACCACACCTAACACAACGTCGCCTACCCTTTATACGGTGCTAGAATAACCACCGAGTTATTTTACTCCAAGGAGAACTAATCCTATCACAACATCGCCTACCCTTTATTATGTACTAGGCTAAGCACCTAGTTCCATTACTATGGAGGAACTACTACCCATCACAACACAACACCTAATCTTAAGGAGATCCACTCCTTATTACAACACCATCAAGGATATCACCATCCTTGGAAATAAACAAATACTTATATGTATAACGATGCACCTCATCGATTATACGACCTAGGCATTCTTCCCTATTGCCACTTGATTTGATTCCTAGGCATCCTTCACTAATTCCTTTGACTTGACACCTTTAGCATTCTTCACCAATGCTTTTGACATGGACGTTAAGCACCTTTCACTAATGCTTTCGTCTTGACTCTTTCGGCATCCTTCACTAATGCCTTCAACACAACATCTACGGAGGAAGAAAGAACTATCAACAAGAGAACCTCAGTTGTCTTGATGATGACGAAGTATGGCAACTCATGGACTTGAGCTTGCTCGACTTAAAGAAGTGCTGATCTCGCCTTTAAGAGGAACCTAGAGAATCATGTTAATACAAATAAGCCGTAAAAATTTTTATTTATATTTTACGATCTTCTAATGTTTTGTCGATAACAAACGTAAAATCATTTTAACGAAACAAATAAAATACGTAAATGATTTGAACTAATAGTTTCTAACATATTCACATTTTCACATAAAACACTAAAAACAAGTATAAGTGATTTTATGATTTAATATTACATATCTACAACAACTAGTGTTTACATATTTGGGTAAAATATACACATAACTGGTATGTAGTATATTGGGTAATATAAATAGGTAGAAACTTAAGTATCATAACCCATTAGGTAAATACATTGAATGTAGTTGGGTAGAACCCAAAGCCCATGACCCATGGAGCTTGACCCATAACCCATTGCATGACATCATGCTTATATCATACATGGATAATATCCATAACCCATGGATCAACCCATACCCAAGTGACTAAGTGCATTGCACTCAAGAGATACATTGTATCTAGCTAAAGATCCATGGATCAACCCATGACCAATGACCCATAACCAAAATACCCATGGGTAAAAGGGAGCGTCCCACGGATCCCTAGCTTTACGCTAGACGGATCCCTTGTGGAAGGGATCCGTGGGATCCGGGGAACAATAGATTTTTTCTTCTATAAATAGTGAGCCATTTCTTCATTGTTTCTCACCCCTTTCTAACACACTTTATCCCAGAGTTAAAAACTCACTAACCTCAGATCCAAGAGATCTATGTTTGTAGTTTTGTTTTTGTGTGATCTTCTAGGTTCCTCTTAAAGGCAAGATCACCACCTTTGAAGTCGAGCAAACTCAAGTCCATGAGTTGCCATGCTTCCTCATTATCAAAACTACTGAAGTCTTCTTGTTGATGATTGTTTTTCTTTTCTAAGAAGTGTTGAAGACATTAGTGAAAGGTGTCTCAAGTGTCAAAGATGAAGATATTAGTGAAGGGTATCTATCGTCCATATCATAAGCACTTGTGATAGGTGCTTAGAAGTCAATACTAGAAGCATTAGTGAAGGGTGCTTAGAAGTCAAGACATAAGACATTAGTGAAGGGTGTCTTGAAGATCTAGTCAAGGGCATTAGTGAAAGGTGCCTTAGATGTACATTCAATATGGTGTGTTTCGATATACAAGATAGATTAGTACTAGATCCAAGGATATTGATATCCTTGATGATGTTGTAAAGGAGTAGATGTCCTTTGGGATTAGTCGTTGGTGTAGTGTTGGGTAGTAGTTCCTCCATTGCAATGGAACTAGGTGCTTAGCCTAGTACCTAATAAAGGGTAGGCGACGTTGTGTAGGTGTGGTTCACCTTGGTGTGAAAGAAGTAGGTACTTAGCCTAGTACCTTATAAAGGGTAGGCGACGTTGTGTAGGTGTGGTTCAACTTGGAGTAAAAGAACCCGGTGGTTAGCCTAGCACCGGAAAAAGGGTAGGCGACGTTGTGAAGGCTTCTCCGCCATAAGGAGATTGGTGTAGTGTTTACGAACTCTCGAGTAGGTGACTCGGGGAGTGGAGTAGGGCAAGGAAGGTGTCCTTATAGCCGAACCACTATAAATACTCGCGTTGTGGTTTTGTGCTTCTTACTCTTATCTTTTCATTACATACCTTTATATGCTTGTTTATCAACATCCAACACACACATCCAAATAGATTGACATAAGTCGATCTGAATAGATTAAACCGAAGTTTTAATTGGCAAAACTATTCAACCCCCCCTTCTAGTTTTCCACAAATCACACAAAACAAAAGTCAAAATACATAGAAAGATCCCTTAGGATCAGTGGTTAGAGAGGTACAATACTTGGAGAAAGTATGTGTGAAAGTGGTGAGCCAAAAGGAAGAAATGGCTCACTATTTATAGAGGAGAAAGTTCACTGTTCCCCGGATCCCACGGATCCCTCCCACAAGGGATCCGGCTAGTGTAAAGCTAGGGATCCGTGGGACGCTCCTCTTTGCCCATGGGTATTTTTGGTTATGGGTCATGGGTCATGGGTTATGGGTTGATCCATTGGTTTCTTTCTAGATACAATGTATCTCTAGAATACAATGAACCTAGTTAAGTGGTTTGGACAAAACCATGGGTTATGGGTCAATACCATTTGTTAGTTTTTACCCATTTTAGTATATACTTGTTTTTACCCATTTTAGTATATACTTAGTTATGTATATGTTAGCCCAATATGTAAACACTTGTTGTTGTATCTCTAAATCATAAAATCACTTATACTTGTTTTAGTGTTTTATGTGAAAACGTAAGTGTGTTAGAAAACTATTGGCTCAAACAGTTTACGTATTTTATTTGTTTCCTTAAAATGATTTTACGTTTGTTATCGACAAAACATTAGAAGATCGTAAAATATAAATAAACGTTTTTACGGCTTATTTGTATTAACAATCTCCCCCTTTTTGTTGATGACAAAACATAAAATTATTTTAAGGAAAAACTAAAATTCATAGAAAATTTGGATTAGTAGTTTTTTCTTTCTTCTCCCCCTTTTTGTCGAAACAAAAAGTGTTAAAAGAAACTAACACAATTTTTTATAAGAAAAATATGAAAAAAAAATGTAAAGAGAGCGAGTAACGGGAATAGTTCTCGTCTTAACTCCCCTTGACGAGTCCATCCCTTTGTGAGGGCGTCTAGTACATAACGTAAATAAACTAATGTGTTGCAAATATGTTTGCAAATGATTTGTCTTTGTGACGAAAAATGCTCCCCCTTGAAGATTTCAATGTTGCAATGGGGTGTCATGAAGTATAATCCAAATGAGGATTATGTTGCAAATGATTTTGCAATTTGGTTTGACAAAAAGCTCCCCCTAGCTTTATGGTGTCAAAATCTTCATGTGTATTTTGAAAATCTACAAAATAAAAGTTAGAAAACAAGAGTATAGTGCATAATTTCCTGCAAATAAAACTCAAGTTAGTAGTAATTTGTGCTTCTGAACCACGGATCCCATGGTTCCCTTTATGGAGGGATCCGTCTAGGCCATTTCTAGGGATCCGGCTGTCTGGTGATAGTTTCTTCAGCAATGAAGATATGCCAAAAAATGAAGAGATGTGATATGTGTATAATTTAGCAAGCACAAAACAATCATGGCATATAAGAATTCATTCAATAAAAACAAGAGATAATCAAACAAATCTCTAAAACTAAGAGAATGATCTAGCCATACAAATACTACTAATACTAACTAGTTACTAGACTTAAAACGCGACAATGTGCTTGAGTCTAGGGATGAGTGGACTTGTTGATTTGATCCAACTTTGCAAGAAGATGATTAAACATGAAATGTATCTCATTTCGTGCTTCTTGAACAAGTCCTTGAGTGATTAGACAATTTGGACAATTACTGTCTTGGTTTGGAACCGGAGGGAAATGGATATTTTGAGGAGGCTCTATGTGTGATTGTGGATCTTCATTTTGAGAAGTGGGATGAGGTTCTAAAAATGAGGGTGGTAATGGAAATTCTTCCATATGATCAAGTGCTTGATTGTTCCTTGTCTCCCATGATGGACTAGTTGGTGTTGTTGGTGGTTCCCTATTCAATGAAAATTTTGGTGAATGAGAAGTTCTTGGTGGTGAATGATCCAATGAGTAGATGTTTGGGTGAGGAAGAGGCTCATTCAAGGAGTGTAGTCCATGCTCAAGGAATGAGGGTTTTGATGGCTTGCTAGAACTAGCCATGTTCGGTTTTGAACTAGATGATCCTTTTTCTAGTCCGAAAGGTTTGATACTAATCCTTGCGGTTCTCTTAGCATTTGTTGAATGAGTTTGATGAGGTGGGATTCTAACATTATTATCTCTAATGGGAGATGTTTTGGTGGATGAGATTTCATGGATCATTGGACCCTTTCTTTTAGATGATCCTTTGGTTGAAGAGTTGTTGCTAAGAGCCTTAGTCATAGTGATGATGATGCTAAATAAGCTTCTAGTTGCTGATTTTTTTGAGAGGTAAGTGAGAGTGGTGCCTTAACCCTAAGGTTGTTTGGTTTATAAAGGATAATTTGAATTAGGGAATTAAATTCTTGGCCACTAAGAGGATTAAGCATGCACTTAGGATATTGATCAGCTCTAGGGAGATAATAAATGAAGGCTAAAAGTGGTTAGATAACCAAAAGGTGGCTTAAAGTTGAAGAGGGAAGTTGATTAAGGCTTTCTGCAGCCACGGATCCCGTGGATCCCTTTCATCAGGGATCCGTCTGGTTATAAACCAGGGATCCGCCTGTCAGGCAGGTTCTAGGTGAAATGATCATGCTTTTGTAAGGTTTATTATCTATGGATTTCGAGGTTTTGACTTAATTTTGAAGTCTTTAACTGATGTATATCTTAAATGCTCAACCATAAGGAGTTATGATGCTTAATGATGGTTTTGGGTATGAAAGTTGACTTTAGGTAGTCCAACTAAGTGTTTGACAAGGATTCCATTTGATTTTAAATGAACTAGTCCTAGAAGTCAGATGATAACTCAAGGAAAATTTACTAAAAATCTTTAAAAATAAAAAAATAAAAAACTAGTCTTAAGCTTAATTTTTTTGAGTAAATGGTGACTACAATCAATTTGCTTAAATTGAAAAGTGTTTCAAACTAAAAGTTATGAGATGTGAGAAGTAATGTGTGAACGTTGGAGCGGAAATATGGTGAGTTTTAATGAGTTGATAAATCAACAACATTTTGAATATGATCCTAGATAAGCTATGAGTAAGTGTGAAGCTTTCAAGTGTTTGTGGAAGACTTAGTTGGTTCTAAAATCTTATGTTTGGCTAGTGTGATGTGATCTAGTGAAATATTTTGATGTAAACAAGTCTGAATTGTACATCAGTGGTCACGGATCCCCCGGTTCCCTTCTGGGAGGGATCCAACTAGTTATAATGTTGGGATCCGCCTACTGCAGATCAGAAGGCATTCAGCAAATGTGCAACTTTGCGATTTTTAGCAAATGCTTATCCTAGTTGTTTCTATAGGGACTAAATGCAAGAACACAACAAATATAAGGCATAGCAAAGTAGGGAGACCTAAAATTTCCTAAAATGAGTGACGACGACCACTTGAATGTTTTCAAGGAGTCGTAAAATCTCATTCTACAAGTTCCTAAGTTAAGATTGTTTAGTGCCAAGATATGGCAAGACCTACATACTACACTATCTACACAAGCATTGTTTAAGTGTTACAACCCATTGTTTGAAATTGTTCTTCACAAATATAGGTCCTATGACCTTACCTCATTTCACCTCCCCTTCCCGTCTTCACCCGTCCTCCACTCTTTATCATACCACCTCTACTTCTTTTTCTTTAAGAAGTTGGCAAAGCACTTGAAGATTCCCTTGGTTTGTTGCCATTCGGATGATGCACCAGGAACGTCCGGCAATTGGTTGATGTATTCCAAGGGGTCGAGTTCGGTATTTCCGAGTGGGTTGCTACTTCCTTCACCTTCTCTTTGCCTCTCCCTTTCTTCCGAGGAATCCGTGGGTGGGTGAGGCCTTTTGCCATCTACCATAAACCTTGTGGTTCTTCCCTCGGTCAATGATACCATAACCTTGTTGCAAAAGCTATGGTCATAGGTTTGTGGAGAAGGATCTAATGCAAAGATGAATTTAGCAAGACGGGTTAGGAGCATTGCATACGGGAGCACCATCTTGTCCATGCTTCTTACACTTGCCATTCTCTTGATCATGTAGTAGGCAAGGTTAAAGCGAGTCTCGGTCACTAGGCAATAGATCATGAAACTTAGACATGCGTTGGGGTGATCCTTGTTTCCTACTAGGCACACCACATTCTCCCTTATCACATCTTCCCATTTCCTATACAACGTGTTAGGATATAAAAGACAAAGTACTGAAGAAAGTCAAAGTACTGCTAAAGAAGAAAGTCAAAGTACTGCTCAACATCAAAGTACTGCAAAGCTAAAGAACTGCTATATCGTTTATGGAAAGCTTTGTTATTCTAGAATATTCTTAGTTTAGTATTACTTGTCGTACAAGGATTAGAGTTGTAAACCGACTAGGGTTATCCTTATGCCTATAAAAGGACCCCTAGATTGGCATTAGAGATACGTTCTTAGAATACGACTTTAGAGAGAATATTAGAGTTTATCAAGTTCGATATTAGAGTTGTTAGGGTTGTTAGTGAATCTGTGTATCAAGCAGATTTAGAGTATTAATAAAATCGTTGAAGTTAAAGTTATTCTTCTTAGCTTTATTGAAGTAGTTTCCGCATACTTAGTAAAGTTATATCAGTGTTTCATTGTTAGTGACTTAGGATTTATCCGAGGTTGCTAAGCCCTTACAAGCTACATAAGTTAGTTTGGTCAGAGTATATCGATCCAACAAGTGGTATCAGAGCTTGTGTGGAAACTCTGATTAAGAAGAAACCCTTAAAACCGATTTAACAACAAACCCTAAAGATGTCGACTAAAGTTGCACCACCCCCATCCATCACCTCACTCAGAATTCCTATCATCAAGAAGGGACAATATGATCTCTGGAGCATGAAGATGAGGCAGTACATTGCTATTACAGACCATGCACTGTGGAATGTAATTGTCAATGGTAATGAAGTTATTGAAGATCCTGTAGAAATTCCTGGACAACCTAAACCACCTAAGGCTGTCTTGCCAGCAGCTACAGTAAGAAATCAAGAAAAGGCTCTCAACATACTACTGTCTGCTATTTCTTAAGAAGTTTGCCATCAGTATGGCATGTGATTGCTACTATGATCAGAGGACAACCTGGTTTGGACACTATGGACTTTGATGATCTTTACAACCACTTAAAGGTGTATGAGCATGAGATGAATGGCCAAACAAGTTCAAAATCTCACAGTATTGCTTTTGTGTCTTCTGAAAAGAGAGGCAGTACTTCCACTAAAAGTACTGCTTATCCTACTCAAAGTACAGTTGCTCAAAGTACTGTTACCTATCCTACCCCCACCTCATCACCAACAAACACCATCCATTCTGATGAAGTTGTATGCTCATTCTTTGCTTAGCAAGCCACTTTACCCGTCACTTATGAAGAAGATTTGTCACAAATTGAAGAAGATGTTCTTGAAGAAATTGATATAAGGTGGCAAGTTGCTATGATCACTGCAAGAATCAAGAAGTTTATGAAGAAAACAGGAAGAGGCATTGACTTCAAACCCAAACAGGGTATAACCTTTGACAAGTCCAAGATTGAATGCTTTAATTGTCAAAAGACTGGACACTTTGCAAGAGAATGCAAGTTTGCTAAATACAGGCAAATAGAATGATTGAAAAACCCAAGCTTGAACTCAAGGAAATTCCTATACTGAAACAAAAGCTTTGGTTGCTCAAGAAAATCTATCAGAGGTTGACTGGAGTGCTGAATTTGATAATGAACCAGTAACCTACTCTATGGTTGCAATGCAAGATTTTGATTGGAGCACAGCTTTTGATGAGGAACCAGGATTTGCTGCATTGGAATCAAGAGATGGTCTTGGAAGCTTTGATTGGAGCATGGAAAATAAAGAAGAACCTGTTCTGCTTGCTATGGTAGCTACTTCACTAAGTTCACCACATATCTTTGAGGTATGCTCTAAGTGTCATGATTTTTATCAAAAAGTGCTTAAAGATTATGTAACTGAAAGAGATAATTGTAGAAGGGCTACGTCTGAGGTAGCTGGTTATCAAATTACTTTAGAGTCAATGGAAGCCAAAATAATAACTCATGAAAATAATGAAATGGCTTGGGCAGAAAAGTATGACCAACAGGATTATCAATTAAAATTGAGTGAATGAAAGTTAGGATGTAAGGTTTCTGAACTTGAAAGATGACTAAGGAAAGGGATGAATTGTTAGAAAAATTTGCTGCTTGGGGAAAATCTGGCCTTTCACATGTTAGTTTTGTTGAAAAATAGAAAAGAGAACACATTAAAACTGGCCTAGGTTTTGGTATGGATTTTAGTAGCACAGAAGAGAACCCACCTAGTGATCAGGAACAACTTGATTCTGAGGATATAACAACTAGTGATGATGAACTCGTTAACTATGTAGAGAAAACATCTAGTAATGAGGAATCTATTAGTCAAACACCTCCTGAATTTAAGAAAGACAAGGGTTATCATGCAGTTCCTCATCCCACTGGTAGTTTTCAACCACTTAGGACAGATGTTTCTCGTTTTGGAGTAGACAATTTAGAGTTTAGGAAAAAGCTTATTGGTCAATCTAATTCAGGTCCATCTAGTTCTGAAACCCCAAAAGAAACAGTTGAGAAACCTAAGGATGATAATGTTATGAGTTAAGCAGTACCTTCAACTCAAAGTACTGCTAAACATTCAGCAGTACCTTCAATAAAACCTTTTCAAAATACTGCTAAACCTTTTTCGAATAATTTTGGTCAAAATAATTTTCATAATTCACCAAAAAGTCAGGATAGGTTTGGTCATAGAACTAAAGGAGGAAATTTTGGGAGTATGGGTCAAAAATTATGTTTTGTTTGTTATAGTCCTGATCGTTTGATTAAGCACTGTGACTTTCACTCAGAATAACTAAGCAAATTCCCAAAGACCAGATCTACCAATCATAAGCCTAGGGAGAATAAACCAGTCTGGAATCATTCACATAGGGTTAACCACAACAACTTCTCACAAGACTATAGGTACCCTCCCCAGAGAAGACCTTTTTCAAAATCACCAGTACCCTCAAACACTTTTCAAGGTACTGATAAGCCAAAAGTTTCTCAAGCATGACGTTCTCAAAGTATCGCTAGATTTTCACTCAATCAAGGTACTGCTAGCACTTTTTGGAATGGAAGCCCTAGGAGATCCAACTACTATAAATCTAGAAGGCGTTACACCTCAAAAAGAGTATCTGGATCAAAGAACTCTACACAAAAAGTTAAAACCAGTTGGGTTAAGAAAGAACGTACTGATGGGAAACAAACAGTACTTTCAGCAAGTAAGAGTGAAACAGAGATTTTTGTTGAAAATAATAAAGAGAATTTTGATGAAAAAGAGAGTTTTGTTGAAAACCCAACACAAGTTTTGGAACAACCAAAGATAATTGATCATGTGCTTAAAAACAGTGGAGATTACATACTTAAAGAATTTAAGTATGTCACTCCACAAGGGGAACACAAGTCAGTAATGGCTAGGGTTCCTAAAATTAACTAACTCTTTTATCTTTGTGCAGGGCAACCCAGAAGAGGAGCTTAAAGATCATTTACTTGTGGATAGTGGTTGCTCTAGAAGCATGACAGGAGACAAAGAAATTCTGTCAGATTTTAGATCTTATTTTGGAGGAAGAGTTGCATTTGGGAATGATCCTAGTGGAGGAAGAATTACTGGCAAAGGAACCATCAAGGCAGGAAGCATAGATTTTGAGAATGTTCGTTATGTGAAGGAGCTCAAGTTCAACCTTTTGTCAGTCTCTCAGATCTGTGACAAGAAGCACCCTGTGTTATTCACTGACACAGAATGTCTTATTCTTTCCCCTGAGTTCAAGCTTGTTGATGATAACTTGGTGATACTGAGAGTACCAAGAACCAATGATGTGTACAGTCTGGATATGAAGAGTCTTAACTCTTCTGAAAGAGCAACATGTTTAGTAGCAAAGGAAACACTTGAAGAAGCACATCTGTGGCATAGAAGATTAAGCCATGTAAATTTCAAGAATATCAACAAGTTGGTTACAGGAAATTTAGTTAGAGGTTTACCTTCCAAAACATACAAGAATAATCACTCATGTTTGGCGTGCAAGAAGGGTAAACAACACAAAGCTTCATGCAAGAAGATTGAGGAAAGAACTATTAGAGATCCTTTAGAGTTGCTGCACATGGATCTGTTTAGACCTGTTTCTGTTGCAAGTCTAAACAAAAAGAATTACTGCTTAGTTGTAACAGATGATTGCAGTCGATTTAGTTGGGTCTTTTTCTTGGGATTTAAAGATGAAACCTTTGATGCTATTCATGATCTTATTATAGCCCTTGAAAACCAATTGAGACTCAAAGTAAGAGGTATTAGATGTGACAATGGGACTGAATTCAAGAACAAGTTCATGGATGAATTTTGTGCCAAGAAAGGAATCAAGAGGGAGTTTAGCATTGCTAGAACTCCACAGCAGAATGGTATTGCAGAGAGGAAGAACAGAACCTTGATAGAAGCAGCCAGAACAATGCTTGCAGATTCTCAATTACCTATTCAATTTTGGGCTGAAGCTGTAAGTACTGCATGTTATGTGTTGAAGAGAGTATCAGTTACTAAACCTCAGATGAAGACACCTTATGAGTTGCTTATGGGAAACAAACCTAACATACGTTTTATGAAACCTTTTGGATGTCCTCTGACTATTCTCAATACCATTGATACTTTAGGCAAATTTGATGGTAAGTCAGAAGAAGGATACTTATTGGGGTACTGTACCAATAGCAAAGGATTTAGAGTGTACAACAGGGTTACCAAAAAGGTTCAAGATTGTCTTCATGTTGAATTTTTAGAAGATCAAGACAATCAAAAGGGTAAAGGTCCTGATTGGATGTTTGATCTTGATGTTTTGACTCCTTCTATGAACTATGTTCCTGTTAGAG
Organism: Chrysanthemum makinoi; assembly: GCA_910596185.1. NCBI lineage: Eukaryota > Viridiplantae > Streptophyta > Magnoliopsida > Asterales > Asteraceae > Chrysanthemum > Chrysanthemum makinoi. Next base: position 127,807,653 of record OU343220.1, read on the forward strand.
AAGAAAATCAAGTTGTTCACAAGGAAGAAGATTTATAGTACATTGTTCATGGAGTTAATATTAGACCTGATGTTGTTCTTGATGAAGCACCCATAATCATTGAGAAGGAGCAAAGTACTGTCAAACCAAAATCCACTTTGTGTGCTGAAGATCAAGCTATTCAAGATGAGCTTAATAGGATGTTTTTTTAAGAAACAATAGCACGATCTTATGAGGATGAACAAAGAAGAGCTTATGAAGCAGCAAAGAAAAAGGGTAAGTCTACAGAATACCCTCACAGTACTTTGGATCACAGTACTTTAGATCAAAGTACTGTTGTACCGATTGACAGTACTTCAGATGATTTGAATGATCCCAACATGCCTGGGTTAGAAGAAACTGATGATGAGTTTGAAGATGAAGGTATTTTCTCCAATTCCAATGCAGGAGCAGATTTTACAAATTTGGATGATGATTTTGAAGTTCCACAGACTCCTACATTAAGAGTTCATAAAGATCATCCTACTGGTCAAATCATTGGACCTTCTACTTCTGGAGTGCTCACAAGAACCAAGGCTAAAGGCTTCTCTAAGCCACATAATGCTTTACTTAGCTTTGTGTATAAACAAAATATGATGAATCATAAGGATCAACAAACGTGTTTATTCACTTGTTTTATCTCTCAAGAAGAACCCAAGAATGTAGCTCAAGCATTGACTAAAGAGACTTGGGTTGAAGCCATGCAAGAATAACTTCTTCAATTCAAACTTCAAGAAGTTTGGGTACTATGTGATCTACAAGATGGAAAGAAAGTCATTGGTACAAGATTGGTTTTCAGAGTTAAGAGAGATGAAAGAGGGAATGTCATCAAGAACAAAGCAAGACTAGTTGCACAAGGATATAGACAAGAAGAAGGAGTGGACTATGATGAAGTATTTGCTCCTATAGCAAGGATTGAAGCTATTAGAATATTCCTTGCTTTTTCATCATATATGGGCTTTCTTGTTTATCAAATGGATGTCAAAAGTGCCTTTCTTTATGGCATGATTACAGAGGAGGTCTATGTCAAACAACCTCCTGGTTTTGAGGATCTTGCACATCCAAACAAAGTCTACAAAGTTGTTAAGGCTCTGTATGGCCTTCATCAAGCACCTAGAGCTTGGTATGAAAGACTCTCCACTTTCTTATTGCAACATGGTTACAGGAGAGGAGCAATTGATAAGACTTTTTTTATCAAAAGAGACAAGAAGGATATCATGCTTGTTCAAGTCTATGTTGATGATATTATCTTTGGAGCTATAAAACAGTCTATGATGAAAGAATTTGAGCAGCTGATGCAACAAGAATTTCAAATGCATTCCATGGGTGAATTAACTTTCTTTTTGGGGCTTCAAGTTAAACAATCAGAGGCTGGAATTTTAATTAGTCAAGACAAGTATGTCACTAACATTCTTAAGAAGTTTAACTTTGATGCTGTGAAGCCGGTCACCACACCCATAAAATCTATCAACTCATTGGGTAAGGATGAAGATGGTCAACCTATAGAAGTCAAGCTTTACAGATTAATGATTGGCTGTCTTATGTACTTAACTGCATCTAGACCAGATATCATGTTTGCTGTCTGTTTATGTGCAAGATATCAAATCTCCCCTAAGGTCTCTCATATGAATGCAGTCAAGAGGATTTTTAGTTATTTGAAACAACAACCTAAGTTAGGGTTGTAGTATCCAAAGGATTCACCTTTTCACTTGGAAGCTTTTTCAGATAGTGATTATGCAGGTGATAATTATGATAGAAGATCAACCATTGGAGGATGCCAGTATCTTGGAAGAAGATTAGTTTCATGGCAATGTAAGAAACAAACCATTGCTGCAACATCATCCACTGAAGCAGAATATGTTGCTGCTGCAAGTTGTTGTGGACAAGTACTGTGGATGCAGAATCAACTCTTGGATTATGGGTTCAACTTCAAGAATACTCCTATCAACATTGATAATGAGAGTACAATTTGCATTGTGAAGAATCCAGTTTATCACTCCAAGACCAAGCACATTCAGATTAGGCATCACTTTTATAGAGATTGTTATGAGCATAGACTCATTAATGTTGTCAAGGTCCACACAGATGATAATGTAGCTGATCTACTCACAAAAGGATTTGATGTTTCAAGATTTAATCACTTGGTGGTGAGTATTGGTATGATTAACTATTAAGCTACAATTAAGGGGAGGACTTATTAATTAGTTAGATAGTCCTATGCATTGTTTAAGGGGAGGATAAACAATGTCTTTTTGATGTTTTTTCCATTGTGAAGAAGAGAATGTAAAAGTACTGCTGATTGTTTATGTGAAAGTACTGTTGTGAAAGTACTGCTTATGTGGAAAGCACTGCTAGTCTTATCAACGTACTGTTCCAACGGTCAAAAGATTGGGTAAAATTCAAATAACGGTAACTGTATTAATTGGGGTTGTGATTTTTTAAATCTTACCTATAAATAACTACCTCCGTTTTTCCCTCTCCACTTTATACTTATCAATCTTTTCCTTATTTCTCTCTTATTCACATTCACTATTCATCGAACCAATTTCTCTTATCACCACATTCAATGGCGAATCGCAACACAGTTAGTAAGCATAACATGGTGGTCAATTTAGATAAAACACCGGCCAATGTCGCGTTTCATGACATAATTGATTTTCTCACCGGATCATCAATCAATTATGCTCTTTTAGTGGAACCTGATGTTATTGAGCCCTGGCTTCAACAATTTTGGGAAACTGCTAGATCTCATATGGAAGAAGATGATTCCTACATTCTGGCTAAGGTTGCTGGGAAGATTGTTAGAGTTAGTGAAGCCTCCATTCGAGAAGATTTATTGTTTGATGATGAAGGAGGGGCTGTTCGTTTTGATAAACAAGTACTTTGGGACACTTTAAGGGATATTGGGTATGAAGGAGCTCTCACTGAAACAACCTTTAAGAAACCCTTATTCAGCCCACAATGGAAGTATGTAGTCCATGTTTTGCTTCATTGTTTAAGTTCCAAGAGTACTTCATGGGAACAATTTGGATCAAATATTGCATCTGCCTTAGTGGGATTAGCTACCAACCAACTGTTTAACTTTTCACGGATGATTCTTGATGGTATGTTCTCCCATATTTTCAATGGTTCACTATGGTTAATGTACCCACGATTTGTTCAAGTTTTCTTGAACAAACAACTTCAGGATGTACCAAAACCTTCGAGCTTGTTACCTGTTGTGGTACAACCCCCAAAGATATTCACTTTCATGGCTAAGAAGAGTGATAAATTCTCTGGACGAAATACTCCTTTGACTACTTATATGATGGAGATAGTGCAAGCAGTTAGAGCTGAAGCTGTTTCAAGTGAAGAACATGCGCTTTCAGATTCAAAAGAAGGTACTGCTTCTCCTTCTCAACGTACTGCTTCTCCACAAGGTGATGCTGCACAAGAAGGTACTGAAACACAAGGTACTGCATCTCCACACGATACTGATCATGGTGATTCAGAACCTGAGGTAAATCCACCATCCTCTCCCAATGATTACACTTCTACACATGGATCTCAAACATCTGGAGGAGGTGAGGGAGATATGGCTTCTGAGGGGCAAGTTCTGGATAACTATGCTTTGACAAGGGAGCTATTAAGGTTAAAGAAAGATTATGAAGCTCGGGCTGCACAACTGGTGAGGTTGAACAAAAAATTTCAAAGATTGAAGAACTTTGTATGGCCATTAGTTCAACATCACAGACTTTGGGTCAAGTCTCAAAAGAATAAAGGAAGGAAGTTTAAGAAGACTTCAAAGGGCAAGAAGGTTCACAAGCATTCTTCATTCCAATTGGGGAGGAATTTGGAACAACAGAATTTGAATGAAGATGCTCAAGCTTATGAAGATGTTGCTGATACTTTTGATGAGTCACAAAAAGAAGTTAAAGAAGCTGAAGTTCAAAGTACTGGTGTACAAAGTACTGAGCTCAAGGGTGCTGGAGTACAAAGTACTGATGATTAAGGTGCTGGTGATCAAGGTACTGCTCTTCAAGGAACATATAGACAAGGGCTTATTACACCAAGGACTATAAATTTTGAAGAAGTTGGTCCTTCAACAGTCCTACAAGAAGAGGAAGCCGATACACCCAAAGTAGAGCACACTGCAAGTGATGATGAGACTGTTGCTCAAATATTGCAAAACCTATCAAGACCAAGAGGTGTTAGTATTCCAGGAGTTGCTGAAGAACAACCTCAAGCTTCTCAACCTGCCTTAGATCCTAAAGACAAAGGTAAAGGTAAATTGGTTGAAACTAAGAAGAAAAAGAAGCTCACTTTGGCTGAAATAAGAGCTATTGAAGTGGCTAAGAATGAAGAAGCTGCTAAGAAGTTTCAAGCTAAATATGATGCTGAGGTTGCTCTACCAGTGAAGGAACCTGAACTAGTTATACCTAGAAGACCTTAGAGTATTGCTAAGGAGAGGAATGCTATGATGGCCTATCTGAAGGGAAGAGGTTATACAGGTTTGCACAAACAGAAATATATAGAGATGAAAGACCTGTATGATGCTGTTAGAGAAGCCTATCAGAAGGAAGTAGAAAGCATTATATCTTTTGAAGATGATAAGAAGAATGAGGATGCTAGAAAAAGAAGTTTAAAAAGAAAGGGAACAACTGAAGAAGAACAGCCATCAAAGAAGATTCAATTGAGAACATATACAGTTGATGAGCTGAGGAATTATCTTAGAGTTGTAGACTTTGATCATCCTAAGTCTAAAGATGTTGCAGAAAAGAAGTCAAAGATATCTACATTTGAAGTTGTAGAATCAAAGGAAGGAGATTATCTGATGTTCCATAGAGAAGATGCGAGTTTCAGAGTGTTTAATTTGTTATGGGACATATTGCACATCATCAACAGAGAGGATTTGTTTCATTTATACCAACTGGTGCAAGAATATTTTGAACACATTCCATCAAATGAAATTGGATTAGTCTTGCTTGTAGATCTCATAACCATCTGGGAAACTGAAGAAACAAGCACTAATGCAATCTGGCAAAACCAAGAAGTTTGGGAAATTACTAGCTGGAGATTCTTTGAAGAATCTGGAGTGCATGTTTTGGAGCTGGAAGATGGGACCATGATTCACATGCTAGCAGAAAGAAGATATCTACTTACACGAGATCTTATGAGAAGAATGCTAGATCATGGTATGGAGGTTGAAGAAGAGAATGACACAACTCTCATGGTCATTGAACTATTCATTAAATGGACAATTATGGCTGATGACGATGCATAAATACTGGTATGATTCATAATTATATAAATTTTTGAAAAATCAGTACTTTATTCAAAGTACTGCTAATCAAACAGTACTTTAACCAAAGTACTGCTTGCAGCACAAAACCAGTAAACGATTTTTAATAAAGAATAAGCAAACTTTTGTTAAGTGCAAAATATTTTGAAACAAAAGATAATAGCAAACAATGGTTTTTGAGATGGTTATAACAAAAGGTTATCAGTCCACCATGTTTAACAAAAGGACTGGCTAATCCATGAGCAAACGGCTCAGGTAAAGATATCTCAAATCCGTTGATGGTTGACAACTTGCCAATAAGTTGTATGGTAATCAACTCACCATATCTAATATAGTGAAGAGTTGGCTAGCCCACAAGAAAAATGGCTTGTGGTAAAGGTTGTGGAAAAACCATTTATATGGTAATTAGTTCACTATGGTTGCAAGAACTAACTAGTCCGAAAGGGTATGGCTTTTGGTAAAGACAAATCAAATCCGTTAATAGCTGATGATTTGCTAAAAATCATATGGTTATCAATGTACCATGGTTTTATACACCTAAACATTGGCTACTCCAGAGTTAATGGCTTTGGTAAAGAGACATCAAAATCCATTAAATTTTCAATGATTCACCTCTCACAGGAGTTTACACACCTGGAAGTGATGAGAATAGACTGAAACTTTATGATCTGATGTACAATTTGCCATATGTTGCTGAGTAGCTGAAAAGATGAAGATTGCTGATAGTTCTTTGAAAAGGATTACTTATAAAGACTACTTTGATGATGATAATACAAGCACAGAGAGTACAAAATAAATCTGAAGATATAGATACAATCTTTTCTTGAAGACAAATATGTTAAAGATACAGATACAAAGGAACTTGAAATCAAGCAAGTAGAATTCAAGTTAGGGGAGGATTGTTGGGATATAAAAGACAAAGTACTGAAGAAATTCAAAGTACTGCTAAAGAAGAAAGTGAAAGTACTGCTCAACATCAAAGTACTGCAAAGCTAAAGAACTGCTATATCGTTTATGGAAAGCTTTGTTATTCTAGAATATTCTTAGTTTAGTATTACTTGTCGTACAAGGATTAGAGTTGTAAACCGACTAGGGTTATCCTTATGCCTATAAAAGGACCCCTAGATTGGCATTAGAGATATGTTCTTCGAATAAGATTAGAGAAAATATTAGAGTTTAACAAGTTCGATATTAGAGTTGTTAGGGTTGTTAGTGAATCTGTGTATCAAGCAGATTTAGAGTATTAATAAAATCGTTGAAGTTAAAGTTATTCTTCTTAGCTTTATTGAAGTAGTTTCCGCATACTTAGTAAAGTTATATCAGTGTTTTATTTTTAGTGACTTAGGATTTATCCGAGGTTGCTAAGCCCTTACAAGCTACATAATTTAGTTTGGTCAGAGTATATCGATCCAACACAACCCGTACAACTCAGAGAGCTCCATTTGGAAAGGATCCCTATAGATCACTTTTGACTTCCTAGTAACCCTTGATGGGGATTCTCTTAGCATAAACACGGTGTCCCTCACCGTGGTTGCTTCTGGGATTATCATGTGATAAATTTCGTGATGATCAACCATAGAGTGTATCTCCTCTAACAACCACTCATTAGAATACATGCAAACACCATCATATGGAACCCCTATTATTCTTCCAAACTCCTCAAGCGAAAGAGTGTACTCATGTCCATTTATGGTGAATTCAATTGAGATGGACCTATCATCATTTCTAATAATCCCCATTGTCTTGTAGAACTCAAGTACAAAGACCGGGCAAATTTGTTCATTTATATCCAATAAACAATCAAACCCAATAGTTCCAAAACTTCCCTTATGTCGGTATTTGCAAGAAATGATGGATCAACAACTCTACCTTCGTGAAAGAGTCTCTTTTCAAGCATCTTAAAGGCTTTTCTATTGTCCGGACTTAGTCCATCTTTCCTATGGTACATGGGTATGTAGTGAGCGGTGTCTTGGTAATCTTGTTGTTTGTTGATTGGCATGATTGTTCCTAAACAATACAACCACAAAGTGGTGTTAATTGTGAATAGTAACCTAGAGGGTTTGATCACAATTTTGCTCTCATCATCTTTGTTGAATTCAAGAAATGTGTTTAATTTGTATTAACAATGTTAATTCTTTGATTTAGATTATCTTAGAAAACAATGTGGTGATAAATTATGATAAACCCATTTGAACACAATTCTTAAAGATGAAGAAATTGTAATCTTAGAAATCAAGGAATTAAATTAACAATGTAGTGAAGATTATACTTACACAAGTGATTGTTATGCTTGAGAGAAATGATCAATTTGCTCCTTTGAACAGTAGTTGAGTTCTTGTTCGTGAGTCTTTGAGGTGAATATAATTGTGGAACATCCACAGTGATCATTCTTTAACTTATGATGTCTTCTGTTGCACGGATCCACGCGGATCCCTCTCATTTGGGACCCGGCTAGTGTAAACGCAGGGATCCGGCATGACAACAAAAATCAGCTCAAACATTCCTTGATAACTTTGGTTTGGGAGTTCTAAAACGCCTAGTGTTTTGATGTTTAGGCTCTAAAACTTGTGATTTGAGGTTTTGATGATTTAATACTATTCCTATTTGACGTGGTTCCCTTTTTAAGAATTAGTCATAATTCTTGGGGAGTTTTTCAAACATTATAATAAAATCTCATTTTATCATAATATAAGAAGTTTCACATGGATATTTATTGACATAGATGAAGTGTCAATAATCCCTTTGTGATGAATAATGATTGAGGCTATCGAATAACCAAGATATCATTATTACGAGTTGGTAGTGTAGTCTACACAAATCAATCGAAGAATACCATTCTTGATGATGACTTTAATATAGATAACTACTTAAGTAATTACTAATAAATGTAAATCATGCAACTAAGATTTTAACAATAATAAAATCAAAAGTAAATTATTAACAATAATAAAATCAAAAGTATTTAGATGAAATGCTTTGTGATCTTCTTGGAATCTCCAGATTCATGTTGTGAGAAGGACAATACTAAACATTCTTTTTGCGAAAAGAAATATTTAGATAGATTCTTCATGATCTTCTTGGTAACCCCAAATCCAAGTATGGAGAATACTTAACAAGGAAAATGTTAGAACATTCTATCATTGTCCAACAATAAACATTATAATGATTTTTAAAACATGACTTGAAAAAAAAACCCTTCTTTGTATTTTTCAAACATACACGGATCGTATCAAGTTTAAAGTACAACATACACTAAGAAACTTGGTAACGAAGCTCTGATGCCAATTGTGGAAAACTAGAAGGGGGGGGGGGTTGAATAGTTTTACCAATTAAAACATCGTTTTAAAATATTTAGATCGACTTACGTCAATCTATTTAGTTGTTTATGTTGGACGTTGATAGATAGATATATAAACGTGTAATGAAAGATAAAGAGTAAGAAGCACATCACCACGACACAAGTATTTATAGTGGTTCGGCTACAAGGACACCTTCCTTGCCCTACTCCACTCCCCGAGTCACCTACTCAAGAGTTCGTAAACACTACACCAATCTCCTTATGGCGGAGAAGCCTTCACAACGTCGCTTACACCTTTTTCCTGTACAAAGCTAAATACCGAGTTCTTTCAGGCTAAGGCGAACCACACCTAACACAACGTCGCCTACCCTTTATACGGTGTTAGGCTAACCACCGAGTTCTTTTACTCCAAGGAGAATTAATCCTATCACAACGTCGCCTACCCTTTATTAGGTACTAGGCTAAGTACCTAGTTCCATTACTATGGAGGAACTACTACCCATCACAACATAACACCTAATCTTAAGGAGATCCACTTCTTATTACAACACCATCAAGGATATCACCATCCTTGGAAATAAACAAATACTTATATGTATAACGATGCACCTCATTGATTATACGACCTAGGCATTCTTCCCTAATGCCACTTCATTTGATTCCTAGGCATCCTTCACTAATGCCTTTGACTTGACACCTTTAGCATTCTTCACTAATGCTTTTGACACAGACGTTAAGCACCTTCACTAATGCTTTCGTCTTGACTCTTTCGGCATCCTTCACTAATGCCTTCAACACAACATCTACGGAGGAAGAAAGAACTATCAACAAGAGAACCTCAGTTGTCTTGATGATGACGAAGTATGGCAACTCATGGACTTGAGCTTGCTCGACTTCAAGAAGTGGTGATCTCGCCTTTAAGAGGAACCTAGAGAATCACACAAAACAAAAGACAAACTACATAGAAAGATCCCTCACGATCAGTGGTTAGAGAGGTACAATACTTGGAGAAAGTATGTGTGAAAGTGGTGAGCCAAAAGGAAGAAATGGCTCACTATTTATAGAGGAGAAAGTTCACTGTTTCTCGGATCCCACGGATCCCTCCCACAAGGGATCCGGCTAGCGTAAAGCTAGGGATCCGTGGGATGCTCCTCTTTGCCCATGGGTATTTTTGGTTATGGGTCATGGGTCATGGGTCATGGGTTATGGGTTGATCCATGGGTTTCTTTCTAGATACAATGTATCTATAGAATACAATGAACCTAGTTAAGTGGTTTGGATAAAACCATGGGTTATGGGTCAATACCATTTGTTAGTTTTTACCCATTTTAGTATATACTTGTTTTTACCCATTTTAGTATATACTTAGTTATGTATATGTTAGCCCAATATGTAAACACTTGTTGTTGTATCTCTAAATCATAAAATCACTTATACTTGTTTTAGTGTTTTATGTGAAAACGTAAGTGTGTTAGAAAACTATTGGCTCAAACAGTTTACGTATTTTATTTGGTTCGTTAAAATGATTTTACGTTTGTTATCGATAAAACATTAGAAGATCGTAAAATATAAATAAACGTTTTTACGGCTTATTTGTATTAACAAAAGCTAAATACCTGGTTCTTCACAAAAGACAAAACCAAACCTTCGTCACCTATACTTTATCCGGTACAAGGCTAGACACCGAGTTCCATTACAATGGAGGAACCACAACCCAAATAACACAACACATTAAGGGACCAACGTCCTATTACACCACTACTTTTCACACCACATCTACTACACACTTGAGAAGAACAAATAACAAGATACACTTCAGTGATCTTGTAGAGATGAAAAATCCTACCAACTCATGTCTTGAACGTCCAAGTCTTCTAGAGGTTGTGATCTCGCCTTTAAAAGGAACCTAGAGAATCACTAAAAAAGAAAGCTAGATAGAAGATCATTAGATCTGAGATAAAGAACTTAGAACATAAAGAGAAGATGTGTCTAAGTGGGGTGAGTGAAAAGGGATAAATGGCCAACTATTTATAGGCATTATGGCCACTGTTCACCTTGATCAACGGATCCCTTCCCAAAGGGATCCAACCAGTTTTAGCCAGGGATCCGGCTATCTGGTAATACCAGTTCGGATTTTGGGTTACAAACCGGGTTTTGGGTTATGGGTTATTGTCCATAGATAGGTGATGTCATGTCTGATGTCAAAGTCAACTTGGGTTATGGGTTATGGAATTTGGGTCATGGGTCATGGAATTTGGGTCATGGGTTATGGATATTACCCATTTTGGATGTCATGCATAATGTCATGCAATGGGTTATGGGTTTGGGTCAAGCTCCATGGGTTATGGGTTTTGGGCATGAATTTGGGTTTGTGGATAATCCAACATGTTTATATATTAACAAGTTATATAATAGATAGCATGCATTTTTATAAAATGTAAGTAATCAAAGTTACTTGTGAATGTTTTATAACAATGCTTTTGGTTTTATGTAAACTATTTAACTAAACATATTTAATGATATGTTTGTTTATTTAAATGAGTTAGTAAACTATTGGCTCAAAAGTTTACGTACTTTATTTATTACGTTAAAATGATTTTACGTTTGTTATCGACAAAACATAAGAAAATCGTAAAATATAAATAAACGTGTTTATATTTTATTTGTATTAACAAAGTTATAAAACTTATCACTATCCATGTTTTTAATAACTTTTTTTAATTTTATATGAGTATTAAATGTGTTACATACATTTATAGAAAAGTATATATGGGGTTAAAATTAATACGACTAAAGTCATTATTAACGAGGAAATATATATCAAAATGAAGGCACGGACAACACCTATTATATGAAAATACATATAGCATGCAACAAATACATAGTAACACCGCCCTTTTTCTTTCTTTCTTTTTTACTATATTACAATGAAATAAACAATTATAGATTGTGACATTGTATGATTTAGCCTGAGGCGATGAGTTTTGACCATAGTCACATAAATCGCTATATGACCCACGATCTGCGATCTGGATCGTGTGTTCCCAAACGGGTACGATTCGCGTTCCAAACGCTCAATGGATCGCGTTCCAATCGCTAATCGATTCACGTTTTCAATCAAAGTCAACGGCGTTCCATGTGGATGGTCAACAAGTTCCAGTCAGCTTCAAAACGTTATAAGATAGCTTTTTATAGCGAATTGGCCCATAAAGGCCCATTTAAGAAACGAATGGTTTTTTGCCCTAAAAACAAATGGGCGGCAAAAAAGAAAACATGAAACGTTTATGTTCAGAACGCCTCGATTCTACTGATTTTCAACTGTATTCACACTTTTCAAGCAATAACGATGATTAGTTTCACATCCCACATTCTATTAATAAATATCTTTATTTTCAATTTCATATATCATCCATTCCTTCTCTTCTCTGTTTGTCATCCTTCTCCTCTGTTTCTTTATTGTTGCAAATGGTGTTTGGCAAAAAGAGAACTCATGAGGAAGATGATAGTGAAACTCAACCACCCGATCATGTTAGTGAAACTCAATTTCCTCATACAAACACACCATCTGAAACACAACCACAATCAAAACCGTTGCTTGATGAGGTAACATTTGTTGGAGCAGGAAATAGCACTGCAAGTTCCAGCAAAAAGGCAGGGGGGCCAAAAGTGTGGGTTTGTAAGCACTGCAAGTTCCAGTTTACAAGCTCATATTCTCGAATACATACTCACTTTTTTGGTGACCAGCCGGGAAAAAAGCAGAGATTAGAAGGTGTAGCACTTTGCTTGCTGATCGGGAAAAATATACCATGTTGTTGAACAAGGTAAAGAATCTTTGAAAAAGTTGGAGTTTCAAAGTCTCTAAAAAATTCTGTAATTTCTAAAAAACAGAATACATCCTCTAAAAGTCCACTTGAACAATCCTTTGGTTTAATGGAGAGAAACGTAGTTGATCTAAAAGTTATGCGATGTCTATGTGCAAATGGGATTCCGTTCAATGTTCTACGGAATCCTCAATTTCAAGAGATGGTTGGTGCAATTCAAAAAGCTTCTCCTGGTTATAAGGCACCTTCAAGTGAAAAGGCTAGAACCATGTTGCTTGACGAGTGTGCACGTGATGTTGAAAAAGATATGACTCCCATAAAAGACACATGGTTTACACAAGGTGTTTCAATTGTATCGGATGGTTGGTCGAATGTGAAACATAACCCGCTGATCAACGTAGTTGCTGTCAACAGCCGTGGTGCGGCTTTTATGTATGCTGATGACTTTGTGATGGGGAGGGTACAAGGATGGGTGAGATATATGAGAGAATGGACAACATGCTCGGGGAGATCAAAGATGTTATGAAAGATAACGTTTATGGAATGTATTACCCCGATGTTGAGTCGATAGTCTTGGCTAGATGGGAGAAAATGACAATCCCATTACATTGCTTGGGTTTTGCGTTAACTCCACGGTTCTATGATACTAGTTATCTAGCAAAATTAGCACCCGGTGGAATTGCAAGAAAAGCTCTCCTAACTCGGACAAAGAAGTGATGAAGGGTGTCATTGATTCTTTTGTAAGAATAACTGAAAATAAAGAAGAAGAAAAAATGTTAAGAGCACAATTTGCAACTTTTGCCATGAAAAGGGGATTGTATGCTTTACCAGCGACTCAAGTAGATGCGGTAACTATGGATGCAATTGACTGGTGGGCAACATACGGTTCCGAAACTCCCGAATTAGCTGAGATTGCAAAAAAAGTTTTATCACAACCAATTAGTAGTTCTTCTGCAGAAAGGAACTGGAGTACCTACTCATATATTCATAGCGTGAAGCGGAACCGGTTAAACAACAAAAGGGCCGACAAGTTGGTTTATATACATTCAAATATTAGATCTACAATCACGGTTTTCAGATTCTTACAAGGAAGGGCCACAAAAGAAATGGGATATGACTCCGGAACAGGATTACATAGAAGGACCAAGTTCGAGATTGGAAGACATGGAATGGGAAAATCTGGATGAAGATGAACTATGAAGAGTTGTTGTTTTTGTTTACAATCATGTTTACTGTCTTTGTTTAGTGTCTTTGTTTAGTGTTTTTGTTTACAATCATGTTTACTGTCTTTGTTTAGTGTCATTGTTTCAAAGTTTCAATGTTTCAAAGATGAACTATCAATCAGTTGTTGTTTTCATTGTTTCAAAGTCATTAATATTAATATTGGAAACTAATACTATTACATATTGGGTACACCGTATCATGTTATATGGTACACCGTACCGAAGCGATCCGAAATGAGCCTACCCCCAAGCGTATCGAATTATAGAAAGCCGCGATCTGCGTTCCCGTTCCTCGTTCCCGTACCGGAGCGTATCGCGATCTATGTGACATTGGTTTTGACACTTGTAGATCTTAAATAAGAATATATGAAACTTAATCTAACATATGGATCATTTGGGTCTATCTCTTCTCCCCTGGTTCCTGTCAGGAGTGACTTTTAATGACTGTTCGCTATTTGAAAAAAATAAATAAATACATAAATAAATAAATAAATAAATAGGGGGAATTTCATATATAACTAAGGAAACTTCATAAATTACATATTTTCTCAAAATACAAGTTTTTCAATGCATGATGTACAATACTATTAAAGCATGATTTGGGGAAATATGTAATTATTGAAGTTTCGTTGGGGATATATGTAAATGCCCCAAATAAATAAATCATTAGAACTTTGTATGTGACATATTGTATGTTGGTATCGTAAACGTCATATGTGGCGGTGGATTTTGGCCCATAATTTTGGCTGAAGCGATTTTGTGTAGTTCCCCAAAATAGAAGGTAGCCCAGTATTACACAGCCCAAAAATTATTTGGTATTATGTTTCATAGAACTGAAAACATGTCAATGCTGTATACAGCAAAAAAGGCGTCAATGACACCTCACACAAAAGTAAGCTCTAAGCGGATCTTGCTAAAAATGCATAAAATCAAACTCTCGTTTATTAATGCAGTGTAATTGTTTTAAATAAATGCCCTAAATTTCTAAACAAGAGGCTAAATGTTTGATGTTACGCGCAAAATTGGCATACATGGAAAAAAAGAAAGATTTTTTTTTTTTTTTTTTTCCCTAAATAATACAAACGCTAGCAACAATCACATTGTTCTTCTATACTTCAACATCAGGAGTAACATTATCTGTTGATCGTTCATCAGCGTTAAAATTTCTGTTTGACCCTCTAAAGAAAAGATCAAATGGTGATCTAACAGATCTGAAAAGTTGTTGCGAACTTGTGGTGATTGCCAAGTCGTTTCCAGGGTTGGCTACGTGAGAAGAACTAGACACACTCCTAGACGTTTCACCTCTTCCTCTTCCTCTTCCAAGGTTACAATGTTCATATTGAATGAAATCTAGTCTTCTTGTAGAACCAACACTAATACTTCGAAAGGTCTTCTTTTCACTACTTTCTAAAGGAAAGGCCATATGTGGACTTGTGGGAAGGCTCGTGCCCAGGTTAACAAAAAGTCCATGAGCCTCATTTGGTAAACGTAATGTGTATCTTTCAATATTTTCAACAGGTTGTGCTGCCACTGAATGACCCGTCGAACGTGAACGTGGCATATCAGTGGTAGGAGGTATAATGTGCTTAGCCTCGATTGGGAGAAGAAATTCAGTTGATGCAAAATCCCTATCCGGATCAACTGAGTCATGTGGCTCAGTTGGATGACTAGTTTCACCCGGTCCAAGTACAAGATCTGCTCGGCAAACCGGGCACGTGACATGTGATACCAACCATGTGTCTATACACTCCCGATGGAACACATGACTACATCTGGGGAGCAAACGTAGGGTTTCATGGTCTTGAAATTCATTTAAGCACACAGCGCATTCTAGCACCGTTTGACCTAGTTTTATTCCCTTGACACTTGAATACAAAAAGCTAGCGAATGATGCGATCACAGCAGGGTCAAGCCCATGCACTGTCGATCTCATCGACCCGATTTCACTCCCATGCGTCGTACTTGCAAGTCTGAGGTGTCGTTCTGCATAATGGCGAAAGTAGGCTGATATAACACAAATCATGAAGAATACACTTAAAAGTGACACCAACACAATGGCCATTACTGGATTGACTCTGGTACCACTACTCTGTGGCAGCAAAGCCACCGGTGGTGATGCAATCTCATCTTCCGCCGTAGTGCAATCACTATATGAGACTAGCATAAAAATTAAAAAAGCCCATTTGATTTGATGGACATAGTAAAGAGTTTGCATGAAGAAGAATGAAGATACTTCTTGTGGATAGGAATTTTGATACTAATCATGACAAGGGTTTAATTAGTTACTAAATAAATCAGCTTCATAAAAAAGTTAGTAAAATGATGCTATCTTGCGCCTGCTTTAGGGACGTGTCTTTGCACTATAAAAAATATGAGTGTCCTACTGTCGTGTTGTTGAGGAGATTGACATTTTGGTAGAAAGGTTGGAACACGACGAGGGGAACAACTGAATGAGTACAATTAAAAGATTAGTATTTCGATTATAACGAGGTAGAATGACAATTTAAGAATATAATTTGATTAATAATGCCATTAGTATGGCCGGTTTTTCGTTTTTTCTTTTGTTGAGAGGTTGGAATATTCATTCAAGTTTAATGTTCGGATGGCATTAACCGTTTGTTGCGAGCTTTGGTTGTAGGTTTTTACCTTTCAACTGCGTGCCGCCAACATCTTTATCACTACAACAATCGGATGGACGGGCGAAGAGACTTTCGCCGGGGACACAAAGTCCCCGGCGAAAGCCGCTAAACGACAAAATTGGATCTGACGTGGCACATTGATTCGCCGACTTGCTATGAAATTTTCAACGCAGACTTTCCGCGGGGACAAGTCCCCGGAGAAAGGAACTTTGATTTTTATTAAACTTTGACAGGATAGTCAAGATTCAACGCAAAGTTTCTCCGGGGACCTGTCCCCGCAGAAAGTATTTTCAACTTTTACCAATAATTGGCCAAAGTCAAAAGCGCGTTAATTGTTCGCGGGAAGATTCCCTCCAAACCTTTTGCCGGGGACATGTCCCCGGCAAAACCTATACTTGGTCGTTAAACATGACACGTATACCATAGCACCTATACTCGGTCATTTAACATGATACGTATACCAATAGCACATATACTTGGTCGTTTAACATGATACGTATACCAATAGCACCTATACTCCCTCGTTTAACATGATACGTATACCAATGCTACTATACTTGGTCGTTAAACATGATACATATACCAATGCTACTATACTTGGTCGTTAAACATGACACGTATACCATAGCACCTATAGTCGGTCGTTAAACATGATACGTATACCATAGCACCTATACTCGGTCGTTAAACATGATACGTATACCATAGCACCTATACTTGCTCGTTTAACATGATACGTATACCAATGCTACTATACTTGGTCGTTAAACATGACACGTATACCATAGCACCTATAGTCGGTCGTTAAACATGATACGTATACCATAGCACCTATACTCGGTCGTTTAACATGATACGTATACGAATAGCACATATACTTGGTCGTTTAACATGATACGTATACCAATAGCACCTATACTCGCTCATTTAACATGATACGTATACCAATGCTACTATACTTGGTCGTTAAACATGACACGTATACCATAGCACCTATAGTCGGTCGTTAAACATGATACGTATACAAGAGCACCTATACTCGGTCGTTTAACATGATACGTATACCATAGCACATATACTTGGTCGTTTAACATGATACGTATACCAATGCTACTATACTTGGTCGTTAAACATGACACGTATACCATAGCACCTATAGTCGGTCGTTAAACATGATACGTATACCATAGCACCTATACTCGGTCGTTTAACATGATACGTATTCTAATAGCACATATACTTGGTCGTTTAACATGATACGTATACCAATAGCACCTATACTCGCTCGTTTAACATGATACGTATACCAATGCTACTATACTTGGTCGTTAAACATGATACGTATACCAATGCTACAATACTTGGTCGTTAAACATGACACGTATACCATAGCACCTATAGTCGGTCGTTAAACATGATACGTATACCATAGCACATATACTCGGTCGTTTAACATGATACGTATACCATAGCACCTATACTTGGTCGTTTAACATGATACGTATACCAATGCTACTATACTTGGTCGTTAAACATGACACGTATACCATAGCACCTATAGTCGGTCGTTAAACATGATACGTATACCATAGCACCTATACTCGGTCGTTTAACATGATACGTATACCATAGCACCTATACTTGGTCGTTTAACATGATACGTATACCAATGCTACTATACTTGGTCGTTAAACATGACACGTATACCATAGCACCTATAGTCGGTCGTTAAACATGATATGTATACCAATAGCACATATACTCGCTCGTTTAACATGATACGTATACCAATAGCACATAAACTCGCTCGTTTAACATGATACGTGTACCAATAGGACCTATACTTGCTCGTTTAACATGATACGTATTCCAATGCTACTATACTTGGTCGTTAAACATGACACGTATACCATAGCACCTATAGTCGGTCGTTAAACATGATACGTATACCATAGCACCTATACTCGGTCGTTAAACATGATACGTATACCATAGAACCTATACTTGGTCGTTTAACATGATACGTATACCAATGCTACTATACTTGGTCGTTAAACATGACACGTATACCATAGCACCTATAGTCGGTCGTTAAACATCATACGTATACCATAGCACCTATACTCGATCGTTTAACATGATACGTATACCAATAGCACATATACTTGGTCGTTTAACATGATATGTATACCAATAGCACATATACTCGCTCGTTTAACACGTCATACGTATACCAATTGTACTATACTTGGTCGTTAAACATGACACGTATACCATAGCACCTATAGTCGGTCGTTTAACATGATACGTATACCAATAGCACATATACCTGGTCGTTTAACATGATACGTATACCAATAGCACCTATACTCGCTCGTTTAACATGATACGTATACCAATGCTACTATACTTGGTCGTTAAACATGATACATATACCAATGCTACTATACTTGGTCGTTAAACATGACACGTATACCATAGCACCTATAGTCGGTCGTTAAACATGATACGTATACCATAGCACCTATACTCGGTCGTTAAACATGATACGTATACCATAGCACCTATACTTGCTCGTTTAACATGATACGTATACCAATGCTACTATACTTGGTCGTTAAACATGACACGTATACCATAGAACCTATAGTCGGTCGTTAAACATGATACGTATACCATAGCACCTATACTCGGTCGTTTAACATGATACGTATACGAATAGCACATATACTTGGTCGTTTAACATGATACGTATACCAATAGCACCTATACTCGCTCATTTAACATGATACGTATACCAATGCTACTATACTTGGTCGTTAAACATGACACGTATACCATAGCACCTATAGTCGGTCGTTAAACATGATATATACAAGAGCACCTATACTTGGTCGTTTAACATGATACGTATACCATAGCACATATACTTGGTCATTTAACATGATACGTATACCAATGCTACTATACTTGGTCGTTAAACATGACACGTATACCATAGCACCTATAGTCAGTCGTTAAACATGATACGTATACCATAGCACCTATACTCGGTCGTTTAACATGATACGTATTCCAATAGCACATATACTCGGTCGTTTAACATGATACGTATACCAATAGCACCTATACTCGCTCGTTTAACATGATACGTATACCAATGCTACTATACTTGGTCGTTAAACATGATACGTATACCAATGCTACAATACTTGGTCGTTAAACATGACACGTATACCATAGCACCTATAGTCGGTCGTTAAACATGATACGTATACCATAGCACCTATACTCGGTCGTTTAACATGATACGTATACCATAGCACCTATACTTGGTCGTTTAACATGATACGTATACCAATGCTACTATACTTGGTCGTTAAACATGACACGTATACCATAGCACCTATAGTCGGTCGTTAAACATGATACGTATACCATAGCACCTATACTCGGTAGTTTAACATGATACGTATACCATAGCACCTATACTTGGTCGTTTAACATGATACGTATACCAATGCTACTATACTTGGTCGTTAAACATGACACGTATACCATAGCACCTATAGTCGGTCGTTAAACATGATATGTATACCAATAGCACATATACTCGCTCGTTTAACATGATACGTATACCAATAGCACATATACTCGCTCGTTTAACATGATACGTATACCAATAGCACATAAACTCGCTCGTTTAACATGATACGTATACCAATAGGACCTATACTTGCTCGTTTAACATGATACGTATTCCAATGCTACTATACTTGGTCGTTAAACATGACACGTATACCATAGCACCTATAGTCGGTCGTTAAACATGATACGTATACCATAGCACCTATACTCGGTCGTTAAACATGATACGTATACCATAGAACCTATACTTGGTCGTTTAACTTGATACGTATACCAATGCTACTATACTTGGTCGTTAAACATGACACGTATACCATAGCACCTATAGTCGGTCGTTAAACATCATACGTATACCATAGCACCTATACTCGGTCGTTTAACATGATACGTATACCAATAGCACATATACTTGGTCGTTTAACATGATATGTATACCAATAGCACATATACTCGCTCGTTTAACCTGATACGTATACCAATTGTACTATACTTGGTCGTTAAACATGACACGTATACCATAGCACCTATAGTCGGTCGTTTAACATGATACGTATACCAATAGCACATATACCTGGTCGTTTAACATGATACGTATACCAATAGCACCTATACTCGCTCGTTTAACATGATACGTATACCAATGCTACTATACTTGGTCGTTAAACATGATACATATACCAATGCTACTATACTTGGTCGTTAAACATGACACGTATACCATAGCACCTATAGTCGGTCGTTAAACATGATACGTATACCATAGCACCTATACTCGGTCGTTAAACATGATACGTATACCATAGCACCTATACTTGCTCGTTTAACATGATACGTATACCAATGCTACTATACTTGGTCGTTAAACATGACACGTATACCATAGAACCTATAGTCGGTCGTTAAACATGATACGTATACCATAGCACCTATACTCGGTCGTTTAACATGATACGTATACGAATAGCACATATACTTGGTCGTTTAACATGATACGTATACCAATAGCACCTATACTCGCTCATTTAACATGATACGTATACCAATGCTACTATACTTGGTCGTTAAACATGACACGTATACCATAGCACCTATAGTCGGTCGTTAAACATGATACGTATACAAGAGCACCTATACTCGGTCGTTTAACATGATACGTATACCATAGCACATATACTTGGTCATTTAACATGATACGTATACCAATGCTACTATACTTGGTCGTTAAACATGACACGTATACCATAGCACCTATAGTCGGTCGTTAAACATGATACGTATACCATAGCACCTATACTCGGTCGTTTAACATGATACGTATTCTAATAGCACATATACTTGGTCGTTTAACATGATACGTATACCAATAGCACCTATACTCGCTCGTTTAACATGATACGTATACCAATGCTACTATACTTGGTCGTTAAACATGATACGTATACCAATGCTACAATACTTGGTCGTTAAACATGACATTATACCATAGCACCTAAAGTCGGTCGTTAAACATGATACGTATACCATAGCACCTATACTCGGTCGTTTAACATGATACGTATACCATAGCACCTATACTTGGTCGTTTAACATGATACGTATACCAATGCTACTATACTTGGTCGTTAAACATGACACGTATACCATAGCACCTATAGTCGGTCGTTTAACATGATACGTATACCATAGCACCTATACTCGGTCGTTTAACATGATACGTATACCATAGCACCTATACTTGGTCGTTTAACATGATACGTATACCAATGCTACTATACTTGGTCGTTAAACATGACACGTATACCATAGCACCTATAGTCGGTCGTTAAACATGATATGTATACCAATAGCACATATACTCGCTCGTTTAACATGATACGTATACCAATAGCACATATACTCGCTCGTTTAACATGATACGTATACCAATAGCACATAAACTCGCTCGTTTAACATGATACGTATACCAATAGGACCTATACTTGCTCGTTTAACATGATACGTATTCCAATGCTACTATACTTGGTCGTTAAACATGACACGTATACCATAGCACCTATAGTCGGTCGTTAAACATGATACGTATACCATAGCACCTATACTCGGTCGTTAAACATGATACGTATACCATAGAACCTATACTTGGTCGTTTAACATGATACGTATACCAATGCTACTATACTTGGTCGTTAAACATGACACGTATACCATAGCACCTATAGTCGGTCGTTAAACATCATACGTATACCATAGCACCTATACTCGGTCGTTTAACATGATACGTATACTAATAGCACATATACTTGGTCGTTTAACATGATATGTATACCAATAGCACATATACTCGCTCGTTTAACCTGATACGTATACCAATTGTACTATACTTGGTCGTTAAACATGACACGTATACCATAGCACCTATAGTCGGTCGTTAAACATGATACGTATACCATATCACCTATACTCGGTCGTTTAACATGATACGTATACCATAGCACCTATACTTGGTCATTTAACATGATACGTATACCAATGCTACTATACTTGGTCGTTAAACATAACACGTATACCATAGCACCTATATTCGGTTGTTAAACATGATACGTATACCATAGCACCTATACTCGGTCGTTTAACATGATACGTATACCAATAGCACATATACTTGGTCGTTTAACATGATACGTATACCAATAGCACCTATACTCGCTCGTTTAACATGATACGTATACCAATGCTACTATACTTGGTCGTTAAACATGATACGTATACCAATGCTACTATACTTGGTCGTTAAACATGACACGTATACCATAGCACCTATAGTCGGTCGTTAAACATGATACGTATACCATAGCACCTATACTCGGTCGTTTAACATGATACGTATACCATAGCACCTATACTTGGTCGTTTAATATGATGCGTATACCAATGCTACTGTACTTGGTCGTTAAACATGACACGTATACCATAGCACCTATAGTCGCTCGTGTAACATGATACGTATACCAATAGCACATATACTCGCTCGTTTAACATGATACGTATACCAATAGCACATATACTCGCTCGTTTAACATGATACGTATACCAATAGCACCTATACTTGCTCGTTTAACATGATACGTATACCAATGCTACTATACTTGGTCGTTAAACATGACACGTATACCATAACACCTATAGTCGGTCGTTAAACATGATACGTATACCATAGCACCTATACTTGGTCGTTAAACCTGACACGTATACCATAGCACCTATACTCGGTCGTTTAACATGATACGTATACCAATAGCACATATACTTGGTCGTTTAACATGATACGTATACCATAGCACATATACTCGCTCGTTTAACATGATACGTATACCAATAGCACATATACTCGCTCGTTTAACATGATACGTATACCAATAGCACATATACTCGCTCGTTTAACATGATACGTATACCAATAGCACCTATACTCGGTCGTATATCGTAGAAAATTTTTAGGTTTAATTTAAATTGATTTGTTATTTATTTAGTTATTGAAAATAATAATAAAGTTTTTTTTTTTTTTTTTTAATATTTATGTTTATTTAAAAACCTTTGCCGGGGACATGTCCCCGGTAAAACTTTTCGCGAAATTTTATTTTTCCCTCCCATCTTTTTACTTTATCCCGCCATAACCTTTCCCGGAGACTTGTCCCCGGCAAAAATCTGGCTAAAGGACAAACATAACCTTCCCCGGGGACATGTCCCCGGCGAAAAGTTTCAAAAAAATGACCTCAATTATTAACACAGATCTGTTTCACAAATGAGATAAAAAAAAAAAAAAAACCAAACGCACACAGCTGCTGCTGCTGCTCCACCGTACCTCCTTCATCACCTCCATCACCGCACCACCTCCACCACCGCACCACCTCCATCACTGCACCACCTCCACCACCGTCGTTGATATTCATTTTTTCACAAATGAGATGGAAGTTAATCTCATATGTTTCACAAATGAGATGAAAAAAAAAACCCCACCAATAACGGTTTGAACATTGGCTGCGCAATATTACTCTATATATGTATTTTTTCTTTGACTAGATTTGAGGGGAGGGGTTATGTTTCTGGCGTGATATTACTCCATATATGTATTTTTTGGCTGCGCAATTTAGCTTATTTTGTTCGTAATATTTTGTTAGGCGTGATATTACTCCATATATGTATTTTTTTTTCAGTTGGTAATATTCCTGCTCAGATGGAAGTTAGTTGCTAGTTTGGTTAAGCTTTGTGTAACTACATGTATAAAAAAAGTAAAAGTGAAAAGTTGTGCCTGCTAGTTTGGTTAAGCTTTGTGACTGCTAGTTTGGTTTTCGCATTCATGGAAGTGTTTTGTTAACGTTCAATGCACACGGGTAAAAGAGTACATGAATTCTAGTGTTTTGTTAACGTTCAATAATATAGTTTTAATATGTGCTTTGCTTTTTTACTTGTAGGAATATAATGTCTATTGTCAGTCTGGAGTGCAAACCGCGACCACAGCCGAGACCAAAAGGTAAGATATGTCGTTGCGTATTTTAAATAGTTTACGGTTTTAGGTAATGAGAACTATCCAAGCATCGGGTATCAAAAAGACCCTTTAAACCATTAGGGTTGAATTGGTCATTTTAACAATTATGGTAGGAGAGTAGGATGGTGGATTTTGGGACCTAAACCAAGATCTTGGCAAGGTGTTGGGGTCCACCCCCTTTCATGTGCAATAGCACTTTAACTATGTTAATGAGATCATGTTGTTTCATCTGCTCGTGATACAAAAGATTTGATCATGTTTGCTTAAGACTTTTTGAACAATGTGTCTAGGGTTGAGGGTTGCTGAAAACAAATGAATGATGTTAGTGTGTCTAGTTAAATTGCTATTACAAAAGATTTCCTGACAACATTTCATTCTGTTTTTTACAATGTTCTTCCAAAAAACTCACCAAATTTCTTAAACAACATTGTTTGATCATAATGGATCTTTTTAACTTGCCTGTTGGAAAAAGAACTAGACATCAATGGCAACTCTATGCTCAAGGTAGTATAATCAGCCATTGTATTATATTATCAAACAACAAAAATGAACTTAGCGGCAGTGACACGTGGCTTCACTGATGGTTTACAGCGAGGAGGTACACGATTTTTTGGTCCACAAGATACAGGAAAGTGTACAGCCCGTATCTTGTTATGGTTACCTGATGATAAGGGTTGAATCTTGAAGGGTAAAAAGGTGGTGCAAAAGGGTTTAGCTTGGTTTGAGAGTGTTTTTATTGTGTGTTTTTAGTGTGTGTTTTTTGGTGAGAAACTCCATGAGTTTGTGTGAGAGAGAGGGGTCAGAGATGATAAGAAGAGGAATGAAATGGTGTGTAATGATAGAGATATAATGGTGGCGAGAGATATGAAAGGGTTTGTGAGGGTGCCTCATTAACTCCACTTCACTCGCCATCACTATCATTACAAACCCTTTCATCTATCTTCTTAAAATCTCCGACCCCTCTCTCTCACACACAAACATGGAGTTTCTCACCAAAAAACACACACTAAATGCACACAGTTATGAACTCTCAAAGCAGGGCTAAACCATTTTGCACCACCTTTTTACCCTTTAAGATTCAACTCTCATCATCAGGTAACCATTACAATCCGTAACAAGAAACGGGCTGTACACTTTCCAGTATCTTGTGGACCAAGAAACCGTGTACCTCCTCGCCGTAAACC
The DNA here is from genome assembly GCA_910596185.1 of Chrysanthemum makinoi. NCBI lineage: Eukaryota > Viridiplantae > Streptophyta > Magnoliopsida > Asterales > Asteraceae > Chrysanthemum > Chrysanthemum makinoi. The sequence goes on from OU343220.1 coordinate 127,833,311, forward strand.
GTCAGAGAAGCCACGTGTCACCGCCACTAAGTTCATTTTTGTTGTTTGATAAATATAATACAATGGCGGATTATACTACCTTGAGCATAGAGTTGCCATTGATGTCTAGTTCTTTTTCCGACAGGCAAGTTAAAAAAATCGATTATGATCAAACAATGTTGTTTAAGAAATTCAAACTCTTATATCCACAATAATATAAGAGAGAATTTGGTGAGTTTTTTGGAAGATCATTGTAAGAAACAGAATGAAATGTTGTCGGGAAATGGTGTAATAGCACTTTAACTAGACACACTAACATCATTCCTTTGTTTTTAGGAACCCTCAACTATATACACACTGTTCAACTAGTCGTACGCAAACACGATCAAGTCTTTTGTATCACAAGCAGATCAACACAACATGATCTCATTAACCTAGTTAAAGTGCTATTACACATGAATGGAGGTGGACCCCCAACACCCTGCCAAGATCTTGGTTTAGGTCCCAAAATCCACCATCCTACCCTAATTGTTAAATGACCAATTCAACCCTAATGGTTTAAAGGGTCTTTTTGATACACGATGCTTGGATAGTTCTCATTACCTAAAACCCTAAACTATTTAAAATATGCAGGTTAAGCTTTGGACAAACCCGAAAAAGCAGAAGATATCGGAAGTCAACTGACAAAACCACCTGGCGAACACGAGTTCGAGCCTTATGTGTTAGGATATGTTTGTAGAGAATAACATGTTTATGATTCCCGTTAAATGGATTATACGTATAGTTTTGGACAATTTGCGTATAGGTAGCTTATGTATAGTTTTGGACCATTGGCGATTTTAGGTTATTGATTGTGTTGTAGCGAATTTGGACCATTTGGTTATATATGATATTATGTTTAGTGATTTTGTGTTCTTGTAGCATAAAATAGGTTGAAAACAGGTTCTTACATTGTAGATTTTTTCCAGAGAAATTCCGAAAAAAAATCTGGAAATTACCCATTTTGCAGCAATTTTCTGCAAAATGGGTCAAGGTCTTTCACCGGGGACAAGTCCCCGGCGAAAGTAATATAGATTTTTTTAGTTTCCGTTTTCCCCGAGGACATGTTACCGGAGAAGAGTTTCAGATAAACTTTAGTTACCATTTTCCCCGGGGACGTGTCCCCGGAAAACCACGTGCCACGTCGGACATGTTTGACCGGTGACAATGGGCTGCGGGACCCACAACTCCCCGGTAAAAGTTGTAAACTATCCCCGAGGAGGTATTACCGGGGGATTTTTGGTGGGGACATGTCCCCGGTGAATGGTATAACAGGGGACATGTCCCCGGCGAAAGGCCTGAAACGTCGCCTGCGAAAGCGACGAATGTTGTAGTGTATCTTTACTCCTTATTAAGTACTGGTATTTGAGACTTTTTAAAAATGAAAGTCTTGAAAAATTGCTTACACACTTTCTTTTTATGGAATTGTTTTACATGTTAATGCACTTCTTAAATTAATGTTTTACAAAAAAAAAAAAAAAAAAAAAAAAAAAAATCAATGAGATTACGTATAAAAAAACTCACTAAACTTGTAATCATAATTTTAATAGTTTGCTGAAAAATTGAACATAAAACACTTATTAACTTGTAATATCCGTGTTTATTAATACTAGAATTGAAAATAAAACTGCTAGCCATTTACTCTAATATTAATTTAGACGTTTTGCTTTAGAAAAAAAAAACATTTGTAAACTAAAAAACACAATAAATATAAGGTTATCCGCTATGTTAAACTTTTAAAAATGTTTATAATTTAACCATGTCATCAACTCATAAACCTTTCGGTTGTATAAACCTATTTCCACTACACATAAATTTCTTAAAACTTTATAAACGTCACATAAAGCTCAAATGCATTAAATTGTAAAGAGGTTCAAGATATTAGATCTTTTTTTTGGTAAAGGGTTTCCCTAATAAATATATTACTCCAAAAAACACTTAAGTACAAAGGATACGAGTGAAGTCCCATATCTCAGCCCGTTACATAGACGGTAAAGCTAACATAACAAGACACTTCCTATTCTTAAAACAGTAAAACAACCACTACTCACTAGATTACATTTGACAGAAAACCAAGAATAACCTAACGTCTAGATTGCTTAATACCACAACCTTGGAGCTTGATATCATACATTTCAGAAAAAGCATCCAATTGCACTGGTAAATCATAGACCTAATCCGCATAATCATCATAATAATCTTCAAGCTCATGATCGCCGCCTGTTGATGCGAGAAATTTAGCCATAAGATTATCTGGATCAAGCACCTCCTCATCATCAGTGTCAGAAACAATCACACCCCCCACTTTAGAGAATGGGTTACCCACCATAGAATACGAAGAGGAAGAAGAACTAGGCTTAGTAGCCGTATCATGCGCCTTTTCTTTCAAATCAATCTTTTTAAGAGGTTTACCATCATCACTCATAAGAGTAACTTTCCCCTCAATAATTAGCTTTACAAGCTCCTTAATTTTTCCAACAATAGGAGTAGTACTAGTGCTACCATTTCCAGCCTTAGCAGAGCTACCATCTTTGGTCAAGTCAACAGTAACACTAGGAATATCAGCCTCATTAGTATCAACCATATTAAGAGCATCAAACGGATTTGATGTAGCAATATTCGTCCCACTTGTACTAGCCACTTTAGTAATATTCTTCTTTGTAGCATCCGGCTTCTTCGACACAAGCTGATACACCTGCTTCTTATGTTTAGAAGGGCAAAATTTAGCCCCTTTTCCCACCTCAATACCACGAAACGCCTTCCTTTGAGGAATTTGGAACCCATCATTCTTTTGTGCTTGATGTTTAAGGTCAATAGGCACACGTTTGGGACATTGGGTCTCATCATGGCCAAAAACCATACAAACACCACAACGAGGTGGTTTCCACTCATATTCTACTCTGACAGTATGCAATACCTTCCCTTCACCATCCCAACTTGGTACAGCAATAACCATTGTCCCCTTAAGCTCCCGATCCGCCTTGATGTCAATCAAAGCTCGAGCATAATCAAAACGCCCCCATGACTGCAAACACATAGAGCTCGTGTATGCATCAAGCATAATAGGGGTACCGAGTTTGGTAGCCATGGCACTCAATCCATCTTCAGTAAAAGCAGCAATAGGAATATCATGTAAGTTCACCCAGAAAGGAATCGAACCCAAGTCCTCTTTAATAAAACTCGTCCTGGGGGTCCACTTCTTCAAAATAATAGGAACGGATAGAATAAACCAAGGTCCATTCTCTAACACTCCATTTAATCCCTCAATAGAGGCAAATTTGAAGAAAAATAAACCCTTAGAATTCATCATAGAACGTACCACACCAAACTTCTTCCATGCATTCTTCACGTAGTTATCAACTACGGGAAATGCAACCCTCTTGCCAATAAAATACCCGAAAAGAGTATTATCAAACTTAGAATTAGCTTCCAAGACAGATGACAAAGGAATTTTTACCTCGGCCTTCTCATTAAGAGGCTTGCCCGTATCAAGAGCGCGGAAATTAACTTTGCGGGTAGCAGAAGTAGATCCCACCTTACTTGCAAATGTAGGAGCTTTCAATCCATCGTTGACCTGCTCATCCCCTTCCTTAGTCACATTCGGATTACCAAACAAAGCCACCTTAGGCATAGAAGTTTTAAAGGATTTACTTCCAGCCATATCATCAAGATTACTAGCCAAAGTAGTACGATCGTAGGTGCGATTAAGAGAACTAACACTAGGGTTGTTAGTGTCCATGCTAAGACTCTCAACTCCAGGAGTAAGGACACCTGGAGCCTTTTCCGGACTAGTCTTATTCAATGATGAGTAGTTATCAGCACCACAAAAATCATGTTCCAACGTTCCCCCCCCATATTTATCCCTCTCTCTCATAACCCCATCATGAATAAATCACAGCAATAAGACCCTCAAAACCGCATACAGACCAATGCCAAGATCACAAACAAAAAACCCCTAATCGCTTAGGGTTACCAGCGTTTTAATGATCGAGTTACTAGAATAATAAACCACCTAAAGAATCCAACTTAAGTAAGCCCTAATCGACCCATAGTGGAATCGAGAAGAGAATAAATCAGAAGGAACTAAAAAACGATTCAAAGTAATATTTCCCTAAGTTCAAAAGAATGAATACTAGGATATATTTAATTGCATGCAATCGAAAACAACCACAGCAAAAAACGAATCTTAAAAGCTAAATCACCGACCCACTAAATCGATTAAATAATTTAAGATTGAAATCGTAGGGAGGTGAATCGATTTAAGGATTAGAAAATTCGTTTAGGGATATAGTTGCCAGAGAGAATACTTCCGTTTACAAAGGCTCCTGTCTTTTGATGCCATGTAAGCATAAAATAGATTTCCACTAGGGTAAACAAAAGTTTAGATCTCTTCATCATTTTATAAACCCTTTTATAAAATACCGTAGTGGATGCTCTAACCCCATCACAAACCTCACACGCTACAAGAAAAGGGGGTTTTTAGGACGAAACCTTTTGGAACGGTCAAAAAATGGTGCCAAATACATGTATTTGGCACTTGTAGGGTAACCGTGACAAAAAAGGTAGGTATTTGGGATGGCTATTAAGAAACTATTCCAAGTATGTATGCGTTTGGAACGTTTTCTAACAATGGTGCCAAATACATGTGTATTTGAAACAGTTTGAGTTACCAGTGCCAAATATTTATGTATTTGGAACGGTTGGAACCACCGGTGCCAAATTTGTATATGCATTTGAAACGCTTTATGTTGTTGGTGCCAAATACCTATATGTATTTGGAACGTTATCTAATGATCGTGCCAAATACATATGCATTCGAATTTTTCTTGTTTCATATATATTTCTAATATTGGAATATTATATTATTCAGGGTTTATGATGAAAACGTGATCCGATGAGCTTTATTCGTCTCCGTTAGTAATAAATTGTCTTAGTGATTTATATTTAGTTATAGTTATGACTTTGTCATTCTAAAGATCATGGTTTACTAGGATGTTGGATGTATTGGTTTTTATTGTATGGTATTCAGTGACCATATATGCTGACTTAATTTTAAGGATGATTAATAAAAATTGAAGTCAATTTATTTTTGGGTTCGATTGAATTATATTTGCGTATATATGAAGTGGTTGGTTGATACGATGGTGTACTAAAACCTACTTGTAACAAAAAATGTGTTGTTCCCGTATAACAAATAGCAAAACAGTAAATTAAGCTAAGTGTGATCCATGACTAAAGCAAAGTAGTTGAAAAACTTAGTTTAAACAAGATAAGTAAGTTAAGAACACAGTAGATTTTCAACTTTTATATTCTTTATTAAAACGAATCAAAAATAATATATTACCCAAGTGTTTCTGGAACAACACTTGGGATTGAATGACAAGTATAGTGTGCACTCCTCACTAAGCTTAGGCTAAGTCTAAGCACAACTATCAGAAACCACTGAGCTATCTCAGGGATATAGTCATATTTGGAGGAGTGAAAGTTGCCTGTGTGTATTTTCACAATTAATGCACAAGCTTCACTTTCACTCCAACCTTATGGCTATTTATAAAAGTGTGAAATTTAACTACATTCTAAAAGACAAACTGACATAAGCTATAGAGACAAAATACTGGTGCATTTTGTCTCTGTTTACAAGAACCTATATTGGGTAAAAGACAAGGTAGCTTTCTGGTTGTCAGTGATGATACTGATCTTGGTTGTTAGCCTTTCAGGGAAAGTTTGACTTATGGATGATAAGGACTCCTCCTTATAAGTTCAAACTTATCCCGCCTTGTCCCCCCCATTTTTTTGTCTTCTTGTCTTCAGTCTTGGTCTTCAGTCTTTATCTTTAGTGATAGTAGTTGGTGAGGAGTTATGGGATTCAGTGAGTTATTGTCATCACTCACTGAACCTATCATCTTCTTGACTCAGTCTTTACCCCTTGAGTTCTGCCTCACTGAGCGGATAGACTTTTCTTCTAAGTCTCATTCTGAGTATCCTGAAGATGACTCACTGAGTGACTATGAGCTCAGTGACCTATTAGTGTTTAAGGTTATAAACACTTAGGGTATTTTCTATTCAAATCCTAGAATTAAGGTGTTTGGGTATTCACTGAACCCAACAAATAGCCTAAGTGTTTCTAAGTTCAGTGTGATTGAGCAAAGGTCTTCTTCCCATACTGACTATTCTATAAAGCAACTAAAGAACACTGAGTAACATAAAACATCTTTCATTGAAAATATATTACACGTTCCTATGTTACAATGAAAAAAAAGGATAAAGATAGTGTTGTTGTTGATGTGAGTTCAGTCCATTTGATATCCAAGAGCTTCAAGTTTAACTTTCTTGGACTTCAGATTGTCTTGGTCAGGGTGTTGACTGATTTTGATTCTTAGGTCATGGCTGAACCTTGCATTTTCAGGACTCTGGATTTGGGTATCAGCCAATAGAAAGCCAACCATAGCTTCAATCTCAGCCTTTTCTATATCACTCCACCTTTGGAAAGCAGGGTCACCGAATTAATCAGTGAAGAACAGGTCCCTTTCAGGTCGCTCAATATCCAGATGGTTTACGAACATGACTCCTTCAGGGAGGGATCTATTGTAGTCCAGACCATGGATCTTGATCTCTGGTTCACGCTCTAGGATATTCCTTTTTTTCCTTGAAGGCTGAGAGGGGGCAGGTTGACTTGTTGGTGCTTGGAGAAGAGACTGAATGGTAAGTTCTTCAGGCATCTGTCTTAGTCTCTCATACTTCTTGCTTAGTGAGTCCATGAGATTTTTGACAATGGCATTCTTCTTCTTCTCTATGAATGGACCCAATTCATCCAGCTCAGTTATCCCAAAGTCTGAAAACTTGAAGGGATCATGAACTTCAAAGGTTCGCTTATCAGGACCTCTGTAGACAGTGAGAACTGCAGGTTTTGTGTTGGCATGAATTTTGATGTCAGTTATGGGTTCAGGCCTCTTTCTGTTCGTCATTACCCAGTTGTAATGATCGACTCTTTTCTGCCTGATCTCTGCCAATCTTTTCTCTCTTTCAGCCCTTCTCTTTTTCAGAGCACTCATTTCAGCTTCCTGACCAGCTTTGAACTTCAGACCTGCTTGTCCACTTTCGAGTGTCCTTAGATCAATCCCTATTTCCTCAACCTCTTCATGAACAAACTTAACCAGGGCATCCTGGCTCCTTCTTTCTTCTTCAGCCTTGTTATTTGCTCTTTTCTCCTTCTCAAGATAGAGACTCATCTGCTCCGCAGTCAGTAAGTACGTTTTGCCATTTATCTCATAAGGGATCTTGATAGGCTCAGGCGTTGCCATGATGCCTTTATCTTTGTCTTGAGGAGGGACTGATGAAGATGGTGGTGTTGTTGATGATGGTACTGATTAAGATGGTGGTGTTGTTGATGATATTGGATGAACTTAGGAGATAGGAACTGCTTGAGTTGGCTCCCCCTCAGTGTGAGAATGAGTTTCTTCAGTGGTTCTCTCCCCCTCAACTGTTTCTTGACTGTCAGTGATAGCAAGACTTGACCTAGGCACTGAGGGTGAGGGAGCTGCTTGACCTTTGAAAACTTGATAGATTTCAAAAACCATGGACTTGATCTCTGGAGTGTCCTGATGAAGACCACTGAATTTCTCCCCAAGATTGGCCTGAGATGTTTCCAGTGCAGTCATTCTAGGCCCGAGATTCCAGGCCATAGAAGATGAAGACTTAGCCAAATCCGCAACATGTTTATCCAAAGAACACAAAGAGGACTGAATCGCCTCCACTGATGAGTTGAGACCCTGAACATTAGAGTTGTTGAGTATGGTGATCAGTTCAGTCAGGCTTGAAAATTTCTTCACATAAATCTCTATAGCCTCAAGCACTTTGTTGTTTAGTGCAGGGTCTTCCTTAACCTCTTCTTTAATATGATCGAGCTTGGTGTGAGCATCCTGAAAAGCTTTGAGGAACTTCTTCAGATGCTCATCCAGCAAGTGGAGAGAGTGGTACATGTTCTCCCTGTGGTCAACATTTTCATCAAAGTTTTCAACCACATCAGCTTTGAGATTAGCATAACTTGCAGTAACCTCCACATGCTGATCCCATAACTCATCAGTGACACCAGCATACAACTTATGAGTAGCTTTTTTCATAAACTTCACCAATTGTCCTTCAGTGAGGAAGATCTTTGTAGAGTCTGAAGAGGCAGAAGAGTCATCATAAGGTTGAAAGGGTGACTCTTCAGTCTCTTTTGGATCAGGCTGATGTTCTTGTTTAGAGGGTTGAACATCAGTGTGCACTTCTTCACCAACATCAAATTCTTCCTCCTCACTATCAATATCAAGCTCTTCATCAGAAATTAAGAACTCCTGAACATTAGCAACACTAAGAAGGCCAGAGGGGGTTATGGGTTCCATATCAGCGAGTGGTTTTTGTCCCTCTGAGTCTTTGTCCCCCAAGGACCCTTCAGACAGTGATGGGTGTTTCCCAGTGCCTTCGCTAGGGTCAGGATTGGTGATGAGTTCCGTATCAACGAGGGTTTTGGATCCCTCTAAGTCTTTGTCCCTCTATGTCCCTTCAAGCACTGGTGGGAGATTCCCAATACTATCCTTAGGGACAGTGGCAGTGAGATCCCTATCAATGGGTTGTTTGTTTCCCCCTGAGTCTTTGGAATCAATAGTTGTGCCCTCAGACAAAAGCGTTGATTTGCGAATGTCCTCATCAGGCGAAGTAGAAGGCGCTTCCCTACCAGCAGGTTGTATGTTTCCCTCTGGATCTTGGGGAGTTGTAGTTGGGACCAAGGTCACTGATTGTGATGTATCAGTGTCCTTGCTTGTTACCAGAGGTTGTGATGTTTAGTCTCCCCTGGGTGGCTTATCAGTTTGGGACTTATTTTGCCTCTTGGGTTGTGTTCTAGAAGCCTCAGGGCCCTTAGACATGGGTTTGGTCTTAGTCCCAGTCTGAGACTTTCCCTTTCTATTTTTAGGAGCAGGGTTTGGAGACACTGATTCCTTTGGTTGTTTACAGCAACCATATGGTCAATTCTATTTCAGTGACTAAGGATGGGTTCTTTAAAAAATTTGATGGACTCAGGGTGGCAGGTAAAGCGCCAAATTGAAAATCCTGAGTATAATTACAACCCAGTAACTCTTGCAAAGTGCAAGAGACAACATAGGGCATGAAACGTATTTTACCCTAGTTTTGCTCAGGAGCTTGGTTATGAGATCACTGTAAATGATCTCTCCAATGTCGACAGTGGTCCTTGTCATCAGGAAGTAAACCATCATCAGGAAGTGAACAGGATCTTCCAATCCACTAGAAA
>OU343220.1:127847232-128071384 GCA_910596185.1 Chrysanthemum makinoi
CCAAGACAGTTTCTTCTGAAGACTTGTCTTTTAAATCTTTGAATAATCAGTCTGTTAACAACAATTCCTTGAATGTTTTTAATTTAAGTACTTCTTCATGTAATCAAACATCTCCCTATTTGAATAAATCTACCAAGAAGAAGACATGTTTTGTATGTGGAAGTAAATTTCATTTGATTAAGGATTGTGATTTTTATGAGCAAAGATTGGGTGCATGTGCTACTCACCAGAAACACAAATCTAAATGGACCAATGTTGCTAATATTCCACCTTATGTCCCACAAGCATCTAATACTGACTCTCATTGGAGAGGTTCAGTCACCAGACCTTATGTGCTACCAACTAGCCCATACTTTACACATGGTTATTGGCCTACATATGTTGACTCTATGTATGCGGGGATGGGATATGGGAGCACTGCTGTGAAGCCCTCAGCAGGTTGTTCTTGGACTAACAAGGGACCCAATTATCAATGGAGGACCAAGAACAATGGTGGATCCTCTAAATACTCTTGTCCTAAACCTGTGATCCACAAGGCAGGTTCAAGTCAGTAATGACTTGAACCTCCATCGTATTCTAACAGTTTGTATATATTTTGTTGTTGTTTGTAGGATCATCCCCTTAAGCATAAGAATATTGGTATTGTTGATAGTGGTTGTTCCAGAAGCATGTCTGGGAACAGGGATATGATGCACAAATTTGTCTCTATAGAAGGAGGAGGCAATGTGACTTTTGGAGGAAGTGACGGTAGTATCACAGGGAAAGGCACCATAAAGACACCTCATCTAGATTTTGAAAATGTGTATTATGTTAAGGAACTTCAGCATTTCAACTTGTTCTCTGTTTCACAAATCAGTGACACTAAGAACAAAGTCCTCTTCACAGAGAATGAATGTCTTGTGCTGTCTAAAGACTTCAAACTCCCCGAAGAAACTTCAATTCTATTGAAAGTTCCTCGCACTCACAACTTATACACATTCAACCTTAATGAAGTTCAACCTGATGGTGACCTCACATGTTTGGTGGCTAAAGCATCACTTGATGAATCCACAAAATGGCATAGGAGGATGGCGCATGTGAATTTCAAGACCATTAACAAACTCTCTAAAATGAGTCTTGTTGAAGGTCTTCCCACCAAAGTTTTTACCAATGATCATAATTGTGTCGCTTGCAATAAAGGAAAACAACACAGAGCCTCTTACAAAGCTATCAGTGTTATGAGCATCATCACTGAACCTCTTCAGTTGCTTCACATGGATCTGTTTGGTCCAACTCAAGTCAGAAGCATTGATCATAAGTATTTCTGTTTGGTGATCACTGATGGCTATAGCAGATTTTGTTGGGTTTTCTTCCTCAGAACCAAAGATGAAACCTCTCAAGTCTTGGTGAATTCATCACTCTTGTTGAAAATCAGTTGAACAAAAAGGTCAAAGGTATTCGGTGTGATAATGGGACAGAGTTTAAAAATGTTGTTCTTATAGAACTCTGTGGGTCAAAAGGCATAAAAAGGGACTATAGTAATCCAAGAACCCCACAACAAAATGGGGTGGCTGAAAGAAAGAATAGGACCTTAATAGAGGCTGCTAGATCCATGCTTGCAGACTCTAAACTGCCCACTATGTTCGGATTTGAAGCTGTTGGCACTGCTTGCTATGTGCTAAACAAGGTGTCCATTACTAGACCACAACTCAAAACCCCATATGAACTTCTCTTTGGGAAGGTTCCTGTCATTCACTACCTAAAACCTTTTGGTTGTCAAGTGACCATTCTGAACACAAGTGATCCATTGGGAAAGTTTGATGAGAAGACTGATGATGGTTATATTGTGGGCTATTCAGCTCATAGTAAGGCATACAGGGTGTACAACTTGCAAGCCAAGAAAATAGAGGAGACGTTGAACTTGAGATTTTTGGAAGATAAGCCTAATGTTCAAGGACAAGGTCATTCATGGTCCTTTGATCTTGACTACTTAACTGATTATCGGGTTACCACAGACATCTAGCTAACCAAAATGCAGGTCCTCAAGTGTCTCCAACTAACAATGCAGGTCCCCTAGATGATGGCTCTGAAAATGAGTTTGAAGATGATGAGCAACCCATACTTGTACCTTCCTTCTCCCCTAACAATATTGCAGGTACCACCTCCAAGGATACTGCTGATTCGAGTAATGAAGATGACTCTCATTATGCTGAAGACCTTGCTAGGCTCCAGACTCAAGAATTTGCAGCTAAGCTTGAAGCAGAGAAACTGAATGGAAAGGTTGCTAATGAAGGAGTCGGTGGAAACCATGTTTCTGCTGAAGTTGATTCTGTCACACCTACCTTTCCCAAATCTGCTGAAGGCTATGCTGTTCCTTCTCAAGTATCTTCAGACTTTGGTGAACCCTATACACGCTTTCCAAAACCTTCAGATCTTGGAAATCATCAACCCAAAGCTGGCATTTTCACCTCACCCTCTTATGATGCTGAATTTGAACCAACCATCACTAATCTTGACTCATCTATTGAAGTCAACCCACCACTACTCAGAGGATCAACATTGCTCATCCTCAATCCAACATCATAGGTGATCTTCTGGCACCGGTTAGAACTAGAAGGGCTATCACCAGTCCTCAGTTTGGACAGATTGCTTTTCTCTCTTATGTCTCCAACCAGCAAAGAGACAATCACACAGACCTCAAGCATTGTCTGTTTGCTTGTTTTCTCTCTCAAGTGGAACCAACTAGTGTTTCTCAAGCTCTCAACGATTCAAGCTGGCTCGAAGCAATGCAAGAAGAAATGCAACAATTTCACAATCAGCAGGTTTGGATTTTGGTTCCACTCACGATGGCAAATATGCCATGGGGACAAAATGGGTTTTGAAGAATAAGAGAGATGCTAGGGGTGTTGTGATCAAAAACAAAGCAAGGTTGGTAGCTCAAGGCTTCAGACAAGAAGAAGGGATTGATTATGATGAAGTGTTTGCACATGTTGCCCGAGTTGAAGCAATTCGCATTTTCTTGGCATATGCTTCATACATGGGTTTCATGGTGTATCAAATGGATGTCAAGGGTGCTTTTCTGTATGGTGAGATTGAAGAGGAGGTCTATGTCACTCAACCCAAGGGATTTGAAGACCCGATCACCCAAATCATGTCTACAAGGTGGTTAAAGCTCTTTATGGCTTACATCAGGCACCTAGAGCTTGGTATGCTCGGCTTTCATCGTTCTTGCTGAAGCATGGCTATAGAAGAGGTGCTATTGATAAAACTCTGTTCCTCAAGAAGAATTACTCGACATCATTCTGGTGCAAGTGTATGTGGACGACATTATTTTTGATTCCACAAACGAAGCTTGGTGCAGGGAATTCGAGGAACTTATGAAGGGAGAATTTCAAATGAGTGCTATGGGAGAGCTTACTTTCTTTTTGGGTCTCCAGGTTCAGCAGAAACAGGATGGCATCTTTATCAGTCAAGATAAATATGTGAGGGACATTTTGAAGAAGTTTGGTATGGAAGGTGTTAGGACTGCCACAACACCTTATGAAGCTCTAAAGGCTAAAGCAAATAATGAACCAGATCTACGTGAATGTTCATCAATGCAGGTCCATGATTGGTTCATTGATGTATTTGACAGCTTCAAGACCGATATTACTTTTCTGTGAGTGTTTGTTCTCGACATCAAGTCACTCCACTTGCTTCCCATCTCAATGTTGTCAAGAAGATCTTTAAGTACCTCAAAGGCCAACCTTTTTTAGGCCTTTGGTACCCAAAAGAATCTCCTTTCAAGTTGGAAGCATATAGTGACAGTGATTATGCTGGTGCAAATCGGGATAGAAGATCCACAACTGGGGGCTGCCAATTTCTTGGCAAGAGGTTGATTTCTTGGCAATGCAAGAAACAAACCATCGTGGCCACCTCAACTACTTGAAGCGAGTACGTTGCTGATGCAAATTGCTGTGGACAAGTCCTTTGGATTCAGAATCAATTCTTTGGACTATGGGTACAACTCTATGAACACTACAATTCATATAGATAATCAAAGTACCATCTGCATAGTCAAAAATCCAGTTTTTCACAGTCGAACGAAACACATTGAAATCAGGCACCACTTTATAAGAGATGCTTATGAAAAACATTTGATACAAGTGGCTAAAATCCATACTGATGATAATGTGGCAGACTTGTTAACAAAAGTGTTTGATGGACCAAGGTTTCAACACCTCGTGGTCAATATTGGAATGTTAAACCCTTGACTGCATAGTTTGAGGGGAGGCATAGGCCTCAGGGGAGGCATATGCCTCAGGGGAGGATTTTGTGCAAACTCTGCATTATTTTTGTATATTAGTTTGTTTTCTAACACTAACTACTAATATTTCTCTAGTTTGTTTGTTTTTGTTGTTGTGTCTGTTTTGCGGTTATGCATGTTGCATTTTGTCATTCCTTTTTTTTTGTATTGCAGTGTATATATCCCATGATCAAGATCAAAGTCATCAAGTGTGGTTCATTAGTAAATGGTCAAATAGCTGAAAGGGTGTTACTTGTTTCTTCTGATATCGAATACTGACGCATACAATTTGATTCCACTGAAGTTATAATACTGAAGAAAAGAAATTGAAGTCAAATTGTTCATTCATTCATTCAAGAAACAGTTTACAGATTACAGCTTACATAAAGTCAACCTACTGCATATGCATCTTCAAGATACGAGCTGTACACTTAAGCTAATCCTAATCTAGTGTATATCCCTCATTCCGAAATCTAAGTGAATGTTGGATATGCATTAGATGCTGGCTTTGCTTTCGTAGGTCTTGCATAACCATCCATTCCGTCTTTCTAGATGGTTGGATATGCATGACCAGCACGACGAAGATGCTATGGACCAAAATGGGAGGATGGATTGATGCAAACGATTGATGATGACGATGACCACGCAGGATGATGGAGAATAATAACGTGTCCTGTGTGCTTCATCTATTCATTTCAACCAAAATGCAATCGATCCACCCTCGCTAAGCCCTTCTATTATACGATGTGTGTTGATACACCAAAAGATGGTGTAGTGAGACCAAGAACCATCTCTCTCTCTGTGGGGAGTGGCGGATTCCTGGCACGAGGTCCTTGTTGAGACTGAGGTGCTAGAGGTTGGGAGTAAGATGTTCCCTCCTTATAGGAGTCATCAGAATCATCAGCAGATTCACTTGGATTCACTACACTGTCATCCTCTGAAGAAGGAAGAAAGGGTGATTTATTTGGTCGTGGAAAGGGTTGAGGAAAGTAATACAGCCATGGGGTTGATTCACCACTTGATGATGATGAAGAAGATGATGAAGATGAGGTTGTGAGATCTATGATCTCAGGTTTGGTATTCATGGTACAATTTTGTTGATTGGGGTTATTTTTGCATCTAGGGTTTGTGGTAAGTATTTGGGGATCTTGGTGAAGAGATGAGTTATATTGGGATCATTTTATAGACGGGTTCGAGGTTCAATGAGTTTAATGCAAGTGGGTGGCACAGTAATTCTAGAAACTTACCAAAGATATTCTTATCTTTGATGCATTCTGCTGAAGCTATAACTTCAGCAGATTGATCATGTGTTTCTGCCGAAGTGTTATTTTGGTTTGGGTCAAAGATGCAATACACGTCAGCAAAGGTCAACCAAACGGTCCATTTTTCTTTGACTATAATTTGGGCAAAAACACTTCATCCACCATTACTCGCTTGAGAACAAACCAATTCCCTCTCATTCCACTTTCACAAACTCTCACCATTTCAAGAATCATAATCCTAAACACTCATATTCCTCATGGCTCTTGAATTTAAACATGATCACAACAAAGTTGCATTTAAAGGGAAATGGCAAGGGATATGTATTGTACGAACCAATGGTGGAATTTCTGAAAAGGTCCAAAATTTATTATGCTCTAAATCATTCTCCAAATGAGATATATGAGTCTCTGATCACTCAATTTTGGGAAGCTGAGAAGAGGGCGAGGCAGAGATTAGGGCTGTGATTGATGAAACAGAGTACATTGTGACCGAGGACGTCGAGGAGGAAGCTTCACCTGGAAGATCTTTGAAGGAGTATTTCACTCAAATCAGGAAGATGTGCTTAATGGGCTAAGGGCTATTGGGTATCGAGGAACAAGAACGGATATGTGGCTAAAGAAGGAACTCTGCCCAAAATGGAGGTTCCTGGTTCACACACTGCTCTAATGCATGAGCAACAAGACTGGAGGATGGGACCAGTTCTCTACGGCGGGCTATGGTATTGTGTATCTTTCACAAGGGGTAACTTTCAATTTTTCTAAGTATATTTTTGAAAACTTGGTTGAAAATATTCAAAAGACAAAGGGAAAATTTTTAATGTACCCAAGGTTTCTTCAAATGATATTAGACACCTCTACCCAGGCCCAATCTTTCTATCCCATAGGTACTTTAAGCGCTAAATTGTTTGCTACAATGAAAACCCACTTTCGGGGAACATCATCCCTTGCTAGCAGCCATGTTGCCCCAAGGTAATGAGGTTGCTGATGAGGAGAATGTGGCTCATAATCCTCCTTCCTCACCTGTTGCTACTGATGGTAATCCATTGGTTCACATTGATGAGAGCCCATCTTCAACTGTTGAAGCAACTCATGTTGCTCCAGTCCAACCACCATGTCCCAGTCCTCCACCCACTCTAGCTACTCATTTTGAGTCAGATCTCAATAGACCACCCACATCAAGTCCTGTGAGGAATCCTCTCGATGAAGATCTTCCTCACATTGAGCATGACCAGGTTTCTTCTGAAAGGTCCAATGAGGCTCCCCTTACCACAGAGCAATCTGCTGGTGGAGCTGAGGACCCCATTACACTCTCATCGTCTATGCTCTGGTCAATAGGTATGCTGCTGAGGTTACAAGTCTGAAAAATGAGCTTGCTGAGACCAAGTCTTCTCTTGGGGTAAGATTGAAGAAGCTGAAATCAGGTCAAGGTCTTAGAGCACAAACTAAAAGGGGCCTTCAAAAGGAAACTTGTGGTTTCCTCTGATGAAGAACAAGAAGGTCCTCAGTTTGAGTCTCTGGACATGTTGGCTGCTGTTTCTCTCAATGATCCTTTATCATTAGCCGCCACTTCCTCAAAGAAGAAGGAGCATGTCCTTTACAAAAGAAGGAAGAGATCTTATTTTCATAAGGTTTCTTCTGAAGCTTCAAAGGAACCTGGGGTTGATAAGGATGCATCTACTGATATACTTATGGAGGATGTATCTTGAGAACCTAATCAATGCATCGTTCAAGAACCAATGGACCTTTCCCCTCGCACATGCGACATTGCTGCTATGACCACTCCGTTGATGATCAGCATCAACATGTTGACTTAGGTACTACTACGAGGTACTGTCATTGATTTAACTACTGAAGAGTGTGCCAAGACGCGATGATAAAGGGAAAAATGTCATCACGAAGATGAGCTTGGCCCGACACGGTGAGTGAGGTGGAAAGACTAGGTCAAGCAAGTAGATTGGCTGAGTTTGAGAAGTCAAAGGAAAGTGTAGCATTGGCTAAACAACTTGAAACAGAGGAATTTTCATCCTTAACTCCTGAGAGAAGAAAAGAACTCGATGAACTGAGGGTTCAGATGCTGAACAGGGACATTCTAACTCAGCAAGTCATTTCAAGATCTTCTCTAGCTCAAAGCATACTAGGTGGTGATTTCCTCAGTGACAATTATGTGGAGCGAATGATGGCTCAGGGAAGACAAAGGAGGCAAGAAGCAATTGCACAAAAGAGGGCCATCCAAGCTCAGAAGGCCAAAGACAAACCCCCTACTAAAGATGAAATAAGAAGGGTGGTGAAGAACCAATGCTCAATGTACAACTTTGGGTTAACAATGAAACAAGTCAAGGCCTTTCTGATCATGTCCTGAAAATATAACCAAATCATGAAGGAAAGATCATCTTCCTCAGCACCTTCTACCAACGTAAAAAGGATTTCAGAGAATGAAGCTGCTCCAGAAGCCAAAAGACTCAAGGTTGATGATGCTCCAACCAAGGAATCCTCTCCAGTCATTCCTGCTGAAGCAACTTCAGAAGTTGCTTCCTCTATTATCAAGGGTCAATCTGCTGAACCATCTTCCATTTCTCCTGAAGCACCTGAAGAATCAACTCCCTCTCCCTCAGTGGCACCTGTTGTCACACTAGAAGATTCTGAAGTAAAGGAAGCGATCTTACTGAAACTAAAACAGAGAGGGCTATAAATATATTCCACAGGATGAATGCACTTCGCACTCCAACCAAGTCTCAATCTACCGGTTCAAGCCCTACTACAAATGCACAAGATGAAAATGCTCACTCTAGGGATATCTATCAGCCTGGGAGGAGGAAGAAGAGTATGGCCAAACGATCTCATTTGGATCTTGAAGTTGATGACTCCACTTTCATTATAGAAGGGTCTACTGCTGATTTTCCTGATGGAAATTCAGAAGAGGTGTTAGAGTGGAAATTAAAGGATGATGAGATGAATGTTCTTCTTGAAGGACTCCACTTCAATGGAATTCACCTTTCTAAAGGAAATTCTACACTTGGTAGACAGGCGGACTTACTTTCTCTGTTCACTCAAGTTACCACCTATTATCGCACCAAGGAACCACAAGGTTCTGGGATGTTCTTACCAGGAGATCTTCAAGTTCTGTTAAACTCCCACATTCCAAATAGCAAAGCATCTTCCATTTGGGAAAACTCACATCGGTGGAAGCTTACATCTTGGAGATTCTATCCTCTCCCTCGTGTGCATGTGCTTGAGACTAAGGGTGGAATCACTGTATGCATGTTGTCTGAAAGAAAGTATCCTTTGCCTACAAGACTTATGGAAAGATGCTGAATCGAAGTTGGAAATTCCTCCGAGATCCGTGGGAAATGAAAGACCGTCTGCTTTAACACTGGTGGGATTGATCAAAACTCAACTCCAACAACTGCAATAGGCCTATTCTTCATCCATATCAGGACACTTGGTACTCTCTGCACTACTTTGTTTTGTTCGTTTAGTTTGCTTTATTTATGTTATTTGTCTATTTTTGTCTAAGTTTTTTTTTTTTTAAGTGAAAGACTTTCATAAAAAGAAAACTCACAAAAACATCATTTTAAAAATAGTGATAGCGTTTATTTAATAAAAATTAAGTTTTAATTTTCCTTTTCAACTTATTATTAATCTTTTTCAGTTTTATAAATTATTCTTAGTTAAAAACTTTTATGCGGTTTGTTTGTTGTCCAATTCAGATGGTCTTTAACTCACCGGATGTACTTTGTGTATGTCAAAGAGTTGGCTAGTCCAAAGGGTACAGCTTTGGTAAAGACACATCAAATCTGTTGATAGCTGTAATGGTTTGCTCAAAATCATAGGGTATGCAACCACCCATGCTTAACTGCTGAGGGTTGTATGGTCATCAATTCACCATGGTCTATTCCTTTTGGAATCCAAGAATTGGCTAGCCCACATGTATATGGCATGTGGTAAAGGCAACTGAATCCATATTTGGTTCTCAATTCACCAATTCTAAGAATTGACTAGTCCGAGCAAACGGCTACGGTAAAGACAAGACAAATCCGTTTATATGGTTTATGGTTTGCCAATAAATCAGATGGTTATCAGTGTACCATAGTTTTCGAACTCAAACATGTGGCTACTCCAATAGTAATGGCTATTGGTAAAGAGACATCAAACCCATTAATCTCAATGATTCACCTCTCACAGGAGTTCACACACCTGGAAGTGATGAGAATAGAATGAAACTTATATGTTTTGATGTACATGATGTCATATGTTGCTGCAAAGATCTGGCGTATCACAGTTCAGTCATCATAGAGATGTTCCTCTTGTTAATCTTTGTTGCTGATATCCGAACACAATCCTCAAAAATTTTACAGATCTATCAAGGAAACTGGAACTTAACCTTGTCAAATTCCAGTTTAGGGGAGGATTGTTGGGAATTAAGGTAAACTACTGATTCTGCCGAAGATTCCCGAAGATTACTGCAGAAGAAGAATGGATTCTGAAGTTATACTTCAGAAGTGCTATAGCTTGAGATATTGTGTTGCTGCTGAAAGTGCGAACCACGTAGGAGAGATAAGCTCATAATAGAGTAAAAGTCGGCCGTATTAAAGATAGGTTGGCACCGTATTATGTAGAGCTTAATCAGAATAAACAATATGATGAACAAAACAATATGATTAGTTGCATGCTTGTCTAGATGCATGCTTGGTCTATGTTAGTGTTAGGAGCGTAAATTGTCAACGCTCATTTTAGGGTTTCTTGCCTATATAAGGAACCATTATAGTTTGTAATAGATAAGCTTTTCGAAAGTCTTTCAAGTCTTGTAAAATATCTGAAACATAGAGTTTCAATAATCAAAGATCCATAGAGGATCAAAAGCGTTCTTAGTTATTATAACTTGTATTTATTTTCCGCTACAATACCAAGTTGTAGAGATCTTCTATTAGTTTGCTTGTGATTACATTGGCAACACTAACGATCTCCGAGTGCTTAAAGATCTATCAAGGTCTTTGTGTTCAACAGTACTCCAACAAACAAGTTTTCCTCCAAGGAATTGACAGGACCCTGAAGTGCTTTTCCTATCCATGTTGCAACCAGCATAGTCAGAGTCAGAGTAACCTTTGAGGTCAAATCCTAAACATTTAGGATAGTAAAGTCCAAGACTTGGGGTACCCTTCAGGTATCTGAGTATCCTTTTGGCTGCAGTGAGATGAGATTCCTTAGGGTCAGACTGAAATCTTGCGATTAGACATTCTGTAAAAATTGTATCTGGTCTAGAGGTAGTGAGATACATCAGTGACCCTACTATTCCTCTAAAGTGACTTTGGTTGACTGATTTGCCAGTGAGATCTGGTCCAAGGTTATTTGGCGGGACCATTGGAGTCTTCACTGAGGCACAATCAGAGAACTCATATTTCTTCAATATATTTCTGGTGTATTTTGTTAATACAAATAAGGCGTAAAAACATTTATTTATATTTTACGATCTTCTAATGTTTTGTCGATAACAAACGTAAAATCATTTTAACGAAACAAATAAAATACGTAAATGGTTTGAACTAATAGTTTCTAACATATTCACATTTTAACATAAAACACTAAAACAAGTATAAGTGATTTTATGATTTAATATTACATATGTACAACAACTAGTGTTTACATATTTAGGTAAAATATACACATAACTAGTATGTAGTATATTGGGTAATATAAATGGGTAGAAACTTAAGTATCATAACCCATTGGGCAAATACATTGAATGTAGTTGGGTACAACCCAAAGCCCATGATCCATTGAGCTTGACCCATAACCCATTGCATGACATCATGCTTATATCATATATGGATAATATCCATAACCTATGGTATTGACCCATACCCAATGTCTAGATACATTGAACCCTTGGTGAGCACTCAAGAGAATGTCTAGATACATTGAACCCTTGGTGAGCACTCAAGAGATACATTGTATCTAGCCAAAGATCCATGGATCAACCCATGACCCATGACCCATAACCAAAATACCCATGGGTAAGGGGCGTCCACGGATCCCTAGCTTTACGCTAGCGGATCCCTTGTAGGAGGGATCCGTGGGATCCAGGGAACAGTAGAGAATTTCCTCTATAAATAGAGAGCCATTTCTTCCTTTCTACTGATCACTTTACACACATACTTCCCCAAGTATTCTAACCCTCTAACCTCAGATCTAAGTAATCTATGTAGTTTGTCTTTTGTTTTGTGTGATCTTCTAGGTTCCTCTTAAAGGAGAGATCACCACTTCTTGAAGACGTGCAAGCTCAAGTCCATGAGTTGCCATGCTTCGTCATCATAAAGACAACTAAGGTTCTCTTGTTGATAGTTCTTCCTTTCTCCATAGATGTTGGGTTGAAGGCATTAGTGAAGAATGCCGAAAGTGTCAAGATGAAAGCATTAGTGAAAGGTGCTCATCATTCGTGTCAAAGCATTAGTGAAGAATGCTAGAGGTGTCAAGACGAAGGCATTAGTGAAGGGTGCCAAGCGTTGTGTCAAAGGCATTAGTGAAAGATGCCGAAGAATCAAATCAAGTCGCATTTGGGAAGAATGCCTAGGTCGTATAATCGATGAGGTGCATCGTTATACACATAAGTATGTATTTATTTCCAAGGATGGTGATATCCTTGATGATGGTGTAACAAGGAGTTGATCTCCTTGATATTAGGTGTTGTGTTGTGAAGGGTAGTAGTTCCTCCATAGTAATGGAACTAGGTGCTTAGCCTAGTACCTAATAAAGGGTAGGCGACGTTGTGATATGATTAGTTCTCCTTGGTGTGAAAGAACTCGGTGGTTAGCCTAGCACCGTATAAAGAGTAGGCGACGTTGTGTTAGGTGTGGTTCGCCTTGGTGTGAAGGAACTCGGTATTTAGCTTTGTACCGGAAAAAGGTTAAGCGACTTTGTGAAGGCTTCTACGCCATAAGGAGTTGGTGTAGTGCTTACGAACTCTCGAGTAGGTGACTCGGGGAGTGGAGTAGGGCAAGGAAGGTGTACTTGTAGTCGAACCACTATAAATACTTGTGTCGTGGTGATGTGCTTCTTACTCTTTATCTTTCATTACACGTTTATATATCTATCTATCAACGTCCAACATAAACAACCAAATAGATTGACATAAGTCGATCTAAATATTTAAAAGGGAATTTTAAATTGGTTAAACTATTCAACCCCCCTTCTAGTGTTCCACAATTGGCATCAGAGCTTCGTTACCAAGTTTTTTTTTGTATATTGTACTTTGAAAACTTGATACGATCCGTGTATGTTTGAAAACTACAAAGAAGGGAATTTCTTAAAACAAAAAGTCATGTTTTTAGAAATCATCATATGTTGGATAGTGATAGATCATTCTAACATTTTCCTTTGAGAAGTCTTCATACTAGGATTTGGGTATCTTAGAAGATCATGAAGTATTTCGCGTCTATGGTTTCTAAAACCATAAAAAGGGAATATAGCAAAGGATTGGGGTATCTTAGAAGATCATGAAGTATTTCGCGTCTATGGTTTCTAAAACCATAAAAAGGGGATATAGCAAAGGTATGTTTTCTTAGTTACATTTTTTCTTAAAAAACGTGCTAAATTGCTTGTGGACAAAATGGTGATATATGCTTCTATCTTATAATAAGCATAATATGAAAAGTGTTTTAGTGATTTTTTTCTTTGAAGTTTTGTTGTTAGATATCTTGTTAATCAAGCTTGAATAAAGGTAAAAATGGTAATATAACTTCACTAAAAAGTCTACAAAACTAAACCTTTCATCGGGTCAAAACGTACATTTTGTAAATCGTGTGAGATCCGCGGATCCCTCAGGTTACAACTGGACGGATCCTCAAGCAAGGGATTCGTGGGATCCGTGGTACAGAAGACAGTTTTTGTCTGAATTTCAAAAATTCATAACTTTTTAACCGTAAGTCGTTAGAAGTCGTGCCACCTATCGTTTTAAAGGTATTTGAGTCTACTTTCATTTAAAAATGATTTCATAAACTGATTCAAAACAATAATTTACATAATCAATGATTTGTAATAGAAAGTCATTTTTCGGTCATAACTTTTACACAAACTTTTGATCTAATTAGAGACGGATGTTTTCGCTTTTGAATAACAATGTATCCTCTATTGAAATTAAGGTTTTGATCATATTTATAAATATAAAAGAAACTAATCAAGCTTGGTATACATGTTTATATTTAACACAAAGCGATGAAAAGAACTTTCGTATGCTATGCTAAATGATAAATTGTCTTCGTTGCATTACTTGATTATTTGCTTATCTCA
The DNA here is from genome assembly GCA_910596185.1 of Chrysanthemum makinoi. Lineage (NCBI taxonomy): Eukaryota > Viridiplantae > Streptophyta > Magnoliopsida > Asterales > Asteraceae > Chrysanthemum > Chrysanthemum makinoi. The sequence continues at coordinate 127,861,042 of OU343220.1, forward strand.
AATAGCTTTTGTGCTTGTTTGATTGAATAGCATATGTGGTTTCCTTACCTTGCTATTCATTCTCTTGTTTGTCGATTTAGTAATATTCTACTAATCAATGTGCTATTTGAAGGAGTGTTTGGGATAACATCTAGTTGTGTCGAAAATGTTAGTTTAGATATTTAGATAAGCCATATAGGTTGAAAAATGTTTAAAACATATAACACACTAAATGGATTTTTGATTGAGTTTGTCATATGTGCTTATATGATTTCCTTTGTTCTTGTATCATTTTCTAAAAACAACAAGAATGTACATCGGATCATAACCTACACTTGTGTTGATGATGTACTCTCCCATTTTCCTTTTCATGATCGCTCTCCAAGCTTCATAGTAGGATTGACAACTTGATTATTTCATCCGATATACTCAAGTAAATTATTTTGCAACGCAAATATAATTGTTCATATCCGAAAGTCCAAACTCAAAGCTTTCCAACAACATATGTTGAACTAGCTCATCCAACCGTTTTTTTATTGTTTACCATATGGACAACTTTTAAACTTATTTTTAACATGACGCCTTCGTCACCTTATTTGTCTCAAGTATAATATTAAACGAAGCAAAGTATCATCATTGTTAGTCTTCGATAGGCCATTGTAGGAATATAAATTTTCCTAACTTGAGAATGAATACTGGAGAACTTATTGCACTAGAAACTCAATTTGACTTAACGGTTGAATTGCTTCCTTGATAGAAGTTGGGTATGTGGAATCACCCGTAAAAATGGTCGTGTTTAGCCATAATTGAGCACCGCTAGTAACAGTCTCATATTCATTCTCTCACTTGGGAAATTTATACTCCTATGTTTTCCTAAAGTAAGTTAACAATGGAAATACTTTGCATTGTCTTAGGATTACTAATCAAACAAGTTGTAAAATAAAATTTTCTTTTAGTTAATCACAACCACTTGCCTCATCAAGCGATTATCTTGCTTTGATCGAGAAGAGCTACATGACTTCATGGACGAAGTTCATTGTATGCAAATCACCATCCGTAATGACTATACATAGTTCATTGCTTCCGTTGGCCAAAACAACCCTATTGTCTTGAACACCATCATCTACTCTCACTGCCATTGTTAATACAAATGATTTACTAATCTAGATCATAAATAGGTTTTTGAGTTTCTTGAATAGTGCTTGTTAAGTTTGATAAACCTCTTTGTTATTTGTGAGCTCGATCTCATTTGATATATTAGTGTTAGAACCTCTTAAACTTGAAATATGATGCATTGTCAAAGTCATTGCATACCTTTTGTAAAGGTTACGCTTAGCGAGATAGACGGATCCCAAAATTTGTGCTTGATGGATCCCTACTCTTAGGGAACCGTGGGATCCGGCAAACAGAAAAATGCAATTGCAATCATTGTATTTAAATCATGTCCTTAGAGCACCTCACACTAAGCTAAACATAGTGTCTTAAGGCAAATTAAGTCCTTATCAAGTTAAGTAGATCCTTTCCTACTCAACTCACCTAGATCACACTCTTAGACACTTGTAGATCTATCATTTTCACTTTAATCCATTACTCTTCCGCTCTCTATGATCACTCATCATTCTCACATGATCCCTCACATCTAGCTTTAGAAATCTTTCGATTATGGCAAAATTGATCATAAATCATCCTTACCTCAAAATTGATCAAAGTTGATCAAATTCTAGTTTTCCCATCTCAAAGCCTCTAGGATATTTTCCAAAACACTATCCTAAGACACAACTTGATCTCTAGGATCATTTAGCTTTAATTGACACTCTAAATCTTTAGTGTCATCCTTGCTCATCCATTGGTACTCTTGAAAGTTCCAAATCCTTCCATAAATAACAATCATTAGCTACATCACTCATTACCTTCAAGTACTCAAGCACCCCTTCATTTAAAACACTTAGGAGGACTGAAACACTCAAGATGATATAGGTCTTAGATCTTAGAAACATCATTTCCACTCTTTCATAACTCTGAAAGCGGATCCCTAGGATTAGCCTAGACGGATTCCTCTGAGGAAGGAACCGTGGGATCCGGATGACAGTTTATGTCTAACATTGCTAAAACAATCATTTCAACTCATCTTCCTAACTCAAACACTCCATCTCATCTTAAATGAGTTCCTAGATCAGTGAAACTCTGAACTTCAACCTTGTACATGCTAATCATCACATTCCAAAGGATATTAGAGACTTAAGTCTTGAATGCACTTGCTAAATCCTTCCCTTTATAAGTCATCTTCCTAGAATCCATTAGTCATCAAACACAACATAATTCTCAGCATTTAGAAACCTTTTCCTTAGTCATTTCATCATGAGGAAAGCTTCTAGTGCTAACTCATCCAACCAAGAACCACCGAAGAAACTTGCTCGTGCTGTACACGAAATTTCCTCAACTGAATCATCTCCGGTTAAACCCACAAATGGTAGGACTTCCCATCCACCGAATCATCATCCGTAAGAGATAATAGTGCTAGAATCTCACCTCAACAAACCCAATCAACAATTGCCAAGAGAACCACAATAATTAGCATTAAACCTCTTAGGTTAGAAAAGGGATCATCGAGCTCTAAACCAAATGTACCTAGTTCTAGCAAAACGTCTAAACCTTCATTCCTAGAGCATGGACTACACTCCTTTACCGAGCCTCTCTCTATTCATTAGAGCATTCACCATCGAGAACTTCTCATTTACCAACCTTCTCGTTAAAATAGGAACCACCTACATCACCAACTAGTCCATCGTTGGAAACAAGGAACCACCAACGACTTGATCATATGGAGGAATTTCCATTACCACCACTCTCATTCCTAGTAGAACCTCATCCTAAATTACTCAATGTACCTCCACCATCATTTGTAGAACCTCCTCAAAACATCCTTTTCCTAATCAAGACAATAATTGCTCTAATTGTCTAATCACCCAAGGACTTGTTCAAGAAGTACGAAATGAGTTGCATTTCATGTTTAATTATCTTCTTGAAAGATTGGAACAAATCAACAAGTCTACTCATCCCTAGACTCAAGCACTTTGTTGCTTCGTAAGCTTTGGTCACTTATTAGTATTAGTAGAATATTGCTAAATCATTCTCTTAGTTTTTAGAGATTTGTTGATCATCTCTTATGTTTTATTGAATGATAGTTTACTTGCCATATTGCATTGAGTATATGTTTGTTGGTTGAATACATATCTCATTTTGATGTTAACATTACTTGTTACATCACCATTGCTTGAATTTAATCATCATCTATACGGATCCCTCAAAATTGCCTAGACGGATCCCTACTAGGAGGGAACCGTGGAATCCGTGAGATAGAAAACTTTTTTTCTACTAACTTGGATCACATATGCAGGAAATTGTGCATTATACTTGTTTTCTAACCTTTGTTTTGTAGTTATTCAATCTACACTTGAAGCCTTTTGACACCCTAAAGCTAGGGGGAGCTTTGTGTCAAAACAATACATTGCAAATATTAGGATTATATTTCTCGACATCCCTTTGCAAAATTGCAATCATCAAGGGGTAGCACATTCGTCATTTAGACGAAATCTTTTGCAAACTTAATTGCAAACAAACTAGATTAGTATTACTTTCTTGACGCCCTTACCTAGGGATGGACTCGTCAAGGGGGAGTAAAGACGAGATCCTTTCCAGTTACTTGCTCTCTACCTCTTTTTATTTCTTTCACATGTTTTTCTTAAAACAATGTGTTGCTTTCTTTCAAGGCTCTTTTTGTTTCGACAAAGGGGGAGAAAAGTAAAGTACAAAATTCAAACTTTTATGAATTATAGCTTTTCCTTAAAATAATTTTATGTTTTGTCATCAACAAAAAGGGGGAGATTGTTAATACAAATAAGCCGTAAACGTTTATTTATATTTTACGATCCTCTAATATTTTGTCGATAACAAACGTAAAATCATTTTAACGAACAAATAAAATACGTAAATGGTTTGAACTAATAGTTTCTAACATATTCACATTTTCACATAAAACACTAAAACAAGTATAAGTGATTTTATGATTTAATATTACATATGTACAACAACTAGTGTTTACATATTTGGGTAAAATATACACATAACTAGTATGTAGTATATTGGGTAATATAAATGGGTAGAAACTTAAGTATCATAACCCATTGGGCAAATACATTGAATGTAGTTGGGTACAACCCAAAGCCCATGATCCATTGAGCTTGACCCATAACCCATTGCATGACATCATGCTTATATCATATATGGATAATATCCATAACCCATGGTATTGACCCATACCCAATGTCTAGATACATTGAACCCTTGGTGAGCACTTAAGAGATACATTGTATCTAGCCAAAGATCCATGGATCAACCCATGACCCATGACCAATAACCAAAATACCCATGGGTAAAGGGGAGCGTCCCACGGATCCCTAGCTTTACGCTAGCCGGATCCCTTGTGGGAGGGATCCGTGGGATCCGGGGAACAGTGGAGAATTTTCTCTATAAATAGAGAGCCATTTCTTCCTTTCTACTCATCACTTTACACACATACTTCCCCAAGTATTCTAACCCTCTAACCTCAGATCTAAGTGATCTATGTAGTTTGTCTTTTGTTTTTGTGTGATCTTCTAGGTTCCTCTTAAAGGAGAGATCACAACTTCTTGAAGACATGCAAGCTCAAGTCCATGAGTTGCCATGCTTCGTCATCATCAAGACAACTAAGGTTCTCTTGTTGATAGTTCTTCCTTTCTCCATAGATGTTGGGTTAAAGGCATTAGTGAAGAATGCCGAAAGTGTCAAGATGAAAGCATTAGTGAAAGGTGCTCATCATTCGTGTTAAAGCATTAGTGAAGAATGCTAGAGGTGTCAAGACGAAGGCATTAGTGAAGGGTGCCAAGCGTTGTGTCAAAGGCATTAGTGAAAGATGCCGAAGAATCAAATCAATTCGCATTTGGGAAGAATGCCTAGGTCGTATAATCGATGAGGTGCATCGTTATACACATAAGTATGTATTTATTTCCAAGGATGGTGATATCCTTGATGATGGTGTAACAAGGAGTTAATCTCCTTGATATTAGGTGTTGTGTTGTGAAGGGTAGTAGTTCCTCCATAGTAATGGAACTAGGTGCTTAGCCTAGTACCTAATAAAGGGTAGGCGACGTTGTGATAGGATTAGTTCTCCTTGGTGTAAAAGAACTCGGTGGTTAGCCTAGCACCGTATAAAGAGTAGGCGACGTTGTGTTAGGTGTGGTTCACCTTGGTGTGAAGGAACTCGGTATTTAGCTTTGTACCGGAAAAAGGTTAAGCGAAGTTGTGAAGGCTTCTCCGCCATAAGGAGTTGGTGTAGTGCGTACGAACTCTTGAGTAGGTGGCTCGGGGAGTGGACTAGGGCAAGGAAGGTGTCCTTGTAGCCGAACGACTATAAATACTTGTGTCTTGGTGATGTGCTTCTTACTCTTTATCTTTCATTACACGTTTATATATCTATCTATCAACGTCCAACATAAACAACCAAATAGATTGACATAAGTCGATCTAAATATTTAAAAGGGAGTTTTAAATTGGTAAAACTATTCAACCCCCCCTTCTAGTTTTCCACATATTTCTCTTGACTGATGGTGATTCCTTTTCAGTTATCCTGATTTGTAGTCCAAGGAAGTATGTGAGTTCACCCATCATGCTCATTTCAAATTTCTTTGTCATCAGTTTTTCAAACTGTTTGCAAAGAGTATAATTTGTTGAACCAAAGATGATGTCATCAAAATATACTTGGACTAGAATCACATCTTGTTTTTTCCTATAGATAAATAGGGTGTTGTATATCTTTCCTCTGACAAACTTGTTTTGGATCAGGAAGGCTGAGAGAGTTTCATACCATGCTCTGGGAGCTTGCTTCAGTCCATATAGGGCTTTTTCAAGCTTGTAGACATAGTCAGGGTACTCACTACTCTCAAATCCAGGGTTGCTGAACATAAACATCTTCTTTAAGTTTACCGTTCAAGAAGGCACTTTTGACATCCATTTGGTAGACTTTGAAGTTCATGTATGTTGCATATGCAAGGAATATCCTGATGGCTTCCATTCTAGCATTAGTAGAAAAAGTCTCATCATATTCAATGCCTTCTTTTTGATTGTATCCTTTAGCTACAAGTTTGTCTTTGTTTTTTATGACAGTTTCATTTTCATCTGTTTTGTTTCGAAAAACCCACTTCATTCCTGTGACTATGACATCTTGGGGATATATGATCAGTGTCATGACTTTGTTTCTGTCAAACTGATGAAGTTCTTCCTGCATAGCTTGAACTAAGCTAGGGTGTTTCAGAGCCTCTGTGACACTTTTGGGTTCAACATTTGAGAGAAAGTCTGCATACAAACACTCATTAACTGAAGCTGCTGATAACTTAGCAGCCATGATCCTTGTGAGCATGCCTTCAGTGGGCTCTCCAATGATATTTACAAGCTCAATGTCTTGAGATCTTGTCCACTTATTTTATGGTCTTGGGTCTGACCTTGATGAAGTCACTGGGAATTGAGGAATGGGGGTTCAGGTGTTGGAGCAACAGAAACATGAGGTTCATTAGATGAGGAAATTTGTTGTTCAGATTGAGATTCTTGAATTTATGGTTCCTGAACATTTGGTTCAGTATGACCTATCCCAGCAGGGACTGATTGAGTATTAACGAATTCACTGATGGTTGGTTGAGGGAGGTTGTGAGGTAAAATGTAGTAGGAGATGTGAAGCGCTCGCTTGATATTGACACGAGGAATTGTTTTCAGAGTTGAACTCATCAGGAGGATATCTAGATGAGTCATCAATTCTTATTTCTTATACAGAGGTATTAGAGAATCTTATGATTTTAGAGCTCTCATCAAGACATGGAAGGTTTCCTCAACTTTTTGTCTTCTGGTGTTAAACACCCTGAAAGCCTTAGACATCAGTGAATAACCTAAGAAGTATCCATCATCAACTTTTGCATCAAATTTTCCTAATTTATCCTTGTGATTGTGAATGAACACAGGACACTCGAACACATGAAAGTAGCTTATCTCATGCTTTCACAAGCAGAAATTTTGTTTTTTTTAAGGATGCTCTGTGATGTTTTCCTTTTTCACAGGCAGAACATGGTTTATCCTTTGCAAATACCAGTGATGGTAAACCAAGGACTTTGTTTTGTTTAGCTAAGTTGTTGATATTTTTAAAACTTAAGTGAGACAGTCTCTTGTGCCATAGCCAGTTGATAGTTTCAGTGGCTTTGGCAAAGAGACAAGTTCCATTCTGAGATAGAGTTGACATGTCTAGTACATATACATCATCTCTCCTAGAAGCTATGATAACAACTTCTTTATTAGCATTAAAAATAGTCCTTTGTTTATCATCAAACTGCACTATGTATTTGGCATCACACAACTGACTGACACTGATGAGATTATACTTCAGACCATTAACATAAGCAATTCTAGAGAACACTATACCATTATAGTTTACTGAACCATAACCTTTAATGGGACATGATGAGTTATCACCAAATACTACCTTAGGTCCTAGTTCTTCTACATATTTGTGCAGATATTCCTTCACACCAGTCATGCTTCTTGAACATCCACTATCTAGATGCCAAATAGGCTCCCTGGCATATCTCTGCACAAATACTAAACTGAGTTAGTTTCTATTGTTAACCCACTTACTAGTGGGCTTGAGTCTGATGTTCTGTTTGAACTTTGCAATGTACTCATGGTCAGTTGTTGAGTGAACAATGCTACCACAGGTTTTGCACTTGCTTATTGAGGAAGACTCAATGATGCGAGGTGATTTTGTTCTTCTCCTTGCATGTATGACCATGTCATTGTGAGATGTCTCATGTGTTGGGTTTTCACATATTTCACAGCAGGAGTCCATGAGACAATCATCAGGATGATGATCATTGAAACCACAGTGTGGACAAGGAGGAAAAGGTTTAGCTTTTGGCCTTTGAGCCTGCCTAGATGATGAAGCATATTGGTGACCAAGGTTGGTATAATTTTCTTCATTCAGTGACTTGGTGTATTGTGGTGATCAGAAGTTCTGTGATATTCTCTTTTGCAAATCATGCAAAAGAGAATTATGTAGCAATTTTCAGTGGTATAACTTGTATAATGGCACAAATCATACTTCTATTTGGGCTTGGAGTTGCTTTTTGGCTTGGAGGAACTTGAGAAGATTGATTTTGGTTCTTTGATTATTGAATCAAGAACCTTCTCAGCTTAGTTCATCTTTCACTCAGTTTCCTCACAAGTTCAGTCAACTGCTTGATTTGGTCTCCTTCAGTAGGAACTAAAGATATGGAAGTCTCAGTAGTAACTGAATCTTCTTTGGTTGGTTTTTTAGGTCTTTTCCGTATTGTTCTACCAAGGCCAGATCTTTCACTAAGAGAGTGTGGGGTGAATTGTAGTGGAGTAAGCTCAGAGTTTGGTGCAGCTCCCTAAAGAGATTCCAGAGGTGGAAGTGCTTGTGATTCAACTTCGGACACACTGATGGATTCAGTATTACTGGGTATATTAGGGAGTCCAAGCATGTTTTTGAGTGCCTGACTTTCAAGTTCAAGTATTCTTCCAGAATCGAAGTTAGATAGCTTACTATCAAGGTTCACCCTTCCAACCCAGTCACTGGGTTTAGGTGTTGTCTCTTGACTAGAGAGCAGACCGGCAGACACAAAAGGTTTGGGATTTTGACCTTCACTGAGTGATCAGTGAGTTTATCCCCACCTAGTATTCTTCTTTTATTACTAGGGTCTTGAACAGTTTCATAGACTATAGGGTTCTTAGTGGTCCAGCTTTCAATGAATTGTTCTTCCTCCTTGAGTTCTTCCTAAAGAGCTTGATTTCGTTTTACTAACTCAGAGTTTTGAATTTGCAGTGTACCAGCCTCAAGTTTGGCTTCTTTTAAAATAAGTAGTTCATCCATACACTTACTTAACTCAAAACTTAACTTGTTATATTTGGAAAACAGATTCAATCGTTGCTCTTCTACAAACTTAAGATCAACATTTATATAATTCATGAAAGACTGCCAGTCTGAATCATCATCCATGGAAAGTAAGATGTTTACCTTCTTCATAGTTATGTTAACCCATTCACCATTCCTAGCAAGATTCTTTCCTACTGCTAGCTTGTCTTCTTCTAAGAGAGCCATCAAGATTACCTGAATTACGCCATTTCATCATCTCAGGAGAATGGCTCTTCATCCCAGTCAAAGACTTCAGCTACAAGGCCCTTGTTTTTTTCCTGCACAGATTTAACATTTTGTATAGTTTCTAAAGGAGTGGCCTCAAGAATGGCTAGTTTGGCCTTAGGTTTCCTATATTTTTCTTCAAAATCAACAGCTTTGTTTTGGTTAGACTTATTTTGATAAGTTTGAGGAGACTGAAAGAGCTTGGGTTGAAACTTGCTAAAACCTTAGGACTGATTTGACCCTGAGGGCTTGTACGAGGGTTCTGAAATAGTTTTTGAAAAACAATCTTTAGAAAAATGGCATCGCCTTTTGCTGGTAACCCCCGTCTGATCTCTATCATTAGGGTTTCGTCTTTGCCAAGTCATCACTGGGACGGCGTCGGGTAGAATATAGTGACGCTGTCTGGGTTGTATCTGACGTCATCTTGATAAAACTGTGGTCTTCTGGTGTGGAAAGATAGAGTGACATCCATGCGGAAATACACGTGACGTCGTCACTTTTTAGGATCAAAAAGTGACCCGAGTTGTTGCTTGAGAAAGTCTGGACCACGTTGTAAGCAACGGCGTAGCCCTTGAGGTTGGGACGCCATCCGGGCTTCTGATTTCGCCTTGTTTTCTTGACTTCGCCATTTTCTTCAAGTTTTCGCTCTTTTTCGTCCATAAACGCTTTATTCCATCATTTTGTTTCCAAATTACCTAAAGGTGAAAAAGAACGATTTTAAGTAGTAACGGATATAAAATGCAATGATTTAGAGCTTAAATGACCCCCTGAAAACGTATGTTTTAAATCCTTATCAAATATCCCTACACTTGAAATTTGCTTGTCCTTAAGCAAATGTGCTTTTAGAAAATCAATTTATGAGTTAGGGTCATTTAACTTTTTTTAAAACAATCTACAACAAGTACAAATGCCACAATAGTCATAACAAGCACGGAAATTACACTAGCACCTCACAATTAGTGTTTGGATTCTCTCATCTCTCAGGTGTATATGAAGTATAACATGTAAGGAAATGGAAGATAAACACTCTCTACCTGTCATAGTACATAGATTACCATAGGCTTGAGATTAGATCAAATCTCCATTGCTTTGGCGTAAGCACCTAGGAATAACTATCAAAGAGGTCTGTACAAAGGGTTATAATGTTAGGCTTCGGGTTGGGAATAAAGGGGTTTTGTTGGATATGGGGAATTTTTAGTGGTGACAAGTCAAAAATCTAAGTTAGATGCATGTAGCACGAGGTGTTGCTAAGCCAAGACTCGACTCACTAACACTAACTAATAACTTGGAATAAAATCAAAACATAAACATAAAACATAAAAGATAGATGTAGGATGGTAGTCCGTATGTTTTTCTCTTCTTTTTTTTTCTCTTTTTTTTCATACATTCCCTACCATCCTCTAAGATAACATCAATGTAAAGGAATTTATAGGAGCATCCCTATAATTGAGTTTTTATTTCACTAACAATTATTGACCCGAATTGAAAAGATCAAAACAATTAGAGTAATTAATTACGTAGAAAAAGGTAATTTAAATTTAACGTTCCTTCCCGTTATTCCATAAAATACTACCTAACTCATGAGTCCCAATCGTCCCAAAACTGTGTACAAAAGATATGACTCGACTTAGCAACTATGCAAATAACTAGATAATTGACTAAGGGTTTAACAATAGTTACAATAATGCACTAAAGATGAGTGCATACAAGGTGGGCTAAGGCGATTTAGATGTAACATTTGGGGGTGGATTATAAACAATGCTCTTCATTGATATTCCAGAAACCGGAACATCGCAAGAACCCCGAAAAGATAGGCTCTGAGGGGTTTACTAGGGGTATCGTGTACTAAAGATGAGTACATCGCAAGGGTGTGGGGAAAATTCCTCAACCGATTTGGTTGAAGTAATTAAATGACAGGTTTAAAACAAGGGTTATCCTACCTCTTATCATTTAGTTCATCCTAACTACACGAATGTAGTCTCACAAGCGATCTCGGAATGCATCAAAAAAACAAGTTCTAGAATCTATTATACTACCGGTACACTCAATAAGCATTAAAGATGAATGCTTTAATCCCAAAGATCTAGGGGCGAACCTGACATTTTTGGGGTGGAATTTGAGTGGTATACGATTTTTGTGCTAGTCATATAACTCCAATCTATGAGACGCTTTATTAAGACTAAAGTTTTACTCGTAAGTGCCATAATTTTTTTTTAATTTGGTGCTAAAATTACCCTAACAAATATTTCTCATAGTTTATTACATAATTTACTAAGGACAAGGAAAAAATCAAGTGAATTGTGGAGTTTGTTAGACTGCATGGACCGTTTAGAGCATCTAGGGTTTAACAATAACAATGATAATAAACTTGGTACATGCAGCGGAATAAAACAAAACTTCATTGTTATTGACACAAGGTTTTCATCATCATCTCTAATGACTACGATTGCAAACACCAGCTCTACTTCTACTTGATCAAGGTAGAACGTGTTACCTCCTGTAACAGGGATCTATGATCTAGAGCTGAACCAACTACATCACTTAGTCTAGGCGTTTACAAGACCTACGCCCTAGAGACACACACACCTTTACTAGACGTCTACATATTGGAAGACTTAATTAATAAAACTTACACCCATGTCCTCTTTATATACTAGAGGATTAGGGTTTACTAATCTATACTAAGGACTAAACAATAAATCTTCTTTTGCAAGCAAGTCCCTCCATATTTTTGTAGGTTTCATCTTTGTCACTTTAAGTCCATTTGTTTCATTATTCTGTTTACTTTGTCTCATCAAATCAAGAATCCCAACAATCTTCCCCTATTTGATGATGACAAAATAAACAAAGTCATGTACGAACTTCCCTAGACGAAGTAGCAGAAGTTGAGATGTAAACATCTCCCTAAATGAAAAAAATCTTGTCTTCCTTGTCTTCCCCTTAATCCATGCCACGCCACTCAAACATCTCTTCCCCTTTTTGTTATCAACAAATAGGGAACATATGCAAACTTGATCTTGACCACCACGAACCAATACCACACATCCAATTCATCCTTCCAATGTCTCAAATTACTCTCCATGAAGTTTTCCGCAACTAAAAATGAACTTGAAATAGTAGAAATCTAAATCATCAGTAGTAATACTAATCAATAGTAGTAAGAATCAAACACTTCCCCTTGAGTGGTGCATGAACATCAAATGATTCTTCAAATCTGTAAGCTCCTTGTAATGATTACTTGTGAAGAAAACCAAATATAACAAACTTGATAAAGAAGTAGAATCAAACACTTGTGTCTTATTTCTTGCACTAAAGATGACATTGAACGTATACCCAATCTTAGTTTATATGGAGACCGCAATCTCTTGACGAAAACCTTCATCTACTATTCGTCAATTCGTTGTCATAATCATTGAAGCACGAACAAGTTATCTCCAAAGTGTAACACCCACTTTGAGATATGATAAGATCACGAATCTGTGTAACTCAACTACAATATCAAATAGGTTATGATCAATCATCTTCGTAATCACATATTCATTAAATCTCCAAAACGAGCCTTTTTAAACCTTTAAGAACAAATAACCAAACTCCTTGTGTGTGTGAACAATAACCTGTGTGTGTATCGCCAAAAATCCATAATAATTATCACACTCGACTTCCCTCAAATCGAAAACCAATCTCCATATGAATTGAACTCGAACTTATTAATTAGTATCCATGTTGTAACTCCTTATTCATGTTCGACTTCAAAATTCCAAACAATGCCATAACAGCCTACTCGCATATAATAATCATCCCAAATAATCAATCTTAGCTCAACTCGAATGCGTGCCTCCTGCTCTTTATATCTTTTCAAAAGATTCACAACATGCCACACCTTTTAATATATCTAAACCCTTTGTCCATCTTTAGTGAAGCCCATATCCATAGTATGCACATGAAGCACTATAACTATTATACTCAAGAAAACAGTAGGCTTTAGCTAAATTAATTGGTCAATAATCTCAAGCCATCGTTCTTGATAAATAATACCATATACAACTTCATTGTACACATAACGCATCCTTATTCGCATGCAAAATAGAGTTATAATCATAAGTCCTCCTTTGTTCTCTCTTATCTCGTAATCCACATGATATCACCACTGTCCAATCATGTATATTACAAATAAACGTGAATAGCTCCATATTGATGACCAGTACACATGTGAATACCAGTAGAATAAAACATGAGTATAATATTCAAATAGTACTGACCAACATGTATCCAAAGTAGCTCTCGTTATTCCATCATGCAAACGTAGAAAGAAAATATGTGTTGAATACTTACCCACAATTTGGTTTACCATGACAGTAGTAACATGATAACACAAGGTTGTCGAGCAGCTTACGTATCGAACAGTAGCATTAACTTTAACTGAACAATTGTAACTCGAAACGCAGCAGTACTAACTCGACCAAATTACTGTAGCATCTGATATCATGAAGGACTGTAGCATCTGTTAAAATAAAGAAGTACTGTAGCATCTGTAACATGTCAAGTAGTAGTTAAAACAGGAAGATAGCAGTAGTACGAATAATTCTTTAAGTAGTACAAACTTGTTAACTAGCAGTAGGAACTGTTGAGTAAAGTAGTAGTAGGAATGAGACTTGTAGCAGTGGTATCCAATCATACTAGCAGTGGTAATCGATATGCTAGCAGTGGAAACGAGCATAACTAGCAGTGGTTACGAGATAGAGCTAGCAGTGGATTCTTGTTGCAGTGGAAACGTAAAGCTAGCAGTGGAACCGATAACGTAGAAGTGGTTAAGAGCAAACACTAGCAGTAAAAACTGCTCATTATTTCCCTCGTTACCACTTTGCACTAGAGCACCACTCTTTAAGAAGCCTTTCTCCATCTATATCAAACTTCGACCAGTATAAAAACTCCAAGACAATTCGTATACATCAGTAGTGATCAAACATAATTAAAAGAATGAGAACCCCTACGATAATATAATGCCACACCGACCAATTGATCACAAACTACAACGAGGTACCACATGCAAATTATAGGCATCAATTGATTATAATATAAAATTGAGTGCACTATTAATCTCTACAACTGTCCTTGATCAATTTAATATACCCACGATCTTAGCTTGTACCACGACAGCAACCCATTAAATAGAGATAACATCTAGTACGAGGTTTTAGCAATATACCAAATTCCAAAAAATCACAAGGCTGTAATTGTAATTCATAAGGACCATAATAATCTGACCATGATAAAAATAATCTGACCATGAGATCAATTTTTAATTCAAAGAATCAAGAATTCAACATCTTTGTAGATCATGATTATTAAATATCACACCACCGACCATGATCAATTATGTACTAAGCTTTCTCAACTTTCATATTTACGTCGTTCAAGAATTTTAAGCATCATGCACGATAAAACAATTAAGCATCAAACCCAAAAAAATAAGAATTCGAATTGTTACCCAGCAACATACTTCGACACCTTATATCTTTTTAATTAAAGCTCAGATTGACGATCCCTCTGGTGAAAAGTTAGATGGGTATATAGAGAACGTCCACCAACAATTTCGTCAAGATCCAACAGTTAACGAAAAAGTTATCGCATTTTTAAAACAGTGCTGGAGAAAGTTGCGAATTTTGTATAAACTCGATTTTCTTCATTCTTTTTCGCTAAGAAACCTTGTGAATCCCTAGGTAACGAGCTCCCCGAGCTCTGATACCAATTGTGTAGTTTGATAGACTCCTTGGACCGTTTAGAGCGCTAGGGATTAACAATAACAAAGACTATTACATGCACAGCGGAATAAACAAATCGATACTTTGTTATTGAAGAAGGTTTTTCATTATATTCAGTCAAAGCCTCAAATATTATTTGATCAGAATAATATGGTTACACTTAACTTGTAACAGGGATCAAAGATCCTTGAGGCTAAACTAAACAAACTCTAACCCTAGACATTTATAGGAACACGTCTAGATTACACACACACCTTTAGTCGACTACATTATGGAAGACTTAATTAATAAAGCCTACACCCATGTCCTCTTTATATACTAGAGTATTAGGGTTTACAAATCTCTACTAAAGACTAAACAATAAATCTTCTTTTGCAAGCAAGTCCCTCCATCTTTTTGTAGGTTTCATCTTTGTCACTTTAAGTCTCTTTGTTTCATTCTTTTATTTACTTTGTCTCATCAAATCAAGAATCCCAACATGAGTGAATAGTTTCTAAGTTCCCGTTTTATTCTTTCTCCCTACACTTAAACTGAACATTGTCCCCAATGTTCCCCGAAAGTATCATAGTAATGATAGAGAAAGTTAAAATAAAAGAGAGAAACTAATACTCCCCTAATTAGCTCGTTAGGATATGTGTAGAATCGCGGTTAAATCCTCCTCCAAGAAGAATGAGTAAGTAATAAGTGTTGCTTCCATCTTGCACTCCATATTTTTGTCCAATATAACCTGCAAATTTATAAGAAAACAAAGACGAAACCTCGCGTAAAATCGGCGGTAAAATCTATATAAAACTAAACTACTCTACGAAAGCAAGTAAGATATGATGATTGAAAAAATAGATGTTTGCAGATTTCTGGAAAATTAAGCATTCTCAAATTTCCAAAAATTTCAGATTAGACAGAAAACAAAAATCTGAAAACTATTTATGTTGGGTTTTAGGTTCCACTGAAAGAAATTATTCTAAGTATGGAACCACTGCCAGCACAAAGGAAACCACTGCTAGAAGGAATGGATCCAGTGCTCATGTTAAACCACGGCTAGTAGTTACTTGGAACCAATGCTAATTTAATCAAAGCACTGCTAGTTAGATACATCGGTTTAATGTTTTGTATTAGATAAATATGGTAAAGATATTTATCTTGTAGGTTACGTATTGTATATTGTAAAGGACTCCTTAGCCTATAAAAGGAGGTCCTAGGTTAGAGTTAGAGATACATGTTAGACATATCTAAAGTCGATACACTTCAAGGTTGTAAAGCCCTAATACTATTCAGAGTATTCGTATTAATAAAATATTGAGGTGTTTAGTGATAATTGCTGTTTGATTATTAATATTTTTCTTAAGATTAAGCACTAGATTCCGCATAGTGTTTAATATATTGTGTTTATTAAGTCAGCTTCTGTATTAGATCGTTTTCTCAACTGGGATCAACAAGTGATATCAGAGCTTGTGATCTAGAAGCTGTGATCAAGAAGAAAACAAGTTTACTCAGATTTACTCAAGTTCAAGATGTCTGACGAAACTCATATGGTTACGGCCTCCAAAGTACCCATGCTGAAGCATGGAGAGTATCAAGTTTGGAAGATGCGAATGAGGCAATACATTTGCATGATTGACTACAACATCTGGGATGTTATTGAGAAGGGTGATACTTTACCTACTAAGGGTCCTGATGGAAAACCTGTTGGGATTGTCAGTGAACCTGACAAGGCTCAAAGGAAGTTGGAGATAAAGGCTCATAGTATTCTCAGTATGGGAATACCCAATGAGTATGCATTGGACTTTCAAGAGTATGCGACTGCTAAAGAATTGATGGATGCCATTGAAACAAGATTTGCTGGTAATGATGCTACCAGAAAATCAGGGAAGAACATGCTAAAACATCAACTTGAGAACTTTACTGCTCTCAGTGGAGAGAATCTTTATGGCACCTATAACATACTTTAGAAGCTCATAAGTCAATTAAAATTGGTGGACTATAAAATTGCTCAAGAAGATATAAATCTCAACTTTATCAGAAGTTTGTCACCAAAATGGGCTATGCATACAGTTGTGTGGAGAAACAAAGATGATTTTGAAAAGATGACTCTGGACAATCTTTACAACAACTTGAAGGTTTATGAGTCTGAAAAGAACATTGCTTGAACATCCTCATTTTCACAGAACATTGCTTTTGTGTCTTCAAGCCATAGGAGTTCTCTGGAAGCATCCACTGCTGCTTATGGAGTTTCCACTACTATTGCTAATGATACCACTGTTGGTGATAACATTAGTGATGGTGCAATATGTGATTTTCTAGGTGATCTGACAACCAGTGTGACTGTGCTAAACCAAGATTTGGATCAAATTGATCCTGATGACCTTGAAGAAATCAATCTTCAATGGCAAATGGCAATGCTTACATTGAAAGCTAGGAGATTTCTAAGGAGGACTGGCAGAAAGGTCAAGTATGACGGTCAAAGAAAGGCAGGGTTTGACAAAAGCAAGATGGAGTGTTTTAACTGTAAGAAGAAGGGGCACTTTGCAAGGGAGTGTAGGGCTCCTAAGAGGATGAGTGAGAACTTTAAGAAGGCACCTGAAGAGCCACAGCCTTCTTCTGCTTTGGTTGCTCAAGATGGACTTGGAGACTACGACTAGAGTGACCAAATTGAGGAAGGACCCAAAGCTGCTTTCCTGGCGTGTGAAGCTTCCAAAGTGCACAACTTTGCTCTTATGGCTTATGCTTCATCATCTTCTGGCTCTGACACTGAGGTATCAAATAATTCAACTAGTTCTGTTTGTTCTTACAAATCTTGTCAAGATACTTTAGAACGTCAGAAATCCATTATAGAGAGTCTTAGGAAAGAAGTAGACAGACTTGCATTAGATAACTTAGGTTATAAAGTTGGTCTTCAGAATGTAGAAGAGAAACTTAAGTTTTGTATCAAATGTGAGTTTGAATATGTGGAAAAGATAAACATACTAGGTGGAGAGATTGACATTAAAGATAAAGAGATTAAGGTGCTTAAACTGAAACTAGAAGAAACTGAAATTGTAAAACAGGAAGCCCTAGATGAAAAGGAGAAACATGTAGTTAGGGTGGAAAAACAACAATTTGCTTCTGATTTAGTACATAAATCAATAGGATGTCAATTAATGAAAAAGGGTTCTGGGATAGGATACAATGATATGCCACCACCCAAGCTAATGAAACATGCACCACCAGGTACTGAATTGTCATTTAGTGATGAACATAGCTTTAACAAACGTGTAGATGAAAAAGTTAAGACTAAATCACCTAAGGAAGAAACTGTTAGGTTATCTGATGGTCCAATTATTGAAGATTGGGAGTCTAATTCTGAGGAAGATAGGTCTGAGTCAACACATTCTGATAAGTTAGAAAATATTAAAAATGTTGACTCAAAACAAGCCAACTTTGGTATGCCTAGATTTGGAGCTCAGATTTCTAAGAAGGTTGTTGAATTCAATGAGGTACCTAGGGAACAGATGAAACGATACATCCCAGGGGTAATCAAAGAAACTTCATTGGCATAATTTCAAACAGACTAGGAAGTGAGTTTCAATGTGTTAAAAAGGCTTGTTTTAAATGTGGTAGTTTTGATCATCTACAAAGAAACTGTTATAAAAACCAACCACAAGTTTGGAACCATTGAGGAGAGTCAATCATCAAAACTTTTCAAAGAAAACTATCCCTCATCCAAATAAAAATATGGTTCCCAGAGCAGTGTTAATGAAAAATGGCACAACTAAATCAATAATCACTGCTGCACCTAAATGGGTACCAACCACTGCTAAGCAAAATGTAACCACGGCTAAGCAAAATATCACCACTGCTGAGACAAAAGAAATTTTAAATATACCAAAGGTGATAACTGATACAGTGGTTGGAAGCCATTTCTATGCTGTAAAGGCCTCAGCTTGTTGGCAATGGAAACCAAAGACCAATGTCTTAGAACATGTCAACAGTGCATCAATGAACTTAAAGAAATTTGAATATGTTGATGCACAAGGCAGACCCAAGTCGGTTTTTGACTTGGGTCCCCATAAGGAACTAACTTTTCTAATTTCATGTGCAGGTCAATTTACAAGATGAGCTACAAGACAAAGGAATTTTGGCGGTGGTTTGCACTTGGCACACTGACATGGGATGGGAGCAACCTTGAGGATTTTGAAGCCTTCGATGGAGGCTATGTGGCATTTGGTAATGATCTAAAGGGAGGAAAGATAATTGGCAGAGGAACAATCAGAACAGGGAAGCTGGACTTTGAAAAAGTCTATCTGGTACAGGGGCTGAAGTACAATTTATTCAGTGTTTCTCAGATGTCTGATAAAAAGAACTGGGTACTTTTTGGGGAAACTGAATGTGTGGTGTTATCTCCTGACTTCAAAATGCCTAATGATAAGTATGTATAGCTTAGGGTTCCTAGGAAGGATAACATTTATTGTTTTGATATGAAAGATGTCATTCCTAATAGATCCCTAACCTGTTTGTTTGCTAAGGCATCTGTTGATGAGTCAAAATTATGGCATAGAAGGCTAGGTCACCTAAACTTTAATACAATCAATAAATTGGTGAAGGGGAATTTAGTTAGAGGTCTACCTTCTAAGCTTTTTGAATGTAAAGATCTTTGTGTGGCCTGTCAAAAAGGTAAACAACATAGAGCCTCTTGTAAGACCAAGTCTGTTAACACCATTACTCAACCACTGTTTATGTTACACATGGACTTATTTGTTCCCATATTTGTTAAGAGTTTGAATCATAAGCAGTATTGCCTAGTTATCACTGATGATTATAGCAAATTTTCTTGGGTTTACTTTCTAGCACTTAAGAGTGAAACTAATGAGATTCTTAAAAATTTCATCACTAAGATAGAAAATAGAGTGAAGCATAAGGTCAAAGTAATCAGATGTGATAATGGAACTGAGTTTAAAAATGATCTCATGAATAAGTTATGTGTGGATAAGGGTATTGAAAGACAGTTTAGTGTTGCTAGGATACCTCAACAAAATGGTGTAGCTGAAAGGAAAAATATAACACTAATTGAGGCTGCAAGAACAATGTTATCTGAATCAAAGTTACCAACTACCTTTTGAGCTGAAGCTGTAGGAACTGCATGTTATGTGCAGAATAGAAGCAAGGTAGTAAAGCCTCATAACAAGACCCCTTATGAGCTGTTACATGGTCGGAAGCCTATGATAGATTTCCTAAAACCTTTTGGGTGTCTTGTTACTATCTTGAATACCATAGACCACCTAGCCAAGTTTGAGGAAAAGGCTAATGAGGGATACTTTATTGGCTACTCTTTCAGTAGTAATGCCTTTAGGGTATACAATAGGAGGACAAGGATAGTTGAAGAGAATCTACATGTTAGGTTCAATGAAGAAACTCCTAGTGTTGAGACAAAATGACCAGAGTGGCTGTTTAATATTGATATGCTAACCAAGTCTATGAATTATGAGCCTATCAATGCAGGTACATCCACTAATGTTGATGCAGGTAAACAAAAGGATTCTGATGCAGAAACAACTTCTATGGAACTTTGAAACTCCAAAGTAATTCTATTTGGTTGAGAAGTGGAAAGCTGGTCCTGTCATACCCATCATTGAAAAGCAGAGTCCCATAGATGATGATGTTTTGGATTCAGGAAGAAAAGGTGATCATTTTCAAGATAAAGAGGAGTTATCTCATGATAACTCAGTGTCGGTAGAAGAAATTGAGAAGCTAAAGAAAATTGCTGAAAGCACTGCTAAGCCAAATTCTACCACTGCTAGTACATTTGAATCCCCTACTGTAAGTTTCGATGGCAGTCCTTTCTTTGGAAACACTGCTAGACCACTAGTTGATTCAGAGGAGTATCCAACTGACCCTAAGGGATACTTCCACAGATGATGAGAACTTGGATGACTATTTCAACGATTTTGATTTTACTAATTAGGAAACAGTCATCATAGAGAGTCCAATTCCTACCACCAGAGTTCATAAAAATCATCCCAAGGAAAAAATACTTGAAAATTTGAATACTCTAGTTCAAACTAGAAGCAAGACTCAGAACACTAAAACCTTTCCTGAACAAGGTTTCTTTGCAAGATCACTTCACAAAAGGAACAGTCATCAAGACTTGCAAAGCTGTTTGTTTGCCTACCTTTTGTCACAGAAGGAGCCCAAAATATTTGAAGAAGCATTAGGAGAAGTATGTTGGATTGAATCAATGCAAGAGGAGCTGTTACAATTCAAACTTCAAGAGGTGTGGACATTGGTTGATCTACCTAATGGCAAGAGGGCTATTGGAACTAAATGGGTATTCAGGAACAAAAAGGATGAAAGGGGTATTGTGGTGAGGAATAAATCAAGGTTGGTTGCTCAAGGATACACACAAACTGAAGGCTTGGATTATGATGAAGTGTTTGCACCAGTTTGCGAAATTGAAGCTATAAGACTGTTTTTGGCATATGCTTCATTCAAAAATTTGAGGTGTATCAAATGGATGTTAAGAGTGCCTTTTTGTATGGTACTATTGAAGAGGAGGTTTATGTTTGTCAACCTCCTGGTTTTGAAGATCCGATCATCTGGTAAGGTCTGAGGTGAAGAAGGCTATGTGTGGATTGCATCAAGCTCCAAGGGCATGGTATGATTGCCTTTCTACTTATTTGTTGGACAATGGATTTAAGAGAGGACTGATTGACAAGACATTGTTCATAAGGAAGCACAAGGATGACATATTGCTGGTTCAGGTTTATGTTGATGACATCATCTTTGGCTCAACAAATAATGAGTACGTGCAAGATTTTGAGAAACTTATGTATGATAAGTTTCAGATGAGTTCTATGGGTGAACTCACTTTCTTTTTGGGGCTACAAGTTCAATAAAGGACTGATGGTATCTTCATTAGTCAAAACAAGTATGTAGCAGATGTTTTGAAGAAATTTGGCTTTCAGGATGTCAAGAGTGCAAGTACACCTATGGAGACTCAGAAACCACTGCTACCAGATCTTTGAAAGTCCCAAAGTTGATTTGAAGCTGTATAGATCCATGATTGGATCTTTGATGTATCTCACTACTTTTAGGCCAGATATTATGTTCTCAGTATGTGTGTGTGTGTGCAAGGTTTCCAGTCACACCAAATACATCACACATGAATGCTGTGAAGAGGATCTTTAGATACCTTAAGGGTTATCCTAAATTGGGCCTTTGGTATTCTAAGGATTCAGCTTTTGATTTGGTGGCCTATACAGCGGTGATTATCTTTGGAGCTAGTTTGGATAGAAAGTCTACTCTGGAGGATTTCGGTTTTTGGGAAGCGAGCTAATCTCATGGCATGTAAGAAGCGACAATTGTGGCCAATTCCACCACTAAAGCTGAGTATGTGGCTGCTGCTAGTTGTTGTGGTCAAGTGCTTTGGATTCAGAATCAATTGTTGGACTTTGGGTACAATTTTATGCATACTAAGATTTACATTCACAATAACAGTACAATATGCATTATTAAAAATCCAGTTTTGCATTCTAGAAATTAACATATTGAGATAAGGCATCATTTTATTAGAGATTGTAATGAGAAAAGGTTAATTCAAATGGTTAAAATCCATACTGACTTCAATGTTGCTGATCTTCTCACTAAAGCTTTTGATGTTGGAAGGTTTCAGTACCTTGTAGTTAGTATTGGTATGATAAATCTCTAAATCTCAAATTTGTTATGTAAAAGTTTGTAAGATTTATGTACTGTTATTGGTAGATCTTAGTATTGCTTGTTTAGTCTTATCTATTGCTTGTTATTTTTGTTCCCACTAACTATTTTGCAGATCAAAGTTCAATTACAATCAACAAGTAGCAATGGTGCTTTAAAGAAACATGGAAATTATTCATTAATTTATAAAACTACATCCAAGGATGCAGTGGTACAACCATTTCCATTCATACAACCATCACATGAGTACATCAACAGTCAACCACTAAGGACTACTATCAAAAGACTACTACATCAACATAACCACCTAAACCAACTATGGCCTCTTTGTTATGGCCCATGCTGGCATCTTCTTCTGATCTCCTTGTCCCCCAATAACATCCCACACTTTTGGGCAAGTGAGTCCCCTCACTCTCTCTCTTTTGGGGGGTGCTGATGAGGATGGACCAGCTGGTTGTGGTGGAGCTGCAAGTGCCTGAAGAGGTGGAGCTGTGAGTGGTTCTGGTGGTGGTATCTCAGCAAGGGGAGGAACTATCAACACTCTTGAGGAGGCTTCATCATATGTGTCCTCATAAGGTGACACATAGCTGGGCATTGAGCTTTGTTCTGAACTTGTACCAGTAATGATAGCTTGTTGGGGCAGTGGTTGGATGGAAGAAGGACCAACAAGAGCAGGGTTTGTCCTCATAAAGGTGAGGGATTTTTTTCTTAGAGGAAGATAGTTCTCCCAAGTATTGTTTAAGGATGAACTCTTAGAAGTATCTGAAGAGATCTCCATTGGATGGTTTGGTGAGCAACTCATGTTGGTATTGTTTTTGGAATGGTTTCTGATAGAAATATTTCTAAAGAGAAGAACTTTTAGGAATATAAGAGATTTGTGTGGTATGTGTTTGATTTACTCTTAAATAGAGTTAAAGGGTAAATCAAAGAGTTAAATGTGTGGAAGGTGTGAGTTGTTGAGGAGTAAATGAAGTCTTTGACTTAGGTGGACGAGTAATGACTTGGAGTTGACCATTTGACTAGGTGTTTAGCATTTTGTTTAAGCACTGCCAGTATATATAATGTAACCACTTCCAGTTATTTCTAATCACTGCTAACCTTAACAAAGTTTCAAGTGATTGGTTTGTGTTTGTGATATGCAGGTTTGAAGGGAGATTTTGTATATTATGGAACTTTTTGGAGCTGTAGGAGTAGATGGTTAAAAAAATGTGTATCTTTTGTAATCCTTTAAATTAATGCATGATATCACTATTTTTGGCTTAGATTTTGTTGCAGAAGTCTTAGTCAAAGGATTTGAGTGGTGGTGAAGTTTCCACTGCTAGTACATTTCTAACCACTGCTAGTTGTGGGCAACCCACTGCTAGAGCAGTTTTGATGAAAATGGAAACTTAAGGGGCTGTTTTGTAACATTGTTTTGATAACGTATTTTATCCCCAAATCACTGCCGGGTCATTTAATTGATCTTTAAACACTTCCAATTGGCGCTCTACACAAACCCTAACCACTCTCAACTGATAATTTCACAAATCCCAGATCTTTTACATCTAAAACATACAATGCTGACTGAATATTCCACCACTCACAATCTCGTTGCATACCTGACCAAGAACAATCATTCAGAAGGGTTTCATGAGATGATTGATTTCATCAAACACACTCCTATTCATTATGCTTTAACTGTAGAACCTATCATTGTTAAATCCTACATTCATCAATTTTGGTGGTATGCTGAAATTCAAGAACGAGATGGAGCAGAGGTTCTTAGGAATGTTGTTGATGAGAATGAGATTCTAGTCATAGAGGAGGTGATTAGGGAGGTTTTGAAGCTGGAAGATGCTGATGGGGTTGTAAATTTGTCTAATGATGAGATTTTTGTCGGGTTGGAAAGAATGGGTTATGAGAAAAGATGGGATTGAAGTAAGTTTCATAAAGGTATGTTTTCACCTAGTGGAAGTTTTTGATACATACTTTGCTTATGTGTGTAAGCAATAAGACCACTGGCTTTGATGAGTTTCCCTCCAAAATAGCAACTGCTATCATATGTTTATCACAAGGGAGGGTCTTTAATTGGTCTAGGATGACTTTTGATGGTTTTATGAAGAACATTAAGGAAAAGGGGAAATACTAATTATATCCTAGGTTTGTTCAATTAATAGTGGATAAACAGATCACAGAACCCATTCCTCATAAAAGGGAGTATAAGGTACTTCATACGTTATCTAAGGTATTTGCACACACGAGGAAACAAAATCCAAATTTCTCAGGAACTCTTACACCTTTATTCCCTCATATGCTTAACTTGGTAGACATTCCTAAGAATGAGGAGGTACCTAAATCCCAACCCACCCAAACCACTGATGCTGAACCCACTGCTACCACATCTGAACCCACTGCTAATCCACCTGAACCCACTGCTGAACCGTTACCTTTCCCAACTGAACCCAAAAGGATCTTAGTACAAAGAAGGAGGAGGAAGGGCACTAAGCTACCTCAGGCTGGTGTTAGTGGTGTTGTTAATGAGGCTGTCATAGGAGGTGAAGGTGACATGAGTGGAAGGGCTTTCACTACTGATTCAGGCCTAGGTGCTAAACAGGTCAGTGAAAACATCAGTAAGACCCAACCACTGGCAACTCCTAATGTGGAGAGTTCTCTTGAGCTCAACACATGTGGAGGAATCCCTAACCAACTGGCTAACTCAGAGTGCATGGATGATCAGGATAGGTCTGATGCCATGTTTTCTACACCCCATGATTCACCTCTCGGAGCAGGTTACACAGCTCGAAGTGATGAGGGCAGTTTGGGACATGATAATGAATTGACGGTACTGATAATGTACATGATGACTTTTCCAATGATCCACCTCTCGGACCAGGTTACACAGGTCAAAGTGGTGAGGATATTCTTGAACAATTAAATGAATTGACGGCTAAATGTACCAAAATGGAAAATACAATCACTGGTCTTCATGAACTTGCAGTCTTTCAAGCTAGATCTATCAGAAGACTGAAGCACAGGGTAACTGTTTTGGAAAGAATCAGGAGACCAGGGATTGCTGCTTATAGGAGAGTCAAGAAGGTGGCTAAGAAGGCTAGCTCCTCAAAGGATCCAGGTTTGGAGGATGCATCCAAACTGGGGAGGAGTGAAAGCAAGGATTCAGGGGAGGATTTAAACTTGGATGTTGATCTGGAAATGGATAGTGGAGATCATGGTGATGACTATGTGGTGACTGATAAGGAAGGAAAAGAAGCAGTGCTTGAAACTTT
The DNA here is from genome assembly GCA_910596185.1 of Chrysanthemum makinoi. NCBI lineage: Eukaryota > Viridiplantae > Streptophyta > Magnoliopsida > Asterales > Asteraceae > Chrysanthemum > Chrysanthemum makinoi. Next base: position 127,886,967 of record OU343220.1, read on the forward strand.
AAAGGTTGTAGTTGAAGATAAAGAGAAAGAAGTGGTGCAGGAAACAACCACTGCTATTGTTGCTGAATCCCCTGCTAGTACAAATGAAACAACTGCTGCAACTTCTGAGGTAATTCAATCCACTGTTACTTCAGATACACCTATTGTTATTACAACCACTGCTACCATAATCACAACCACTGTCACACCACCACCCAAGTCTAAGGAAGTTGAGAAGGAGGTTGTTGGTACACTGTTAAACTTAAGTAAAACCTCATCAACCCCTGAACCTGTTATTGCACATGTTCCCATTATTCTGAAACCAACTGGACCTAAACCCTTGAGAAGTTTGAAAATTGGTGAGCCTCTAAAGACTAAAGTGGTTCAACCAGATATTGGAAAGGGGAAAGGTATTGCTGAGCCAGTTTTGAAGTTTAAGAATAAGCAAGAGCAAATTGCCTATGATGAAGAGCTTTCTAAGAGGTTGCAAGCTGAAGAATTGGCAGCTATAGAGAAGCAAAAACAAGTGGAAAAGGAAGCTACTATAAAATTGCTTGAAGAATGGAACAATGAACAACCTCTATTTCAAGCTGTTGAAAGCATAAGAACATAGTACACTGCTCTTGAATGGGGACAATTAGACATTGATACAAGGTCTAAGGTGTTGGCTAAGAGGATGAGAAAGATGAAATAGGAGAGAACTGTTAAAGAATATGAAGCTAAGAAGAATAAACCTCCAACTAAGGGTGAAAAGAGAAATCAAATGATGAAGTTCATCAGGCATATGGGGATAAATGTTTCTGTTAATCTGAGAAAATGTTCCTATGAGAAAGTTGAAGAGATTTATACTACTTGTAAAATAAGATGTGATGACTTTATTCCTATGAATTCTGAGAAAGAAGAAGAGTGTGTTAATACAAATAAGCCACAAAAACGTTTATTTATATTTTATGATCTTCTAATGTTTTGTCGATAACAAACGTAAAATCATTTTAACGAAACAAATAAAATACGTAAATGGTTTGAGCCAATAGTTTTCTAACACACTTAAGTTTTCACATAAAACACTAAAACAAGTATAAGTGATTTTATGATTTAGTAAAACATATGTACAACAACTAGTGTTTACATATTGGGCAAACATATACATAACTCATAACTAGTATGTATTATAATGGGTAATATAAATGGATAGAAACTTAAGTATTTGACTCATTGACCAAATACATTGAAAGTCCATGACCCATACCCATGGAGCTTGACCCATAACCTATTGCATGACATCATGCTTATGTCATATATGGATAATATCCATGACCCTGGTTTTAATCCATGACCCATAGGTTTAATCCATGAACCATGGACTAGATGCATTGCATCTTGTAGATACATTATATCTACTTGGATACCCATGATCCATAACCCATGAACCATGACCCAAAACCCATGGGCAAAAGGGAGCGTCCCACGGATCCCCAATATTACACTGGACGGATCCCTCAAGTGAGGGATCCGTGGGATCCGTTGAACAGTAGTTGTTTTTCTTATATAAATAGTGAGCCATTTCTTCCTTTTGGGTTGCCACTCCCACACATACTTTCCCCAGGTATTGTAACCTTCTAACCACAGATCCTAAGGATCTTTCTATGTAGTTTGTCTTTTGTTTTTGTGTGATTCTCTAGGTTCCTCTTAAAGGCGAGATCACCACTTCTTGAAGTCAAGCAAGCTCAAGTCCATGAGTTGCCATGCTTCATCATCATCAAGACTACTGAGGTTCTCTTGTTGATACTTCTTTCTTCCTCCATAGAAGTGTTGTGTCCAAGGCATTAGTGAAGGATGACGAAAGAGTCAAGACGAAAGCATTAGTGAAAGGTGCTTAACGTCCGTGTCAAAAGCATTAGTGAAGAATGTTAAAGAAGTCAAGACGAAGGCATTAGTGAAAGGTGTCAAGCGTTCATGTCAAGGACATTAGTGAAAGATGCCTAGGAGTAAAATCAAGTGGCATTAATGAAGGATGCCAAGGTCATATAATCGATGAGGTGCATCATTATACAAATAGTGATAGTTTGTTTCCAAGGATATTGATATCTTTGATGGTGTTGTAATAAGGAGTGGGTCTCCTTTGGGGTTAGGTGTCGTGTAGTATTGGGTATTAGTTCCTCCATCGTAATGGAACTCGGTACTTAGCCTGGTACCGGATAAAGGGTAGGCGACGTTGTGGTAGGTGTGGTTCTCCTTTGTGAAATAACCCGGTGGTTAGCCTAGTACCGGAAAAAGAGTAGGCGACGTTGTGAAGGCTTCTCCGCCATAAGGAGTTGGTGTCGTGTAGTGATTACAAACTCTTGAGTAGGTGACTCGGGGAGTGGAGTAGGGCAAGGAAGGTGTCCTTGTAGCTGAACCACTATAAGTACTTGTGTCGTGGTTATGTGCCTCTTAATTTTTATCTTTCATTACACATTTATATATCTATCTATCAATGTCCAACATACACATCTAAATAGATTGACATACGTCGATCTAAATATTTTAAAATGAAGTTTTAATTGGTAAAACTATTCAACCCCCCCTTCTAGTTTTCCACAGAGTGGATAAAGAACAGACAAAAGAGAAAAGCAGCTAATCAGGAGGAGTCTAGTTCTAAGAAACAGAAGTTGGATGAAGAGATGGAGAAGGAGGAAAGACTGAATCAGTATCTTATGGTGTGTGATCAACCAGAACCTATCAATCCTACACCAGTAAGATCCATTCATCCTATTAACGATTAGCAGATAGTCACAGCTAATGATAGAGAGATGATCGAAATTACAAGAGCTAATGGATGGAAAAGCACATATGATAAGGTTTTAAAAGGTACCTTTTTGAGGGGTCGTTTAAGCCCTTATTTGATCACTTTTGTATCCGTTATTACTTAATATCGTTCCTTTTCACTTTTTAGGTCTCGTGAAGGCAAATTGTTGTAATGGCACTTATTTGGACGAAAAGGCGGATATACGAAGAAAATGGCCAAAGTCAAGAATCGAGGCACTCCAACTGCTGAAAATACAAGGTGACGGCGTCACTGCTTATCTGCGGACGCCGTCGAGGATTTTGTGACGACGAAGCCAAAACTCTTATTTTCAAGTGACGACGTCAAGTTATAAAAGAGAAGGCCATCGCAACTCGGGCCTAGATTCAATCCGACGGCGTCGAGAAGCTGAAGGGACGGCGTCACAATCACAAGGTGACGCCGTCGCAAGTCTAACTTGGCCAAGACGAAACCCTAATGACGGCGACCCGACGGCGTCACAAAACATAAGGTGAATCTTTCAGTATTTGTGTGTAGTCTTTTGGAGTAAAAACCTAAACCGAACCAAGGCTCTCTTGTACAGTATTTTAGGGTTCCAAACCCTATCTTACACCAAGATAAGTGTTTTACTTCATTAATTCAATTATGTCTTTGATTATTTGTGTGTATGCTTGCATGTTCTCCATGTCCGGCTAATTTACTTGTGTGTTTGCTTAGGGAATATAAAACTTAATTATTGAATATTGATTGGTTGTCTCTTATCTTAGTTGATTAATGACCTAGTAGTGCGATAGGTCATTCGTTGTGTACTTAATGCTTGATTAAATCTTTGTGAACCTTAGAATATAGCTCCTTGAGTAGTTGTAAGCTAAACCATCCAAAGAGTGCCTTAGAGTAAGAGTTTATTATCCCTAGTGGGTTTTGTAGACGAGACCCTTTGGTAAGTTCAAAGAGTTAGGGAACATACGCATACCCTACAACTTTAGACACACAACGCAACTAAGAATAAGGACGTGACAATTCAACCACCAATAGGAGATAATTAAGGAGTAGTAAAACCTAAGTAAACACATCTTTAAACTATCATACGAGCACACAATAATTAGACATAGACTACATACACCTTAGACTAGATAATTAGATAAGTAGAGTAATCGGTAGCAATACCAACCCCCAAATTCAAACCCCGAGATTCGTACCTTTCAATTTCCTAAAAAACATAAAAAGATAAAAAATAATCTTCCTCAACCCCAACCTTAGCGTAGTAACTTATTACTAGCATTCCTATTCCCCTAGAGAACGATATTAATACCCGTGGCTTACCCTAATTACTACACTACAACGATTAGGTTCACTGCCTAGGGTGTTGAAAAACTTGCTCGACGAAAGGAAGTTCCTTTGACCCTAACGACGCGTGTAGCGTTATCAAGTTTTGGCGCCGCTGCCGGGGAATAGAATAGCTAGTTAGTAGTCCACCTCGTTTAGGTTTCTTTGCTTGATTCCTATCAAGTAAATTTTTTCTCATTTTTAGCTTTCTCTTAGTCTATCCCCCTTCTTCGTGACCTTTGTTCGTAATCCCATCACTTTTCATCATGGAAGGTGATAACCACCCACCATTCATCAACCCACCACCAATTGACCCGCCAAGAGCCCGTACTCTTGGTGAATACTCGAGACCAAGCCACCTAGGCTATAGGAACACCATTGAGCTTCCCGACCAAGCCCAAACTATGGCCCTGCGATCCGACACCATCCGGTTGGTGCAAAACGGATGTGCATTCCATGGACTTCGTTCCGAAGATCCAAATCAGCATCTTAGGGATTTCCTTAAAATTGTCGATTCCATCGACCTTGATGCTACTACTCGGGAGACCACGCGCCTACGACTCTTCCAATTTTCTCTACGGGAACAAGCTAGTAATTGGCTTGAGCGACTTCCCGCCGGTTGCATCTCAAGTTGGGATGATCTCACTTCTCGCTTCCTTGCTCAATTTTTCCCACCGGGGAGAACCACTAAACTTAGGCGAGACATCTTGACGTTTCAACAACTCCAAGGTGAGTCTCTCTACAAAGCATGGACTCGATTTAAGGACCTACTCTGTAGACTTCCCCATCATGGCATTGATCTTTGGCTTCAAATCCAAATCTTCTATGACCATACCGATTTCATCACTCGACGATCCATTGATCGAGCCGCCGGTGGAAGGCTCAGCGATTTTAATGCAGAGAAATCTTGGGATATTATAGAGGAGCTTGCTGATAAAACCTACGAAGATTGGAATGAATCTTCGAAACTCCTAAGTTAACGTAGTTAATGCCATATCAACTCCTTTTGAATCTTCCGACACCCTCGAGGAGCAAATGAGTGCCATTGAGAGAGGGATTGATTATCTTATGGAAAGGCAAAGAAGAGCCCCCGTACAAATTCCTCGAGAAGCTCTCAAATCCGTTAATTCCACCAACCACCCCACACCTTTTTCGAATCCCAAGTCGCGAGCAAAACACAATTTCTGAAAGGCGCTTCCGTTCTACTTCCCCAATACCACTTTCACCGAGCTTCAAGGAACAAATGAGGGAGTACATGGCAGCTCATACGGAGAGATTAGCCAAATTTGAAGAGGAGGTTTATAGGCAAAGAGAGGAAATGCAAGCGAAAATGACGGAAATGATGAATTTGGTGATAGAATATACCAAAACAAAAGTTCCCAAAAAGGTACTAGTAGAAGCAAACGATTGTCCTCCCACTTTGTTTGTTAATGCCGTTTCCATTATGCCCGAGGATGCAAGGGTTGAGATGAGGAAAACTGAGGAAAGAAAGAGGGAGGATGCTCTGCGGCCTAATGATGAGCCCGAGACCATTGAGTACTACCTTAAGCACGAAATTAACAAAAACACCATTGCAAACCAAGTGAACAACTTTAGGTACAATGAGGTTCTTAGGGAAGCCCTTGAAGGAAAAATGACAGAAGATGAGTATGACGCCTTACCTATGGGACCCCTGTATGAGTTGGTCATAAAAAAACCATTAACAAAAAAATGAGACACCACAGGGAATTTCGTGATACCATGTAGCATAGGTGATATTGATAATATAAATGCCTTAGCCGATCGGGGGGCCGATGTGAACATAATGTCATTATCAATCTATAATAAGTTAACTAAGGAGAAACCAGCCAAGACCGATCTTAGACTTTCCTTAGCTAATCACACCTATGTCCATCCAATAGGAATCGCGGTGGATGTTCTAATTGAGGTGGCTAATATCGTTTTGCCGGTGGATTTCGTGATCATTGATGTTGAGGAAGATAAAACGCACCCCCTCATTCTTGGGACACCATTTCTCGCCACCGCCAAGGCAACCATCAAATGCGAGAAGGCATCATGATACTCAAAAGCAGGAAGGGGTACGCTAGGATACCCATCATCCCAAGGTATCCTCTTAAGATCATGGAAATGATTACGGGTGGAAATCGAAAAGCCCCGGCAATAGTGTTAAGAAGAAAGATGAATGACGGGAAAAAGGGCTTAGGACTTTTGGTTCAAGGTCTGTATGCAACGTTGTGGAAACCCGATAAGAAGTTAGGAAATAATCCCACTTCGATACCAAAGGCACAAGGGAACCCTAAGGAATTTCTAAAAGGAGAAAAAGTACTTTTATACAAATCACGGATAAGGGCATTACGAGGTAGAAACAAACCAAGATGGTTTGGACCTTTCACAGTGAAGGAAACCAATTTAAAAGATAAAACCGTCACCATAATAGACAACGTTGGCAAGGAATCCAAGGTAAGCATACAACGCTCTACACCCTTCGACGAAGGGAAGCGAGGAAGAAGGTGGCGGTAATGAAGTCACGTGAGGGCACGACTACTGAGCTCTAGCTACAAGACTCATAAATAAAGAAAAGCGCTTCGTAGGAGGCAACCCATGCTTAATTGTTTGCTTTTTTGTGTCATGTATCTTTTATTAATTGAATATTCTCATGTTTAAATTTGTAAAAATGCTTTATTTTGTTTTTAACCTCGTCTTAATTGCATATAAAGGTATTTTACATAAGGGATAAGTGTAGGGAGGATTACACACGTTTTCAAAAGAAACGTAAACATGAGAATAACAATTAATTAAAAGATATATATGTGTTTGTTCGAGTCAAATGCTTGTATCGAGTCATAATGGATGTTTTGCAGAAATTTTTCCAGATTCTAAAGATGTAAATTTTCCGAGAAATCGCAACCGGTTTTTGTCGGGATAACTGACGGGCGCCGGGATTGCAACCTCGACGTCAGAAGGAGTAAAACATCAGATTACTTTTTTCTCGTTTTAGAGCCACTTATAAATTTTTGGAATTTTCCAGTCTTAATTTTCCAGAAATTCTGTAAACATCCATTCCACAAGCATTATATCCTAGTTTAAATCGAGTCTTATATATATTATTACCGCCGATTTTACGCGAAGGTTTCGTTTGTTTTCTTCAAATATGCAGGTTTAATTTATCAAGAAGAAGTTACATAAGATTGGAAGGAGCTTTTCATGCATAAATTCTTCTTGGAAAGGATTTAACCACTACTTCACACGGATCCTACCGAGCTAATCAGGGGAGTATTAGTTTCTTTCGTTTTTCATTACCTTCCATTATCATAACTTTGATACTTTCGGGGAACATTGGGGACAATGTTCAGTTTAAGTGTAGGGACGGAAAATAAAAAGGGAACTTTGAAACTATGCTTATCCTTGACTATTTGCTTTGTCCAAGTGTAATTGTGTAATAAACCATGAGAAAATGTCGGTCAGGGTAATTTTGGCACCAAATTTTTAATTTTTCATGACATATAGGAGTGGGCCATTAGTTTTAACAAAAGCATCTCACGGATAGGAAGTTGCACGACTAGCACAAAAACCCTTTACCACCTAAATTCCACCAAAATGTGAGGATCGCCCTTAGATTAGTAGGAATTAAAAGCATTCATCTTTAATGCTTAGAGTGTGAACCGGTAGTATATTAGATTCTAGAACTTGTTTTGTGATGCATTCCGAGATCGCTAGTAAGACTACACTTGTGTAGTTAGGAATAACTAAATGATAAGAGGCATTAGGATAACCCTTGTTTGATACCCGTAATATAATTACTTCTTCCACATCGGTTGAGTAATTCCCCCACACCCTTTGCGTTGTACTCATCTTTAGTACACGATACCCCTAGTTAACCCCTCAAAGCCTATCCTTTTCGCGGTTCTCGTGATGTTCTGGTTTTTCCAGAATATCAATGAAGAGCATTGTTTACACCCCACCCCCAAATATACACCCAAATCGCCTTAGCCTACCCTTTATGCACTCACTTTTAGTGCATTTTTGTTATCACCCTAAACCCTTAGTTCAATTATCTGGTTGCTTGCATGAGTTGCTAAGTCGAGTCATATCCTTTGTACACAGTTTGGGACGATTGGGATTCATGGGAAAAGTTAAAGTTTATGAAATGACGGGAAGGGAACGTTAAATTCAAATTCCCTTTGTTTCGGTAATAATGTACCCCAAGTGTTTTGATCTTTTCAATTCAGGTCAAATTAGTGTTAGAGTAATAAAAACTCAAGTGTAGGGATGTGCCTATAAATCCCTATCATTTTGATGTTACCGTAGAGGATGGTAGAGTAAAAGTTTATGATAAAAAAAAAAAAAAACGGGCTACCATCCTACATCTATCCTTTAAATTTATTTTTGGCTTAGCAACGCCATTCTTCGTATGCATTTAACATAGAGATTTTTGACTTGCCACCACTAAAAATCCTATCCCACCAAACCCTTTGTTTCCCTACCGTAAGCCTAACGTTACAACCCTTTAAAGACCTCTTTGATAGTCTTTTCTAGGTGCTTACGCCAAAGCGATGGAGGTTTGATCTATTCTCAAGCCTATGGTAATCTATGTACTAGGACCGGTTAATGAGTGTTTATCTTCCATTTCCAACTTGTTATATTTCATATACACCCGAGAGAGATGTGAGTATCCAAACACCCCATGTGAGGTGCTAGTATGTAATTTCCGTGCTTGTTATGACTTTTGCGGGGCTTATATGTGTTGTGGACTATTTTAAACCAATGCTTCATGACCCCTAACTTATAAATTAATTGGCTAAAAGCACATTTGCTTGAGGACAAGCAAATACCAAGTGTAGGGATATTTGATAAGGTTTTAAAAGGTACCTTTTTGAGGGGTCGTTTAAGCCCTTATATGATCACTTTTGTATCCATTATTACTTAATATCGTTCCTTTTCACTTTTTAGGCCTCGTGAAGGCAAATTGCTGTAATGGCACTTATTTGGACGAAAAGGCGCGGATATACGAAGAAATGGCCAAAGTCAAGAATCGAGGCACTCCAATGCTGAAAATACAAGGTGACGGCGTCACTACTTTTCTGCGGCGACGTCGGAGGATTTTGTGATGGGACAGAAACCAAAACTCTTATTTTCAAGTGACGACGTCAAGTTATAAAAGAGAAGGCCATCGCAACTCAGACGGCCTAGATTCAATCCAGACGGCATCGAAGTGAAGAGGACAGCGTCACAATCACAAGGTGACGCCGTCGCAAGTCTAACTTGGCCAAGACGAAACCCTAATGACGGCGACCCGACGGCGTCACAAAACATAAGGTGACCCCGTCGCATGTGTAATCTTATATATAGAATCCGAATTTTTCAGTATTTGTGTGTAGTCTTTTGGAGTAAAAACCTAAACCGAACCAAGGCTGTCTTGTATAGTATTTTAGGGTTCCAAACCCTATCTTACACCAAGATAAGTGTTTTACTTCATTAATTCAATTATGTCTTTGATTATTTGTGTGTATGCTTGCATGTTCTCCATGTCCGGCTAATTTACTTGTGTGTTTGCTTAGGGAATATGAAACTTAATTATTGAATATTGATTGGTTGTCTCTTATCTTAGTTGATTAATGACCTAGTAGTGCGATAGGTCATTCGTTGTGTACTTAATGCTTGATTAAATCTTTGTGAACCTTAGAATATAGCTCCTTGAGTAGTTGTAAGCTAAACCATCCAAAGAGTGCCTTAGAGTAAGAGTTTATTATCCCTAGTGGGTTTTGTAGACGAGACCCTTTGGTAAGTTCAAAGAGTTAGGGAACATACGCATACCCTACAACTTTAGACACACAACGCAACTAAGAATAAGGACGTGACAATTCAACCACCAATAGGAGATAATTAAGGAGTAGTAAAACCTAAGTAAACACATCTTTAAACTATCATACGAGCATACAATAATTAGACATAGACTACATACACCTTAGATTAGATAATTAGATAAGTAGAGTAATCGGTAGCAATACCAACCCCCAAATTCAAACCCCGAGATTCGTACCTTTCAATTTCCTAAAAAACATAAAAAGATAAAAAATAATCTTCCTCAACCCCAACCTTAGCGTAGTAACTTCTTACTAGCATTCCTATTCCCCTAGAGAACGATATTAATACCCGTGGCTTACCCTAATTACTACACTACAACGATTAGGTTCACTGCCTAGGGTGTTGAAAAACTTGCTCGACGAAAAGGAAGTTCCTTTGACCCCGAACGACGCGTGTAGCGTTATCAACATACTTCAATTTTGGATGTTTGTTGTTTTGTATGAATAAATTTGATCTGGAACAACTATGGAAGATAATGGAGTTTAGATATGGGAAGTTTGGTCCAACTGGAGATTTAGCAAGGTTTGTGTGGACTGATGTGAAGAACTTGTGTCAACCCAATCCAGAAGACAAATTTTGGGAAGACTGTGAAGTGGTTGACCGGATGTTATATCAACCCTGCAGAGTACATGTTGTGCAGACTACACAGGAGAAGTTTTTCATGTTCATTGATAAAGACTATCCACTAACCAAGAATGTAGCCAGAAAGATGTTGGAAGCCAAACTTGATCCACAGGGGACAAAGCCTACAAATCCTATGATAGATCAGTTGTTCTTGAAGATTGAGAAGATTGCTGATATAAAAGGCCCTTTAGCAATAAAAGCCAAGCCTCAAGGAAGACTGAAAAGGAAGGTTGACAGATCAAAAGCTGTGGATTATACTTCTGAGTCAGAGACTAAAGAGGACATTGAAGTACACAAGAAAAGACTGCTGGTTCTCACAAAATTATCTAAAGAGAAGGAGCCAGAGGTTAGTTGTGCATCACCTCTAACAGGTCATCATCAAATTATCTCCTATACATTTGAACTTAATGGAAGTGAAGGGTGTTGGAAGTTTAAGGGAACCAATGGTGAGATTTATGGTTTTGTTAAGTTTTCAAAAATGCTTTACTACATGGATAGAGATGATTTGATGACCATCTGGAAGCTGTACAAAGACAAATTTGGTGATTTATGTCCGGATGATTATCATGAGAGGATTGTGTATCATAATCTGAAGATCTTGTTTGAACCTACTCATGATGAACCTGAATGGAAAGGACTCTTCAATGGCAAGGTTACAAGATGGTTTTTATATCAGTCTTGTGGAGTTCATGTGTTAACTATTTCTGGAGAAGTTATTCATATGTGTGTTGAAAGTAATTATCCTAAAATGACTAACCATCCAGGAGTTATTACTCAGATGTTACAGCCTGGTGGTTTGAAGTTGCAGAAACCCTTTGATGATCAAGCTTACAGGTTGCTGAGGAAATATGAGAAGTTAATTAATCCTGATAAGTGTTTGGAAGCATCATCCAAGTAAGAGATTATGTGCCTAAGAAGAAACTTGATGATTTTGGTAGTAAATATCAAGTTTAGGGGAGGATTGTTGGGTTTTAGGTTCCACTGAAAGGAATTATTCTAAGTATGAAACCACTGCCAGCACAAAGGAAACCACGGCTAGAAGGAATGGATCCACTGCTCATGTTAAACCACGGCTAGTAGTTACTTGGAAACTGCTAGTTAGATATGTCGGTTTAATGTTTTGTATTAGATAAATATGGTAAAGATATTTATCTTGTAGGTTACATATTGTATATTGTAAAGGACTCCTTAGCCTATAAAAAGAGGTCCTAGGTTAGAGTTAGAGATACGTGTTAGATATATCTAAAGTCGATACACTTCAAGGTTGTAAAACCCTAATACTATTCAGAGTATTTGTATTAATAAAATATTGAGGTGTTTAGTGATAATTTTTGTTCGATTATTATTATTCTTCTTAAGATTAAGCACTAGATTCCGCATAGTATTTAATATATTGTGTTTATTAAGTCAACTTCTATATTAGATCATTTGCTCAACTGGGATCAACAATTTCTACATTGCCTGACGACGTCAGGTATTAATTTTGACGCCGTCAGGTTGTCCTGACAGAATGAGTCAGAGTGGTTTTTCGAAAAAAATTACTTCTTTAAAGACCTGGAAAAATTACTGCAAAACATCCATTGTGACTCGATACAAGCATTTGACTCTAACAAACACACATATATATACAATTTCAAATATTGTTAATCTTGTGTTCATAATAGTTCTAAAAACACATGTAATCTTCCCTACACTTATCTTTTTGTAACATACCTTTATATGTAATTAAGACGAAAGTTAAAAACAAAATAAAGCATTTTCACAAAATAATGAGAGCATGAGAATTAAGCAATAATGAAAAAGATATATATAAAACACACAAAATAAAAATGAAAAGTAAACATTAAACAAATAAACATTGGTTGCCTCTCAAGAAGCGCTTTTCTTTATTTAAGAGTCTTGTAGCTAGACTCGAAGCCATACCACTATGTTTTCTTATTTTTCCACGTAATGGCATACCTCATCATGTTGACAAAGTCCTCATCGACCCATACCTAGGTTTTAAGGTCAAGCAATCCATATAGTAAAGGCTCCTTTTCTTCCATATATTCCATGCCTTTTTCCATATCCGCCTCGCTCTTTTCTTCAAAGGCTTTAATGTTATCCCTTTCAAAATAGGATAGAGAACCAAGTCCACTTACTTTCCAAGGCATCCTATATGTAATTTCATCTCTCCCTTTCGAAAATATAATCGTTCCTTCAAGTTGGTATAGCTTAGCTTAGACCTTTCAACAAACGGTTTTCCTAACACGACATGGGACAAGCTATAATTGATGACACACCCTACATATTCTAGGATCATAAAATCTACTATGTAGGTAAATTTTCCAACAAAGATATGTACATCCTTGACCCTTCCAACAAAATTGCAAATTCCACCAGGATACTTAGGGTCTCTCCTAGTTTTAAGTTGTGTGTTCATTATGTTGTTGTAAACAATTGAAGACATCATGTTGATCGGAGAATCTACATCTATTTAAGCATGCTCGACATATCTATATCCAATCATACATGGGATCTTAATGTTTCAAGGACTAGCTCTATTAACTTTAGGATCGATTCTAACAAAGAGTGACCGAGGGTTGTCAATTATGTAATTGTGGTATGCTATCTCTTCCTTAGTGGGATAAAGGTTAAAATATGCATCAGTTTCCTCATCCTCACTTTCTCCTATTATCTTAGTAACCTCAATGTCTCTTTCTCCTAATCCATCAACGGATCATCACTAATCAAAGAATCGACATCCGATGCGTTAGTCGCTTTCTCAAGTGCATTCTCAAGTAACCTACATAGTTCTCTAAGCTCATCGATTTCACTAAAATTTTGTTCACGAAGTAGGTTAAAAGAGTGTCGGTCAAGCGGTTGTCTTGGAGTAGGTGGGACTGTGGTGGTAGTTGATGTTGTGGTGGATCGTTGTTGACGGGTGGATTATCACCTTCCATGATGAAAAGTGACAAGGTTACGAACAAAGACACGAAGAAAGGGATAGAATACAAGAAAGCTAATAAAGAAGAAAAAAGCTCACTTGATAGGATTCAAGCGAGTGAACCTAATCGATATAGAAACCTAACTAGCTATTCTGTTCTCCGGCAGCAGCGCCAAAAACTTGATGCGTGGTTCGGGGTCGAAAGCCTTCCTTTTCCAAGAGCAAGCTTTACAACCCACTAGGCAGTGTACCTAATCATTGCAGTGTAGTATGGGTAAGCCCAGGGGGTTGATCGTTCTCTAGGAGAATAGAGATGCTAGTCGAGATGTATGACGAAAAGGCAAGGGTGGCGATGATTCTTTTTTAGTCTTTTTTATTTTTTAGAAAGCAAAGTAAAATCTCGGAGTTTGAAGAGTGGTGGTTTTGGTATTCTACCAATTAAACTACTTAACAAAACTAATTAAAATAATTACTAATAAATAAAATAAAAGCTATGGATTGTAGGATAGTGTTTTTATAATAATTAAAAACGTGTTTACTTAGATTTTCTTACTCCCTAATTATCTTTTATTGGTCGGTTGAACTGTCACTTCCTTGCCTAATTGATGCGTTGTATTCCATGTTTTAATCATAGGGCGGTGTCAAATTCCCTAATTCTTCAAGTTGTAAGTGTCCTCTAGAACACCCCGGGATCGCTAAGTACCGAGGTATCTCCCACAATATCCTAGTATCCTCAAGCCACAAATCATGCAAAAAATACAATGGGAGCCTAATAGTGCACTCTAAGGCTAATAATCGCTATTTAGGACGTTCAAGCTCGCAACAATGAAAGAAGAAACTAGTTTTCCTTAATCTAGTATGACAACCAATTAAAACAAGAGTTGACCTAACAATAATTAATAACTAGGTTTCATTGGATCTATGCAAACACTAATTAATTTAGTTACACATGATAGAGATGCAAGAACACAAGCAAACAATCAAACATAGATTAAACATGATGATAGATTTGATAAAACAAACTTATCTTGAAGCAATAAAGAGGGTTTAGAACCCTAAAATGCTGTCCAAGTCGGACTAAAAATGAACCAGGGTTTGCTCTCCAAAATAACACACGTAATGCAAAAAATTTGAGGTCTATATATAGATTTTACAACTGCGACGACATCGCCTTTTGCTGGTGACGTTGTCTGATCGCCGTCATTAGGGTTTTGTCTTTGCCAAGTCATCAGTGGGACGACGTTGGGTAGAAGATAGTTACGCCATCTGGGTTGTATCTGACGTCGTCTTGAGAAAACTTTGGTCGTCTGGTGTAAAAAGATAGAGTGACGGCCATGTGGAAATACACGTGATGCCGTCACTTGTTAGGATCAAAAAGTGACCTCAGCCATCGCTTGAGAAAGTATGGACCACGTTGTAAGCGACGACGTCGCCCTTGAGGTTGGGACGCCGTCCAGGCTTTTGATTTTGCCTTATTTTCTTGACTTCGCCGTTTTCTTCATGTTTTCGCTCCTTTTAGTCACAAAATACTTTATACCAGTATTTTGCTTCCAAATGACCTAAAATATGAAAAGGAACAATTTTAAGCAGTAATGGATATACAATGCAACGATTTAGAGCTTAAATGACCCTCTAAAAACGTATGTTTTTAGTCCTTATCAAGTTACATTCCTAATGCCACATTTATAATAAAAGATAATATAGACTTACCCTAATACCCTAACTTTTTTACCAAGAAATAATAATAATAATAATAATAATAATAATAATAATAATAATAATAATAATAATAATAATAATAATAATAATAATAATAATAATAAAACATCACTTCATTAGAAAATCATAGGATTTACAAGAAAATAGTGAAGAGCCGAGAAACTAATTGGACCCTACTCCTCTAGCTACATCAAAGCTAATCCTACTAAAAATATGCTTAGCAGCACGTGCGCCAATCTCATGAGTTAACGCAGGATAGTATCATGATACTGCACAGGAAGAACTAGGACTACGAACCTACGCAAGTTAGGAGAGTACAAACCATGGGTGACCAATTCGATTGGGAGCCAACTTGGAGAAATCAGTTTTGCAGATTTAGGGATCGAACCAAAGGCTTTCGACCCTTTGGTTAGTCGATCGACTAGAGAGGAGAGTGGAGGGAGATTTTAGGGTTTGAGTAATGAATTATGAATTCCTATGGACACTTTTAACAAAATTAGGAAAGGGCAAATCACTTGAAAATATAGCTAACTTGCCACTTTTTATGATTGTATGCAACTATCTTTTTTTTCACATCCTTTGTGTGTACCCGTTACCTGCTAATCGTTAGTCCTTTATACTAACGACCATTAATAAATAACTTAAAGTTTAGTTATCTTATGCTAAACTTGCATCGTTACTCCTTTATATTAACGGTCGTTAATAAATGAGTTAAAATTTGGTTTTCTTATGTTTTCGTCCATTTTTACACGTTTTCGTTCATTTTTGTACGTTTTCGTCCGTTTTTCCACGTTTTCGTTCGTTTTTGCACGTATTCGTCCCTTTTTTCACGTTTTTATCCGTTTTTATACGTTTTCATCCGTTGTTACACGTTTTCGTTTGTTTTTACATGTTTCGTCCGTTTTACACCTTTTCGTATGTTTTTGTACATTCTTATTCGTTTTTACTTGTACAAAATGTATAAAATGTACAAAAAAGTAAAAAATGTATTAATATTGGTTTTCGTATGTTTTCGTCGGTTCTTACATGTTTTTGTCTGTTTTTACATGTTTTCGTCCGTTTTACATGTTTTTGTTCGTTTTTGCACGTTTTCGTCCGTTTTGCAACACGTTTTCGTCCGTTTTGCATGTTTTAGTCTGTTTTCCACCCTTTCGTACGTTTTTGTACATTCTTATCCGTTTTTAGCGATATATAAGCGTATAGAAATATACAAAAAACATATAAAAACGTATTTATTATTGGTTTTCTTACATTTTCGTCCGTTTTTATACGTTTTCATTCATTTTAACATGTTTTCGTGTATTTTTTATGTTTTCATCTGTTTTGTACGTTTTCATCTGTTTTTGCACATTTTCGTCTGTTTTTATACGTTTTCATTCATTTTTACATGCTTTCGTCCGTTTTTACATGTTCTCATGTGTTTTTGTACGTTTTCATCTATTTTTGCACTTTTTTGTCTGTTTTTACATGTCTACGTTCGTTTTACACGCTTTCGTTTGCTTTTACACATGCAAAAACAGATGAATACATGTAAAAATAGACGAAAATGTGTAGAAACAGATGAAAACGTAAGAAACCAAAAATTAATACATTTTCACATATTTTTGTACGTTTTTGTACATTTCTATACGTGCAAAATGGACACAAATATGTAAAAACGAACGAAAACGTGTAAAAACTGATGAAAACGTAATAAAACCAATGATAATACGTATTTATACGTTTTTATACATTTTGTACATTCTTATACGTTTTTGTACATCTAAAACCAGGTAAAAATGTACGAAAACATGTAAAAACGAACGAAAACATGTAAAACAGATGAAAACATATAAAAACGAAAGAGAACATGGAAAAACGGACGAAAACGTGCAAAAACAAATGAAAACGTGTAAAAAACGGACGAAAACGTAAGAAAACCAATAATTAATAACTTTTATACGTTTTTGTATGTTTCTTTGCGTTTTTTGTACAGCTAAAATGGATAAGAATGTACAAAAACATATGAATATGTGTAAAACAGATGAAAACGTGCAAAAATGAACGAAAATGTGTTAAAACAAACGAAAACGTGTAAAAATGAACGAAAACATAAGAAAATGTGTAAAAACAGACGAAAACGTGCAAAAATAAACGAATATGTGTTAAAACAAACGAAAAAGTACGAAAACGGATGAAAACGTTTAAAAACGGACAAAAACGTACGTAAATGTGTAAAATTGGAAGAAAACGTGCAAAAACGAACGAAAACGTGCAAAAACGAACGAAAACGGGGGAAAATGGATGAAAACGTGCAAAAATGAATGAAAACGTGTAAAAAAGGACGAAAACGTAAGAAAACCAAATTTAAGTTATTTATTAACAGCCGTTAGTATAAAGGACTAGCGATGCAAGTTTATCATAAGATAACTAAACTTGAAGTTATTTATTAACGACCGTTAGTATAAAGGACTAACGATGCAGTATTAGTAGGTAACGGGTACATATAAAAGACTAACGATGCAGGTTTAGTGATAGAATGTGAAAAAGAAAAGATGGTTGCATACAACCATAAAAAGTGATAAGTTAACTAAATTTTCAAGTGATTTGCCAAATTAAGAAACCCTTGATTAACTTTGTAAGTAAATTTGACAACTTGCCAAACTTAATCCTCCTTTATCCCAGAGGGATTATTCGTCCGAACCCTAAACCTTAGGTTATGATTTTGCTTTTTACAGTTAAATATATTTATCTTTCGATATATATAAACCCTGATTAATTACCGCTTTACAACCATATTGTCATTTCCTTTTAGTTTAATTTCATTTCGTCTCTTTTTATCATTTCAGCTTGCGTGTAGCTTTTATTGTGCATTGATGTGAACTTTTGACATTTTCTTGAAAGCTAGTTGTACCATAATCCTTTCTTAGTTGGGTACCGATCAATTTAAGTATTTTTCACATGCTAACAAAACTTTAATAAAACATTTGTATTGATATAAGGTTACAACATACCTAACATGTGGCATGTGCTACTCACTCAATTCCAACTGGCCTGGTCTTATAAAATGACTAGAAAACCAATTCTACAAAGTGGAGAAAACCTGCTTTCTAGAAGCAGAAGATTATAGGACTTTCGAATAGGGGCTCAATATGAATATGTGATATACAAACTATATCAATAAAATCAAGGGATGTGATATAGATACCCTTCCTATGTTGTCACATCGTAAGGTTTTAGTCAAACCGTATAACCTGCGATGCACACCGTATAAGCTCGCGATGCACCCAATCATTGAATACCCTCTCTATGAGAGAGTGTGGATAACTTGTCCCTAAAATCAATAGTCTGTTTTATTTACCTAATCTATATTACCAACAGTTTTATGATTTTGTTTAAGCATCTCTTATTTAAAATGTTTGTAAAATAGAACTCATCATTTTTATAAATACATAATTTCATCACATATAATTAAGATAAGTGAATTTTAATAAAGTATATATTACTATCAAGTAAGTTCATATTTAAAACTATATTTTTAATAAAGTAAGCTTAAACAACACCTATGATATTACTCCTTCCATCCTAAAATAATTGTTCATAAACAAAAAAACACAATTTAAGAAAACATCATTATTATAATTTTCTTTTTCTTACTTTTTAAACTAAAGATAATTTTACCTTTAACCAATTAATTTAAAACATTTTTAATGCTTTTAACAATAACCTCGAGTGAGGTTAATATAGTAAACTTGATTTATATTCTCTATCTATTTTTTTAGTAGACAATTAATTTAGGTCAACCAAAAAAGAAATGTGGACAATAAATATTTCATCGTAAAGCATGTGTTTCTAAATATTACATCTCTTGCATATTATTAACCATATTCTACTAAACTTTTATACACTGAAAAATAATTACAGATTACTACTACCTTCGTCTCAAAATTATAGTCTCTATTTAATTTTTTCGATCTTTTTTTTTTCAACTTTAACCTTAAATATTTTTTTTTATGTTATGAAATAGTTGATAAAAGTTATATCAAATGAAAATACATTTAAACCCAATCCATTCATATATTTTGCATCAAGTATTATTTAACATAAACAAAACTACTTAATGTCAAAGTTGTAAAAAAAGACGGAAAAAATCAAACGAGAACTATAATTTTGTAACGGAAGGGAAGGAGTAGCTTTCAATATTCATTGACTTCCCATGGGATAACAAATTATGATTCAGTAATTGTTGTATATGGGTTATTTTTTAATGCAATCTAGCAATCTGGCTGAGTATTAATACATTTATGATTTATCTTTCTCGATCATGAACAAGCGTGAATGATGTACGTACCCATAATATATATAAAAGAAAAGAAAAAAAACTTTTCTCATTTTAGTTGTGAAACATTAAATTATACGTCTATAATTAAACATATGAAATGTATTATCACGATTAATAACACCAACTTGATGGCGTAAACAAAATAAAATATGCATGTGACAAGAAACCTACTTACCTTTGACCATTACAAAAACAGCGTGTCTTGGCTCCTCTTCTGTGACCCCTTCTTTAGACTTCATATATATCCACATTTCTATAAAGTGATAGGTTATCAAGACCCCCTAAATAAATCCATTGGCAAATTATTCTATCTTCTTCAATCAAACCCTAGCTAGCTAACTAACACACATAAACTACAATTGTCAACTTCGAAAACAAAGATATCCTAAACAAGAAGAAAATAAAGACAAGAAATGCCATTATCTGTTTCAAGAATGATCGGTTCTTCATCTATATCAAAACTCCCAAGTCTAACTTCGACATCTTATGCATTTAATCAAAAGTCTAATGCATTATGCGTCAGGAACAAAGATATTACATTATGTAATGTTCATGGTTTCATTGGGAAAAGCTTGCAGTACGATCCTATGTTCATGATATCACGAAGAAACTTTGTTGTATGCAGCAACATTACTCCACCTCCCGGCGTTCCTCTTCCATCTGGACCACCATCTGGTTCGATGTAAGATTAAAATAATATCGTATCGGTTTAACTGATGTATTTCAATTCGAATAATGCATTACCTTGTGATCTAAAGTAATAATTTTCTGTGTATTTTTTCAGGAGAAATTGGGTCGTCGGTATCGTGCTAACATTTGTTTTACCCTTTTTCACGCATAAATGGGGGCCTTTACTCCTTCTAAAAAGTAAGAATCTTAAATATGTACTAGAAATCTCACAACATTTTGTGACGTGTTCTATAGTGGTTCTCAAAAGGAAGCTATTCTATATCGAAATTTGATTATTAACTACAGGATAATTTATGATTCCGTAGATAAGGTGGACACGGCGGTAAACACGGTGGAGTATGTAGTGGAAACTATCGAAAGTGTGGCAACAAAATTTGATAACGTGATCGATCGTATAACCGATGATCTTCCTGAAGATAGCAAACTTAGAAAAACCATGGTTGCATTTGATGAATTAGTTGAAGGAGTTGCCAAGGGTGCTCATATCGCTAACGATATCATCGATAAGGTTTGATTACAAACCATTGTGCTTTTTCATTAATCTCTCAAAAGCGCGCAATGTTCTAAAAGGCGTGAGGCGTGGCGTGACGGGGCACAGCCACGCCTCAAGCTTTACGAGCCTTTGTGAAATCTTGGCGTTTCTTAAAGCGTGCTTAAGGCGGCAACAAATATTTATAAATTTATGTATTTATAATTTTAAATCATTTTTTAAGAGAAATTTCAAATACAAAGACCCAAATCCCAAATGGTAGGCCTAAATACGAGGCCCAAGTCGGAATTAAGTTTTGAAATTACGAGGCCAAAAAAAAAATAGTCTTGACGCGCCTTTTAGGACACTGCTCAAAAGTCTTATGGAGTTGTTCCAAGCTATCTAATATTATAATAAAATGTTGCGAGTACAAACTAGAAGTTGTGAATATAACTAATTATAAAAGGTATTTCGTATTTGCATATAATCAAAAGGCATTTTCATACATCTCCATATACACATCAATATTTACATATTTTTTTCAAATACAAGTTTTTAATGCATGATGTATAAACTTATTAAAGTAAAGTTTGAAGAAATATGTAAATAATGAGATGAATGTGAGGATCTATGTAAATGCGTATTCAGAGTTTAAATGAAGACAATACATATAACAATGCTAATTATGATATTAATGTGTCAAAATAGTATATTTAAAACTACAGCCTGTACAAATAATATTTTTATTATTTTAAGGCTGATTCTGACAATAATTATTTGTCTAACAATTTGAAATATTACAAGTTGATATGTCAAAATATAGTATAATTTTACATGTGGGAAACATGTACGTACGTCTGTATAAATAAATTGTTTTCTAATCCAAGTGGTTTCATGCGGTTGCGTTTTAAGTTGATATAGTTTTTCTGACTTGCCATTGGTATATATGAGCCACCTTTTTCTTCAATGACTGTTATATTTGAATTTCAAAAGGTTAATGATTTATGAATTTAAAAAAATTGTTTGTACACTCAAAATACAAGCAACTAAAGAAAAGTATTTAATATTGTACAAGTATTTAATGCACAGATAAAGTGTCCTAATTAAATTTCAAAATGTGCAAATCAATTCCCATTTCAAAATATAAAAGTTTATTACTACGATAATCTGTTAGGAGAGGAATTTTCAAATGCTTACTCTTATTTTGATGTTTACCAAGGGACAAATCCCCACCATCTATTAGTCTAATCTAATGGTTGGGATTAACCTAAGATTTAATATGTCTAAACCTAGGTCCATGTTTTTTTTTTTTTTAATTATTCACAGTTTTTGTTATAATCATTTTTTTTAATAAACGTTTTTTTGTTAATATTCACATTTAATTTTTCAAAATTCGCATTTTTTAATATTCACGTTTTCTTTTGTTTATTTTTTTTTAATTCACGTTATTTATGTTTTTTTTAATTCGCGTTTTTTTTCTTCCCTTTCATACGTTTTCGTCCGTTTCAGTACGTTTTCATTTATTTTTCGTCCGTTTTCATACGTTTTCGCCCGATTTCATACGTTTTTGTCCGTTTTCATACATTTTTGTCCGTTTTCATACGTTTTCGCCCGTTTTCTTACGTTTTCTTCCATTATTCATACTTTTTCGTCCGTTTTCATACGTGTTTTTACGTTTTCAAACAGATTCGTCCGTTTTCATACGCTTTCGTCCGTTATTAAATGTTTTTGGCCGTTTTTAAACGTTTTCATACGTTTCTGAATATCACAAGTGATATTCTGAATAGCACAAGTGATATTCTGAATATCACAAATGATACTGTGAATATCGCAAGTGATGTTATGTGATATTCTGAATATCACAAGTGATATTCTGTGATATTCAGAATATCACTTGTGATATTTTGAATACCACAAGTGATTTTTTGAATATAACAAGTGATTTTCAACTCATATTTTGTAACATGAAAATCATACGTGATATTCAAAATATCACACAGTGATATCAAGAAAATCACAAGTGATATTGATAATATCGCAAAGTGATATTCAGAATATCGCAAACTCATATTCAGAATATCACAAAATGATATTCATAATATCACAGAGTGATATTCAGAGTATCACAGAGTGATATTCAAAATATCACAGAGTGATATTCACAAAATCACAAGTGATATTCAGAATATCACAACGTGATATTCACAAAATTACAATTAACAAAATATCGCTTGTGTTTTTCAGAATATCACAAAATGATATTCAGATAATCACAAGTTTTTTTTTTTGAAAGGCAAAATTTATTAACACACCAAATTGCCAAAAGGCAACAAACACCAAAAGGCTACAAGGAGAAGCCTTAAACAACTGTCAAAACACCAAAGCAACAATACTAGAAGAAAAAGAAACCTAGCTCACAAAGGCTCATTTAAGCTATAAGGCTTTGAGACCCAATTATCCCAGTTTAGAGATGAATGAGCACTCCTATTCTTAAGCCACAAGAGAGATAACATGTGCACCGATGGAAAAATGTCTTCATGTTTAGCCTTCTCCAACTCCTCAGGTTTAGCATGAAGAATTTTATTTCTCCACTTCCAAGTCGACCAAAGGAGAACATAGCAAACGCCAAATAAAGCTTTCACCACACTTTTATTGCTAAAAGGCAATTTTATTTTGCGATAAATAATGTTATCTAAAGAGAGTTCATCAGGAGGTCGGATGTTCCACCAACTCCAAATCTTCAACCAAGTAGTCCTCATACTGGGGCAACTAATAAGGCAGTGGTCCAACGTTTCTTCATGATCATTACAAAAGAGACAATGGGCAGATGCGAGATTAATCCCTTTATTTATCAAATTTGAGCGGGTTGGCAAGCGATTTAAAGACGCCCTCCAAAGAAAAATATTGACTTTTTTCGGCACCCAAGAGTTCCATTTGAAACTCACCTCCAAGTTTGATTCTCCCAGTAACTTAGATTGAATTAGATCAGAAAGACTTTTCACTGAAAAATTTCCTGATACGGCTGCATTCCAAGTCCAGGCATCAACTTTTCCGGGTTGCAAGGACAGACCACTAATAAGTTGTTGAAGAGAATCAGCCCGTCCACGCGGAGGAGATCTCCAAGCCCACACACCTTGCCAATTCCCGTTCACAATCTTCCAACGATTACATAAAAGACAATCTTTCTCAAGCTCAAGGGCGTACAACCTAGGGAAGCTATGTCTAAGACTGGCACCTGAGGTGGACCAGTGATCGTTCCAAAAGCTTGTATGCTCACCAGAGATAACTTTCCGAGTCATGAGGGAATCAAGCAGGACACCAATCTTATTAATTTGCTCAATGGATCTTAAGATATTTGGCCAAACACCAGAGTGAGATTTCAGAACTCGAGCATCTCCAATACCACCATCAGAACCATAAATCTCCTTAATAACCTTTCTCCATAGGGCTGACTCTTCACAACGAAATCTCCATAACCACTTGCCAATGAGACCAAGATTTTTTGCTCGAAGAAGGCCGACTCCTAAACCCCCCGCTGATTTATTTTTTACAATATTTAGCCATTTTATCCAAACTAACTTCTTCTCGTCATCTTTGAAACCCCAAAAGAATCGACAACGAATCGATTCCAGTTTGTTGAGAATCTGATTAGGAGCTCTAAAGATAGAAAGGAAATAAAGAGGTAAGCTTCCAAGGACAGCTTTTACTAGCGAAAGACGTCCTCCAATCGACATTAATTTTGCTTTCCAAGACGATAGTCTTCTGATGAAACTATCAATCACCGTACTCCAGCTTTCACCACATCTCATGCTTTTACCAACCGGGAGCCCAAGGTACGAGAAAGGTAAATTATCATGAAGACATTTGATGGTGTTAGCAACTCGATTAATCTCTAAAATAGGGACACCAACACCATATATCCGACTCTTTGAAAGGTTAACTTTTAGGCCAGATGCATCTTGAAAGCATTTTAATAATCTAACCAAGTTGATGGCATTAAAACTCGACCATTCACCAAAAAAAAGAGCGTCGTCCGCGTATTGAAGAAGAGATATGTTTGAGCCATCATTAGCAAGAGAAACTCCATTGTAAAGTCTTCTGCTACAAGCTTCCAAGATCAAAACTTGCAACGCTTCAACCACTATTAGGAAAAGGAAAGGAGAGAGTGGGTCACCTTGCCTAAGGCCTCGCTCCATCCCAAATTCCTTTGTCGGAGATCCGTTAATCAAAACCGACACAGTTGCCGAAGCTAAGCAAGTATTGATCCAATTGCACCATTTAGGTCCGAATCCCATTTGATTCATAACATCTTGAAGAAACCTCCAATTCACGCTATCAAAAGCCTTTTCAAAATCCACTTTAAATAATAGTAACCGAGCTCCCTCACGCTTAGCAAAGTTAACAATCTCGTTTGCTATAAGAGCACCGTCCAAAATTTGTCGCCCGGCAAGGAAGGCTGTTTGATTCGGACTAATTAATTTATGAATGACCTTGGCTAATCTCGAAGCAAGGATCTTCGAAATAACCTTATAAGTGCAACCAATAAGACTGATGGGACGATAATCGTTAAGCACTAGAGGGTCTTTCTTTTTTGGAGCGAGGACAGTAAATGAAGCATTACAGCCTCTCGCAAGAGAACCTGTAGTATCAAAGAGTCTGATACAATTATAAAGATCATCCTTTAATAAGTCCCAGTACCTTTTGATGAAGTTAAAGTTTAGCCCATCGGGACCCGGGGCCTTTGAGCTTGCACAATTCCAAACAGCTTCTTTGACTTCTTCCATATTTATAGTTGCTTCAAGCAACTGACTGTCACCTTCTTCAAGATTTCGAAAAAGAGAACTACGAAATAGAGGACGATTCTGAATTGGCTCTTTAAACCGATCTTCAAAGTGTTGGAAAGCAGCTAGTTTAATAGAGGACGATTCAGATAATCACAAGTGATATTCTGAATATCACAGAAATCACTTGTGATAGTCAGAAATGTATGAAAACGAACGAAAACTTAAGAAAATGGACGAAAACGTAAGAATACGGACGAATTCGTATGAAAACAGGCGAAAACGTATGAAAGAGTAAAAACACGTATGAAAACGGATGAAAAATGGACGAAAATGAAAGAAAAATGATGAAAACGGGCGAAAACGGATAAGAACGTATGAAAACAGATGAAAACGTATGAAATCGAAAAAAAAACACGAATGAAAAAAACGCGAAATAAAAAAAAAGCGAATTAAAAAGAAAAAAAAACGTTAATTAAGAAAAAACGTGAAAAAAAAAAAAAAAACAAAAAAAAAAAACAAAACAAAAAACAAAAAAAAAACAAAAAACATGGACTTAGGTTTATCTACTAAATATTAGGTTAATCCCCACCATTAGATCAAACTAGATGGATGGTAAGGATTTGTCCATTGGTAAGCATGAATTTATGGCTAAGCAAAATAAAGTGTCTCCTGTTAGGAAAATAGAAAAAGCTTAGTGCCAATGTGATTATCCGCATATTTATGCAAACTAGATGAACAATGCTGTTAGTTATTAATGTTGAAAATGAAATGCTATACAATTAAAAATCAATATTAAGCCGTTGCTAATGGAGCAGGTGGAAGAAGTTGAAGATAAACTAGAGTCGTTGATTTTGGATAAAGCCAAAGAGAAAGAGGTTTCCAAAGAAGCCGTGGGGAAGGATGTAATTCCATCCGAAGTAGCAAGTGTTACAAATCCTAAAATTGATTAAATAGAGGTTCCAATGTTTGACCATAATCTAGGTGAATCATCGGAAGTTTGGCATGGGGAATAACTTTGTTCAGTTTATTTATAATAGAAATATTTGTTTCCGAACGTTTGCTAATATATTAATCATCTTCATACAAATTCATATGCTTTTTCATAAGTAAATAGCTAGCTAGTGTCATTTGAACATTAATGTTCATTTTACTTATTATTTTGGGCTGAGTTAATCATCTATACTAGATTTAATCGATTCAACAACTAAAGTTGAAACGACGTCAAGATGAAAGAAACAAATTAACAAAACATCTGATACATATATGTGTGCAGATGTAACGAGTTTTCAATTAAGCCCGTCGAATGTGATTTTATTTGTAAATTACTAAAATAAGCAGATGGTTATGTAATTACCTTTATCAATCTTTAATTATCAATAAAATTGAAATGAGAAGGATGAGAAGAAACCACAAACGCACATTTCGGATGCACCTACATAAGTAGATGAATCTCCCCTTAAATTGCTTTTTTTATTTATTTAAAATGTATGGCTAGAAATATTTCTCACTCTTCACATTTTATTTTGTCTTCTCACTAGATCTCTTTCCTACAAAGATCAGGCCAAAATTCTTAATAATGTTGTGATAGTTTCAGAACAACAACACAATTGGTATAAAAACTAACAACCTAAATATCTGATAAAAGAGTTAAAAAAGAAAGGAAATTTACAGATTTTGTCTATATGGTTTTCATTTTTTGCACTTCATGCCACTCCAAAAACTTAATTATGTTGGATGTTAGTGTTGTTTATAGTTTGTAACACCCTATGTCCTTTTCGCTAACGTCCGTTAATTATTGCCGCTAGCAACCCACACGCCTGCTTCACGTGAGGGTATGTTTATCTTTACATTGTTTGCGCCTTTCCAATTGCATTTAGGTTCCCAATAGACCCTCATTTACATGGACAAAATTTGCAAGCACACTTTAGCTTATATATAACCATCCACTCGTTTAGGCGAACACAAAAAACACACATTCTAAATACACAAACTTAAGAACACACTCCTGAAGATGGTATATGTGGTTGTGGTAAGCAATGTGTCATCTGCACTTCATGGACAGAACGTAACCTCAGCCGGAGGTTTCACAGTTGCCATATGTTACATATTGGATTTCACATACACATCATAACACAAACACAAGTAGGCATATAGATGATTTTCTAGAGAGAGAAAGTTAGAGGTTTGGGAACTTTAGTGAGAGAAAGAAAAATCTTATTATGAGCTCCAACTCTCTACCTTGGGAGGTAGAGAGTATTTATAGTCTTTACACAAAACGCCACCTAACGGGCTGTGGATCAGGCATACATTGGGTAAAGACCCGTCCGTCCTCCACGGTATTACTTAACTAAATACTACTTGACATTAAATAACTACGACCACGAGCTTTCTAACGATTACAAATACTTGAGGTGACCGACACTTTAATACCTGGATTTACTAAATCCTAACAATCTCCCCCTAAGGGAGGTCACCTCAAATTACATAGAATACAAACAGATATTACATTGAGATTGTTTTTGGATTCTTGTTCATGTTCTTTGTTCTATAGCTCGTAGTCTTTGATTCTTCATTTTTGCATGTTTGGATAATCTGAGTGGAGGTCTTTAACGATCCACGTGATATGAGTTTTGAGCCAGCTTTAAGATCATCAGCAAACATAAATCTTTGACTCATCCTTTGTGGTGTTGGTATTACGTGATGTTGTGACTTTTGGACCGACATGCTCACATTATGTATCATGATCTCTTTTCATCAGAGTAGCGGAAGCTTTTGTTAATTCATGATATTGGCACCAGCCGTGGCGAGAAGCATGGAGTGATAATATCAGAGTCATTGATGCACTAATCATGATTTCTTTATATATGAATGTGTTGTGTGAGCATGCGGCTATGGATTGACCGCTTCATTCGATCATTTTGCAAACGCGGGTGTACCGCATAAAACGCTTAGCAATAAAGCGTACGGAAGTGTCTTTGATCACTTTCGTTGAATTGAGGTACACGCCCACGATTCCCGTTGATCGTACAAGTACGCCTGTGATCGTAGAATTCGAAGAATCTCCTTGAGGGTTTCGAGCTGTTCTAGCCGTTCTCAAACCAGAGCGTCTCAAAGAAGACAACACAGAGTGAGTGAACCAACGAATTGAGATTCACTTATTGATGAAAAGTGATTTGAAAAACAATCGTGTATCGCTCAATAGAAATTGTTTTTGCAATACAACGAAGGTTTTAATGAAAATCAATTATCAATCATAAACACCTTTTGATTTTAAATATTTGTACACAGTCGATGTGCTAGAGAAGAGAGTTTTTAAGCACAACGACCGGTTTTTCAAAGGTATCCGTCAATCCATAACCTGAACCAGGATTGATTCAAAAGATTGAATCGCCCCATAGTTTCTATTCAGTTGTCACATGGTTGATCTATTGGATAGATCTCACATGCCACCCACTAGGAGGTTGTTTGATGTTGGCTCTAAAAGGCTTTCCATCTTCATTGTGAATATGTATGCATATCACTCAGATGTTCTGGCAATACCACAAGGATAATGCGTAGGACTCATAAGATATAATCTCTCTTTCCACATTGTGTGAAACAGAGAGTCTTCATTGAAAGTGTCCTAATGAGATTTATTGATGATCTCGTGGCTCTAGACTCAATTGTGCATATTTGGTTCCTATGCCGGAGACTAGGGAGAGGGTCTCCTTCTTCAATACCAACTATCTCTAAGAGAAAGTCGATAGATTATGTTGGTTCCCCGTGAGAGTGAAACAAGTCCTTTTAAGAGGAACTTGAGTGGTTTGGAATGTTGAAGTGCAGTGCGTCACTGGGTCCATGACGTCTTGTCTTCAATACCGATGTTACCTTGGTAACCACCAGTAGTATATGAATTGAACCCGGTTTCTGCCCTAAGGTTGAATTATTGGAGGGCTATTTCTTTTTACCCTTTTCATATTCATTTCTTTTTCATTCTTCAACCCCTTCAGTGCTGACCGAGACTTCATTACTAGAACCTTGTTGGGTTTATTCCAAGATTACTAGCTCGTCTCACCGCACTCTTCCCATATTCTCATTTTTCTCCTTTTTTTTAATCATACCTAAGGACTTCTACACTATCTAGTAGATTTTCCCTGGGTAGATCCCTCCGGTTCTGGCGAATCATGGGAACAAATACCTAACCTTATCATCCTTATATCACCATACATAAAGTAAATTTGGTCGGTCTATTTGGTATTGTTCATCTGCCATTGGAACCAATTGAAAACCATTTGAAAATCACTCCAGATACTTGTGATATATTATCAAAGTATTTTGTATCAGAATTGTTTTTGATATTTTTTGAAATAGAGCTCCCCCTCAACATTTGCATCAAGCATCATTTTGTTATAGAAATTATTTTCATCTTTGAGGGGTTGGCTTACATCTAAGAGTAGTTATATAAAAATGTGGTTTTCAAAATAGTTGCTCCCCCTCAATATGTGCATAGATATTTGAAAAGTTTGTGCACATATTAGGAAAAGTCTGCACATTGAATTAAATTGATCACGTTTCAAATCTTTGTGGTTTAAGAGAGATGCTCCCCCTCAACATGTTCATGGAAAATTTGAAATCGTTTGGCACATGTGGGAGGGAGAGCTTGTAGATCCTTATAAAACCATTTACCGAATTATTAGTTAAAATCCAATTTGAATCACAAATTCTCCCCCGATCACAATTATCAAATCATTTGAGAGTTGTGATCTCTGTAGATTTAAATTGATTTTGAAAGCTTTTAAAGAGAATTGTGACTTGATTATGAAAATGTTTTAACTGATAAGGATCGAATTTTAAGACTTTAAACTCCATTGATTAAACATGCATGATTATCTTTTGAAAACAATTGTATGACGAATAACCTTATGTTTTTGACAAATGTTTAGTCCAGATGATTTTCAAAAATAGAGTCCGTGTTATTTTTCAAATCAATTAGCTTTCATTAGATAGAAGAAAATGGTTATAGAATCAGAGCATGAGATTTGAAAACCAAGATAAAGCATGGCTCTGTTCTTTCATTGAAGAGCGTGTTACTGCCTGAAATGACAATAAACCACGGTTTTGCTTAAAAAAAATTTCTTTCGCTCAAAATTTTTTTTTCTTGGAACATTCGACTAACATCTAAAGTCCCGTGTCATTCTTTGAATGACAACACAAAGACCGTAGATATTATCGAATCGAGGAAAACATGACAAAAGGACAATATTTTTGGATTTTTTTTGAAAGTTTTCTATTTTTCTATTTGCTTTTTGAAGGTTTTGTAATTTTGTATTTTGTTTTTTGAATAGATATTTACAAGAGATAGATGAAGGAAAACCTTTTACTCCTCTTCTTCCTCTTGAAGACGTTTGAGTGTTTCCGGTTGTAGACTCTTAAGACCAAGTCGTGGAAGGATAAACTCAAAACGTTCTCTAGGAAGAGCTTTAGTGAAGATGTCTACTAACTGGTATTCAGTCCTCACAAAGTATAGTTCCACCACACCGTTTTCAACTTGCTCCCTGATGAAATGATGTCGAATGTTGATGTGCTTTGCTCTTGAGTGTTGTACGTTGTTGCATGAGAGAGCAATAGCACTTTTATTATCACAGAGGGATTTTGTTGAATTCAAAGCCATAGTCAGATAATTGGGATCTCATCCATAGAATTTGAGCACAACAAGATGACATGGCTATGTATTCACCTCTGTAGAGGAAATAGAAGTACTCATTTTCTTCTTTGAAGACCAGCTCACAAGCTTATCACCCAAAAACTGAGCACCTCGGACGCTTCGGCGTGTATCTTGACATCCTGCATGATCGCATCTGCATAGGCGTTAGTGACATACCGGTGTCCTTGTACCAAAGTCCCATGTTGATGGTTCCTTGGAGATACCGAAAGACCCGTTTAACTTCTTCAAGGTGCTTTTGGTAGGCTTAGCCGGTATCTAGCACACATACAAACAGCGAACAAGATGTCGGTCTACTTGCTGGAGGTACATCAGGGATCCGATCATACTACGATATTTCGTTTGGTCTACCATGATCCCCGAGTGGTCCTCATCCAGTTTAGTACGCTCAATCATGGGAGTGTCAACAGGGTCACAAGAATCAAATCCAAATTTCTTTAAAATCTCATTTGCATATTTAGATTGATTAATAAAAATGCCTCCGGACTTTGTGAAATTTGTAATCCCAAGAAAAATGACATTTGTCCCATCATTGACATTTGAAATTTAGAACCCATTTCATTTGAAAAACGGTCACACTCATTAGGGTCGGTCGAGGCAAAGATAATATCATCAACATATATTTAAACGTGAATTAAATGTTTGCCTGACTTCCTGGTGAACAATGTCGGATCAAGCGATCCTTTCTGAATCCGAAGATAGAAGAAACTTCGATAACGTATCATACCATGCTCTAGGAGCTTGCTTCAAACCGTAAAGGGCTTTTTTCAAGCGATAGACATGAGTAAGATGCTCTGGATTCACAAAAACCTCTGGCTGGCTGACGTAAACCACCTCTTTCAAATCTCCATTCAGAAAGGCGGTTTTCACATCCATCTGATATACAACCATATTCTTGCTAGCAGCATTAGCCAAGAATATTCTGATTGCCTCAATACGAGCAACTGGAGCAAATGATTCTTCAAAGTCAATATCCTCTTCTTGACGGTATCCTTTTGCAACCAATAGAGCCTTGTTCTTTAAAACATCACCATGCTCATGAAGTTTTACATTGAAGATCCACTTTAGAGCAATGATCATGGCACAGTCAGGAGCAGGTACTAATTCCCATACATCTAGTCGATCAAACTCATGAATTTCTTCTTGCATGGCATTGAACCAGCTGTCTTCATTCATAGCGGTTTTAACATATTTTGGTTCGATCTTAGAGAGTACGGAGTTGAAGAAGCACCATAAGGCATCGGTTGCAAGTTGTTTCCGAGTGGATACTGGACGAGAGAGGTTTCCAATGATGTTGTCCAATGGATGATCATGTGTCCATTTCCTAAGGTGTTCATGTGGTTGTTGTTGAGGAACTGAAGTAGCCGAATCAATTTCTCCTGACGAAGATGGTTCTGATGATAATTCAGGAGCAAATATGTTTTCAAATGGAGCATCTTCAGGAGTAGCAAAGGGATTAACTTCATCCTGAGTGCCAAAAACAATTCCATGATGTACACTTGATGATTGAAGGTTTGTTGATGAGACAGAGTGATCGCGAGTGCAGGCTTCTTGACTTAATGACATCGAAACTAAAGGGTTAACTTCATTGACAGGGCTAGAAGCAGCCTCTGTTGTTGGAATTGACAGATCATTGGCATTTGGCTCATAATGTTCATCAAACATTGGATCAAACAATTTCTTCAATCATCTTCAGATGGAGGTAAATATGGAGTTGCTGGAGATGAGTTAGGTACAAGGGATGAACCAATTGGACTGTTTTGAAGTGCGGGTCCGGAACTGGATTGTCCAGGAGCCATAGGGTCGGTCAGCTCATCGAACGTAACGTGAATTGTTTCCATGATATTTCGGGTTCTTTTGTTGTAGATTCGGTATCCCTTTTTGTTTGGTGCATATCCTACAAATACTCCAATGTCCGCTTTAGCCTTAAGTTTACCTAAGTCTTGACCCTCATGAGCTGGATAACACAATGCACCAAACACACGAAGGAATGAGAGATTAGGTTTTCTATTGTGGACTAGTTCATATGGAGTTTTTCCATGAGCAGTGTGAATTAGGGATCGATTTTGAGTGTAGCATGCAGTGGCAATGGCTTCAGCCCAGAGAAACATTGGAACCTTTGAGTAAATCAGCATTGTTCTTGCGGCTTCCAAAAGAGTTCGATTTCGCCTTTCAACTACACCGTTCTGTTGAGGAGTTCGTGGAACACTTCTTTGATGACTGATTCCAACACTTTCATAAAACTCATTAAGTTGTTTATTAACAAACTCAGTTCCATTGTCTGTTCGGATGATTCTCACAGTTTTGTTAAGTCGAACCTGCAGCTGTTTGATAAGTTTGATGATGATATCTGGAGTTTCATCCTTTGTCCTTAGGAACTTAACCCAGGTGAATCGAGAGTAATCATCAACCACAACTAACACGTATTTCTTCCCAAAGATATTCTGCACTCTCATGGGTCCACATAAGTCCATGTGAATTGTATGAAGAACTTCTGTAACAGAGTTTGTAGGTTTGGGTTTGTGGGCATACTTCTTGCTTTTTCCTAATTGGCATGCTGAACAAAGATGATCCTTTTCATACTTTAGTTTAGGTAAACCTACAACTAAGTCCTTTCTGGAGAGATCATTGATGGTGCCTGATTCGCTCCCAGACGGTCAAGCTAAATCACTCAAGCCTGCCACTTGTGAATGGCAGACCGTAACAAACTTAAAACAGTCTGGAAACGAATGCAATGAAGATCTGAGGAGTATAGTGTTTCCCCGGTCGTTATGTCCAGCGAAGTGCAATGGATCACCAAACGAATAGTGATCGAGATTTGAACTAAAAAGGAGATTGTGAATTATTATAACTAAAGAGAAAGCCCACAAATTACAGGGGCTTAAATGCAAATTAAAGGAAATTAAAAAGATTAAAAATATTAAATAAACGCTATCACTATAATTAAAATGATGTTTTTTTTTATATTTTATAAAACTGAATTAAAACTACGTAACGTACAAATAAAAACATGAAACTTACACAATATTAAGCCTGAAAATATGAAAATGATATTTTTACAAACCTAATGATAAAAGAAAATATTTAGAAAAAGAAAATTATTTTTATAACTATTTAATTAATTATTATTAATTAAAAACTAATTTTAACTATTAAATATTAACCTAAAATTCATGGAAATATGAAACAAAGCTAGAAAAATAAAATTTTGACTTAGAAAAATCTAAAATATCAAAATAGACTTTTCAAAACTATTTTTGTATTTTTATGATTATTTTTCTATTTTCTAGGAATTAAATACTATTTAAAACTATTTAAATGGCTTAAAAATACAAATTTAACTAAAAAAAATCTAGAAAAATACTTTTTTTTTGTCTTTTTATATTTATCTAAACTTAAGAAAAATGAAAAATTATTTTTTTGAGACTTTTCTTAATTAATTGTATTTAAAACTAATTAAAAATGCTTAAAAACTAAATTAAATCAAGAAAAATAGCAAATCAACTTGGAAAAATATGAAAATTTCAGGAAAACTCTGAAATAATATTAGGAAGCTAAGAAAATTAGAAAAACAAGGGGTTATGTGGAGGGATTTGAAACTGATGTGTAAGTGCTTATTGA
Source organism: Chrysanthemum makinoi (assembly GCA_910596185.1). Classification (NCBI taxonomy): domain Eukaryota; kingdom Viridiplantae; phylum Streptophyta; class Magnoliopsida; order Asterales; family Asteraceae; genus Chrysanthemum; species Chrysanthemum makinoi. Next base: position 127,921,777 of record OU343220.1, read on the forward strand.
AGTAAGCACTTGAATAAGCAAATGGAAACTAAAAAGCACCAACCCAAAACAGAAGCTCTAATAAGCTAAAAGAACATAAATGGAACAAGTTTTAACTATCCTAATCCTCTAAATCAAAAGCTAGCACAGATTTGATGATATGAGCTTTAAACTAAAAACAGAATCTGAGGGGCTACTTTGAGCTTAGAAATAAGCAACTAGATAAGCTGGAAATTGGAAAACAGATAAAGGAACCTAAAGAAGACCTGGGTGAGACTTAGTAATCCAAAGTACAGACCTACACAAGCTCAAATGAGACTTGTGCAAGGTCTGCAAAACCTGCAAATTCCATGTGCAGGCTTAATGCCCTGCACAGGGCAGTTGACACCATATTCACAAGCCTTTTTGGGGCTTAGAAAAAATTTGTAAAAATCTGAAAAAAATGCTTATAAGAAACAAGACCAACTGAAGTTTTTAAACATACAATTTTCACTTGCATTGACCCAGAAATGAGTAAATGAAAAATCCTCCTAGGTTGGCCAAAACTGACTTTTATGCCATTTGACTTTTGATACTTAAGTGGAAAGTTGACTTAATTGAGATTTGATCTGGATTTGTAAACTGAAAATGATATTTAGTGATGAAATGAACTTAATGCAAGCAATGTTTAAGGAATTTAAACACAAAACAAGATTTGGATTTTGTAAAAACTCAACAGATACACTGTTAAGACAGATGGCATACAATTTTGACTTAAACTGCTCTAGGGTGCAAAATGAAGACAGATAATGGCTTAAATGAACTAAACAAGCATTTACCAACAAGACTTAAGCTCTGAACTAACCTAAAAGACAGGTTAGACAGTAAACCCAAACACACCTTAATACCAACTGTTTTGGATTCAAATTGTCTAAACACTAAACCAACTTGTAATAAGGATCAAACTAAGCTTACATGACCATAATATAACTATATTAACACATTAAAACTAGTGGTGACCTCAGATACACAGTTAAGCATAAACTGCAATATGGCTTGAAATATGAAAATTTAGAAACTTACTCACATGAGTCCAGCTGATTGCAGGCTAAAACCAGAACTAACACTACTCTAACCTAACTAAATCCAACCCAAATAAACCTCTGCAACACCCATTATCAGCTTCCATTCCAATTTGAGCCCCAGTTTGACTTATGTTGACCATGGACTAAATTTGTTTGAAACTGAAATGTAAGCTTATTCAAAGCTTATAGAGAGCTTAAATACACTTGTTTAAGCTTAAAACAAGCAACTAACAACCTGGATAGAAGAATTTGAAACTGAAAATCTCAACAGTAAACATGGAACTAAGAACTCATATGAAAACTTGAATTGATAATCAAAAGGCACATTACAAAGATGTTTTAACTTAATTGTTATACATAAAAGCTGAAATTACAACAATTTGATTTAAACTACAACATTAATTTAAAAACGACATTTAAGGAAAATTATTGAAAACTAGCTACCCTTCTCTTCTCTCTTTTTGCTTCTTTTATACTCCCATATCCTTCTCTCTCATGTTCTGAGCTTTTCCCACCTCCCTTTGAGACCTTTGGATCAGTTGGAGTCATCCTGGCCATAGATTGCATTTTTGGCGGGAAATGGATTATGACCTGTTGGGGGAGAAAGTGCATTAAATGCATTTGGATTGAGGTGTTGGTGGGGGGACAAAGGAGATGGATAGGTGAGGAGGGGGGTGGAGTGTATTCAGGCTTTGCAGAAGAAGCAGTTGAAAGGAGAAGACATTGGCGCGTTTTGTGGGATTTGACCAAAAGGTTGACCAGGGCAGTATTAATAATCAAGGGGGTCCAAAATTGTATTTGACAGGGGACCAAAATGAAAGGCAGGGGTCACTTGGGTATTGACAAGGGTCCATTGGGTGTTTAAAGGGTTTAATAAAACAAGGACTAGTTTTGCCATTTCTGAAAATCAAAGGACCTATTCTGCCAATTAATCAAAGATGTTCCAAGGACTAAAAGTGACAAGCTTCAAAAGTACAGGGACCAAACTTGACAATTTCTAATTTCCAGGGGCCATTTCTGCCAAATTTCAAACTTGGAGGACCAAACTTGTAATTTTCTCAAACTTTTTATATTTTTCACCAAAGGACTAATTTTGACAAGTTATGATTTAAAAAGGACCTTTGGTGACTTTTCTTTTGAATTTTTGACTCAGGGACTATTTTTGACAATTTTAGAAACTTGGGGGACTGAAACTGCCAATTATGCAAACTTTGCTCATTTTTCATCTGATTTTAAAAATTTTGCATTTGAAACATATAAAATGCAATTTTGAGATATTTTCAGTATTTTGATGCATTTGAGCATTTTAGACGTTTTGCAGATTGACCCAAAAATGATGAGTATTTACACACTCATCAATCCCCCACACTAAACTATTGCTAGTCCCTAGCAATCTTTTGAGAAAAACTTAATGGATTTCAATCTCTTTACCAGAAGCCATTACTTCTGGAGTAGCCAAATGTTTTAGTTCAAGTAAGAACCATGGTACACCGATAACCATGTGATTTTGAGCAAACCACCAGCTACCAGAAGCCGTTTGCTTCTGGACTAGCCAACTCTTAGATAAATTATCAGTATTATCTTTGGTGAGCTGAATACCAATTATGGATTTTCCACTGCCTTTACCACAAGCCATAAACTTGCGGGCTAGCCAACTCTTCACTTTTTAGGATATGGTGAGCTGAATACCATACAATTTTGGGCAAATTGCAAGCCGTCAACGGATTTGATAAATCTTTACCAAGAGCCGTTTGCTCCTGGATTAGCCAATCCTTTTGTTTATTAGACAAGGCGGACTGATAACCAATTGAGTAAGTGTAGAACACTTACTCCAAAAAAAATTTTGGCCAAAAATGGGGGAATTAGGCGGTATAATTACATGATAAAATTCGTGAGAATTCCCCACCACACTTAGAAATGAATATTGCCCTCAATATTCAAAGTACCGGCGGTTATGCCGAAACAAAGAACGTAAAAGGGAAATACTACGGCCATTATTTAGAAAGAAGATTTTTTAATGAAAACATATATACAACATGTGGGGCAACTCCCCCCACACTAGGGTGGAACACATGGGTGAAAACCCATGTTTAGCTACTGTTTTTGATTACCGAGTCGCTAGCTTGACTCGACCCCGAATTCATTGGTTCATGGGGAAGTAAGTGGAAGAGACAATCTCCATCGGACTTTCATTCAAGATGTTTGGACAAACATTTGAAGCACGTGAAAGTTCCACACCGATGAGATATACATAGAACCGGCTCAAAAGTGATAAATGAAAATGCCGGGGTCAAAGATAGTGTCTTCATTCCCGAAGGAGTGAAGATGGAGAGAAATCACAAGATATTTGAGGAAAGGAAGAAAGATTTTGATAACAATCAAGATCCATTCTTCATCCTCAAATGTAGACGTATCGGGAGGAAGGGTGAAGGTAGTATCATTAATAGGCAAACTCGTACGATAGAGTACACCTTCCTCCGAGCTAATATCATCCTCAAGATCAAAATAGAAATGATCATGTTCCGGAGGAGATATGTCATGAGAGAGTTCACCGGAGAACTCTTCATGAAGAGAATCATTCACATGAGGTGAAATTGTGAACTCTTGTTCCATTGTGGGCTCATCACTATCCTCAATCTGAGCATCAAAGAGTGGATTCTCAGAAACTGAAGTGAATTCAGAGTTGAATTCAAATAGAGGATTGGTGAAAGTAGCTTTGAATGTTTCGGGAACAAAGTGATCAACATTCTCAATTGGACTGTTGGGATAAGAAGTGAGTGAACGATCATTGTCAGTGAGATTTTCAGTCTCTCCTAGATCGGCTTCGAAATCAAAGAGTGGATTGATGTGAGTGAGTTCACCGGAGAACTCCTCAAGAAGGGATCAAAGATCGATTGTGGAAGTGATGCCTCAACGTACTCGATGTTTCCAAAGGAAGCACAATCGTCGCTAAAATCGGAGCAAGTTTCCAAATGATCATTGGAACACTCAAGAGGGGAAAGAGAATCACACATATGATCATAAGTTCCCTGTGACTCTCTCGGGATTGGGACAAGGTTCTCAACACTAGACTTTATGAATTCGTCCGATTCCTTTTCAGGAACAGTGTCAAGATGCTCGTCCCCCATGTTCGAGAGGTGAGTGGGAGCTTCGGGTGTGATAGCAGTTGTTTGAGATGAAATCTCAACTGCTGGGATATCAATTGACTGAGGGAGTTGAGAACTATTATCTTTAAAAGGATAAAAACTCTCCTCGTCATCATCATAAAGAGTTGCCTTAAGAAATTGGGAACGTCTTAGAGCTGCATGCTCTAGGACTAATAATTTTTCCCTAGATTTACGGGCCTCTCGCTCTTCTCGCTCTTTGGCTAGCAATTCTCCCATGGTCTTTTCACCACTCACTTGATTCTTAAAGTTAATAATCATATCCTCAAGTGTTTTCATTGCGGCTTCAAAATCTTGGGAGATTTCTTGAGATAACGGCTCAGGTGGAGTTTGAACCGTATGGTCTTTGTGGAGGTTGGAAATTGTTAAACCTGAGAGAGTCATGATTGTTACAAGGAAATGGATTCCCTATTTGACAATCAGAGCTGAAGTGGGGACCTCCACAGTACTCACAACAGTAAAACTGTTGAGTCTGGACAGGTGAATCATATGGATTTGGGTCATAGTCAAAGTTCTGAGCATCATTGGAAAACTGTTCATAGACAAACGTGTTTCTGGATTGACACTCAAATCCTTGGTCGGACCTCCACAAAATTCACAACAAGAGTGTTGATTATATGATGATAAGTCGGGCTGTGGTGGGTAATTGGAAAAATTTGAGGGGTCGTTAAATGAGTTCGGATTAGGATCATAATCAAATGAATTCCTTGAACCACAAAACAAACAACTCCCGTTATGAATATCATTACCACATTGTACACACGTACACCAACGACAGGGTGAACCAAAGAGAGGCTCACCACAACCGACACAAGGAATAAACGATTGCATTTGAGAGTTATGAAGAGGAATCAGTTTATTCAAAGAATCAACAAAACCAACATGGTGATCCGAATGACTATCAAGTCTCGAAGAACATTCTGAAAAATCCGGAGGTGGGACAAGTGGTATGCTCTGAGAGCTAGTAATTTCCACCACTTCCGTTATGGTCTCCGGTTCTTGAACGGGTTCATCGAGTTGTGGCGGATGGTCGGAAAAACTTGGAGAATCATCGAGAGAGTTATCAGATAATTCGCACCAATAACAATATTTGCTTGCACCTATCCTTCCACATTGCTTGCATAAACAATCCGGATTCTGGCAACAGATCTGATCCTCTTCCATATGGCTTTTGCAGTGGAAACAACGAGGATAATCGATCGTCGCCATGAGAATTAAACATGTAGAGGGTTAAAGAAATAGAATTAAACGGTTTTGAGGTTAAAGAAGAGTAGAATCAAATGGTACGAGGGGGTAAGAGAAATAGAATCATACGGATAAGAGGAATGAGAAGAGTATTTTTGTATTTTTGGATAAGAAAATATAAACATATACAGATGGATGGTATGAACAAAGAGTGAATATCCAAATCACTAATCTGCTAAACGAAAGATAATCAGCACAGCTCCCCGGCAGCGGCGCCAAAAATTTGATTCGCTCCCAGACGGTCAAGCTAAATCACTCAAGCCTGCCACTTGTGAATGGCAGACCGTAACAAACTTAAAACAGTCTGGAAACGAATGCAATGAAGATCTGAGGAGTATAGTGTTTCCCCGGGTCGTTATGTCCCAGCGAGCTGTGCAATGGATCACCAAATGAATAGTGATCGAGAGATTTGAACGAAAAAGGAGATTGTGAATTATTATAACTAAAGAGAAAGCCCACAAATTACAGGGGCTTAAATGCAAATTAAAGGAAATTAAAAAGATTAAAAATATTAAATAAACGCTATCACTATAATTAAAATGATGTTTTTGTTTTTATATTTTTATAAAACTGAAATTAAAAACTACGTAACGTACAAATAAAAACGTGAAACTTACACAATATTAAGCCTGAAAATATGAAAATGATATTTTTACAAACCTAATGATAAAAGAAAATATTTAGAAAAAGAAAATTATTTTTATAACTATTTAATTAATTATTATTAATTAAAAACTAATTTTAACTATTAAATATTAACCTAAAATTCAAGGAAATATGAAACAAAGCTAGAAAAATAAAATTTTGACTTAGAAAAATCTAAAATATCAAAATAGACTTTTCAAAACTATTTTTGTATTTTTATGATTATTTTTCTATTTTCTAGGAATTAAATACTATTTAAAACTATTTAAATGGCTTAAAAATACAAATTTAACTAAGAAAAATCTAGAAAAATACTTTTTTTTGTCTTTTTATATTTATCTAAACTTAAGAAAAATGAAAAATTATTTTTTTGAGACTTTTCTTAATTAATTGTATTTAAAACTAATTAAAAATGCTTAAAAACTAAATTAAATCAAGAAAAATAGCAAATCAACTTGGAAAAATATGAAAATTTCAGGAAAACTCTGAAATAATATTAGGAAGCTAGGAAAATTAGAAAAACAAGGGGTTATGTGGAGGGATTTGAAACTGATGTGTAAGTGCTTATTGAAGTAAGCACTTGAATAAGCAAATGGAAACTAAAAAGCACCAACCCAAAACAGAAGCTCTAATAAGCTAAAAGAACATAAATGGAACAAGTTTTAACTATCCTAATCCTCTAAATCAAAAGCTAGCACAGATTTGATGATATGAGCTTTAAACTAAAAACAGAATCTGAGGGGCTACTTTGAGCTTAGAAATAAGCAACTAGATAAGCTGGAAATTGGAAAACAGATAAAGGAACCTAAAGAAGACCTGGGTGAGACTTAGTAAACCAAAGTACAGACCTAGACAAGCTCAAATGAGACTTGTGCAAGGTCTGCAAAACCTGCAAATTCCATGTGCAGGCTTAATGCCCTGCACAGGCGTTGACACCATATTCACAAGCCTTTTTGGGGCTTAGAAAAAATTTGTAAAAATCTGAAAAAATGCTTATAAGAAACAAGACCAACTGAAGTTTTTAAACATACAATTTTCACTTGCATTGACCCAGAAATGAGTAAATGAAAAATCCTCCTAGGTTGGCCAAAACTGACTTTTATGCCATTTGACTTTTGATACTTAAGTGGAAAGTTGACTTAATTGAGATTTGATCTGGATTTGTAAACTGAAAATGATATTTAGTGATGAAATGAACTTAATGCAAGCAATGTTTAAGGAATTTAAACACAAAACAAGATTTGGATTTTGTAAAAACTCAACAGATACACTGTTAAGACAGATGGCATACAATTTTGACTTAAACTGCTCTAGGGTGCAAAATGAAGACAGATAATGGCTTAAATGAACTAAACAAGCATTTACCAACAAGACTTAAGCTCTGAACTAACCTAAAAGACAAGTTAGACAAGAAACCCAAACACACCTTAATACCAACTGTTTTGGATTCAAATTGTCTAAACACTAAACCAACTTGTAATAAGGATCAAACTAAGCTTACATGACCATAATATAACTATATTAACACATTAAAACTAGTGGTGACCTCAGATACACAGTTAAGCATAAACTGCAATATGGCTTGAAATATGAAAATTTAGAAACTTACTCACATGAGTCCAAATTGAGGCTAAAACCGAACTAACACTACTCTAACCTAACTAAATCCAACCCAAATAAACCTCTGCAACACCCATTATCAGCTTCCATTCCAATTTGAGCCCCAGTTTGACTTATGTTGACCATGGACTAAATTTGTTTGAAACTGAAATGTAAGCTTATTCAAAGCTTATAGAGAGCTTAAATACACTTGTTTAAGCTTAAAACAAGCAACTCACAACCTGGATAGAAGAATTTGAAACTGAAAATCTCAACAGTAAACATGGAACTAAGAACTCATATGAAAACTTGAATTGATAATCAAAAGGCACATTACAAAGATGTTTTAACTTAATTGTTATACATAAAAGCTGAAATTACAACAATTTGATTTAAACTACAACATTAATTTAAAAACGACATTTAAGGAAAATTATTGAAAACTAGCTACCCTTCTCTTCTCTCTTTTTGCTTCTTTTATACTCCCATATCCTTCTCTCTCATGTTCTGAGCTTTTCCCACCTCCCTTTGAGACCTATGGATCAGTTGGAGTCATCCTGGCCATAGATTGCATTTTTGGCGGGAAATGGATTATGACCTGTTGGGGTTGAGTGTTGGGGGAGAAAGTGCATTAAATGCATTTGGATTGAGGTGTTGGTGGGGGGACAAAGGAGATGGATAGGTGAGGAGGGGGGTGGAGTGTATTCAGGCTTTGCAGAAGAAGCAGTTGAAAGGAGAAGACATTGGTGCGTTTTGTGGGATTTGACCAAAAGGTTGACCAGGGCAGTATTAATAATCAAGGGGGTCCAAAATTGTATTTGACAGGGGACCAAAATGAAAGGCAGGGGTCACTTGGGTATTGACAAGGGTCCATTGGGTGTTTAAAGGGTTTAATAAAACAAGGACTAGTTTTGCCATTTCTGAAAATCAAAGGACCTATTCTGCCAATTAATCAAAGATGTTCCAAGGACTAAAAGTGACAAGCTTCAAAAGTACAGGGACCAAACTTGACAATTTCCAATTTCCAGGGGCCATTTCTGCCAAATTTCAAACTTGGAGGACCAAACTTGTAATTTTCTCAAAATTTTTATATTTTTCACCAAAGGACTAATTTTGACAAGTTATGATTTAAAAAGGACCTTTGGTGACTTTTCTTTTGAATTTTTGACTCAGGGACTATTTTTGACAATTTTAGAAACTTTGGGGGACTGAAACTGCCAATTATGCAAACTTTGCTCATTTTTCATCTGATTTTAAACATTTTGCATCTGAAACATATAAAATGCAATTTTGAGATATTTTCAGTATTTTGATGCATTTCTGAGCATTTTTAGACGTTTTGCAGTTCAGATTGACCCAAAAATGATGAGTATTTACACACTCATCAGTGCCAAAGTTCAAGTGATTGAGACGACGATGCCATAACCATGACTTTGTTTTCGAAGCCTTTGACAACAAGCAAATTGGAGAAGACTTCATCATATCTTCGATAGAGATGGTGTATAGATTTGAACCACGTGTTCCTCTTAAAAGTTCCTTACCATCAAGTTTTCTTACGAAACAAGTATGTTTTCTAAAGGCCACTTCTAGATCAGAATCACAGAATTGACCGACATAAAATAAGTTATGACCAAGACCTTCTACGCAATATACCCTGGAGATAACACTATCACCAATAACATAATCTCCATAACCCATAATAGCACCAAAATGATCATTCCCAAATCTAACAGTTCTGATGAATTTACTCACGGTTCATGAGCGACCGTCTCCAGTCATATGCTTGGAACCTGAGTCCAGTACCACGTAATTTGAACGATCTGTAATGGAACACAGACAAGAATGGATAACTGGATAATTGGGATCCCCATGCAAGAATGGGTTCCACTTGGTTAGTAACAGTGATTGGAACACCCACATCAGAAGTAGAAACAATGGAATCATTAGAAATAGATGCAGTTCTAGTGTCCATATTTGACCTATTCAAAGAATGTTCATTTCTTAAGGGAATAGTTCTACCAGTAAGCATCCATTTTCTAGTGGGCATTGATTTAGCAACTTTAAGGCAAAGCTCATTAATCTTACGGCCAGTAGGTATCCATTGATAACCTATTTTACTAAATTTCCTTCCTGTGGGTTTCCACTGTTTTTAACTTTCTTTAAGCCTTTGCCTTTTAGCCTTCTTAGCTTGACTTTTAGCATTAATAATTTTATCGGGCATTTGACACATTAGACAAAACATTCACACCACATTCATGATTAGTAACAGAAATCAAGCGGTCATCATTACATGGTTTTGCGAATAGTAGCGAATGGAATTAATTACAGTATGCTTCTAGCTAATACTAGAATCAACATGATTCGTTTTATTCAACTCAAACTTAATATTCCTAGGATGATCTTCTACTCTCTTCCAATGCATATTCTTAGCTTGCGAGGTCCTATCTTGCTTGGTATTGCCGGGAGGCTTTGACCCGCTTGCTTTAATGTCATGATTACTCTGTAGAGGGAATTATGGGAACATTAGTTGGTTGATCTACTTTTTGCATTCTGAACTAGACGTGCAAGGATCTAAACTACTTGAAGGCACATTAGTGTTCACTTTCTTAAAGCTGGGCATAGAATGATTTGTATGCTTGGCACTGGGCATGGAACAAGGCATCATAGCTTTGCCTTTTGCACCTAAGGATTTAGGACATGTTGCAATTACACATTCTAGCAGCTCTTGAGATCGTTTGGCCTGAATGCAAGCAAACCTAATTTCTCTATCAAGAGGTTTATTAATGAAATCCTCTTCAACAATCTTACGGAGACATTCTAGACTATCCTTAAGGTGAGCACAATAGTCATGAAACGCAGGTTCATTATTCCTAAGATGAGGAGGAATGTATTTAACAGCCACGTGTATTTGCAGTCGAGGATGACTTTGATGCAACATTCTCATTAAAGACAAGTGGCAGTTTCCCATTTTCCCGACTCCTCAGATTCTCAATTTCTTTTTGTAAAGACGTTATTTTTTCGTTGTTTTGGTCACGAGTGACTTTCATTGAATCATATAACTCTTTAAAGTGTCGTTTAACTTTTTCATTTTCTTCTAGAAAACTCTCGTTTTCCTTTTGTAACGCATTAACTAAGTTTTGAAGATGAAAAGTTTGAGAGTACTGAGAATCTAAAGGAGGAGGCATTTGGGATCCAGTCACATTGTTCTTTTCACCCTTTAATTGAAAGATTTGGGCTTTAAACTTTCTGATCGTGTTACAATGAGCTCGAATCTGTTCATCACGTTTGCTAATTTCAAAAACTGCATCAAATTCAGGAGCATCCAGGGATGTCTTGATATTTGAGGTTTTAACATTTTCTTTCAGATGTTGATATTTTAATTGTAAAGCAAGATGCTCAACTTCCAATTTAGAAAACTGTTTTACCAGGTTATCATGATCATCCTGTTCAACTTTATCATGCAGTGTAGAGTTAGTTTTTTCAAGCTCAATGACACGATCATGGGAGACTTTCAGAGCAACAGATAATTCATGAAATTGAGAAACATTAATAGAACAATTTGTAGCAGTGTAAAACACATCTTGAGCAATACACTCAGAAATAAGATTCTCATTCAAGGTATGCAAGTTCTTCCTCTCAATCTCATTATATTTTAGTTCTCGCTCATAGTCACTAACCTCAACAATCATCGCATCAAATTCTTTTTCCATTTCTTTAATATCTAAGTCCATCCCCTTTTTAAGACTCTCAAATTGATCTTTTAATTGTTTGTAGAAAGGCATGACCTCAGTTAAATAGCATTCTTTGGTTTGTTCAAAACCCCTTTCCCCTTCAATAATCCCAGTGGGTGTGATCCTTTTCTTACAGGTTTTCTCAAAATCAGCAAATAGTTGATAAATGACGTACTGACTGATTAAGGTCTTGCTCTTAGTGGGAATAGATCTTGGGACTAAATGCATTGGAGTATTGGGGGGATAAACAGTGGCAGGAGGCATTCTTCTACATGGGGGTTCTGTGCAACAAACTCATCAGCTTTTTTCATGTCCATATCCTTTTTCCAGAACACTTGTTCCGGGGTCAGCTGTGTTTGAGGTCTAAACTTGTTAAAGGCAATCCAATTGTCCTTAGCATAATTGGGTGTTTTATAGCTGATTTTCTTTTCTATGCACAAAGGGCTCTTAAGTTTTTCATCCAACTTCATTCTAGTGACTTCTTTTAGCTGCCTATCTTCCTCAGTGTTCTCAGCACAACTAGGTTTCTGCCTAGGCTTAAGGATCTCATTACCATCATACAGTACCTTATGAGCTTCTCTAGCCTTTTTACAAGCCTCAAGGTTTGGTTCATCAACTAAGGGAACACTATGTTTGTCACTTAGAACTCTATGCTTAGTGATCATGTGAGCAGTCTGAATGGCGTTTCCTTGTACGTACAACTTATTTTCAAGCTTGTTTTTCAAAGTCTTTAGATTAGAAAAACCATTCAAAAGTTTTGACTCTTTAGCACTGAATTCTTGCTTAAGCACTTTAACATTTTCTTAAAGTTCTTGTTTTTGCTTAGCAGTTTTAGAAAGCTTTTCTTGTAAGGAGTTTAACTCTTGTTTTAATACTTCTTCTCTAAAATTACTTTTTCTAATTATTGCACGCATTTGGTCATCCATTTCCTGCTCACAGGTAGTTAACTCAAACTTAGCACGTTGTTCATAGATAGCAACTTGTTCCTTATAAGAACTGAGTTCAGAGGTAACAGAATCATCATGGGCACATGCAGTGTATTCATCAAAAACACAATCATTATTGACTGCAGAAGATACATCACTTGGTACAATCTCACTTTCACTTTGAGCCATATGTTGATTATATGGGACAGTATTACTATTTCCTATATTTTCAACATCTGAATCATAAGTTTCAAGATATTGTACTTCATTATGTATCTTTTGCTCATCAACCTTGTCGTACAATTTTAATACCTCTGAGATGATTGATTCTTTGGATGGACCAGCCTGTTGCGATGAAGGAACCTTAGGAGAGACCATAGGAGAGATCCTTGCCATGAAGATTGACTGGGCAGTTGGTTCATCATCCACATCCGAATCATAAGCATCACAATCTGCTACTTGAAATGCATTTGGATTGTTCTGACCCATACCCTGCACTGGCTGCTCATCTACATCAGCATCATATGTCTTAGCATTCCCTTCAGCAAGAAATAGCAAATCCTCTTCATCCAAAGTTGCTCCGTTGTCCTGAGCTTGCACAAGCAACATCTTGTCTCTGAAGTATTCTGCATTCTGAGGACGTTTTGGAGATGTACAGTTTGTTGCAATATGTCCCTCACCACTGCAGTTGTAGCATTTGATTGGCTTTGCTTGACCTTGATTCCCAATCCTTCCCCGATTTTGATTAGCAGCATAACCTCTACCAGCTCCACCTGTTCCCTGTTCATACTGCCTTTCTTGAACTGGTTGCACCATAACCTCCCATCTCTGACAGTTGCTTGATTATGTGGATTGGATGCTGTTCTGAGGTTATTGTTGGTGTATGGAAGAGAGTTCATGTTTTGACTGACCATGAGAGATAGTTGATTGATGAAGTTTTCCATGAATGTATTTGGGTCTGGTGGCTTATATGATGGATCCGGGATGAGTTTGTAATTACCATCACCCATGGAAATAACTTGTGAGGCTTTGGTGGTAATACCAACATTGGTGTAGAAGGCTGTAGAATCATTTGGCTAGCTTGTTTCTCCCTGATTTGTTTTGAATTGTTCAAGAATCCTTTTTTCAAACATGGCATGTCTCTCATTCGAAGAAGAAAAGGCATCAGTTGCTCATAGTTTGTATTCTTCAATCCTTTGGTTAGCTTCACAGAAGTGACAAACTTGTGCCATTCTGGATTCATGTTGTTTACAAACTTTGAGTTCAGCTGAATATTTGGCATAGTCATCTTAATATTCCTCATATCATTCACCAGTTTGTGGAATCTCACGTAATATTCATAAACACTCTCTTCTGGTTTCATCTTAAAGTGCTCAAACTCATCATACAGTTGAGATTCTCTGTCTTCTTTAGTCAATTCAGAACCTGAGAGAAGCATCTTGACATTATCCCAAACTGCCTTGGCTTCAGTGTTGTGATTGATCAGCTTGTAGATGTCTTTTGGAAGACCCTGAAGTATGATGTTTGAAGCCCTGATGTCAGCATCGAATCTCTTTTTCTCCTTATCACTGAGCTCATCATACGTCTTTGGTCTGTCCAATCCAAAGATCATGGTTCCATCTGCAGCAGTATCAATTATATCTCTTGTAGTCTCAACCTGATAAGGTCCTTCATCAATGGATTTGAGAATGTTGACCCCATTTTCCTTTCCAAGACAGTACAATCTGATTCTTTGAGCCCAAGAGTCGTAGTCAGTTCTGTCAAGCATAGGTGGACGAGTATCTGAACCAGCTGCTTGAACATCCTCAGCAACAATGGAGATGATTGTAGGTACGTTGGTAGACATGTTAACAGATTACACGGGATTTTAAAACTCTATGATTAAACCGGGAAATAGATTCTTTCATGGGATTTTACTGAATCAAGAGAAAACCGTATTACAAACAATAATTCAACAAAGTCGCTAAGAAACCTTGAACCAAGTCGCTAAGCACCAAGTTGCTAAGTATTATGAAATCAAGTCACTATAATGTCAAGTCGCTAAGACACCAAGTTGCTACGAATTTTGACAGCAAGTCGCTAAGCACCAAGTCGTTAAGTAGTCAAGTCGCTAAATAGCAACTCGCTAATGTCCAAGTCGCTAACACCAAGTCGCTAAGAAACTTAAGTACAAGTCGCTAACAAAATTGAAAGCAAGTCGCTACCTTCACCAAGTCGCTACCCGTAGTGGAGAATCCACTAAGTGTACTGTTTGTCGGCTTGTCTCAATAGACAAGTCTCTAAGCACCAAGTCGCTACCACTTCCACTACAAATCGCTACCAACTTACAAAGCAAGTCGCTACCAAGATTAAAAAATCCGTGGCTCAAGTCGCTAGCTAGAATAACTCAAAAACACCACTTTTCAATCCAAAAACAACCCAACCACGATGATTCAAGCCTTCCAAATCAAAACCTAAACACTTATGATGATCCTAAACACAAAAGTACAATCAAAATTCAAACTTTAACACTAGAAATGAATCAAATGATGCAAAAACCACTAAACTTTTTCAAACTCAAAAACCACCTAAAAACCACTAGAAATCCAAGGATATGTAAGAGATGATCTAACCATGGCTCTTGATACCAATTGTTACATATTGGATCTCACATACACATCATAACACAAACACAACTAGGAGTATAGATGATTTTCTAGAGAGAGAAAGTTAGAGGTTTGGGAACTTTAGTGAGAGAAAGAAAAATCTTATTATGAGCTCCAACTCTCTACCTTGGGAGGTAGAGAGTATTTATAGTCTTTACACAAAAAACCACCTAACGGGCCGTGGATCAGGCATACAGTGGTTAAAGACCCGTCCGTCCTCCACGGTATTACTTAACTAAATACTACTTGACATTAAATAACTACGACCACGAGCTTTCTAACGATTACAAATACTTGAGGTGACCGACACTTTAATACCTGGATTTACTAAATCCTAACACCCCACACTGGTAAGTGTGTTTTGTATTCATGGTAAGTAGATGGTGTAGAACCGTAGAGGAGGGTAAATACAGTCTTTTCGACTATTTTGAAGTTTAACAATTTCTAGTCTCAAAGAACAACGAGTGGTAATACACACTAACAATCACAACCACAATATAGAAAGAGTATATATATATATACGTATATATATATATATACGTATATATATATATATATATATATATATATATGGAGAGAGAGCTAGAGAGATCGACATAACGATATATACTGGTTCGGGATGGGGTTTTATACCATCCGTACGTCCAGTTGCGAATCCACTACAGGATACTATTACTAAGTATAATCCTTACGGTGGGCTATAAACCATTACAAATTCACTCCACCGATATGCACAAACATCGACGCTCACTAAGAAGAGGCACTCAAATGGTATTCTGCCCTCAGAAACCACCCACAAGAATCTCGTGATTCGATTTAACCACTAAGACCACAAAGATCACAAAGAACTTCTCTATCAGAAGTATCAAACCCCTACTAGACCTTCCCTGGTCTAGGCTTGATCACCAAGATATACAACTTGATTACACCCTTGCTTATCCACAACCTGGATAAAACTTCAAATGATTTATAAGTGTTTGTTTGAGAATAACCTAACCTATCCTAGAGACTCGATTCTAGTAGAAAAGGTATAGAGAAAAAGACTCTCGACATAATTCACAAGAGTGGATTAGGTTCATGTGAATCTCTCTTGTGAAAGAATTGTTCTTTCAATAGATGATAGAAGAGAAGTTAGAATACAATAAGATAGTAGACTTAGAGGGTAGAGAGAAAAGAAATTAAAGAGAAGAATGTTTCGCAAGAGATGAGAATGTAAAAGACAAGAGGTGAGTATTTATAGACAAAACCAAAGAAATCACAGACGAGCCTGGCACACTGGGCATGCATTGGCGTGTCACCCAGCGCGCTGGCCACTCTCGATAATTTTCTCGGTTTTGTTTATTTGTACTCATCTCTTGTTAAACCGCCAATTGAACTTCAACTTTAACCTTTCCAATAACATTCCAACACTCAACGTCGGATAAGGTCAACCAAATCATGTAGCCAAGATTTTGATGTTTTAAAATATTTGTTAAGTGATAACTAGATAGTTAGGGGTTTTAGTCCAATATGAAAGAGAAGAGAAATAACCATTGGACATTGTGTAATGGGTAGTAACTTGTATGCTCCCCAATGGTTGGTTATAACCTTGCCTCCCAAATTTGAAATTCAAATTTCAAATTGAAAAACTAGTTGTTAGAGAGATGAGCTGTATGAGGTGAGAGGATTGAGTGTGTAACTGAATGTGTAAGAAAAGGTGTCATAGATGAATTGTATAAGACTTTGAGTAAGTTGGGAAGAGTGTGAGAGATATCATTTGTATTTAAAATAAAAATGTTATGTGTGAGGGTTGAGTATGTAGGAAGCTAGGTTTATGACACGTTGTAAGAATGTGTGAGGGAAGTTACTTGGCAATGGTTGGTATACTCAAGCTTGGAGAAGAAGGGTGAGAGTTTTAGGTTGTAGTGTATAGTGTAGTGTGGGTTGGCAATATTTGTAGTGTGAGGATGGTTGAGAGTGAGGGAGGTTTACTCAAAATGAAAGAATTATATGTGAGTGTATGTGTGTGTGATTCATTTGGTGTGTATGTATATGTGTGTGTGTATGTGTATGAGTGGTGATTCAAATTTCAAATTTGAATGAAGAATGTGTGAGAAGTAGTAGTGTTGGAATCACTCCTAAACCTTAATTCAAGTGTTAGTGATTCATATGTAATAGTTAGCTTAATATGGCCTTTATGTTTGTTATTAAGCTAAGGCTTATGTAGAAGGCCCATAAGCCTTGGCCCAAGCCCATAAGAAGGGAAGGAGTCTAGATGTGTTGCCCTAGCTCCTTGCCCTATAAATACTCTTGTAAACCTTCTATTGAAGGTTGGTTGTTCAATTCATTTCACTTCATACGCGTAACTATTCTTATTTCATACGCATTGTGTTTTGTTTAGTTCAACCGATCATCTTGTCTTTCTTTCTTACATATTGAGGCTTGTGTTACTAATATGGGAACCTAACAGTGGTATCATTCGCCAAATATTTGGGTGAAAAGGTTTTGTTTTTGAAGTTAGTTTGTTGGTCTTACGCGTAATACGGTTTTCATACTTTGTCATGCTTAAAAACTTATTTTTTACACTTTTCAAACCAAGATTCTTGTACTTTCAACGTTTTAAGGTGTTAAAATATCTGTTTTTGGCAAAAAGTTTCAAACTTTACGTGTGGATCATTGTTTTTAAGCTTGGTTTTAAACGTGAGATTATTTCTACGCATAAGGTGTTTAGAAGTTTTGGATCATCAAGTTTCACACTTTTGTGTTATTTTGGTGATATTGAAGCTGTTTCATCACAAAAATCTGGTTTAGAAACATCGTTGGGCAGAAATCATTTTTGGTCAAGTTTTACGCGTATCAAAACCCTATTTTTACGCGTAACTCATCCTTGGTTTGATCTTCAGTTTTCGTGGTTTACTCAGTGTTTTCTTGCTTGGATAAGCCTGAAAACACTTCGACTTTGGATATCCTTTACACTGTGATAGTGTAAAAGATTTTTTGAGCAAAACCCTAATCTTACGCATAAGCTCAAACTTATACGTAGAACTCTTTCCGCATAAGATTTTTCTTACGCTTAAGCTCTGTCTTACGCATAAGCTAATCCTACGCCTAACTTTCAGTTTACGCATAACTTTAGTGTTTCTCAATTATTACGCATAAGCTAATTCTACGTGTAACTATTGCTTTTGCGCGTAAGTTTGGTGTTTTTACGCCTAAGTGTTGCTTTGCCTAAAACTTGGTTTTTCTACGCCTAAGGATATTTCATCAACAACGTTTCATTCGACTACAAAGATCCATTTAACAACACAAGTTTTCAACATGTCACAACCTCCATACTCTAGCTATTTTCCTTATACTTATAACCAACAACAACAACAACTAAGTCCGCAACATCAACAATTTAATCAACAACAACAAATTTATCAACAACAATTTAATCAACAACATTATCCACAACAAGGAGCAACTCCACCTCAATGGTTCAACCACCACCTAGTCTTCAAGTACAACCTTACACAAACATTTACAATCAACATCCATCAAGGAATACTATGAAGGAACCGACTTGGTTTGCAAAGATGTGTGAAGCCTTAAGTAGCCAGCAATCAATTCATGAGGCAGGATCACTTGATAGACCTCCAATGCTCACTCCAGGAAACTACGATCAATGGGTGATTCGGTTCTTTAGGTTTTGTGATCTAAAGAAGCCACATGGAAAGTTCTTAAAGAAGATTATCTTGGAAGGTCCATTTCAGATGCCTATTGTTGTTACACCCGGAGATCCAAATGTTGTTCCACCAAGAGATGATCTCACAAACATTGCAACTGTCACTGACCTTTCGGGTGATGAACTTCTACACTTCAAAGCTGATGAGCTAGCAATGCAATATATCCTTTTAGGATTACCAAACCCAATTCTTCGAAGTGTTGATGCTTAAAAGACCGCCAAAGCAATGTGGGAACATATTCATCTCCTCATGGAAGGCACTGCACTCAATCAAGAGGATATGGAATCTAAAATTTACTTGGCTTATGAACACTTCATGATTGAACCTGGAGAGACACTAGAGTCTTATCATCATCGATTCTCAGATATCATCAATGATTTGGATAAACACAACATCATCATGCCAAGAATTGCTGTCAAAACAAAGTTCCTAAGTAGTCTTGGTCCTGATTGGGAGAAGTATGTCATTTTCTTTCGTCAAGCGAAGAATCTTCATCATGCTTCATACGGATTGTTGTACGACTATTTGAAGCCTCATAAAAAAGAAGTTGATAAGGAAAGGGTTATCCGTGGTCAAACTGTTTCACCTTCACTTCCGGATAATCAACAACTTGCTTTGTGGGCTCAAACTAGTTATCCTCCTCAACCAGCTCCTCAACCAACTGCCACAATCACACCATATGATCCGTCACAGCAACAATCTCAACAAACTCAATTGGTTCCATACAACAACAATAATCAAGCACTTTACAGTGAAGCTAATGAGGACTCAGATGCTTTCGATGCATTGCAACAAGGATTTGTTATGATTGCTAAAGCTTTTGGCCGTTATACAAACAAATCCAACAATCGCATTCGTTCCTCATCAAACACAAGGAATCAGGCTGTTGTGAACAATGGACGAGTTGAAGTTCAGAATCGTGGTTATGGTCGTCAGATGGGAGGTGGTCAAGGGTTTAATGCTGTGGGTAGGAATAACATGGGAGCTCTACAACAGAGAGCTCAAGTGGTTGAACAAGGTAATGCTCAGAATGGGATAAATGGTCTTCGCTGCTACAACTGTAATGAGAAGGGTCACCTGGCTAATGCATGCCTAAAGCCGAGGACTAGGGCATGCTTATCACAAGGAGGCTTTACTTTTGGCTCTTAAGGATGAAGCTGGTGGAACTCTCACGACAAATAACAGAGCTTTATGGCAGATGCAGACTCAGATGATGATATGGAGGACTTGCAGGCCAATGCAGCAGGTATGTTGATGGCTAATATGCACGAGCTACACATGAGTGACACAGGCCCGTGTGTATGACACGATGGCTTGTCTCAGGTACCCGAACAAACCATCTTCATCACTGATCTAATATCTCAGCCAACATCTGAATCCGGCGAGGCTCAGAATGTTCAACATGAGTCGTTCACATCTCATTCTGACGATTCTCAACTAGACCCTGTAGTTACATTTGACCATCAAGATGGTCTTATGGTTACCTTTGATTCTCAAATTGATTCCGTGGTTATACTTGAGGATCTGAATAGTGATCATGTTGTGACTCACATTGAACACGCTGAACTTTTTCCTAGTCCAGATATTGATCTCTTACTTAAAGACCAACAATCCCGAATGGATGAACAATATGCATTAAATCAGAAATTACACAGTAAAAATGCACTGTTAACCAGGGATATTGAATGCTTAAAACGACAACTTAATTTTTTCAAAACTAAAGAAAACCGTGAAAAAGGTTTTGAAGCCGCTTTTGCTAAATCACATCAAAACAAAAAATCTTTAGAACGACAGATTCGTGATCTAGCCGCATCGAAGTATGCTTTGTTGTCTCAAATAGAACAACTGAAACATGAACATAAAAAACAACTTAACGCTCTTACTTTGTGTTTGTGCAAATATTATGATATTTAATCTATACAGTCTCGTTTGTTTTGATTGATGACAAACATGTAACTTGTAATACATAATGTAAAATGTACAAGCTACTTGTAATCACACTTTGTCTCAACATACATTCAACACCTCTCGATGTCTCAAGTCCTTGTATGTTACAACACAGGTTCGTACATGTTTGTTATGTGGCATTATGATCAAACTCATTAACAAATCATTTAGAATGTTTAAAATACATTTAGAGTCACTAAGTATTTTAATAGGTTAATCATTCTATTTCGAACCTCATTTTACATTTTGCATTCACAAGTATTTCAAAAGGTAACTAGACATTTTATTAACTAGTTACATAATACATTTTACAAGTTTACCTTGATAAACCTTTTAATCTAAAAATGAAAATACATGTTACATCATGTCATGCATCATCTTTTTAATCCTTGGAAGATCACTTGAATATTTTGGTTAGATTGATACTCAATATATCAAATGTGATCTTAGTAAGATTTGGTAATATCTTGGAAAGATTTGAAGAAAGATTTTTTAGACTTTCTGTCAGGCTCCCACGGAACCCTTTTTTATAAAGGGCGGAACCCTTTAAAGCGCTCCTTGGTCCGTGGACGCTCCTGACCACTTTTGGCTATAAATAGAAGCCCATTGTTTTCCCATTTCTTCACCACTTAAAAACACATCTTCTCCACCTTCTTGCATACATTTAGATCAATCATTAACAATGTAGTAACATACATTAAACACCCTAATGATCATGATCATAATGCTTCTAACATTCATCTTTGTTGTAAGCATACTCTACATGTTGATCAACCAAGGAAAGCTTGGAGATCTAGCCATCCCCACTCATCACAAGCTGAAGATCTATCATAACAAGTTTAGGGAACTTGTGATCTTCATCATGAAGGCTTCCTATCAATGGAAGTTCATTTAGAAGTAGTCATTCATATCCATTAGACATTTGTGTCATGGATCATTAGTGTAAACATCATTGCATCATAACAACACTTTCACCAAACTAGATTAGATGGTTTATGTGTTTGTGCCATAAAACACAAGGTTTGTTATGTTGGGCCATAAAACATATTGGGAGTGGTTGTACCCTTTTAAAAGAACTCGACATCTAGCTTAGTGTCGGAAATATTGTATATGCGACGTTAGGTTGGTTCTACCTCGAACTAGAACCCGGTATTTAGCTTTGTACCGGAAAAAGGGTAAGCGACGATTGTAAGGTTTTCTCCGCCAAGAAGGGAGCTTGTTGATTTAGTGAAATAACTCTCGAGTTGGGTACTTGGGGAGTGGAGTAGGGCGGAAAGGAGATCCGTGACCGAACCACTATAAATCATCGTGATCGGTTTGCACTTTCCTTCCTTTATCTCTTTTTTTTTATAGTTGCACTATACTATTGCTTGTGATGTGGTTTGATGTTAATGCTTGTGTGACAACATGGTTTACTATGCTTTACATTAGTCACAAACAATAATTGGAACTTTCATATTATAACAAGCTTCATAAGCGATTTGATACTAAAGATCTAAAGTTTTTAAACGGTAACGTATTCACCCCCTCTACGTTTCCACAATTGGTATCAAAGCCACGTAGCTCTTATTTTCAAAACAAATAGTTTTTAAAATAGAGTACGATCCATGTATCAAATTACCATTGAAGCGAAAAATAATATGAAAAATGCTTTGCTTGTTATACTTAGAAATTTTGTTGTTAAATGTAACTTTGTATACAAGCTTGAAGGTTTTCTTGAAAAATAAAATAAAAGTTTGTTGAAAGAACTAGTAAGTATTGTATTGTGTGCTTATAGAAAATTTACGAAGAAATATGATTTTAAAGGAGTGTTTTGGATAACTATAAATTTAGTTGAAAAATCACCTCCGTAAATGTTTAAGATAAGTTACATAAGTAGATATGTTGTTAAATATGTGTATTATATGTTTACTATGAAATCTAGTAAGTCACACACGTTTTCTCTATGTCAAATACTAGTTTTGGTGAATCTGTCTCAGAGGACCACGGCACCAAATCTTATAAAGGGCGGATCCCTTTATTTGGTTCCGTGGAATCCGTGTGTACAGTATGCAGTTTTTTGGGCAACTTCAAAAAATCATAACTAATTAACCGTAAGTCCGTACGAGTCGAGCCACCTATCATTTTAAAGGGAATTGAGTCTACTTTCACTTAAAAATACTTTCATGGCCTGAGTCTAATTTTAAATAAGTAAAATAGACCAAATACTACAGTATGTCTAAAATATTAAGTTTCGCTTTAACATAAAAACTCAAAATTTTGAATCAAACAATTTAAGTTGGTATTCTTAGAACTTTGATACAACTTCTTTTGAAACTAATTAATTTGGTAATATGTTTAAAGGAAACTAATCAAGCTTGGTATACATCGTCATATTTAAACGCTAAATGACGAAAAGTGTTTTTCTTGTCATACTATGCTAAATGACCACTTGTTTATGTTGTTTGCATATATGTTGCTTGCTTATTTTCAAATTATTGGTTTCAGCTGTTTTTTTGCATAATATAAGTATCAATCTTGCCATGTTATTTATTCGCTTGCTTGACGATTTCTTGTTTATGCACAATAGGATATTTGCTAGATTTTGTGCACTAAGTTGAAAAATTGTTTTACCATCACTTATAGACTTAGATCACTTCTTCTGCATAGGTTATACTAACATCTCGCATAACTTATGAAATGCCATAACTCACTTAGCAATGAGTGCTAAATAAATTAGTCAAGTACTTTGAAAAATGGAAGTTTTAAGAGAGTGTTTGGTACAAGGACAAAAACGATGTTGTACGATGTAATTTATTTGTTTTTTCTTTGTAGGATGATAATATGACTTAAAACAATGTTGTATGCTAACTGGTTTATGCAGGGGGATAGCACAAGTGTGGTATCAAATTTTACCCATTTTCACTTATATGTGAAAATCGTTAACCCGTGGTCAAAGTCTATGCTCCACTATATTTGTATATGTGTTATTGACTTTTCCTAACTAGAAATGATTAATGTCACATGTTTTAAGCAAAAATTCAGGTTTCGGAAACCTCCCCGACACCTAAAAATGGGTGCATGAAGTTTTCTGGTGTCCACAGATTAGACGGCACCAAAAATTTTGTACCGTCTGTTATGCATTTTGGTACCGCCGTTCCTGTACAGGCGGACCAAGCGGCACCAAATCAAGGGTTCTGCATGTGCAAAAAATTGGTGTCGTGGATCCTACAGGTAAGTTTTTGAATTTTACTAAATCCCGCAATCTAATTTACCAAATTTTGTTTCTAGGATAGTTGTTAATGCATATCTTTCATATCTCACTCAACACATCCTCAATGGATTAAATTAGGACGTTTGACATGATCTTAGACACTTCCATCTCATTAGAAACTACCATCTTTCTATGGATTAACATCAAATCCATGAATCCTTAGTTCCATAAATCGACACATTCAGTATGGTCATTTTCACACCTTCACATTACTTTTCCTTAAGCTTAGCATTTCTTAAATCAAAGTCAAAATGACTAAATCCTCAACCTCAAATAAGCAACTTAAGAAAACCACTAGGATTAGCATTCGATCTTGTTGCTTCATTACCTTGAACTCCTCATCTTCAGACTCATTACCTCTTAACATCTCATCACCCATTCAAGATGTGAACTTTCTAAACTTGAGTACTCCAACTCCACCACCAAAATCACCCACCATCATCCAAAACACCTTAACTACCAAAGTCTCCAAAACTTGTACTTTGTGCAAACACCACCAAAATCTCCTCACCCGTTTGCGGATGACTTAGATGACTTACCGAGACTAACAAATCTGGACTCATTACTTGCAAAGATATCATACACAAGTCTATCATATGACTATAGATATTGTTTTGTATCTACATGTATTGCCTCACTTGGTTAAC
The DNA here is from genome assembly GCA_910596185.1 of Chrysanthemum makinoi. Classification (NCBI taxonomy): domain Eukaryota; kingdom Viridiplantae; phylum Streptophyta; class Magnoliopsida; order Asterales; family Asteraceae; genus Chrysanthemum; species Chrysanthemum makinoi. The sequence goes on from OU343220.1 coordinate 127,946,329, forward strand.
ATGAAAATAATGTGTCATCCTTCAAGACGATAAGTATTTACATAGAGTCATAACTCACACGTATGTTAAAGACATACTATCAAGTCTTGTTATCCTTGAGTTCAATCTAAGCTTTATAATCTCAACAAATTAGGATTGACAACTTAAGTATTTCATCCGAAATATTCAAGTATATGCGACTTACGATTGTAGTCATTAAAAGTCATATCAGAAAAATCAACACCCAAGTATTTTAACAACACATGTTGAAACACTTATCCAAAACAAACAACCCACTTTGCCACTTATCCCTCTTTGACACCTACTATCCCTCTTCCATCTTTTGGCACCATTAAGCGTATTGCTCATGAACTTCCAAGAGCATCCTTTAAATCAAGCGTGCCCTTTCAAGGTGAACCTATACCTCAACCCCTAAGCTTCATAGACATAACCAAAACTTCAAGCACTTCACCCACTAGTTGTAGCAACCAATGAACCATAAGAATTAGTATCAGTACTTTTTGTGTTCAACATCTATGGACAAATAATCAACCTAAGTACTCCCATAGCACAACAAACCCCTACATCAACACATCCTTATTTAGACACACTAGAAGAACTACCACCTAGATTAACCAATCCACCATCCTTACCATCATTTGAATTCGTTGAGTGTATTGCTCAAAAACCCTTGTGTCCAACACTTGTACTGAATCAAATGCACGTTTGAACAAACTCAAACATCCTTTCCCACATATAAGGACTTAGATAATTCATTATGGCTAGAACCTCAACTATCAAATAAGCATGGTGCTCTTGGTAATTGTTGTCAATTTCCACTAGGTATAAGTAGTACTACCTTCACAAATTATCAAAGTATTAGTAATACTTTGTCGTTAAACTTCTGCATAAATTTCGTTAAACCTCAAATCAACATTTTAACAACATATGTTAAAATGCAATCTCAAAGCCAACATCATACACCCCAAGCAACAATGACTCTTGAGGAGTATACATAAGAAACTCGAGTGAATTCCTCTTGTCATCATCTAGTGAATATAATCTTGAGACCAAGTTTATTTAGATGGGACTATCGGATTCAAACACTTTGGCTTCATATCTTCATTTAGGAAAACATGATGTTTTGAAGAACATTATGACTAAGATTAATGCGTTAAGCTTTCATTTTGTTAAAAGGATATTGTATATCCTATGCATCACTCTTGCGACATAAATAGTTGTGTTACAAGAGATTTCATTACACCTTATTGGCTAAATGATCTTGAAACAAACATCTACAAGTTCTATGAACTAGCATATCCAATTCATCTTGTCATACTTGTTTTCATAAGCATGATAACTTTATCCCATGGGATAATCTCATTTGTTGAAAGATACTATTTGTATCTATTTCCTTTCAAGCGTACATCCTAACCTAACCTTGCTCAAACCAAGTGCACATCCAAGGTTAAAACTACACATCTTTAGAGCATATACAAGATCTATTGAAGTTGGTAACCTCACTTAGATTCTTGTTAAATAATATTCCAAAGAGCTCTCTTGAGAACGTTCTTAGTTTAACATATTCCATTCTCTATTCTTAGATGATCAATTCACATTTAAAGTACACACTTCAACTCAACATAAAAGATGTCATCCATTAGATCATACAATTAGCTATGTAATTAGAACAACTTTAGATTCTAAACACAAGATTCAAACACATTGTTTATCAAACACACCATTGTTAAAATTCATGTGTATAACATGACGTCTTCATCACCTTAGTTATATTGCATATTAGTTAAGTCACATTAAGCCAAGTATTGGTAAACTATCATCTTTTATGCACTTTAATACGCAAAAGTAGGAGTTCCCATCTTTCTAACATGAGAATGACTACTGGAGAACCTATTGCACTAGAAACTCAATTTGACCTAACGGTTGAATTGCTTCCTGGAGAGAAGTTGGGTATGTGGAATCACCCGTAAAATTGGTCGTGTTTAGCCTTAATTGAGCACCGCTAGTAATAGTCTCATATTCATTCTCCAACTTGAAAAATCTGTATTCCTATACTTTCCTAAAGTAAGTGTTAAAACATTGATAGTTTGCCTCGCCTTAGGAATACTAATCAAACAAGTAGTATATATGACTTTTCTCTTAAAACAACTTGCATTACACTTACATGTGTTGATTACATGTTCTTGTTATATACGATAAGTTGATTTTACATTATCTTAGTGTTTGATAACTAGTCAAATGTGTAAACCTTAGTACGGTTTTATCTTTATAATGCTTGTATCCTTGTTTCATGCAACTAAATGTTTAAACCTAAACTTTATTTGCATGATACTTACTTTTGAATTATATTTAGCATGATTAACATGTTGCTTATGAACTCATAATATGTCATTTTGATACCTGATAATTTTGATATGATATATTTGTGTTTGAAAGCTATTAGTTGACATTCATTATATCTATGTGTAGTACGATCTAAATGATACATGCTCCAAATTTTTATGTCTTAAACATGGCTTGCATGATTCTTTCATCTTGTTTCTTTTGCTTCTTGTCACATTATTTGTTTGCTACGTGTGCACATATAATCTGTCAAAGTGCTTTTGGTATGACAAACTTTTAGAAGCCTTTTATCTTACAAATTAATCACATAGATTATTGTATATCCAAGTATGCTTAAGTGTCTAAGTCTAAACGACAAAACAATCTCATAATGAAATGTCTTGAATAAAGTCGTATTCTTGCATAATATGATTGTTTTGATGCTATCTTGTGTGGTGATTTCTTGTCTACTAAGTGCAATGTGTTGTTTTTGCTTATATAATATGTTATCATTTGATTTCTATCATGTTAACATCTTTTGTCACTAACAAATTTGTTTTGTAGGTTGATAACAAATTATTTGTTATCTCAATTGGTTCTAACTTTTATATGCTCATTTTGCATAATCTCCTTTATTGCTACGTAGATTAGTATTATGCTTTATGGGACCCCTACACTTGCATATAGTTTAAAAGCATATAGAATTAAGTTCTAGAGGGTTGGCTTTGCATCTTTGTCTTTCAACCGACTTCTTTCCAAATCTCATTTTTGCTTCCGCTTTCCAAAAATCACCTCCATCATTATTTAGTTATAACAATACTCTAATCCTCTTCACTTCCTATTAGGAAACCACATGCCTCATCATATGATCATCTCGTATTAATCGAGAAGAGGTACGTGACTTTAAGGATGAAGTTCATTGGATGCTAACCATCATCCAAAAAAACATCACTAAGCTCATCTCTTTCGTTAACCGAATAACCTCCTAAACACTTTGTTGTCATTCCTTATTTGATACATTACACATTATGTTGGATGTCCACCAATTAAGGAGGAGAGAAATTCATTCACATAATTGTCTTTTGTCAAATTTTATGTCTCTTAGACTCTAAAATACCAACACATAGGTAAACACCACTTAGCTAAAAACCGGTTCACGAAACCACAACTAGTTCAACCTTTTTAACTTTTTATCACAAGATTGCACCAATACCTCATTAAGTGAAAAATGCATCATGTGTTTTTACAAAACGTCTTCATCTCCACATATAGGATTTCCCTTAAACTAGCACCTTACAACTTTACTATCTAGAACACCATCATAGGATCTTATCCTTTTCCCGCATATCATGCATGTCATTGTCAGTGCAAACGATATATTAATCAAAACCGCCATTCCCAACACCTTTTCAATACGTTGGTCTATCCAAGTCTCAAATGATGTCATCCTCATATAGGTACTTATTATTATTATTATTATTTTTCATATTGTCTTCACTTCTTTTTAATGTGATAATCATCCATGACGGTCAAAACCATGCTAATACTACATTTCCCATTGTCACCTAGAATAGGTCATCTTTATAATTCGTGTCAATCAATGAACGAATTTATCTTCATGTTATCACTTTTATATTTTTTGGTATCTTCATTATAATATTCTTAGATAGAACGCATTATTGATTACTCTTGGGTTGAAGCATATGAGAACTTGCTCAAAACAATAGATTGTTAGCATCAATAAATCATTCAAATCATAATCCTTATGCATCATTGAAATGCAATGTCTATTCACATTTTTTCCTCTTAGCTTTGGTCACTTGACATGACGAAAGGATTGCATGAGTCCATATTTTTATATTTGCTATACATACGAGTTTCTAACTCCTTAATAGCTTCCTACCTAATCACCACCACCTTCCATCACCACTTTCACTAATCATCACCACCATGGATTAGCAAAAACTTACTTTTGTAAATCTCGAGTCATCTACCATCACCACATGAATCCTACTAGTAAACCGACACCAACACTAGCACCACTAGTGGCACACCTGGTGGAAGACTTCATATCTTCTTTCTAGGAATTATTTTGTAGGCTTTTATCATATTATATTCTCACTTTTCTTATGATTGTAATTAGGAGAATACACTTCATGAGATCTTTGATTATATCATTTTTCACATATATACATCTTATTTTTCTTTGTGAAAAGATGAAATATATTGCACTAATGTTTTTCATTGTAGGTTCATCATCATATACACTCGATTGTATATAACTTACTCATCTAAGGATGAAGTTTGCATCAATTATTTTTCTTATTTTAGGTGCTTCTTGACACCCTCAAACAAGGAGGAATATCCTTTAAGCACTCATATTGCATCGTCTATACACTTGGTTGTATATGACATATTTGTCTAAAGACAAAGCTTCTATTATACTAATATTTATTTTGAAGGTTCATCTTGACACCCTAGAGCAAGGGAGCTTCGTCAAGAATTCTTGAATGCATCTTATATATACTTTGTTGTATATCACTTACTCGTCCAATGACGAATATAGTTTTGCACTAATATTTGTTTTGTAGGTTTTAATCATACCCTGACGCCTCAAACAAGGGGGAGCAACCGTCAAGGGGGAGCATGCACATATTTAGCATCATTCTCACTTTTCAACAAGCATTTGTGCTTCGATAAAAAGTGGAGAAAATAGGCTAACATTGCTATGCATTTTTCTTTTTCATATATTTTTCATAATTTTTGTTGCATAAAACTAACCTTGATGTAGGTTAAGCCTCTTTATTTGATCCATGGATCCGCTACCAAACAAGGGACGGATTGAAGTGGACGATTTAACTTCACTAGGGATGATGCAAGCTCGCCTTTTTGGGGAGAAATAAAGTTAAACTCCAAGGACACGCCCTTTTTGTTTTGACAAAAGGGGGAGAAGAGTGTAAACGGAGAAGGTAATGTAAAGGTAGTAAGGATACAAGTAACCTTTTACATTTTACTTTCTATTACGTTTACATATATTTGTCATCATCAAAAAGGGGGAGATTGTTAGTGCAAATATTATGATATTTAATCTATACAGTCTCGTTTGTTTTGATTGATGACAAACATGTAACTTGTAATACATAACGTAAAATGTACAAGTTACTTGTAATCACACTTTGTCTCAACATACATTCAACACCTCTCGATGTCTCAAGTCCTCGTATGTAACAACACAGGTTCTTACATGTTTGTTATGTGGCATTATGATCAAACCCATTAACAAATCATTTAGAATGTTTAAAATACATTTAGAGTCACTAAGTATTTTAATAGGTTAACCATTCTATTTCGAACCTCATTTTACATTTTACATTCACAAGTATTTCAAAAGGTAACTAGACATTTTATTAACTAGTTACATAATACATTTTACAAGTTTACCTTGGTAAACCTTTTAATCTAAAAATTGAAATACATGTTACATCATGTCATGCATCATCTTTGAAATCCTTGGAAGATCACTTGAATATTTTGGTTAGATTGATACTCAATATATCAAATGTGATCTTAGTAAGATTTGGTAATATCTTGGAAAGATTTGAAGAAAGATTTTTTAGACTTTCTGTCAGGCACCCACGGAACCCTTTTGTATAAAGGCCGAAACCCTTTAAAGGGCTCCTTGGTCCGTTGACGCTCCTGACCACTTTTGGCTATAAATAGAAGCCCATTGTTTTCCCATTTCTTCACTACTTAAAAACACATCTTCTCCACCTTCTTGCATACATTTAGATCAATCATTAACAATGTAGTAACATACATTAAACACCCTAATGATCATGATCATAATGCTTCTAACATTCATCTTTGTTGTAAGCATACTCTACATGTTGATCAACCAAGGAAAGCTTGGAGATCTAGCCATCCCCACTCATCACAAGCTGAAGATCTATCACAACAAGTTTAGGGAACTTGTGATCTTCATCATGATGGCTTCCTATCAATGGAAGTTCATTTAGAAGTAGTCATTCATATCCATTAGACATTTGTGTCATGGATCATTAGTGTAAACATCATTGCATCATAACAACACTTTCACCAAACTAGATTAGATGGTTTATGTGTTTGTGCCATAAAACACAAGGTTTGTTATGTTGGGCCAAAAAACATATTGGGAGTGGTTGTACCCTTGTAAAAGAACTCGACATCTAGCTTAGTGTCGGAAATATTGTATAGGCGACGTTAGGTTGGTTCTACCTCGAACTAGAACCCGGTATTTAGCTTTGTACGGAAAAAGTGTAGCGACGATTGTAAGGTGTTCTCCGCCAAGAAGGGAGCTTGTTGATTTAGTGAAGTAACTCTCGAGTTGGGTACTCGGGGAGTGGAGTAGGGCGGAAAGGAGATCCGTGACGGAACCACTATAAATCATCGTGTTCGGTTTGCACTTTCCTTTCTTTATCTCTTTACTTTTATTGTTGCACTATACTATTGCTTGTGATGTGGTTTGATGTTAATGCTTGTGTGACAGCATGGTTTACTATGCTTTACATTAGTCACAAACAATAATTGGATCTTTCATATTATAACAAGCTTCATAAGCGATTTGATACTAAAGATCTAAAGTTTTTAAACGGTAACGTATTCACCCCCCCCCCTCTATATTTCCACACTTTGGAAAATCAAAAAGCCAAGGCTGAGTTGTTAACTTGTCAAAAACAGTTCTCTGCATACAAAAAGCATTCAACGAAACGAATAGATGACCATCTTGAAGAAATTGTCGTTTACAAAACAAACTTAAAGAGTTTTAAAATGTTGTTTACAAACATGGTGAGTCAATCACAACTATTCAAAAGTTTACTTTAAAACCCAATCAAAATGGATATGGACCGAATCTTGCTGATTACAAACCACAGCTTTCAACCAAAGCATTCAAACCAAATCCTGAAGTTTCCAGTGCAGAATATAAAATTGATGATTCTGTTATGAGTGTTGTGGAATATCATCATCAAGAGGAATTCGATGCAGAAGACGAGAGTCGATCGAAATTAGAAAATGTTGTTTATAACAAACCATTTAACTATTCAAAAGCGGTCACTTTCGTCACACCACAAGATTCTTCTAACACACCCAGGATTATCACAAAAACGTCTGAGTCTTCTAATGTTACTCCCCAACCAAATTATGCACAAATTTATGGTCCTTTACCTTCACTCAGTTAAGTAAAATCAAAACCAGAAAATCGTCAAATTCTTAGATATTTTGACATTTTCACTTCTGACCTCAAACTTTTAGAACGTGAGATTGAATTTCATTCTGAAATAAAAGTTGAACATTTTCAATCGCCTCAGGCGCGAGCACAAAGAGATATTTTTCAGAACAGAATTTTACCCCATGTTAAAATTTTGAAAAATTGTGCATTGTATTGGGAAAGGGAATTTCATAAGGAACTTGGATTGATGAAAGTCGTTTTCGAGAAAACAGAAACATCTATTTCTAACACAAAACGTAAAAATAAAATGTTACGAAAAGATGTTGATCGACTCTTGGAAGATGTTATCTGTGCTGATATCCATAATGTTGTGTTATTTCATTCTTTGTCATATGCTTCTGATTATATCTCTGCTGATTCTGTTGAAATTGTTGAGAATACTGATAATGTGCATCGGATCGAGTCTTTAAAAGTTGAAAATGAACAACTGTTAAACGAACTTTCAAATGCAAAACGTCGTCTTCAATGGTGTCAAGAAGATTGTCAAAATTGTGAACTAGCTTTGCAAAACAAAATCAACCAGTTGCAAACCACAACTTTTAATCCAAAATTTGAGAAACTGGATGATCAAAACGCGTCTTTAAAATGTCAAATCTCAAAATATGAACAGGAACTTGAAAAAGTTAAAAAGGAATATGGTGTCATATTTGATTTACTCAAACAGACTCGTGATGAAGCATCAAACGAACTTGATCATTATCTTGCACACACTAAAGAATTCATGAACTTTTCCGAAAATCTTCGTTCTGAAAATCAAGATTTGGTGCACACTATCATTAAGTTAAGAGAGATGTTAGGAAAGTATGAACAAGTTTAGCCTAGCATCATTAAGAAAATTGCACCTGTAACACTTAGCAAACGTAACCTCAGAATGCCTACTGACAAACCACAAGATACTAATGTGCTTCCCTCTATTGAAACAGGAATAGTTGCCTCTTTTCCCAACGTCCGCACTTCACAGCCTAGGAGCAATACAAGGAAGAATAGGAAGTTGCGACCTAAGAAAGAACAATAAAGAATGCTGAAGTAGAAGAACACCCTAGGACTTTGAATAAGACCGTGTTGCACCCACTTTAGATATTGCGTCTGAAAAATGTAATGGAAAAAGTGTTGTAACGAATGCTTAACCTTTAAGTACTTTTGATATTAATTCTGAAGCTTCTTGTGTTATATGTCGTAAAAGTATGCTTTCGATTGTCATGATAAATGTGTTGCTAAAGCTATCTTGTCTCGTTTACGGAATCCTAAGAAACGGAATACCTCTAGGCCCACTAATGCTTCTAAGTCAGTGCTTGGTAAACCGCCCTCTTTAGATTCTAAGAAACGCATTGATGTCCGTGTAGCTCCAGTATTACCTCCAAAGAAAGTAGTACCACCTAATGCATTCACTAAGACTAAAGCAAATACTAGTTGGAAATGGTAGAAATGGATACATAATACACTAGGATTTAAATGGATGCCTAAAATCATTGATGTGTGTATTTCGACTATAACTGCTTCGGAACCCTCTAACTCTTCGGGTTCCACATCCACTTCTATTCCATCTGTGTCGTCTGTGTGTAATGCAGGTGATACAGATCATCCTTTGGATTGTTGATAGCGGATGTTCCCGACACATGACAGGCAATCTTAAACTGTTATCAAACTTTATTGCAAAGTTCATTGGCACTGTCAGATTCGGGAACGATCACTTCGCAGCTATCATGGGCTACGGAGATTATATCAATGGCAATATCGAAATTAGCAGGGTTTATTATGTGGAAGGCCTCGATCACAATCTCTTTTTAATCGGTCAATTATGTGATGGAGATTTGGAAGTTGCTTTTCGGGATAAAACTTGTTTCATTCGTGATCTACAAGGAAACGATCTTATGTCTGGCTCTCGCAATTCTAGTCTGTACACAATCTCAATGCAAGACATGGTTGCTTCATCTCCCATCTGTCTACTTTCAAAGGCAACATCAACAAAATCCTGGCTATGGCACTGTCGTCTCTCACATTTAAACTTTCAAACCATCACCAACCTTGCTCGACATAAACTTGTTGAAGGTCTCCCGAGATTCCGGTATTCTAAAGATCACCTTTGCTCCGCTTGTGAACAAGGGAAAATCACTCGTGCTCATTTTCCTTCAAAGGTGGAACACAGCTCTCAGCATGTGCTTCATCTTCTTCACATGGATTTGTGTGGCCCGATGCGCGTGCAAACGATTAATGGCAAACGCTACATCTTGGTAATTGTCGATGACTACTCACGATGGACTTGGGTCTACTTTCTTCGAAGCAAAGATCAAGCTCCACAGATGATCATAACCTTTCTCACGAAAATTCAAGTTCAGCTCCGGAACACCGTCCGCCAAATAAGAACAGACAAAGGAACTGAATTTGTGAACCAAACTCTTCGAGACTTTTATGAGAAAGTGGGAATTGAGCATCAGAAGTCTATTGCACGTACACCAGAACAAAACGGAGTTGTTGAAAGACGAAACCGTACGTTAATGGAAGCTGCAAGAACAGTGTTAATCAATGCTAAACTCCCAGCTTACTTGTGGCAGAAGCTGTATCAACTGTATGCTACACTCAAAATCGATCAATGATTACAAAACGCCACAACAAAACACCTTTTGAGCTTATCCACAACAGAAAACCGAATCTCAAACACTTTCATGTATTTGGATCCCTTTGCTACCCAAATAATGATCGTGATGACTTTGGAAAGCTCAAAGCCAAAGCTGACATTGGAGTCTTTATTGGATACTGTGAGAATTCTAAAGGTTACCGGATCTGGAATCGTCGTACAAATCAGGTTATGGAAACAATTCATGCTAATTTTGATGAGCTTACTGAAATGGCTTCTGAGCATAACAGCTTGGAACCCGGTCACAACCGTTTAAACTTCCCTCAAACCCCATCATCAGCTGAACCAAGCCCCCAGTCACTCGTCAACAAATAGAAAAGCTATTTGCTCCGCTGTTTAGTGATGACATTGATGAACGTGCTCCAGGTGTATCTGATGTTTCATTGCTCAACGATCATATTCCTATACGATACACTGCTACAACAACTACTGATGAAGAAGCACCACCAGTTGACTCTACAACAACAGTTGAACAAACTGCATCCAACCACGCTGAACCAGCTGATGATGTTCTAAACAATGAAGTACCCCCACCTGCAGATTTTGATCCAAATGCGTTCTTTAACCCGTTTGCAAATGAAACTGCTGCACCTGATGTTGCTGAATCATCTACAAGCCATTTGAATCCTCAAAATCTGCACAATGTATACCAACATCAACCCTCGACACATCGTTGGACAAAAGACCATCCTCTTGAGAATATTATTGGTAACCCAAATCAACTAGTCGTAACGAGACAACGTCTTCATACAGATGGTGAACATTGCATTTATGCACTCACTGTCTGCCAATCTGAGCCTAAAAACATTAAAGACGCAATGACAAAAGATAACTGGATTGAATCCATGTAAGAAGAACTCAACCAATTCAAACGTCTTGAAGTATGGGAACTGGTTGAAAGACCAACAGGGGTCTACGTCATTGGTCTAAAATGGATTTGGAAAAACAAATTGGATGCTGAAGGAACCGTAATCAGAAACAAGTCACGTCTGGTGGCTAAGGGTTATAGACAGGAAGAGGGTATAGACTTCGAATAATCGTTCACTCCGGTTGCTCGTCTTGAGGCTGTTCGGATTTTTTTAGCGTTCGCGGCTCATATGAATATAACGGTCTTTTAGATGGACGTCAAAACTGCTTTTCTGAATGGGCAACTGAAAGAAACGGTTTATGTCAGCCAGCCAGAAGGATTCGTTGATTCCGAGTTCCCGAACCATGTCTACAAACTGAACAAAGCTCTCTACGGTCTCAAACAAGCTCCTCGGGCATGGTACGATAAGTTATCATCCTTCCTAATTGCCAATAAGTTCACCAAAGGCTCGGTCGACCCTACACTTTTCATACAATATCACGGGGCTCACATTTTAATCGTTCAAATCTATGTGGATGACATCATTTTTGGGTCAACACATTTAAAATATTCAAATGCCTTTGCAAAACTTATGACAAAACATTTTGAAATGTCAATGATGGGTGAACTCACATTCTTTCTAGGAGTGCACGTTCATCAATCACCCCGTGGTATTTTTCTAATTCAGTCCAAATATGCTCTTGAACTGTTAAACAAATTTGGAATGCAAAACTGTGACACCTATGCCACACCAATGGCTCATACCAAGAATCTAGACGCTGATTTACATGGGAAATTGGTGGACCCTACCAAATACCGTAGTATAATTGGGTCTCTCATGTATCTAACAGCTAGCAGACCTGACATTGTTTTTGCCGTACATCTCTGCTCCCGTTATAAGTCGAGACCAACTGAAACCCACCTCTCTGAGGCTAAAAGAATCCTCCGATACATCAAGGGAACCATTAATTTGGGGATCTGGTATCCGAAGGATTCTGGTTTTGAACTAATAGCTTTTTCAGACGCTGATCACGCAGGATGCTTAGATTCACGGAAAAGTACTTCAGGAGCATTACAATTTCTTGGTGATAAATTAGTGTCATGGCAATCGAAGAAGCAGGATTGTACATCGCTGTCCTCAACCAAAGCAGAATATGTAGCCATGTCGGCGTGTTGTGCTCAAGTCATTTGGATGAGAACACAACTCAAAGACTATGGTTATGTATTTGACAGAATCCCGATGTACTGCGACAATCGGAGTGCTATTGCGATCTCGTGCAACTCAGTACAACATTCGAAATCAAAGCACATCGATCTTCGATATCATTTCATCAAGGACCACGTGGAACAGGCTACTGTTGAATTATATTTTGTGGGTACAGAATACCAATTGGCAGATCTACTCACCAAAGCCTTAGCTCCTGCTAGGTTTAATGAGTTGGTCCACCAGATTGGTATGCGGTGTTTGACTCAAGTGGAACTGGATGAACTCTTAAAACATTCTTAAAACCAGTCAAACACCAAAACCTCTTTTGTAAATATTTTTCAAAAACAAAATACAAAAATATAAAATCAGATAAAACAACAAAAATATTCTTCAGATAAAACAACAAAAATATTCTTCTATCTATATTTCTTTTAACATGGCAAGTACAAACCTTCCGTCAACACTTTATTCCTTCAAAATTCAATATTTTCTCGATCAAGTGTTGAGGGGGAGAAAGCAAATATTTTTCGGTTTCATAAAACCTTGTACTTGCATGTTACCTTATCCCGGTTGTTTCTTTAATAATGGTGGTCACATTTCTGGTTTACTGACACTCCTCGGACTAAAATTAACAAAATTTCATTATTTCTTAAGTCGAGGGGGAGTGTCATCAAGTTTCTTTTCAAAATATTCCTCGTTTGATAACCAAAATGGAAGTCATGGGTGTTGGATGAAAATGGTTAAGGTGGAGGGACTAAAGATGTCAAATGTTCAAACTATTTTTAAACAAAAACACCTCCACCAACTTTTCTTTCACATTTACTACTTACATTAAATATCTCAACCACTTACATTAAATATCTCAACCACCATCATCCTACGCGTAAAAATCAACTCACAAATCCGTGTTTTTGATCTCAAATTTGTAAGTGTTTCTGTGTTTGTAACAAGATTTTAAACAAAGGTTTTGATTCATTTTAAAAACTAACGGTTAAATCTTTACTTATGAATGATTTGGTGTTCTACGCATAAGCGTATGAACACCTAATCAAGTGTGAGTGTTTGTGATTAAAATGGTTGTGTCAAAATGTTTGTATAATATCTATGATACCATTTTTATCCTCAAAACTCACCCAGATACATGAATTGAATGATTTTCGAAAACTAGGGTTTATGCATGAAATTAGGTATTTTCAAATGTGAACATTTCTGGCTAATTGGTTGCTTGAAAGATGTTGTTTACATGTTTAATTGATTGTATCTAGGCTTTGAATTTACCCAGAAACACTAATCGCATGAAAATTGAAGATTAGGGTTTATGTTCTTAAGTATTTGGGTATTTTTTATTCGCTTTGATTCTGATGTTAAAACTTGGATAGAACAACTCAATATGCTTCCTATACATCCCAGAAAAACTTTGGTGCAATTCCTATGGCTAGAACACTTACTCGTAGAAATTGAACTTTAGGGTTTAGGTTTACGCGTAAACCAGTTCTACGCATAACAGCTTGTATGAGTATTCATGATTTGATTTGAAAAGGAATGAATGTATATGTTAATCTTGGTAATATGGTGACTTTATTTCAGGTTTCTACGCGTTAACAACTCAGAATCAAGGTTACTTGCCATCTACGCATAAGGATCACCTTACGCGTAGCATGTTATGCGTAAGAGAAATCTTACGCGTAACGTTTACGCGTAAGGTTCCACATTAGGGACTACACGTATCCTGTGAAGGATATGCGTAAACAGTAACCTCTACGCATAATGTTGACTCTTACGAGTAAGCCTTACGCGTAAGGTTCCATATACGCTTACGCGTAAGCTCTACGCATAAGGCCCTCTTTTCCTACGCGTAATATTTCTTACGCGTAAGATAAGAACCTACGCATAAGCTTACGTTTTCGCGTATAATCACTCCTGTTTACGCATAAGCTTGCCATTTCTACGCCTAAGCCTTGTTTTTATCCTTAATTATGAATTGTTACGCGTGCAAACTTGTAAATAAATAAATCATAACGCCACGAAACCAATAATGTCACCAATAAGCTTAAACGTTTAATAAGTTGTAAAATATAAGTGAAAACTTGGACTTTAGAAGTTAACCAACTCATGAAACTTATCACGACGTCTTTAGACTATTGGACAAACAAGTGACATTGGACTCGTAACAATGTTCGACATATCACATTCAAATAATAGACAATAAAATCAACTATTGACTAACGTAATGTCTTTCGATATGTTGGTTCTTTTGGCTAAATATCTTTCAAATCACGACATGGACGCTCAAATGCAAAACGTAGAAGCACCAAACGTTCTCACCGTTGAAGATATATTTCCTAATGGCTATCCGATGAAGATAGGAAAGAACAACCTTCGTGTTGATTTTGATAGTCTCACCTGCTCAGAGTCTTCTTGCTTTATAGCTGTGGACATTCTGAAGAATCACCCTTATCCGAACATGTTCACCAATTCTGCTACAGTGCCGGAGATCTACATTCACCAGTTTTGGCATACAATTTGAAAGATCAAAGGTCAAAATGCTATAACGGTGACGCTCAACCACAAACAAGTCACCATCACACCGGCAGACTTAAGGGCCGTTCTTCTCATACCTGTCATCGAGCCAATCGAATACACTGCCACACCAACTTAAGAGGCTGTTCTGCAGTTCATGATCGACATTGGTTATGACGAAGCTTCAGGAATAATCACAAAGCATTCATACGTGGATCTTAAGAATATTCCTCAGCCATGGAGAACCCTCTACATTATCATCACCAAATCCATTTCTGGACGTGATAGTGGTTATGAGCATCCCAAGCTCATTGAACTACAGATCTTTTGGGCTTTGGTCAACATGAAACACATTGAAGTTGAAGCTCTGATATGGGGCGACATGATGTCATTCCTCGAAAAGCTTGGCTCCAAAATCCCATACATCAGATATACAAAACTGTTGATCCAAAAAGCTCTAGGGTATAATCCTGATATCCCCTTGAGAACCAATGACCCCAACAATCACTCCAAGTTGTATGAGCCTACACTCACAGTCAGATTTAAGGAATCTACAACAAAGAAACAGGGTGCAGTGTTTCCAGATCACCTTCTAAGTGATGCAGTCAAACAACTCTATTCATACAAAAGGTATCTGGTAGCGGTTGATGAAGGCAAAGTCGGTTTTCTTGATGAAAAATCCTCCGGTACACCTACTAGGAAAACAAGGAGAGGCAGTGCAAGAAGTGTTACAAGCACTAAGAGTCAAAGAAATTTCCCTAAGAGGAAACCTGCACTCAAAATGAAAATTCCCTCTAAGGAAGTTGTTCCTATTCCTATTCCCAAGTCTGAACTGCAACAAAAGCTACTGGATGAAAGTTCTGAGGAAACTGAATCAGACGAAGAGGTCACCTACTTTGAAACTGCAATTGATGACACTCCAACAGTAGCTAAGCCTCCCAGTCCCATAGCTGATAAAGGAAAAGGGAAAAGTCCTGTGCTTGAGCATGATAAGGAAAGTTCTGAAGAAGAACCAGTTGACGAGGAAAGAGAAAATCAAAAGAAGTTGAAGAACCTCAGACTCAAACACCTTGCCGATGAATTCGTAAAGGATCAAACTCGTGTCCCCGGAGGGTCAAGTGGTGGAACTCAAGCGGCACCAGTTTTCGATGCGGTTAATCAACCCGATAAGGGAACTGGTACCACCATCACCCACGAACAACAGCAAAGGCAGATTGAGGATTCCATCGACTTTGACATAAAGGAAACAGACACGGAAAAGACTGAGAAAACTTCTGGTGAAGATACTAAGGCTGATGAAACGGCTAAGTCTGGAAATGATGAAGCGATTATGATGATTTTCTTCTAGACATCCTCGCTCAAGGAGGAAACTTCTAAGCCACCTAAGGACCCTGAGCCACCTCACGTCTCCTCATCATCAGACTCGTCTTCTCATTCTTCACTTCCACCATCCAAAGTAACAACCAGATCCACATCTAAATCAGTGAAGAAACCAACAGACTCTTAGATATCCCGAGCTAAGACAAAGATTGTCAAAGCTATCAAGCAAGTCAAAAAGAAAGACGTGATCAACAAAAAGCTGAAATAACTTGCGGACAGAATCAACTTTCTTCAAGACGGGGATAAACGAAATGTTGAAAGAAAGGGAACAAATCCAGAAGTTTATCAAAGGAGATTTCCAAAAGAAATTGGAGAAGACGGCAAGAGAATATACTCACAAGTTTCTTCTCGACACTGTCCCTAGTGTGACAAGAGAAGTATTTTCCAGACAACTTACTCCAAATATCGTCGCATTGGTTAAACATATAATGGCCAAAGAATCTGATCTCTCTGAAACTGAGTTAATTGCTAAATTAGTGATGCAAATGTCAAAACGATCTGCAACTTTCACTTCGGATGAAGCTAAATTTTTTGAAGGTCTACTAGATTATCAACTCAGATCATCATGCAAGGAATCAGCAGACCAACCTAAACGACCAAGATATGACGATGATAAGGACAAGGACTCTGCACCTAAACGTCCAAAGAAGTCTAGTGAATCTTCCTCAATGCCACCACCAACCCAAAAGACTCCAACCGAAAGAAAATCTCCACCAAGTTCTACTACTGCTGATAAACCTCAGGACTCTGAGTTACCACCTCAGACAGAGAAAACCGATGATCACTTCGAGTACACTGGTGGTAACGATGAAGAGATACCTGAGCCCCAACAACAACAACAACCCACCTCTCCCGCTTCAACAAAGAAACCAGCATCCTCATCTAGGCCAAAGAAGAAGAAGAAGTCACCTAAGGCTGATGTCGTCTCATGGCTAGACGAAGATGACACCGAGTTTGAATGGTTCTCTACACTTGTTGATGCTACTCCCGCCCTAACTGATGATCAAGATATGGTTGAAGGTCGAACATTGGAGCATGCTAAGTTACTTCAAGAGAAGTTTCGGGTGAAGAAGATGACCAAGTCAGAATTAAAACGCATCAAGAATAAAGATTTTCAATTTCTCAAAGACAGCTCGGAAAGTGCTATCGAAGTTGAATACCATCTTGAAAACATAGCACGAGCTATGTCTAACAACATCGATTGGCTCAACCCTGAAGCTATCATTGACTTCACACGAAAAGAAAATGCTCCAGACTACACCGACTGGACCAGACCTCTACCAACGATTGGCCAACCAGATCAACCTAAGATTCCATTCCGCTACTTCTTCAACAATGACCTGGAATTTCTTCTACACGGTAGCGATGGTTCCCAGAAATACGCTACCTCACTTACACTTCCGTTCTGTCACCATATACTCCAAGTATAGCCATCGAGGAAAATGCTAACCACATGTTTGCCAACAACGTGGAACGGTATGACATCGATGTAATGTATGGGATTCATCATTGGCCTGAACGCCGAAGAATCTACTACAAAAGCTGCCAGGTTCGAAAGTCTAAACATGAAGTGTACAGTGATAAAGGGATCGTTGCTGTTAAGCATGTGGCTCTCTCGTCTAAATGGGACTACACTTTCCTCCAGAAAATCATGGTCAAAAGACAAGACGAAAGGGACTATGAGTTCTATGAAGCGGACTTTCAGAATTTGTCTCTCAACGACATTGAAGATCTGTATCTTGCCAAGGTACAGGGAAGAATGAGACAATTCTCGTGAAATCCAACGTGATTACATCAAGTCCTTGCTCATCTTCATCAGAAGCATAGTGATCCAAGAACGTGTAGAAGACTTGCAACTTGCGTTGAATCTTATCAGGACAGCGTCAACTTCACCGACCTCAGGCTAGAACTTCGGACATCAATCATCTTCCTCAATACACTCTTATCAGCAAACCGTTTGGAGTAGTCTACCGTAGTAAACTACATCGCAACTGCTTGATGGCGTGTAGAGATCTTCATAAGTTTGGAGATCACACACTGAAGAAAGTCAGGGACGGCTTAGCCTATCGGTTAAAGGCGATACAACAAGGCATTGGGTCACCGAAGAGATGGAATTCGGGAGAGACGGAATGTGAAGAGAATCATCACGCGGATTGATGAAAGGTTGTTTAGAAGGGATCAGTTCAGAACTTTGGAGAGCTTTGTAGGTGGTCGTTCCAGGATTACTCTCACAGGCTATCAACGCCCAGTTCGCATTCCTGGAGACATTGCTGGATTACCTGATTCCCCTGGTACCCCTTAAACTGTTTCATCTTCATATTGATTTGGATGTGTGATTATGCTATGAATATGGCTTGTGCACACATAACAGTGTACAACCCGTACTTGTAATGAAAGGACCCTGTGGTACTGTTAGGATTTGGAAAATCCAGTATTTAAGTGTCGGTCACCTCAAGTATATGTAATCGTTAGAAAGCTCGTAGTCATAGTTATTTTATGTTAAGTAGTAGTTAGTTTAGTAACACCGTGGAGGACGGACGGGTCTTTACCCATGTATGCTGATCCACAGCCGTTGTGTGGCGTTTTGTTGTAGTACTATAAATACTCTCTACCTCCCAAGGTAGAGAGTTGGAGCTCATAATAAGATTTTTCTTTCTCTCACTAATGTTCCCAAACCTCTAACTTTCTCTCTCTAAAACTCTTTTGTACGCCTACTTTGTTTGTGGTTTGATGTGTATGTGAAATCCAATATGTTACAATTGGTATCAAGAGCCATGGTTAGATCATCTCTTACATATCTTTGGATTTCTAGTGGTTTTTAGGTGGTTTTTGAGTTTGAAAAAGTTTAGTGGTTTTTGCATCATTTGGTTAATTTCTAGTGTTAAAGTTTGGATTTTGATTGTACTTTTGTGTTTATAATCATCACAAGTGTTTAGGTTTTGATTTAGAAGGCTTGAATCATCGTAGTTGGGTTGTTTTTGGATTGAAAAGTATGTTTTAAAGTTTTTCTCTAGTTAGCGACTTGAGCTACGGACTTCATTTCTTGGTAGCGACTTGGTTTGTAAAATTGTAGCGAGTTGTAGTGTGTTTTGGTAGCGACTTGGTGCTTAGCGACTTGTCTATTGAGACAAGCCGACAAACAGTACACTTAGTGGATTCTCCACTACGGGTAGCGACTTGGTGACGGTAGCGACTTGCTTTCAATTTTGATAGCGACTTGTTCTTTAAGTTTCGTAGCGACTTGGTGCTAGCGATTTGGACCTTAGCGAGTTGCTATTTAGCGACTTGATCTCATAGCGACTTGGTGCATAGCGACTTCTTTGTCAAAATTTGTAGCGACTTGGGAACTTAGCGACTTGCTTTGTCATTACTTAGCAACTTTGTACTTAGCGACTTGTTCAAGGATTCATAGCGACTTGGTTGACTTTTGTGTGTAATACGGTTTTCTCTTGGTTTAGTAAAATCCCGTGAAAGATTCTATTTCCTGGTTTAATCATTGAGTTATAAAATCCCGTGATTATCTGTCAACATGTCTACCAACGTACCTACAATCATCTCCACTGTTGCAGAGGATGTTCAAGCAGGGTTTGAATACGTCCACCCATGCTTGATAGAACTGACTATGACTCTTGGGCTCAAGAATCAGTTATGTGTCTTGGAAAGGAAAATGGGGTCAACATTCTCAAATCGATTGATGAAGGACCATATCTAGTTGAGACTACTAGAGACATAATTGATACAGCTAAAGATGGAACAATGATCTATGGAATAGACAAACCAAAGACGTATGATGAGCTCAATGATAAGGAGAAGAAGAGATTTGATGCGGATATCAGGGCTTCTAACATCATATTGCAAGGTCTTCCAAAAGACATCTATAAGCTTATCAATCACAACACTGAAGCCAAGGCTGTATGGGATAATGTCAAGATGCTTCTTTCTGGTTCTGAATTAACTATGGAAGACAGAGAATCCCAACTCTATGATGAATTTGAGGACTTTAAGATGAAACCAGATGAGAGTGTCTATGAGTACTATGTAAGATTCCATAAGCTTGTGAATGACATGAGAAACATCAGAATGACTATGCCAAACATTCAGTTGAACTCAAAGTTTGTGAACAACATGAATCCCGAATGGCATAAGTTTGTCACCTCTGTAAAGCTAACCAAAGGATTGAAGAATACAAACTATGAGCAACTCTATGCCTTCCTTCTTCAGAATGAGAGACATGCTATGTTTGAAAAAAGGATTCTTGATCAGTTCAAAACTAACCAGGGAGAGATAAGCTCATCAAATGATTCAACTGCTTTCTACTCAAACACTGGAATTACCACCAAAGCATCTCAAGTTATACCCATGGGTGTTGGCACTCACAAACTCATTCCTGATCCTAAGTTCAAACAAGCTGATGCTGATGCATCCTTTGGAAACTTCATTAGTCAACTAGCTCTCATGATCAGTCAAAACATGAACACTCTCCCACACACCAACAACAACCACAGAACAGCATCCAATCCACATAATCAAGCCACTGTCAGAAATGGGAAGGTTATGGTGCAGCCAGTTCAAGAAAGGCAGTACGATCAGAGAAGGGGTGGAGTAGGTGGAGGCTATGGTGGAAATCAGAATCGAGGAAGGATTGGAAATTAAGGACAAACTAAGCCTATCAAATGTTACAATTGTGGTGGTGAGGGACACATTGCAAGGAATTGCACATCTCCAAAACGTCATCAGAATGCTGAGTACTTCAGGGATAAGATGTTGCTAGTGCAAGCTCAGGATAATGAAGCAGCTTTGGATGAAGAGGAGTTCTTGTTTCTTCTTTGAAGGGAATGCCAAGACTTATGATGCTGATGTTGATGGACAGCCAATTCAGGAGATAGGTCATAATCATCAGAATGCCTTTCAAGTTGCTGATTGTGATGCATTTGATTCTGATGTAGATGATGAACCTATTGCTCAAACAATCTTCATGGCTAGCATCTCACCTATGGTTTCTCCAAAAGTTTCTCCACCACAACAAACTGGTCCATCCAAAGACAAGATAATCTCAGAGGTATTAAAACTATATGATGATGTTGATGAGCGAAAAATGCATAATGAAGTACAATCTCTTGAGACTTATGAATCAGATATTGATGATGTGGGTAATAGCAATGTTGTCTCATATGATCAATATGTGAAGCAAAATGAAAGTGAGATTGTACCAAGTAATGCATCTTCTGCAGTCAATAATGACTATGTCTTTGATGAATTCAGTGCATGTGCCCCTGATGACTCTGTTGTCTCTAAACTAAATGCCTATAAAGAACGTGTTGCTATTTATGAACAACGTGCTAAATTTGAGTTGACCACCCGTGAGCAGGAAATGGATGACCAAATGCGTACAATTATTAGAAAAAGTAATTTTAGAGAAGAAGTATTAAAACAAGAGTTAAATTCCTTACAAGAAAAGCTTTCTAAAACTGCTAAGCAAAAACAAGAACTTCAAGAAAATGTGAAAATTCTTAAGCAAGAATTTAATGCTAAGGAATCAAAACTTTTGAAAGATTTTTCTAATCTGAAAACTTTGAAAAACAATCTTGAAAACAAGTTGTACATACAAGGGAACACCATTCAGACTTGCCCATGATCACTAAGCATAGAGTCTTAAGCGATAAGCATAGCATTCCCCTTGGTGAGGAACCAAATCCAGAGGTCATTAAAAAGGCTAGAAATGCTCATAAGGTACTTTATGATGGCAATGAAATCCTTAAACCTAGACAGAAACCTAGTTGCGCTGAGTGCACTAAGGAAGATAAGAAATCAGATGAAGTCACTAGGGAAAAGATGAACAAGAAACTAGATGATCCTAAATGTAAAGTGAAGAAAATAACTATCACACCCCATGATTACAAGAAGGAGAATTGGATTTCCTTGAACAAGCCTCAGACGTTGTTAACACCCGAACAAGTGTTCTGGGAAAAGGATTTAGATAAGCAAAAAGCAGAGAATCTTGTTGTAACAACCCCCCCCCCCCCTTTAGGAAAATGCCTTCAGCAACTGTGTATCCTCCCAATACACCAATGCATTTAGTTCCTAGGACTATTGCCACTAAAAGCAAGACCTTAATCAGTCAATATGTTATTTTTCAACTATTTGTTGATTTTGAGAAAACTTGTAAGAAAAGGATCACACCCACTGGTATAACTGAAGGGGAAAGGGGTTTTGAGCAAACAAAAGAATGTTATTTAACTGAAGTCATGCCTTTCTTTAAACAACTAAAAGATCATTTTGAAAGTCTTAAAAAGGGAATGAATTTAGATATTAAAGAAATGGAAAAGGAATTTGATGCAATGATTGTTGAGGTTAGTGACTATGAGCGAGAATTAAAATATAATGAGATTGAGAGGAAGAACTTGCATACACTGAATGAGAATCTGATTTCTGAATGTATTGCTCAAGATGTGTTTTTCACTGCTACAAATTGTTCCATTAATGCTTCTCAATTTCATGAATTATCTGTTGCTCTGAAAGTCTCCCATGATCGTGTCATTGAGCTTGAAAAGATTAATTCTAAATTAAATGAGAAAATTGAACTGGATGATCACGACAATTTGGTTAAACATTTTTCTAAACTAGAGGTTGAGCATTTTAATTTACAACTAAAATATCAACATCTTAAAGAAAATGTCAAAACTTCAAATATCAAGACATCCTCAGATGCTCCAGAGTTTGATGTAGTTTTTCAAATAAACAAACGTGATGAACAGATTCAAGCTCATTGTAACACGATCAGAAAGTTGAAAGCCCAAATCTCTCAATTAAAGGGTGAAAAGAACAATGTGACTGGCTCCCAAATGCCTCCTCCTTTAGATTCTCATAATTCTCAAACGTTTCATCTTCAAAACTTAGTAAATGCATTACAAAAGGAAAAAGAGAGTTTTCTAGAAGAAAATGAAAAGGTTAAACGTCATTTCAATGAGTTATTTGAATCAATAAAGGTCACTCGTAACAAAAATAACGAACAAATAGCTTCATTGCAAAAGGAAATTGAGAATCTGAAGAGCCAAGTAAAAGGGAAAATGCCAATGACCAATGGGGAGAATGATGGATCAAAGGTACCTGTTTGTAATAAATATGCTTTGTCTGTGAAATATGTTCCTCCTCATCTTAGGAAAAATAAACTTGCAATTCAAACATATTTCTCATCCCTTAAGGATTGTCTAGAATGTCTCCGTGAGATTGTTGAAGAGGACAAGTTAGAGAAACCACTTGATAATGCAATTGGGCATGCATGCTTATATGCCAAACGATCTCAAGAAATTCTAGAATGCTTAATCACAATATGCCCTAAGTCCTTAGGTGAGAGAGTTAATCCTTTGATTCCGTGTTCTATGCCTAGTGCCAAGTATGAAATCCATTCGATGCCCAATGTTATGAATGTGAACTGCAGTATACCTTCAAGTAGTTCAAATCTCAACACCTTTAGTGCTAAGAAAGCGAACTCTAGTGTGCCTTCTAGGAGTACAAATCCCAGCACTTCTGGTGTTAAGAAAGTGAATTTCAGTGTGCCTGCAAATAGCTCAAATCACAGTTTTAAGAAAGTGAACACTAATGTGCCTTCTAGGATTTCAGATCCTTGCACATCTAGTTCAGGAATGCAAAAATTAGGTCAACCAACTAATGTTCCCATTCCCTCTGAGGGTAATCAATGACATTAAAGCGAGCAGGTCAAAGTCTCAAGACAATACAAGGAATGATAGGACCTTGCAAGCTAAGAATGTGCATTGGAAGAGAGTAGAAGACCAATCTAGGAACTTTAAGTTTGAGTTGAATAAAACGAATCGTGTTGATTCTAGTATTAGCCATAGGCATACTGTAATTAATTTGAATTCTGATACTATTTGCAAACCTTGTAATGATGTCTGCTTGAATTCTGTTACTAATCATGAATGTGGTGTGAATGCTTTGTCTAATATTGTCAAATCCCCAGTTAATCTTATTAATGCAAAATATCATGCTAAGAAGGCAACAAGGCAAAGGCGTAAGAAAGTTAGAAAACAATGGAAGCCCACAGGAAGAACATTTAGTAAGATAGGTTATCAATGGATACCTGTTGGCCATAAAGTTAATCAGGGCAACGCCTACTACTAGAAAATGGATGCCTACTTGTAGAACTATTCCCTTAAGAAGTGAACATACTTTGAATAGGTCAAATACGGACACTAGTACTTCATCTATTCATAATGATTCCATTGCCTCAATTTCTGATATGAATGTTTCTATTTCTGATGTGGGTGTTCCAATCACTTTACTAACCAAATGGAACCCATTCTTGCATGGGGATCCCAATTATCCAGTTATCCATTCTTGTGTGTGTTCAACTGCAGATCGTTCAAATCGTTCTGTGGTACCTGGACTCAGGCTGTTCCAAGCATATGACTCGAGACCGGTCGCGGCTCATGAACTTCGTGAGCAAATTCATCGGGACAGTTAGATTCGGGAACGATCATTTCGGTGCAATTATGGGTTATGGAGATTATATTGTTGGTAAAAGTGTTATCTCTAGGGTATATTATGTGGAAGGTCTTGGTCATAATCTGTTCTCTGTTGGTCAATTATGCGATTCTTATCTAGAAGTAGCCTTCAGAAAACATACTTGTTTCGTTAGAGAACTAGATGGTAAGGAACTTTTAAGAGGAACACGTGGTTCAAATCTATACACCATCTCTATCGAAGATATGATGAAGTTTTCTCCAATCTGCTTGTTGTCAAAGGCTTCTAAAACAAAGTCATGGTTATGGCATCGTCGTCTCAATCACTTGAACTTCGGCACCATCAATCATCTCTACAGAAAGGACCTAGTTGTAGGTTTACCTAGACTTAAGTATGAAAAGGATCATCTTTGTTCACCATGCCAATTGGGAAAAAGCAAGAAGTATGCCCATAAACCCAAACCTACAAACTCAGTTACAGAAGTTCTTCATACAATTCACATGGACTTATGTGGACCCATGAGAGTGGAGAATATCTTTGGGAAGAAATATGTATTAGTTGTGGTTGATGATTTCTCTAGATTCACTTGGGTAAAGTTCTTAAGGACAAAGGATGAAACTCGGATATCATCATCAAACTCATCAAGCAGTGCGGGTTCGATCTTAACAAAATGGTCGAGAATCATCGAACAGACAATGGAACTTAGTTTGTTAACAAACAACTTAGTGAGTTTTATGAAAGTATTGGAATCAGTCATCAAAGAAGTGTTCCACGAACTCCTCAACGGAACGGTGTAGTTGAAAGACGAAATCGAACTCTTGTGGAAGCCGCAAGGACAATGCTGATTTACTCAAAGGTTCCAATGTTTCTATGGGGTGAAGCCATCGCCACTGCATGCTACACCCAAAATCGATCCCTGATTCACACTGCTCATGGAAAAACTCCATATGAACTTGTCCACAACAGAAAACCTAATTTCTCATTCCTTCGTGTGTTTGGTGCATTGTGTTACCCAACTAAAGATGGTCAAGACTTAGGTAAACTAAGAGCAAAGCGATATTGGATTTTTGTTGGTTATGCACCAAACAAGAAAGGATACCGAATCTACAACAAGAGAACCTGAAACATCATGGAAACAATTCACGTTACGTTTGATGAGTGACGGTCAAATGGGCTCTGGACAATCGGTTCGGACCCACTTCAAAACAGTCCCATTGGTTCATCCCTTGTACTAAACTCCTCACCAGCAACTCCATATGTACCTCCCTCAGAAGATGATTTAAAGAAACTGTTTGATCCAATGTTTGATGAACAATTTGAGCCAAGTAACAATGATATGTCAATCCCATCAACAGAGGCTGCTTCTATCCATGTCAATGAAATTAACCCTTCGACCTCTATGTCATTAAGCCAAGAAGCGCCTTCTGCTGATCAATCTTTTTCATCAACAAATCTTCAATCATCAAGTGTACATCATGGAAATGATTCTGATTCATAGGATGAAGTTAATCCCTTTGCTACTCCCAAAGATGCTCCATTTGAAAACATATTTGCTCCTGAATCTTCATCAGAACCATCTTCCTCAGGAGACATCGACTCTGCTACTTCAGTCCCTCAACAACAGCCACATGAACACCTCAGAAAATGGACTCACGATCATCCATTAGACAACATCATTGGAAATCCCTCTCGTCCAGTATCCACACGGAAACAACTTGCAACCGATGCCTTATGGTGCTTCTTCAACTCCGTACTCTCTAAGATCGAACCAAAAGATGTTAAAACCGCCATGAATGAAGACAGCTGGTTCAATGCCATGCAAGAAGAAATTCATGAGTTTGATCGACTTGATGTATGGGAATTAGTACCTGCTCCAGATTGTGCTATGATCATTGCTCTAAAATGGATCTTCAAAGTGAAACTTGATGAGCATGGTGATGTGTTAAAGAACAAGGCTCATTTGGTTGCTAAAGGATACCGTCAAGAGGAGGGTATTGACTTTGAAGAATCTTTTGCTCCTGTTGCTCGTATCAAGGAAATCAGAATCTTCTTGGCTAATGTAGCTAGCAAGAACATGATAGTCTATCAGATGGATATAAAGACGGCATTTCTGAACGGAGATCTTAAAGAAGTCATCTACGTCAGCCAACCTGAAGGCTTTGTGAATCTAGAGCATCCTACTCATGTTTATCATTTAAAGAAGGCTCTTTACGGTTTAAAGCAAGCTCCAAGGGCATGGTATGATACACTATCAAAGTTTCTTCTATCAACCAGATTCAGCAAAGGAGCAGTTGATCCGACATTGTTCACCAGAAAGTCAGGAAAACATTTAATTCACGTTCTAATTTATGTTGATGATATCATCTTTGCCTCGACTGACCCCAATGAGTGTGACCGTTTTTCAAATGAAATGGGTTCTAAATTTCAAATGTCAATGATGGGACAAATGTCATTTTTCTTAGGATTACAAATTTCACAAAGTCTCGGAGGCATTTTCATAAATCAATCTAAATATGCAAATGAGATTTTAAAGAAATTTGGATTTGTATCATGTGACACCGTTGACACTCCCATGATTGAACGTACTAAGCTGGATGAGGACCACTCAGGGATCATGGTAGATCAAACGAAATATCGTAGCATGATTGGATCCCTGATGTACCTCACAGCTAGCAGACCAGACATCTTGTTTCTTGTGTGCATGTGTTCTAGATATCAGGCTAATCCTACTAAAAGGCACCTTGAAGCGGTTAAATGGGTCTTTAGGTATCTCCAAGGAACCATCAATATGGGACTATGGTACCCGAAGGACACCGGTATGTCACTAACAGTCTATGCAGATGCTGATCATGCAGGATGTCAAGATACACGTCGAAGTACATCAGGAGGTGCTCAGTTTTTGGGTGATAAGCTTGTGAGTTAGTCTTCAAAGAAGCAAATGAGTACTTCTATTTCCTCTACAGAGGCTGAATACATAGCCATGTCATCTTGGTGCGCTCAAATCCTTTGGATGAGATCACAATTATCTGACAATGGATTTGAATTCAACAAAATCCCTCTGTATTGTGATAATAAAAGTGCTATTGCTCTCTCATGCAACAACGTTCAACACTCTAGAGCAAAGCATATCGACATCCGACATCATTTCATCAGGGAGCAAGTGGAAAACGGTGTGGTGGAACTCTATTTTGTAAAGTCAGAATACCAGTTAGCAGACATCTTCACCAAAGTTCTTCCAAGAGAACGTTTTGAGTTTATTCTTCCACGACTTGGATTGAAAAGCCTTCAACCAGAAACACTCAAATGTCTTCAGGAGGAAGACGAGGAGTAAAGGTCTTTCCTTCATCTATATTTTGTATATATTTATCCAAAAAGCAAAATACAAAATTACAAAACCTTCAAAAAATCAAATTGAAAAATATAAAACTTTCAAAATCCATAAAAATGTGAAAAATTCAAAAAATCCTCAAAAATATTGTCATTTTGTCATGCTTTTCTCGATTCGATAATATCTACGGTCTTAATGCTGTCATTCAAAGAATGATACGGGACTTTAGATGTTGTTCGAATGTTCTTAAAAAAAATAAATAAATAAAAAAATGGGAGAAAGAGAAACAATGGTTTATTGTCATTTCAGGCAGTAACCCGCTTTTCAAAGAAAGAACAGAGCCATGCTTTATCTTGTTTTTCAAATCTCATGCTCTGATTCTATAAAAACAATTTCTTACTATCTAATGAAAACTAATTGCTTTGAAAAATTACTCGGACTCTATTTTTGAAAATCATCTGTACCTAAAGGTTGTCAAAAAAATATCTATCTCTCAATCAAAATCTTATGTCATTGATTGAGGGGGAGAATGATTTTTCAATTAAATCAAAAAGTGTATTTTTCAAACAATGGTACCAGACCTTGGTTACTACTATGTTTTCAAAAGATATTCAAGCATGTTTAATCTTTGGAGTCTAAAGTCTCAAAATTCGATCCTTATCAGTTAAAACGTTTTCATAATCAAGTCAAAATTCTCCTTAAAAGCTTTCAAAATCAATTTAAATCTACAGAGATCACAAATCTCAAATGATTTGATAATTGTGATCGGGGGAGAATTTGTGATTTAAATTGAATTTAAACTGATAATTTGATAAATGGTTTTATAAGGATGTACATGCTCCCCTCCCCGCATGTGACAAACGATTTCAAATTCTCCATGCACATGTTGAGGGGGAGCATCTATTTTAAACCTCAAATATTTGAAACGTGATCAATGTCCAGGTTCCCTCTTGTATGTGCAAAACTCTTTCAAACCTCAAGGCATATATTGAGGGGGAGCAAGCTTATGAAAACCTCATCCTTCCCTAATATGCTTTATCTACGTGTTTTGATCAGGGAAGTGATGTTGATATCTTTTAGAATATGGTAATCAAAGAAGTTAATTCTTTCTCTTGCCTCCGTGTGCAAAACGATTTCATACACTTGATGCACATGTTGAGGGGGAGCTCTTGTTCTAAAAATATCAAAAACAATTCAGGTACAAAATGCTTTGATAATATATCATAAGTATCTGGATTGATTTTCAAATGGTTTTCAATTGGTTCCTATGGCAGATGAACAATTCCAAAAAGACCGACCAACTTTACATTATGTATGGTGATATAAGGACGATAAGGTTAGGAATGTGTTCCCATGATCCGCCAGAACCGGAGGGATCTACCCAGGGACAATCTACTAGATAGTGTAGAAGTCCTTAGGTATATTGAAAAAAAAAAGATAAGGAGAAAAATGAGTTATGGGAAGAGTGCAGACTGAGACTGAGCTAGTACTGGAATAAAACCAACAAGGTGCTAGTTATGAAGTCTCGGTAAGCACTGAAGGGGTTGAAGAATGAAAAAGAATTGAATAAGAAAAGGGTGAAAACAAATAGCCCTCCAATTATTCAACCTTAGGGCAGAAACCGGGTTCAATTCATATGCTACTGATGGTAACATCAGTATTGAAGACAAGACGTCATGGACCCAGTGACGCACTGCACTAAAACTTCCCAAACTACTCAAGTTCCTCTTAAAAGGGCTTGTTTCATTCTCACGCGGAACCGACATTATCTATCGACTTTCTCTTAGAGATTGTTGATATTAAAGAAGGAGACCCTCTCCCTAGTCTCCGATATAGGATCCAAATATGCACAAATTGAGTCTAAAGCCACGAGATCATCTTTAAATCTCATTAGGACACTTTCAATGAAGACTCTCTTTTCACACAATGTGGAAAGAGAGATTATATCTTATGAGTCCTACGCAGTATCCTTGTGGTATTGCCAGAACATCTGAGTGATATGCTAACATACTCACAATGAAGATGGAAAGCCTTCTGGAGCCAACGTCAAACAAGCTCCTGGTGGGTGGCATGTGAGATCTATCCAATAGATCAACCATGTGACAACTGAACAGAAACAATGGGGCGATTCAATATTTTGAATCAATCCTGGTTCAGGTTACGGATTGACGGATACCTTTGAAAAACCGTTCGTTTGCTCAAAAACTCTTTTCCTTAGCACATCGACCGTGTACGAATATTTCAAAATAAAAGGTGTTTATGATTGATAATTGATTTTCATTAAAACCTTCGTTGTATTGCAAAAACAATTTCTATTGAGCGATACACGATTGGGTTTCAAATCTCTTTTCATCAATCAGTGAATCTCTATTCGCTGGTTCACTCACTCCGTGTTGTCTTCTTTGAGACGTTCCGGTTTGAGAACAGCTAGAGCAGCTTTGAAACCCTGTCAAGGAAATTCTTCAGAATATTACCTGATCCCAGGCAGTACTTGTACTGATCAATGGGGAACCGTGGGTCGTGTACCTCAATTCAACGAAAGTGATCAAAGACACTTTCGTGTGTTTTGTTGCTAACTGTTGTATGCAGGTACCCCGACGTTTGCAGTGATCAGAATCAGCGGTCAATCCATAGCTTCATGCTCACACAACACATTCATATCTAAAGAAATCATGATTAGTGCATCAATGACTCGAATATTTTCACTCCATGCTTCGCTACGCTGCTGCAATATCATGAATCAACTAAAGCTTCCGCTACTTTAATAAGAAGAAATCATGATCCAGAATGTGAGCATGTCGGTCCAAATGTCACAACATCACATAATACCAACACCACAAAGGAAGAGTCAGAGATTTAATGTTGCTGATGATCTCAAAGCTGGCTCAAAACTCAGTATCACGTGGATCAGTTAAAGACCTCCACTCAGATTATCCAAAACATGCATAAATAAAGAATCAAAGACTACGAGCTACAGAACAAGAATCCAAGAACAATCTCAATGTAATATCTGTTTGTTTTCTATGAAATTTAATGTATGTTTGAGGTGACCTCCCTTAGGGGGAGATTGTTAGGATTTGGAAAATCCAGTAGTTAAAGTGTCGGTCACCTCAAGTATATGTAATCGTTAGAAAGCTCGTAGTCATAGTTATTTTATGTTAAGTAGTAGTTAGTTTAGTAACACCGTGGAGGACGGACGGGCCTTTACCCACTGTATGCCTGATCTACAGCCCGTTGTGTGGCATTTTATTGTAGTATTATAAATACTCTCTACCTCCCAAGGTAGAGAGTTGTAGCTCATAATAAGATTTTTCTTTCTCTCACTAAAGTTCCCAAACCTCTAACTTTCTCTCTCTAAAACTCTTGTGTACGCCTACTTTGTTTGTGGTTTGATGTGTATGTGAAATCCAATATGTTACAGGTACGCTTCAGTGCCACAATCCTATAAAAGGAGCGAAAGCTTTTTACTTTTGAGTAAAACTTATCAAAACTTTTATTTTTCAAAGTTTTGCTCAAAAGAACAACTACTTCCCCTTATGATTTTCAAAACCTCAAAAGTTTATATCACTTGTTGAGGGGGAGTATTTGTCAACCAAAATATTTGTTCACAAAATTGTTCTTCGTAGAAATCTTCCCACAAAACTCAAAATGGTCATATTCCATATCAAAATTTCATCAAAAATAACATTTATATGCCATTTTTGAGGGGGAGAAAAATTATGTGATAAAAAATAACATTCGAAATCAAAGCACATAGATCTTCGATATCATTTCATAAAGGACCACGTGGAACAGGGTACTGTTGAATTATACTTTGTGGGTACTGAATACCAATTGGCAGATCTCCTCATCAAAGCCTTAGCTCCTGCTAGGTTTAATGAGTTGGTCCACCGGATTGGTATGCGGTGTTTGACTCAAGTGGAACTGGATGAACTCTTAAAACATTCTTAAAACCAGTCAAACACCAAAACCTCTTTTGTAAATATTTTTCAAAAACAAAATACAAAAATATAAAATCAGATAAAACAACAAAAATATTCTTCTATCTATATTTCTTTTAACATGGCAAGTACAAACCTTTCGTCAACACTTTATTCCTTCAAAATTCAGTATTTTCTCAATCAAGTGTTGAGGGGGAGAAAGCAAATATTTTTCGGTTTCATAAAACCTTGTACTTGAATGTTACCTTATCACGGTTGTTTCTTTAATATTGGTGGTCACATTTCTGGTTTACTGACACTCCTCGGACTAAAATTAACAAAATTTCATTATTTTTTAAGTCGAGGGGGAGTGTCATCAAGTTTATTTTTAAAATATTCTTTGTTTGGTAACCAAAATGGAAGTCATAGGCGTTGGATGAAAATGGTTAAGGTGGAGGGACTAAAGATGTCAAATGTTCAAACTATTTTTAAACAAAAACACCTCCACCAACTTCTCTTTTACATTTACTACTTACATTAAATATCTCAACCACCATCATCCTACGCGTAAAAAACAACTCACAAATCCGTGTTTTTATCTCAAATTTGTAAGTGTTTCTGTGTTTGTAACAAGATTTTAAACAAAGGTGTTGATTCATTTTAAAAACTAACGGTTAAATCTTTACTTATGAATGATTTGGTGTTCTACGCATAAGCGTATGAACACCTAATCAAGTGTGAGTGTTTGTGATTAAAATGGTTGTGTCAAAATGTTTGTATAATATCTATGATACCATTTTTATCCTCAAAACTCACCTAGATACATGAATTGAATGATTTTCGAAAACTAGGGTTTATGCATGAAATTGGGTATTTTCAGATGTGAACGTTTCTGGCTCATTGGTTGCTTGAAAGATGTTGTTTACATGTTTAATTGATTGTATCTAGGCTTTGAATTTACCCAGAAACACTAATCGCATGAAAATTGAAGATTAGGGTTTATGTTCTTAAGTATTTGGGTATTTTTGATTCGCTTTGATTCTGATGTTTAAACTTGGATAGAACAACTCAATATGCTTCCTATACATCCCAAAAAAACTTTGGTGCAATTCCTATGGCTAGAACACTTACTCGTAGAAATTGAACTTTAGGGTTTAGGTTTACGCGTAAACCAGTTCTACGCATAACAGCTTGTATGAGTATTCATGATTTGATTTGAAAAGGAATGAATGTATATGTTAATCTTGGTAATATGGTGACTTTATTTCAGGTTTCTACGCGTTAATAACTCAGAATCAAGGTTACTTGCCATGTACGCATAAGGATCACCTTACGCGTAGCATGTTATGCGTAAGAGTAATCTTACGCGTAACGTTTAGCCGTAAGGTTCTACATTGGGGGCTACGCGTATCCTGTGAAGGATATGCGTAAACAGTAACCTCTACGCATAATGTTGACTCTTACGAGTAAGCCTTACGCGTAAGGTTCCATATACGCTTACGCGTAAGCTCTACGCATAAGGCCCTCTTTTCCTACGCGTAAGATAAGAACCTACGCATAAGCTTACGTTTTCGCGGATAATCACTCCTGTTTACGCATAAGCTTGCCATTTCTACGCCTAAGCCTTGCTTTTAACCTTAATTATGAATTGTTACACGTGCAAACTTGTAAATAAATAAATCATAACACCACGAAACCAATAATGTCACCAATAAGCTTAAACGTTTAATAAGTTGTAAAATATAAGTGAAAACTTGGACTTTAAAAGTTAACCAACTCATGAAACGTATCACGACGTCTTTGGACTATTGGACAAACAAGTGACATTGGACTCGTAACAATCTTTGA
Source organism: Chrysanthemum makinoi (assembly GCA_910596185.1). Taxonomy (NCBI): domain Eukaryota; kingdom Viridiplantae; phylum Streptophyta; class Magnoliopsida; order Asterales; family Asteraceae; genus Chrysanthemum; species Chrysanthemum makinoi. The sequence goes on from OU343220.1 coordinate 127,980,083, forward strand.
CATATCACATTCAAATAATAGACAATAAAATCGACTGTTGACTAACGTAATGTCTTTCGATATGTTGGTTCTTTTGGCTAAATATCTTTCAGATCACGACATGGACGCTCAAATGCAAAACGTAGAAGCACCAAACGTTCTCACCGTTGAATATATCTTTCCTAATGGCTATCTGATGAAGATAGGAAAGAACAACCTTCGTGTTGATTTTGATAGTCTCACCTGCTTAGAGTCTTCTTGCTTAATAGTTGTGGACATTCGGAAGAATCACCCTTATCAGAACATGCTCACCAATTCTGCTACAGTGTCGGAGATCTACATTCACCAGTTTTGGCATACAATGTGAAAGATCAAAGGTCAAAATGCTGTAACGGTGACGCTCAACCACAAACAAGTCACCATCACACCGGCAGACTTAAGGGTCGTTCTTCTCATACATGTCATCGAGCCAACCGAATACACTGCCACACCAACTGAAGAGGCTGTTCTGCAGTTTATGATCGACATTGGTTATGACGAAGCTTCAGGAATAATCACAAAGCATTCATACGTGGATCTTAAGAATATTCCTCAGCCATGGAGAACCCTCTATATTATCATCACCAAATCCATTTCTGGACGTGATAGTGGTTATGAGCATCCCAAGCTCCTTGAACTACAGATCTTTTGGGCTTTGGTCAACATGAAACACATTGAAGTTGAAGCTCGGATATGGAACGACATGATGTAATTCCTCAAAAAGCTTGGCTCCAAAATCCCATACATCAGATATACAAAACTGTTGATCCAAAGAGCTCTAGGGTATAATCCTGATATCCCCTTGAGAACCAATGACCCCAACAATCACTCCATGTTGTATGAGTCTACACTCATAGTCAGATTTAAGGAATCTACAACAAAGAAACAGGGTGCAGTGTTGCCAGATCACCTTCTAACTGATGCAGTCAAACAACTCTATTCATACAAAAGGTATCTGGTAGCGGTTGATGAAGGGAAAGTCGGTTTTCTTGATGAAAAATCCTCCGGTACACCTACTAGGAAAACAAGGAGAGGCAGTGCAGGAAGTGTTACAAGCACTGAGAGTCAAAGAAAGTTCCCTAAGAGGAAACCTGCAATCAAAAGGAAAATTCCCTCTAAGGAAGCTGTTCCTATTCCTATTCCCAAGTCTGAACCGCAACAAAAGCTACCGGATAAAAGTTCTGAGGAAACTGAATCAGACGAAGAGGTCACCTACTCTGAAACTACAATTGATGACACTCCAACAGTAGCTAAGCCTCCCAGTCCAATAGCTGATAAAGGAAAAGGGAAAACTCATGTGCTTGAGCATGATAATGAAAGTTCTGAAGAAGAACAAGTTGACGAGGAAAGAGAATATCAAAAGAAGTTGAAGAACCTCAGACTCAAACACCTTGCCGATGAATTCGTAAAGGATCAAACTCGTGTCCCCGGAGGGTCAAGTGGTGGAACTCAAGCGGCACCAGTTTTCGATGCGGTTAATCAACCCGATAAGGGAACTGGTACCACCATCACCCACGAACAACAACAAAGGCAGATTGAGGATTCCATCGACTTTGACATAAAGGAAACAGACACGGAAAAGACTGAGAAAACTTCTGGTGAAGATACTAAGGCTGATGAAACGGCTAAGTCTGGAAATGATGAAGAAACTGATTATGATGATTTTCTTCTAGACAGTCCCGCACGCTCCAAGGAGGAAACTTCTGAGCCACCTAAGGACCCTGAGCCACCTCACGTCTCCTCATCATCAGACTCGTCTTCTCATTCTTCACTTCCACCATCCAAAGTAACAACCAGATCCACATCTAAATCAGTGAAGAAACCAACAGACTCTTAGATATCCCGAGCTAAGACAAAGATTGTCAAAGCTATCAAGCAAGTCAAAAAGAAAGACGTGATCAACAAAAAGCTGAAATAACTTGCTGACAGAATCAACTTTCTTCAAGACGGGGATAAACGAGATGTTGAAAGAAAGGGAACAAATCCAGAAGTTTATCAAAGGAGATTTCCAAAAGAAATTAGAGAAGACGGCAAGAGAATATACTCACAAGTTTCTTCTCGACACTGTCCCTAGTGTGACAAGAGAAGTATTTTCCAGACAACTTACTCCAAATATCGTCGCATTGGTTAAACATATAATGGCCAAAGAATCTGATCTCTCTGAAACTGAGTTAATTGCTAAATTAGTGATGCAAATGTCAAAAAGATCTGCAACTTTCACTTCGGATGAAGCTAAATTTTTTGAAGGTCTACTAGATTATGAACTCAGATTATCATGCAAGGAATCAGCAGACCAACCTAAACGACCAAGAGATGACAATGATAAGGACAAGGACTCTGTACCTAAACGCCCCAAGAAGTCTGGTGAATCTTCCTCAATGCCACCACCAACCCAAAAAACTCCAACCGAAAGAAAATCTCCACCAAGTTCTGCTGCTGCTGATAAACCTCAGGACTCTGAGTTACCACCTCAGACAGAGAAAACCGATGATCACTTCGAGTACACTGGTGGTAACGATGAAGAGATACCTAAGCCCCAACAACAACAACAACCCACCTCTCCCGCTTCAACAAAGAAACCAGCATCCTCATCTAGGCCAAAGAACAAGAAGAAGTCACCTAAGGCTGATGTCGTCTCATGGCTAGACGAAGATGACACCGAGTTTGAATGGTTCTCTACACTTGTTGATGCTACTCCCGCCCTAACTGATGATCAAGATATGGTTGAAGGTCGAACATTGGAGCATGCTAAGTTACTTCAAGAGAAGTTTCGGTTGAAGAAGATGACCAAGTCAGAATTAAAACGCATCAAGAATGAAGCTTTTCAATTTCTCAAAGACAGCTCGGAAAGTGCTATCGAAGTTGAATACCATCTTGAAAACATAGCACGAGCTATGTCTAACAACATCGATTGGCTCAACCACGAAGCTAACATTGACTTCACACGAAAGAAAATGCTCCATACTACACCGATGGACCAGGACCTCTACCAATGATTGGCTAACCAGATCAACCTAAGATTCCATTCCGCTACTTCTTCAACAATGACCTGGAATTTCTTCTACACGGTAGCGATGGTTCCAAGAAATACGCTACCTCACTTACACTTCCGTTCCCGGCAGCCATATACTCCAACTGTATAGCCATCGAGGAAAAGGCTAACCACATGTTTGCCAACAGCGTGGAACGGTATGACATCGATGTAATGTATGGGATTCATCATTGGCCTGAACGCCGAATAATCTACTACAAAAGCTGCCAGGTTCGAAAGTCTAAACATGAAGTGTACAGTGATAAAGGGATCGTTGCTGTTAAGCATGTGGCTCTCTCGTCTAAATGGGACTACACTTTCCTCCAGAAAATCGTGGTCAAAAGACAAGACGAAAGGGACTATGAGTTCTATGAAGCAGACTTTCAGAATTTGTCTCTCAACGACATTGAAGATCTGTATCTTGCCAAGGTACAGGGAAGAATGAGACAATTCTTGACTGAAATCCAACGTGAATACATCAAGTCCTTGCTCATCTTCATCAGAAGCATAGTGATCCAAGAACGTGTAGAAGACTTGCAACTTGCCGTTGAATCTTATCAGACACGCGTCAACTTCACCAGACCTCAGCTAGAACTTCCTGACATCAATCATCTTCCTCAATACACTCTCATCAGCAAACCGTTTGGAGTAGTCTACCGTAGTAAACTACATCGCAACTGCTTGATGACGTGTAGAGATCTTCATAAGTTTGGAGATCACACACTGAAGAAAGTCAGGGACGGCTTAGCTTATCGGTTAAAGGCGATACAACAAGGCATTGGGTCACCGAAGAGATGGAATTCTCGGAGAGGCGGAATGTGAAGAGAATCATCACGCGGATTGATGAAAGGTTGTTCAGAAGGGATCAGTTCAGAACTTTGGAGAGCTTTGTAGGTGGTCGTTCCAGGATTACTCTCACAGGCTATCAACGCCCAGTTCGCATTCCTGGAGACATTGCTAGATTACCTGATTCCCCTGGTACCCCTTAAACTGTTTCATCTTCATATTGATTTGGATGTGTGATTATGTTACGAATATGGCTTGTGCAGACATAACAGTGTACAACCCCGTACTCGTAATGAAAGGACCCTGTGGTACGCTTCAGTGCCACAATCCTATAAAAGGAGCGAAAGCTTCTTACGTTTAAGTTAAACTTATCAAAACTTTCATTTTTCAAAGTTTTGCTCAAAAGAACAACTACTTCCCCTTATGATTTTCAAAACCTCAAAAGTTTATATCACTTGTTGAGGGGGAGTATTTGTCAACCAAAATATTTGTTCACAAAATTATTCTTCGTAGAAATCTTCCCACAAAACTCAAAATGGTCATATTCCATATCAAAATATCATCAAAAATAACATCTATATGCCATTTTTTAGGGGGAGAAAAATTATGTGATAAGAAATATGTTGTGAAATTGCAAATGAATCTTTGTGCTACAGAGTTAACCAATGAATTGACGATATCATAAATGTTAGTAACTTGAAAAGACTTGTCCGGACGGGTAATAATTTCAAGCTAGTTCGCTAGTGATGTAAACGTGTCTCGCAAAGGACTTGTCCGAGTAGAATGTACCATTCGAGAAACTCTTGGTAGACATGAACTTTGACGAGTTTGACAACCTTTCGAGGCTTGTCCACACCTTCAAGATAGTTATTAGAGCTAGTTGTCACCTAAAAGCTGACAATGTAACTCTTTAACTATGCAACGTAACCGTGTCTCGCGGGGGATTGTCTATCTTGAGTTGATCAATTCAAAAAGTACACGCTCCTCCCTCACAATGCAAATTTCTGTCAAAACACTTAAGCATGTGTGGAGGGGGAGTATTTCTGCAAAATAAAACTCTCGAAGTGTTTCAAAATGTTTCTTATTCATAAACACTTTGAGAAATTTTTCAAGAAATCAGTTTTGTGGCAATGGAGTTATAAGGTGATTAAGGTTAGGAATAACCATCCTATGATCCGCCAGATCACTACCAATAGTTAGAATTAGAATTCCTTAGGTATGATTATAAAAAAAAAAGAGAAAATGAGAATCGGAGAAAGAAGGAGTTGAAGAATTAAAAAGAAAAGCAAAGAAAAGGGTGAAAAGAAATAGCCCTCCAGATTATTCAACTTAGGGCAGACACCGGGTTCAATTCATATGCTACTGGTTGTCACTTGATGACACCGGTATTGAAGATCAAAGTCGTCATGGACCCAGTGACGCATGCACTAAACCTTCTAAGCTACTCAAGTTTATCTCAACAGAAACTTGTTTCATTCTCACAGGGAACCCTACGTAAACTATCAACTTTCTCTTAGAGATTGCTGGTATTGAAGAAGGAGACCCTCTCCCTAGTCTATGCTCAGGAAAACCAAAGCGCACTATTGAGTCTAGAGCCACGAGATTCATCAAAAGATCTCTTAGGTACACTTGACATTTCATCACCTGTCGTTCAACAATAAGGACGCAAGTGATACATTATCGTGTCCTTCACAGATCTTAGCAATCTGTCGAGAACATTTATGATAGGTTCACACAATTGTGATCCTCAGTGATTGAATGGAAACTCCTGCCAGGGTCAACGTCAAACATCCCTGACAGCAGGTCACTTCGGTAACTCCCCGTGGATTACGCTTAGTGTGTCTCAAATGGTCTACAGTCGTGAGGTGATGCTTCGGTGTACCTCAGCGACTCATCTGAACTATAGGTGTACTTCGGTACATCGCGTTATCCACTTGTGGGACTCCAGTTCAGGAACAACCTTTGTGAGAATTAGAGTTGTGTTTTCACACTATGCTGTTAACACTCTCGAAGTTCAAACTTGTAAGTCTCTGGAATCCGCTTGTCACTAACCGATTTTTATGTTTTTCTTCTTATGGAAGCTCTGGAGCGGACTGATCGTGCAAATTCTTCACATGCTCATACCAACATCATCACTAATGGAAGTTCTCTCAAAAGGCAACACAAAAGTCAGAATGATTCTTCGTCAAGTCAAAGAATCTACAAAGTTTAAAGACTAAGAGAACTTCATCAGTACTGAAATCCAACGTCAAAGAGCGTGTGAGCATGTTGAAGAAAGACGTGGAGACACTGGAGCAACGAAGCAGACCTGATGCAGACAACAACAACATACTATCACTACCATCACAAAGAACAAAGATCAAAGAACAAAGAAAATGATGATGTCAAAGCAGAACACTTCAAAGGAAACAATTTCTCTACACTGGGGAGATTGTTCAAATCAAGACACTTCTTCTCACAATAAAGAAGAATGTCAGAAGACGTCAAAGCTACTATTACATCTACACCTACAATGTTTATCACTCTTTCATTCATCACCAACACTTAGGGGGAGATTGTTGGAATCACTCCTAAACCTTAATTCAAGTGTTAGTGATTCATATGTAATAGTTAGCTTAATATGGCCTTTATGTTTGTTATTAAGCTAAGGCTTATGTAGAAGGCCCATAAGCCTTGTCCCAAGCCCATAAGAAGGGAAGGAGTCTAGATGTGTTGCCCTAGCTCCTTGCCCTATAAATACTCTTGTAAACCTTCTATTGAAGGTTGGTTGTTCAATTCATTTCACTTCATTCGCATAACTATTCTTATTTCATACGCATAGTGTTTTGTTTAGTTCAACCGATCATCTTGTCTTTCTTTCTTACATATTGAGGCTTGTGTTACTAATATGGGATGTGTGAGAAGTAGTAGGGATGTAGTTGTGTAAGAAAATGATGACTATTACCCAAGAACACATGTGAAGTGAAGAGAATGTGGTAAAGAATGAAGAAGATTGAAATAAGTGAGGTGGCCAATTTCAAGATCACATATGTGGTAATTAGATTATTGTGGGGAAGCATAATAGTGTTTGGTGGCTTTGTATGGAATGAGGAAACACATGAGAATGTAGAAGATTGTGTTGTGGTGTAGGGGACAAAGGTACAAGGATGTGTAATATTTGAGGTAGATATGTAAAAACATACAAAGCAGGGTTTATAGTTCAAGAACTTAAATTTAAATATTGAAATTTCATAATCCTTAGTTATCCCAAAATTAAATTATTTTCTAATTATCTTGATACAAGTAAGTTGAGTACTTTGCATCAAGGTAAAAAAATATCTCATAATTGAGAAAATTGTATTTACGCAAAGTGACTTCGACTTAAATGACCAATGATGGAGTAAACCCATTACATGATTAGAAAAGACGAACCTATGGATTATGGTCACTTGAATACTTTCATACATAGCATCTCGCCACTTAGGGTCATTTAAAGTAAGAGATGAAGATTTGAGAAGAGGGGAAACATGAGAGGTGTGAAGAGTGAGACGGTTAGTGGGCTTAACAGTACCAACTTGTGCTCGTGTAACAATGGGATGAGTTCGATTTGGGTTTAGAGGTGGTATAACTAGTGTAGGAGTCGGGTTGTGAGATTGGGTCGGGGAGATAACTGGTGCAGATGTAGAGCCGTGATTATGAGTTGTGGGGGTAAGTGGTGTAGGTGTTGGGTCACGAGTTTCGACTGGAGAGTTATGAGTATTCGGTTGAGTAAATGGTCCATACATATGGATAGGTGTGCTGGTGTTGGGTTATAAATGTGGGCTAGTTGTTGGTTGGTCAGTAGTGGTATTATTAGGAGGGGTAACATTGGACTGATGAATTAAGTGTTGGGTGATTGGTGATAGTGAAACGTCAAGGAAGTCATAAACTAGAGGAGAGGTCGTAGATATAGAGACATAAGGGAATTGATTTTCATCAAAGGTTACATGTAGGGAGAGAATAAAATTATTTATGGAGAGGTCAAGACAACGAAAGCCTCGATGGTATGCGGGGTATCCCAAAAAGATGCATGGTGTAGCTCTTAGGACAAGTTTGTGAGGGGAATGTAAATGCGGGTAATAAAGGCATCCAAATATATGAAGATGAGAGTAATTGGGTGATTTTTTAAACAATTTGGGTTTAAATTTGTATTGTCAATGATGGAAGAAGGTTAAGTAGGTAGACAACAATGTGAAGAGCCTCTACCCAAAATGAAGGTGGAAGGTTTGCTTGGAAAAGCAATGTACGTATCATATTATTGATTGTACGTATCATGTGTTCGGATTTGCCATTTTTTTGTAAGGTTTTCTGGCAAGAGAAATGAATTTGAATGCCATGTTTGTCAAATAAGTTGAGAAGTTGGGTGTTATCAAATTCACCACAATGGTCACATTGAAACGTAGCGATATCTGTTTTAAATTGATTATTAACATATGAACCAAAATGCACAAAATTTTGGAACACCTCAGACTTGTTACGAAGAGGATAAATCCACAGGTAATGGGATAAATGATCTAAAAAGATAACATAATACTTAAAACCACTACTATTAACAATTGGAGATGTCCAAATATCAGAATGTATAATTTCAGAACAACTAGAAACGTGAGAGTTTGAACTAGAAAAGGATGGCGTACATGTTTACCAAGTTGACATGCATGGCAAACATGAGACGACTTCTCTTTATTACATGAAATAAAATTACGAGAGACAAGAGATCGAAGCACATCCTCGCCTGGGTGACCGATCCAGTGGTGCCATGTTGTGGGACTGATGGGAAGCAAAGCACTGGGAGGAGATGATGGATTTGTGACTGGATAGAGATCGCCCGAACTGTCACATCTGAGAAGTATATGGCGAGTCAATAAATCCTTCACATAAAAACCCACAGAAAAACCAAAAGCATCAAATTCAATAGTGCAATTATTGTCCCTCGTAAACTGACGAACAAAAATGATATTTTTAATGATGATAGGAGTAACAAGAACATTATGAAGGTGTAAAAGGCGATGCAAAGTGGGTAAGATGTTATGGCCCGTGCTGGTAACGGGTTTAGATTTCCCATCACCAACACGAACAAATGGATATGTTAGGTCACTAGATTTACAACACAAGCTTACAAGAAAGAGATAAAGGCGATTGAACAATATTAAACACACACACACACGATATACTTAGCCGGTTACGCGTAGGTGAGAGTGAAAGAGAAATATTGAACAACCAACCCTCAAGTGAGGGTTATTACATAGTATTTATAGGCAAGGAGCTAGGGCAACACTCCTACTCCTTCCCTTTTCCTTATTGGACATGGGCCTAAGCTTATGGGCCTTCTACATAAGCATGACCTTAAACAAACATAAAGGCCATAATAAGCTACCTATTACATATGAGAAGCTAACACTTGAATTAAGGTTTAGGAGTGATTCCAACAATCTCCCCCTCAAGTGTTGGTGATGAAAAACGGTGAAGGCGTTGATGTAATAGTAGCTTTGACGTCTTCTGTCATTCTTCTTTCTTGTGAGAAGGAATGCCTTGATTCGAACAATCTCCCCAATGTAGAGAGATAGTTTACTTTGAACAGTTATGCTTTGATGTCATCTTTAACTTTGTTCTTTGATCTTCGTTCTTTTTGATGAAAGTGATAGTATGTTGTTGTCTGCATCAAGTCTGCCTCAGGTCTGCTTCGCTGCTTCAGTGTCTCCACGTCTTTCTCCAACATGCTCACACACTCTTTAACGTTGGATTACGGTACTGATGAAGTTCTTTAAGTCTTTAACTTTGTAGATTCTTTGATTTGACGAAGAATCATTATGACTGTTGTGTTGCTTTTGGATAGAACTTCCATTAGTGATGATGTTGGCGTGAGCATGAGAAGAATTAGCACGATCATTCCGCTCCGGAGCTTCCATAAGAAGAAAACATTAAAGCGGTTAGTAATAAGCGGATTCCGGCACTTACAAGTTTGAACTTCGAGAGTGTTAAGCATAGTGTGAAACCACAACTCTAATTCTTACAAAGGCCGTTCTGAATCGAGTCCCACAAGTGATATAACACGATGTACCGAAGTACACCTACGATTCAGATGAGTCGCTGAGGTACACCGAAGCATCACCTCACTACTTTAGACCGTTTGAGACCACTAAGCGCAATCCACGGGGAGTTGCCGAAGCGACCTGCTGTTAGGGCTGTTTGATGTTGACCCCGGCAGGAGTTTCCATTCAATCACCGAGGATCACAAATGTGAACCTCTCATAAATGTTCTCGACAGATTGCTAAGATCTGTGAAGGACTCGATAATGTACCACTGAAATTATTATTGTTGAATGTCAAGTGATGAAATGTCAAGTGTACCTAAGAGATCTTTTGATGAATCTCGTGGCTCTAGACTCAATTGTGAGTTTTGGTTTTCCTGAGCGGAGACTAGGGAGAGGGTCTCCTTCTTCAATATCAGCAATCTCCAAGAGAAAGCCGATAGATTATGCAAGGTTCCTTGTGAGAATGAAACAAGCTTCTGTTGAGAGAAACTTGAGTGGCTTAAGAAGGTTTAGTGCATGCATCACTGGGTCCATGACGACTTTTAATCTTCAATACCGGTATCATCTAGTGACAACCAGTAGCATATCAATTGAACCCGGTGTATGCCCTAAGTTGAATAATCTGGAGGGCTATTTCTTTTCACCCTTTTCTTTGAATTTCTTTTTAATTCTTCTACTCCTTCTTTCTCCGATTCTCAATTCTCCTTTTTATAATCATACATAAGGACTTCTAAATTCAAACTATTTGTGGTCTCCTTGGGTAGATCCATCCGGCTCTGGTGGATCATAGGACAGTTATTCCTAACCTTAGTCACCTTATAACTTCATGACTAACCTATGTTGCCATTAAAACCACTGTTGTGAAAAATCTCTCAAAGTGTTTGTGAATGAAAAACATTTTAGTACCACTGTTGAGATAAGATTTTGCATAAATACTCCCCCTCCACATGTGCTTAAGAGTTTTAATGGTTAAAATGCACAGTGAGGAAAGAGCGCACATTTTGAATTGATTCACTCAAGATAGACAATCCCCCGCGAGACACGGTTACATTGCGTAGTTAAAGAGTTACATTGTCAGCTTTTAGGTGACAACTAGCTCTAATAACTACCTTGAAGGTGTAGACAATCCTCGAAAGGTTGTCAAACCCGTCGGAGTTCATGTCTACCAAGAGTTTCTCGAATGGTACATTCTACTCAGACAAGTCCTTTGCGAGACACGTTTACATCACTAGCGAACTAGCTTGAAATTATTACCCGTCCGGACAAGTCTTTTCGAGTTACTAGCAATTAAGAGCTCATCAATTCATGGGTTAAAGTCTTTTTACACGAGAGTTCATATAGCAAAACACAACATATTTCTTATCACTTATTTTTCTCCCCCTCAAAAATGGCATATAAAATGTTATTTTTGAAAAGTTGAGAATAAATATGACCATTTCGAGTGTTGCGGGAAGAATGACCACTGTGAACAATTAGTGAAAAAAGTTTTAAGTCAAGTACTCCCCCTCAACAAGTGATATAAACGGTTGAGGTTTTGAAAATATAAGGGAAAGTACTTGTTCTTTTGAGCAAAACCTTGAAAAGTGAAAGGTTTGATAGGTTTTACTCAAAAGTAAGAAGCTTTCGCTCCTTATATAAGGATTGTGGCACTGAAGCGTACCACGGGGTCCTTTATTTACAAGTACGGGTTGTACACTGTTATGTGTGCACAAGCCATTGACATAAATAGATCATACATCCAAATTTATAATGAAAGAAGCAGTTCAAGGGGTACCAGGTAGTCCAGAGATGTCGCCAGGAGTGTGAATCGGGCGTTGAAAGCCGATGATGTTTCTCCTGGGTCGACCACCAACATAGCTTTCCGCCTCTGAATGATCCCTTCTATACAACCGTTCATCAATCATGGTGATGATCCTCTTCACCTCCCTTCGATCCTGAGAATTCCATCGCTTAGGAGACCCAATCTTTTGGTGTATATCCTTCAACCGGTAAGCCAATCCGTCCCTAACCATCTTCAAAGTGTGATCTCCAAACTTATGAAGATCTCTGCACGCCATCAAGCAATTTCTTTGAAGTTCACTGCGGTAAACGACGAAAGGTTTGCGATGAGCGTATATTGTGGAAGCTGGTTGATGCGGGTAGATCAAGCCGCGTGGAGTGAAGTTGACACGGTCTGATAAGATTCAACTGCCAATTGGAGATCTTCTACACGTTCTTTGATAACTATGCGTCTGATGAAGATGAGCACCGACTTGATGAATTCACGTTGTACTTCAGTGGAGAATTGTCTCATACGACCCGGTACTTTGGCAAGGTACATGTCTTCGATGTCGTTGATAGACAAATTCTCAAAGTCAGACTTCGAAAATGCATAATCCCTTTCATCTTGTCGTTTGACCACGATATTCTTTAGGAAGGTGTAGTCCCACTTAGATGAAAGATCAACGTGTTTGATGGCAACGATACTTTTAGAACTAAATACTGCATGTTGAGACTTCAACCTGGCAGCTTCGTAGTAGATTCTTCGGCGTCGGCCAATGATGAATCCCATACAGTGCATCTCGGTCGTATGCTTCCACTTTGTTAGAGAACAAGTGATTAGCTCTTTCCTCGATAGCTATACAGCTTTGAGTATTCGGCTTCTGGGAATGGAAGTGTCAGAGATGTAGCATACTTCCTTGAACCATCGCCACCATGAAGAAGAAATTCCAGGTCTTTGTTGAAGAAATGTCGAAAGGAATTCTAGGCTCATCTGGTTGGCCGATCGTTGGTAGTGGTTTAGACCAGTTGGTGTAATAAGGAGGGTTGTCCCGCCGTAAGTCGATGTTTGCTTTCGGTTGAGGCAATCCATGTTATTAGACATAGCTCGAGCAATGTTATCAAGGTGATATTCGACCTCGATGGCACTTTCTGAGCTATCTTTCCACAAGTTGAAAAGCTTCATTCTTGATTCGCCGCAACTCAGATTTCGTCATCTTCTTTATGTGGAACTTTTCTTGCAGAATTTTAGCATGCTCCAAAGTATTTCCGTCTACCAGATCTTGACCTTCTTCAGGGTAGGGAGTTGAGTTAACAAGTGTAGAGAACCATTCAAATTCCTCTGTTTTATCGTCATCTAGCCATGATACGACGTCAGTCTGAGGTGTCTTCTTCTTCTTTTTCGAAGTCCTAGATGATGATTTTGGTTTCTGTACTTGTTTGGGAGAGGTGGGTTGTTGTAGGGGCTCATGGTGTTGTTTATCGTCACCACCCATATACTCAAAGTAATCACCGGTTTTTTGAGTCGAGGGTGGTGTCTCAGAATCATGAGGTTTATATGTAGAAGAACGAGGAGGGGACCTTTGTTGAGTAGGAGGCCGTTGGGGAGGAGGTGGCATGGAAGATGATTCACCAGAATTCTTTTGTCGTTTAGCTTCATCATTCTTATCCTTATCCTTATCTTCATCGTCTCTAGGACGTTTGGACCTTTCTTCTTCGACTCTGCATGCTTCTTGGAGTTGGTAGTCCAACAATGCTTGAAACAGCTTTCCTTCATCAGAAGTAAATGTCCCAGATTGTTTAGACATTTTTGTGACAAGCTTGGCCACCAATTCATTATCCAAGAAAACTACAGGATCAGATGGATTGATTGTCACGGTTAAGGGTGTAGATCTTATAGTTTGCTTGGCTATCTGCATAAGATTCGGATATAGTTGTTTGGTAAACATCTCCTTAGTGACTTTAGGAACGATATCCAGAAGGTACTTGTGAGTGTAGCCTTCGATCATTCGGTCCATTTTCCCTTGTAGATCATCCTCGCATGAGCTTCTGACATACTCCTTTCATTCTCATCTTGTCATTCTCAACATGTAGATATTGTATTTGGTCAGCAAACCAATTCAGTTTTCTGTAGAGCATGTCCTTCTTTCTGACTTGTTGGACAGCTTTAACGATTCGATTCTTAGATTGAGAGATCCAAGATGGAGTTGGCTTTCTTGATCGGATGATGATTTGGTTGATTTCTTTGATGGTGGTGGTGAAGAGTGAGAAGAAGAATCGGATGATGATGAGATGTGAGGAGACTCCGGGTCCTTTGGTGGTTCAGAAGTTTCTTCCTTTGATCGTGGAGGACTATCTAGAAGAAACGTATCATACTCAACATCTTCTTCATTGCCAGTCTTAGCTTGTTCATCAGCTTTGGCTTTGGCCGCGCTTCTTCATCGCTTTTACCTTCTAGCTTCTCGATTCTGGTTCTTCAAAATCAAACTCAAGAGTATCTTCAACACGTGTTTGTTGTTGTACCAAAGTGGTGGCACCAGATCCCTTATCGAGTTGATTAACCGCATCGGATGGTGAAGGTTGAGCTGCACCACTTGACCTCCGGCCACCCATTTGTTCTTGAGCAAATTGTTTTGCAACGTGTTGAAGTCGAACAAATTTGAACTTCTTCCCAGTATGATTTATCCAGGTTGCTCTTCATCACTTTCAAAGCTTTCATCATATGGCACAAGTACAGGAGTCTTTCCTTTGCCATGTTCAGCTATTGGACTAGGAGGTTTTGGTACTGATGGAGTGTCATCCTTTGCGCTTCAGAGTAGTGGACCTCCTCGTCCGATTGTGTATCTTCATAGCTTTCGTCTAGTAGCTTTCTTTGTGGTTCAGGTGTAGGAATAGGACAGCTTCCTTGAGGGAACTTTCTTCTTTGGAGTAGGTTTCCTCTTTGGGACCTTCCTTGACTCTCAGTGCTTCTGCACTTCCGAACTTCCTCTTCGGTTCTCCGGTAGGAGTTCCGAAGGCTTTTCATCGAGATGACCAACTTTGCCTTCTCGCATCTTGCTACTTGATACCTTTTATATGTTTCAAGCTTTTTGATTTCATTTGTCAGAAGGTGATCAGGCAAAGACGCACCTTGTTTCTTTGTTGTCGATTCCTTGATTCGATAGAAAGGATAGGTTCAGTCAACATGTCATGATTGTCAGGGTCATTAAGCCTCTTGGGAATATCAGGATTAAGCCCAAGTGCTCTCTGGATCAAAAGCTTTGTGTATCTGACATAGGGAATTTTTGAGCCAAGCTTCTTGTGAAATGACATCATGTCATCCCATATCAGTGCTTCGATTTCAATGTCCTTCTTATTGATCAATGACCAGAAGACTTGCAGTTCCATGAGCTTGGGATGCTCATAGCCACTGTCACGACCAGAGACAGACTTAGTGATGATGATGTAGAGTGTTCTCCACGGTTGAGGAATGTTCTTAAGCTCCACGTGAGAGTGCTTGTTAATAATTCTTGACGCTTCATCATAGCCAATATCAAGTAGAAATTGCAGAACTGTCTCTTCAGTAGGTGTGGCAAAGAAGTCAGTAGGCACGATGTCGGAATGATAAGTAGAGCCCGTAAGTGCAGGAGTGATAGTGACTTGTTTGTGATTAAGTGTCATCATTGCACGACTTTGACCTTGATCCTCTGCATTGAATTCCAAAATTGTTGAATGTAGATTCGAATCTGTAGCGAGTGTGAGAGCATGTTCTGGTAGGTATGATTCCTTAGAATATCCACAGCAATGAGACAAGAAGATTCTGAGCATGTGAGGGTTTCAAAGTCAACCCTAAGGTTGTTCTTTCCAATCTTTCTAGGATAGCCATTGGGAAGATATCGCAATTGTGAGAACTTCGTGCATCCACATTCATTTGAACAACCATGTCGTGATCTGAAATAACATTAGCCAAAAGAACCAACATATCGAAAGACATAATGTTAGTCAA
The DNA here is from genome assembly GCA_910596185.1 of Chrysanthemum makinoi. NCBI lineage: Eukaryota > Viridiplantae > Streptophyta > Magnoliopsida > Asterales > Asteraceae > Chrysanthemum > Chrysanthemum makinoi. Next base: position 127,995,714 of record OU343220.1, read on the forward strand.
CGAAGGTTTTTATTGTCTAGTTATTGAATGTACAGGGTCAATGATTGTTACGAGTCCTAAGTCACTTGTTTGTCCAATAGTCCAATGACGTCGTGAAATGTTTCGTGAGTTAGTTAACTTTAAGTTTTAAAGTTTATGTTATCACTTATTGTTCACAACATATCAAACGTTTAAGTTTATTAGTGACATTATTGGATTCGTGACGATATGATTAGTTTATTTACAAGTTTGTACACGTAACAATTCAAAATGAAGGTCAATCCGGCTTAGGCGTAGAAATGATAAAGTTAGCGTAAACGAAGAGATATATGCGTAAAAAGCTTATGCGTAGGACCCTTACTTACGCGTAAGAAATGTTACGCGTAGGAAAAAGGAACCTTAAGCGTAGGGCTTACGCGTAGGCGTATATAAGACCTTACGCGTAAGGCTTACTCGTAAGAGTAGACCTTATGCGTAGAGTCACTGTTTACGCATATCCTTCACAGGATACGCGTAGTCCCATTGTAGAACCTTACGCGTAATAGTTACGCGTAGGATTTCTCTTACGCGTAACTTTCTACGCGTAAGGTGATCCTTATGCGTAGAGATTCAAATGACCTTGATTCTGAATTTTAAGCGTAGCAAGCCGGAAATAAAGTCATCAAATCAGCAATCTTAACATGCATAGTCATATTAAACAGATTACGATATGAAAAACATGTTAACCATTTTACGCGTAGAAACACATACGCATAAGATTTCTAACCATGGAAATTGCACCAAACTTTTTCTGGTAGGTCTTAGGTGTTGTGAGAGTCTAATAACCAAGTTTTAACATCCAATTCGTGGTGAATCAAAAATACCCAAACTCAAGAACATTAAACCCTAATTTCTAATTCTGACTTAATTAGTGTTTCTGGGTTGTTATAGGGCCTGGATAACATTAATTCAACATGATATAAACATCACACAACAATCTTTTTGACCAAAAACCTTCACATTTGAAAACACCCAATTCGACTCAAGAACCCTAATTTTGAAAAACCATCATTTTGTGTTTCTGGGTGGATTTTGAGGATAACAATAGTATTCTTGATGTTAAAGAACCGTTTTGACCCATTTATCTTAACCTCAAACACATAAGTATGATCATGTGTTCTACGCGTATGCGTAGAACACAAATCAACCATACACGTGATTTTAACGTTGGATTCGTTGAAAATCAAAACCAATGTTTAAAACATGTTACAAACAAAAAACACTTACAAATTGATGATCAATACGGATTTCTTGAATGAATTCTATGCGTAGGATTAGTTGGTTAGGAGTAATAAATGTGAAGTGAAATGTTAGGTGAAAGAGTTTTATTAAAATGACTTTCAACTTTTGGCAGTTTTGGTCCCTCCACCTTTTCCTTTTTCATACAAAGCCATTTAACTTCCATTTTGGTTACCAAACGAAGATTTTAAGAAAGAAACTTTGACGACACTCCCCCTCGACTTAATAAATGATGAAAGGTTATAAATTTTAGTCCGAGGAGTGTCAGTTTAACCAGAAAAGTTTACCACCATTGATAAAAGAAACAACCGGGATATGACAACATGCAAGTACACGGATGATTTGAAACGGTTAAGTATTAATTTTCTCCCCCTCAACACTTGATCGGAAAAATACTGAATTTTAAAAGATTATAGTGTTGACGGAAGAAATGTACTTGCAATGTTGAAAGAAAATAGATAGAAGAATATTTTTGTTGTTTTATCAGATTTTATATTTTTGTATTTTGTTTTTGAAGAATATTTACAAAAGAAATTTTGGTGTTTGACAGGTTTTTAAGACTGTTTTAGGAGGTCATCCAATTCCTCTTGAGTCAAACACCTCATACCAATCCGGTGGACCAACTCATTAAACCTAGCGGTAGGCAAGGCTTTGGTGAGAAGATCTTCCAATTGGTATTATGTACCCACAAAATATAATTCAACAATACCCTGTTCCACGTGATCCTTGATGAAATGATATCGAAGATCGATGTGCTTTGATTTTGAATGTTGAACTGAGTTGCACGAGATCGCAATGGCACTCGATTGTCGCAGTACATCGGGATTCTGTCAAATACGTAACCATAGTCTTTGAGTTGTGTTCTCATCCAAATGACTTGAGCACAACACGCGACATGGCTACATATTCGCTTCGTTGAGGACAGCGATGTACAACCCTGCTTCTTCGATTGCCATGACACCAGTTTATCACCAAGAAATTGTAAAGCTCCTGAAGTACTTTTCCGTGAGTCTAAGCATCCCGCGTGGTCAGCGTCTGAAAAAGCGATTAGTTCAAAACCAGAATCCTTCGGATACCAGATCCCCAAGTTAATGGTTCCCTTTATGTATCGGAGGATTCTTTTAGCCTCGGAGAGGTGGGTTTCAGTTGGTCGCGACTGATAACGAGAGCAAAGATATACGGCAAAGACAATATCAGGTCGGCTAGCTGTTAGATACATGAGAGACCCAATAATACTACGGTATTTTGTAGGGTCCACAATTTCCCATGTAAATCAGCGTCTAGCTTCTTGGTATGAGCCATTGGTGTGGCATAGGTGTCACAGGTTTTCATTCCAAATTTGTTTAACAATTCAAGGGCATATTTGGATTGACTCAAGAAAATACCACGGGTGATTGATGAACTTGCAGTCCTAGAAAGAACGTAAGTTCACCCATCATGGACATTTCAAAATTTTTCTTCATTAGTTTTGCAAAAGCGATTGAGAACTTTTTATGTGTAGACCCAAAAATGATGTCATCCACGTAAATTTGAACAATTAAGATATGTGCCCCGTGATATTGTATGAAAAGAGTTGGGTCAACCGAACCTTTGGTGAAATTATTGGCAATGAGGAAAGATGATAGCTTATCGTACCATGCCCGAGGAGCTTGTTTGAGACCATAGAGGGCTTTGTTCAGTTTGTAGACATGGTTCGGGAACTCAGGATCAACGAATCCTTCTGGTTGGCTGACATAAACCGTTTCTTTAAGTTGCCCATTGAGAAACGCAGTTTTGACATCCATCTGAAAGACCGTCATATTCATATGAGCCGCGAACGCTAGAAATATCCGAACAGCCTCAAGACGAGCAACCGAAGCAAAAGATTCTTCAAAGTCTATTCCTCTTCCCGACGATAACCCTTAGCCACCGTGACGTGACTTATTTCGGATAACATTTCCTTCAATCCAATTTGTTTTTCCAAATCCATTTGAGACCAATGACGTACCCTCGTTGGTCTTTCAACCAGTTCCCATACTTCAAGACCTTTGAATTGGTTGAGTTCTTCTTGCATGGATTCAATCCAGTTGTCTTTTGTCATTGCGTCTTTGATGTTTTTAGGTTCGATTGGCAGACAGGGAGTGCATAAATGCAATGTTCACCATCTGAGTGAAGGCGTTGTCTTGTAACGACTGGTTGATTCGGGTTGCCAATAATATTTTCCAGAGGATGGTCTTTGTCCATCTATGTGTGGAGGGTTGATGTTGGTATACATTGTGCAGATTCGGAGGATTCAAATGGTTTGTTGAAGATTCCGCGACATCTGGTGCAGCAATCTCATTAGCAAACGGGTTAAAGAACGCATTTGGATCAAAATCTGCAGGTGGGGGTACTTCATTCAGAATATCATCACCTGGTTCATCATTGTTGGAAGCGGTTTGTTCAACTTTTGTGTTGGAGTCAACTGGTGGTGCTTCTTCAACCGTAGTTGTTGTAGCAAATGTATCAGGTATAAGAGTATTATCAGGTTGAGCAATGGAAACAAATGGATACACCTGGAGCACGCTCATCAATATCGCCACTGAACTGGAGCAAATAACCTTTCCATTTGTTGACGAGTAAGTCGGGGCTTTGTTCATGATGATGGGGTTTGAGGAAAGTTTAAGCGGTTGTGTCCGGGTTCCAAGCTGTTATACTCAGAAGCCATCTCCGTGAGTTCATCAAAATGAGCATGAATCGGTTCCATAACCTCCTTTGTTCGACGATTCCAGATTCGGAAACCTTTAGAATTATCACAATATCCTATAAAGACTCCAATGTCAGCTTTGGCTTTGAGCTTTCCAAAGTCATCACGATCATTATTCGAATAGCAAAGAGATCCAAATACATGAAAGTGTTTGAGATTTAGTTTTCTGTTGTGGACAAGCTCAAAAGGTGTTTTGTTGTATGCGTTTGTAATCATAGAACGGTTTTGAGTATAGCATGCAGAGATACAGCTTCTGCCCATAAGTAATCTGGAAGTTTAGCATTGATTAACATTGTTCTTGCAGCTTCCACTAACGCTCGGTTTCGTCTTTCAACAACTCCGTTTTGTTTCGTGTACGTGGCAATAGATGTCCGATGCGTCAATTCCCACTTTCTCATAAAATTCACGAAGAGTTTGATTAACAAATTCAGTTCCTCTATCTGTCGATTAGTCGAACGGTGTTACGTAGCTGAACTTGTATTTTCGTGAGAAAGGTGATGATCATCTGTGGAGCTTGATCTTTGCTTCAAAGAAAGTAGACCCAAGTCCAGCGTGAATAGTCATCAACAATTACTAAGATGTAGCGTTTGCCATTGATCGTTTGCACGCGCATCGGGCCACACAAATCCATGTGAAGAAGATGAAGCACATGGTGAGAGCTGTGTTCCACCTTTGAAGGAAAATGAGCACGAGTGCTTTTGCCTTGTTCACAAGCTGAGCAAAGGTGATCTTTAGAATACCGAAACCGTGGGAGTCCTTCAACTAGTTTGTGTCGAGCAAGGTTGGTGATGGTTTGAAAGTTTAGATGTGAGAGACGACGGTGCCATAGCCAGGATTTTGTTGATGTTTCCTTTGAAAGTAAGCAGATGGGAGAAGAAGCAACCATGTCTTGCATAGAGATAGTGTAAAGACTTGAATTACGCGAGCCGACATAAGGTCGTTTTCTTGTAGATCACTTAATGAAACAAGTTTTCTCCCTGAAAGCAACCTCCAAATCTCCATCACAGAACCGACCCATCGAAAACAGATTGTGACCGAGGCCTTCCACATAATAAACCCCGCTAATTTCGATGTTCCCATTGATATAGTCTCCGTAGCCCATGATAGCTGCGAAGTGATCATTCCTAACCGACAGTGCCAATGAACTTTACAATAAAGTTTGATAACAGTTTAAGATTGCCTGTCATGTGTCGGGAACATCCGCTATCAACAATCCAGAGAATGATCGTCACACATGCATTACACGAGCGACAGATGGAATAGAAGTAGATGTGGAACCCGAAATGTTAGAGGGTTCCGTAGCAGCTATAGTAGATATACACACATCAATAGCTTTAGGTATCCACTTAAATCCTAGTGTGTTATATATCCATTTCTGCCATCTCCAACTAGTATTTGCTTTAGTCTTAGTGAATGCACTAGGTGGTACTACATTCCTAGGAGGTGAAACTGGAGCTACAGGGACAGCAAAGCATTTCTTAGAATCTAAAGAGGGCGGTCTACCAAGCACAGACTTAGAAAGATTAGTGGGCCTAGAGGTATTCCGGTTCTTAGGATTCCTTAAACGAGAGATGATAGCTTTAGCAACACATTTATCATGACAATCAGAATTCATACTTTTACGACAAATAACACAAGGTGCATCGATGAATATCAAAAGTATTTAACGGTTTAGCATTCGTTACATCACTATTTCTATTACATTTGCCAGACGCAATATCTATAGTGGAAGCAACGTGAGTCTTATTCATAGTCCTAGGGTGTTCTTCTACTTTAGCATTCCTTATTGATCTTTTCTTAGGTCGCAACTTCCTATTCTTCAATGTAGTGCTCCTAGGCTGTGAAGTGCGGACGTTTGGAAAAGACGCAACTATTCCTGCTTTTAGAGAAGGAGGCACGTTAGCAACTTGTGATATGGAAGTAGTGATTCTAGGTTCATGATTACTAAGTGTTACCGGGCTATTCTCTTAATCACTGTAGGCGGAAGTTGTTCATACTTTCCTAACATTTCTCTTAACTTGAAGATAGTGTGAATCGATCTTGATTTTCATCGAACATTTCCAGCAATATGCATAACTTCTTTAGTGTGTGCAAGATAATGATCAAGTTCATTTGATGCTTCATCACGAAGTCTTTTGAGTAAATCAAATATGACACCATATTCCTTTTAACTTTTACAAGTTCTTGTTCATATTTTGAGATTTGACACTTAAAAGACACGCTTTGATCATCCAGTTGCTCAATTTTAGGATCGTAAGATTTTGCACGCAATCGGATTTTGTGTTGAAAAGCAAGTTGTTGATCGTGAATATCTTTTGACACCAATTAAGACGACGTATTGCATTTGAAAGTTCGTTTGACAATCGCTTGTTTTCAACTTTTAAGGACTCGATCTGAAGCACATTATCAGTGTTCTCAACATTTACCACGAATAAAAAGATCGGCAGAGATATAATCAAATGCATATGACAAAGAATTTAATAACACAACATTATGGACATCAACACAGATGACATCTTCCAAGAGTCGATCAACATCTTTTCTCAACATTTTCTTTTTACGTTTAGTATTAGAAATAGATGTTTCGTTTTCTCAAAACGACCTTCATTATCCAAGTTCCTTATGAAAGTCCCTTTCCCAAGACAATGCACAACTTTTCAAATTTTTAACATTTGGTAAAAGATTTTTCTCAAAAATGTCTCTTTGTTCTCGCGCTAGAGGCGATTGAAAGTGTTGAACTTTGATTTCGGAATGATATTCTATCTCATGTTGTAAAGTTTTGAGGTCAGCCATGAAAATGTCAAAATATCGAAGAATTTTTCGATTTTCAGTTTGTGAGTTTACTTCACTAATGGAAGGTAAAGGACCATAAGTTTGTGCATAATCTGGTTTGGGATTAACATTAGAAGACTCTGACATTTTTATGATAATCCTTGGTGTGTTAGAAGAATCCGTTGGTGTGACGAAAGTGACCGCTTTTGAATAGTTAAAAGGTTTGTTGTAAACAACTTTTTCTAATTTTGATCGACTCTCGTCTCCTGCATCTAATTCCTCTTGACGATGATATTCAACAACACTCATAAATGTAATTATCAATTTTATATTCTGCACCGAAACTTCGTGGATTTGGTTTGAATATTTTGGTTGAAAGCTTAGGTTTGTAATCAGCAAGATTCGGTCCATATCCATTTGGATTGGGTTTTAAAGTAAACTTTTCAATGGCTGTGACCGACTCGCCATGTTTGTAAACAACAGTTTTAAACTCTTTAAGTTTGTTTTGCAAGCCGATGATTTATTCAAGACTTGGTGGTGGTTGAACCATTTGAGGTTGTGGAATTGCAGCAAGTTATGGAGTATGTTGTTGATAAATTGCTTGTTGTTGATTCCATTGTTGATGTTGTGGACTTAATTGTTGTTGATGTTGAGAATAAGTGTAAGGGAAATAGTTAGAGTATGGTGGTTGTGACATGTTGATAAACTTGTGTTGGTAAAAATGGATCTTTGTAACTCAATGAACCTTTGTTGATGAAGTATCCTTAGGCGGAGAAATCACAATAGCCAAGTAGCACTTATGCGTAAAAACACCAAAGTTACGCGTAACAATCAAAAGTTACGCGTAGATTTAGCTTACGCGTAAGTAGGGAAAAGACGCTAAAGTTATGCGTAGACACAAAAGTTAGGCGTAGGAAAGTTAGGCGAGGATTATCTTACGCGTAAGACTAGGCTTAGCGTAAGATGAATCTTAGGCGATTTCTACGCGTAAGCTTTATGCTTATGTAATTTTAGGGTTTTATCCTGTGATCTTTAACACTTCACAAAGGTAAAGATATCCAAAGTCGACGATTTATTTTTAGGCTTATCCACAAGAAAACACGGAGTAAAACCACGAAAACAAAGATCAAACCAAGGATAACCTTACGCTTTAGTTTTAGGGTTTTGCTACCAGAGGGATTACTCGTAAAATTGATTTTGCCCAAAGATGTTTCTAAACCAGTTTTTGTGTGATGAAATAGCTACAATAACACCAAAAGACACAAAAGTGTGAAACTTGATGATCCAAAGCTCTTAAAAAACAAGTATGTAGGTTGAAACCCTTGAATAAAAACTAGTTTAAAAACCACGATCCACGCATAAAGTTTGAAACTTTTTGCCAAAAACACGTATTTTAACATCTTAAAACGTTGAAAGTACAAGAATCTTGGATTCAAAAGTGTAAAAAAGATGTTTTTGCGAACAAGCAAAGTATCAAAATCCACGCTTTGCAGCGAAGACCAAGAACAAAAAAAACTTCAAAAACAAAACGTTTCACCCAACTAGTTGGCGATTGATACCACTGTTAGGTCACTAGATTTTCAACACAAGCTTACAAGAAAGAGATAAAGGCGATTGAACAATATTAAACACACACACGATATCATAATGAAATGGGTTACGCTAGTGTGAGAGTGAAAGAGAAATATTGAACAACCAACCCTCAAGTGAGGTTATTACATAGTATTTATAGGCAAGGAGCTAGGGCAACACTCCTACTCCTTCCCTTTTCATTATTGGACATGGGCCTAAGCTTATGGGCCTTCTACATAAGCTTGACCTTAAACAAACATAAAGGCCATAATAAGCTACCTATTACATATGAGAAGCTAACACTTGAATTAAGGTTTAGGAGTGATTCCAACAGGATATATTCATTTATTATAAATAGTACTTAAGTTATTTAAATTAGAGTTAAGGTGAGATGAGGCACCTATATCATGTGATAACATCAAATAGTACTTAATTTATTTTATGTAGTTTTTCATGAATATATACTCTTATCACTTATTATTTCATTTTCAGGATATAGTTCAGCATTGGAACAATGGAACACGGATTTGGAAAGGAGACTAACAAAGCTATACATGGACTTGTTGACCAGAAGAGAGTTACGGCGTAGGAACCATGTACAACCTACGCCATAACTAGTAATATCACTAGAAGACTAAAAGTCAACATATCTCAAGGTTACAGCGTAACTCCATCAACTAGGTTACGCTGTAGAAATCCAAAGACATAGCCAATTTCAGTGATCATGAATGTTGTGTCGTAACCTCGTTACATGGTTATGGTGTAGATATTAAGAAAATGTTAACAAGAGTTCTGCGGGCGTAACCTGTTCTTAAGATTACGCTGTAGAGATTAATAAAAGATAAGATCATCCAGCTATAAGGAGGTTATGGTGTCACACTTTACTTAAGGTTACGCCATAACTTAGTCGAGACTATAAATACAAGCCCTGATTCTGCATTTTAATCATCATTCACGACCACGAATGTAAAGAGGACTAATTTAGGCTATTGGTAGACTTAAATTCAACAAATTTTAAAACCACTTTTCAAGGGAGAAATCATTCCATTTCATTCATAGTTTTAGCATCCAATCAAGTATGTGTATCAAATCCGATGTTTAGTTCTTATTTGATTATAAACATTGTATTTCCTGCATTATTTAATATGAGAGGCTAAACACTTTATGTGTTAGCCTAACTATGAATTTATCTATTCCTTCATCTATATTTTCGTTTATTTATCGCTTTATGTAGATATCTTTATAGCCTATCATCGATCCCCGTGTTTTCGTAGCATTAAAGCTAGGGTAGTACATATTATACTAGCTAGTATTGACCATAGAAAGATAGCTTAATAGGTTTCTTGGGATGTGACCATCTCCCGCGTGTAGGAATTGACCATAGACTTACCTACACTAGTTGAGATGCTTAATAAGTTTGGGAAATCTTAGTGCACAACGCAACGGTTTAGTGGTTTAAATCACTAAGATAGGTCTAGAAGATAGTTGGTGCTTAATGACTAAGACTAGACTTTCGGCAATGCGACCATCGGAGTTGGAGTCTAGGATTATAGGTTAGGTTGTATTGACCATTTCTGCCTAATGAAATATAACCACTACATAAGGCAAGAGTAAACACTTTTAAGGGAATTAGATCATGGCATGATAATAGTAGTAACTAGGCTAGCACATTCTTCTCTCACTAATTAATTCCATTTCATTTTCATTTATTAAATTAGTTAATTACTACTCCACCCAAAAACCTTTTTGTAACATTAAAAGACTTAAGTTAGATTCTGCTCATAGCTCTTGGGACGACCTCGGTTTAGCAAATTTGAGACTACTCGTGAGCAGGTACACTACCCGTTAGTGCTCACGTAGATCATAGATAAACGAGACTTAAATACATTTAAAATGTGATCTAGAAAATAAGCATCACCATGTCCAAGTGGGGTCCTGAAATGTCATGGTACTAAAATCACTCGGAAGCATAGTCTCTTGGGTCAGAAGCATAGCGGGAGCGGGACCAAGAATGTCGGGTTGAGATGTCATGTGTGAAGCATACTGTGCAGTTACAAACTATTATTGGGCAATACCATATGGCTATTGGACCTGGTGATGTTGGGTCGAGTTTGGCTGAGCCTAAAATGCATTCGGTTGGACAAAAATAGTAGGTTGGATATAAGGTATTGAAGGAGTGGTATTACTTGGTTGTTGGACCATCTTTGTAAGCCAAGTAGGTTGTTGTACCACACGAGTATTTTTGTTCCATTGACCAGTTTGTGTATTAATTTCGTTAGACCCATTTTTTGCATGAACATCATGGATAAATTTGCAACGGTCTCCAAACTTACATGCACCTTTGGAAAAGTGATTGCAAAGTTGAAACAAATTTTGTAGGTTTGAGTTTTTGTTCATGTTATTTGAACTATTATTAAGAATATTATTTGTGGGAGACCTAGAGGCAAATAAAATGGTTGGGGATAAAGAGGTAGTATCAACATGACTATTTTCCATATGATTTTCTTCTTTTAATTCACTCTACTCCAACAAAATCATGCTTTTGGTGGTAGAGAATGTAGGAAGAGGCTTTGTATGGCAAGTGATTTTAGCAATGTGTTTGTAATTAGAGTCCAAGCAATTAAGAGCATATATAACTAGGTTTCTATCTTAAACTGGATTACCTATATTCTTTAAACGATTCACCATATTTTGAATTTTTGAAAAATAGTCGTTGATCGATAAGTACCTATCTTGATGGATCGAAGTTGATTGTCGAGGTTAATGGCCAGAGCATCTTCATTATTATGAAAAAGGTCCCTAAGATGATCCCAAAGATCCTTAGGGGTACCCGAAGTAGATACAACTTGAACTTGTAATGGTTCTAAACATGAATTTAGCATGCATATCTAGATGAGATCATCAAATCGGCTCCATTCAGGATCAATAGTATTTGTGCTTATTGATAACGCTCATTTAGTATATATTTTAGTCGCGTTATTTATATGTTTGTGCATATTATTTGGTTGTGTTTGTGAACATTTTACGCTTAAAAGGTGCAAAAGATATATTAAGGTTAAGGTACAACTAAGTCTAAGGAAACAATGATAAAGATGAAGAAAAGTCGTTAAATCAAGAGCATGTGCACAACGGAAGATTCCATCGATAACAAAGACCTCAGAAAGACTATCAAAGATAAAGATTCAAGTTATAAAGGTTCCTAAGCATGAACAAAAGATCAAGTGTTCATTAAATTAAGGAAAAGATGTTTGTGAAGTTTATTATTGCACATTTCTTCAACCCAAGGTTCAAGAATGACACTCAAGTCTCAATTCCAACCCAAGGTTCAAATATGCCATTCCAACCTTTTTTCCCAACCTCGGGCTGGCACTCCAACCGCAGGTTGAGAATGCCAGTCGTGGGTTGAAATTGACTTTTGTTGGTTAAAAAGTTCCAATCGACAAGGTTGAAGTTCCAACCACAGGTTGCTGCAGAAAATATCTTCCAAAGTTGCATTTAAGTGTGGAATTGAGTACCATTAACCCCATGGCCGATCATATACTCCCCATTACTAATTTTTCCTGCACTTTTATGACACTTGGAGGCCAAGTTTACATCTCTCTCACCTACAAGCATATATACAACCCTTTTGCAAGAGTTTTAGATAAAAATTTACAACACAACATCACCACTCACCATTTATCCTCTCTTACACCATAAGGACATGATATCCCTTCAATATTATCACTCCCAAAAGACCAAGGAACCCTTGTCAATTCAAAAATAATTGCTCAAGCGCTATAGAAAGTGTTTGGAGATAATTTTCTGGTTGGTTAGAAACTTGTAGTTGATTGGAGGCCCAAGGATTGCTCTAAATCCTGGCCATTACTCATTGTAATCATACTTTTGGTAATTCACTTTATATTTCAAGATGTTTGTTGGTTCCATGATTGTTGAAACATTGGATTTTGTAGAAAACAATATGGAGTAAATTCTTTATACACTTGTTCGGATGATGTTTATCATATGACGGTTGATTATTGATGTGCTATTTCATCCTTCTTTTAATATTTATAAAACTGAGATAAACTAGGATAAACACATGCTAACGGGCAGAGAACCCGATCAGATGAAGTAAAGCCTTAGGTAAATCCGAGTGTCGTCCCAAGAGAGCTGTGACCTTGAAAGAACTAAGATGATTAGAAGTAACATGATTTGATATTGATAGGATCGATATAATTATTCTAATCACACAGACATAAGAATTTAGGATAAAGAGATAGAAAAGTGAAGTTTAACCAAGATTATAGATAAGAATTGATTCTCGATATAAGGGTTCAATATAGTGGTTAATTATCGCCAGACTCCTTTGGTCAATTTGTCATGGCCTATGGTTCTTAGATTCCTCACCGAGATGAACAGGTCACCCGGGATCATTCGGTAACCTAATAGCAGGCATTAAGAGCCAAATCTACTAGATCTAGTCTATGGAAACCCGGCCGTTAGGAACTTAGGTTTCCTTTAGCTTCTTAAATACCTCCACTTGATCGGTGATCATTTGGTCAGTTCGCACACGAAGAACGGTTGTACTATGGCCAACTCCTTCCATACTTCGCAACCTATTAGGCTGAGGTCATTTGGTCAATTCTCCCAACCCTTTAGATACTAACAAGCTTACAATATTACCGAGACTAGCGATCTATGACAAGACTAATCAGATGTCTATAAAGAAGTAAAGAGAAGATCAATAACATAAATGCAAACTTGAATTAATAACATGAATCCATAATATAAACCCTAGAAAAATATTAAAGGGATCCAAACTCGAATACAAAGGAAATCGTAGACGAGAACTTCGTTCTTCATACTCCTAAGCCATGATTATTCTTCTGTGTTTGATCTCCCCAAACCCTAGAAAGGTTTAGGAAAGGAGAGATGCCTAAAACTGATGAAAACTTCGTCTTTTTATAGGCCTGGATACTAGCTACGGCGTAACACTTATTAACCAGTTACGCCGTAGCTCTTTATAAACTAATGCTTATCCATGGTTACGGCATAAACTGAGCAGATGGTTACGCTGTAGTCTTTGTAAAGTTGATGTTTATCCGTGGTTACCGCGTAACCTGAGCTGATTGTTACGTCGTAGTCTTTGTAAAGTTGATGCCTCATAACCTGTAATCTTATTACGGCGTAACTTCACTCCTTTGTTACGCCGTATTCTTTGTAATTTAATCTTTAGTCTTGTTACGACGTAACTCCACCATATCATTACGTCGTATTTCCTCATACACTTGATTATGGCGTAACTTCATCATTTAGTTACGCCGTGGTCTTCAGTAAATGTGAGAGAAAACCATCCTTGATCTTAGAAATGTCCAAATACTGCTTCTTTATATGAAATAGTTCCTGAAATGAATAAGAAGGAATAAGGATGATTCTAATAGCATTTTAATCATACAGTGACGATAAAGAGGGAAATTAACACTTAAAATATCAAGATTATTTGATGTTATCAAATATTCCCTCACTTGAACTCTACTTGCCCTCAAGTAGACTTTTAATGTTGTAAAAGATACATCCCTGGAGTAAACCAAAGAATGTGCAGTTAAGAGTTCAATACTAGAATAATTATAAGAGCCGAACACCTCACAAAATGGGGATGAAAACACTCTCACGCTCATCCTAATCTAAGTGTTTAATTTCGGGGTGATCACTCAATTGCATAGACATAGCAAGTATTCTATCATAAGCTTGGCAATGACACACATCTCCACCACTAGAGCTAAGGTCAAGACAATCTTAGAAGGAAATGTTGGGTTTATAGTGATTCAAAGGTTAAAGTGGTAGTGTCATTACTAACGTGTCACGGCGAAGTGGACAAAATCAATGATACATAACCAAATCCATGGCCAAGACATCAAGGATTGCTCGCTTCATCACCTAGACACGCTTCACGACAAAAAGGGTAAGGTAAGGCATGGGATATTTTAATGGGTGTAAAGAAAAAGAAAACAAAGAGTCTTAGCTTAAAACCAAGTTGCCATCGCCCCACCGTTCATTCAAGGTTCAACTTCTAGGTACGGAAACTGGATCATGGTGCGTCAGGAGAATGCACCATTTAGTGAATACATTTGCTTCATCGAGAACTGCTGGTATCTTGACCATCTTCCAATGTGATCGAGGTGTTTTCCTCGATGCTAATATCTTATAACCACATATCATAGTGCTACAACAATTTGCACTTTTATCAACAAGAACTAATCACACACACATTTTTTTTTCATTCATAACATGATACAAAGATAACTTATCCCCCCATTTGAGATGAACATAAGGAGAATATTGGGGGATATTCAATTGGATGACTTTGATTTAGTATGCTTTCCGAAACTTTCACTCAAACCTTGAACCAGGGTGAACAATGACTTCCAAATCGTAAGATAAGACTACACGGTAGTTAAGGTGTAAAGGTGTAACAAAACAATGGTTAGAAAATGAAAGGATAGGCTCAAATTGGTGTAACTAGGGGTATCTTGAACTAATGGTGAGTGCAACAAAAAGGGTTATCACGGAGGTCGAATATTGTCATACTTCTTTAAGTTTTCAGAACAAGAAGATATGGAAGAGTCTAAAGAGTCAGAGGAGTCATCATCAGGCTAAAAGGGTGACTCTTCAGGCTCTTTTGGATCAAGCTGATGCTCTTGTTCTTTTGGTTGAACATCAGCGTCCATTTCTTCACCAGCAGAAAAAATTTCTTCCTCACTGTCAGCAGTAATCTCTTCATCAGAAAACAATATTTCATTAACCTCAGCAACAGTTAGGAGACCAGTGGGGTGATGGGTTCCGTATCAGCGGGTGGTTTTTGTCCCCCTGAGTCTTTGTCCCCCAAGGAACCCTCAGACACTGATGGGTGTTTCCCAGTGTCTTCTCGGGATTCAGGATTGGTTGTGAGTTCCATATCAGCGGGTTGTTTCTTTCCCTCTGAGTCTTTGTCCCTCGTTGCTCCTTCAAGCACTGGTGGGAGTTTCCTAGTGCCATCCTTAGAAGTAGTGGCAGTAAGATCCCTATCAGTGGGTTGTTTGTTTTCCCATGAGTCTTTGGGATCAGTGGTTGTGCCCTCGGAAAAAAGCTGTGATTTGCGAATGTCCTCATCAGGCTTGGTGGAAGGTACTCCCCTACCAGCGGGTTGTGTGTTTCCCTCTGGATCTTGGGGAGTCGTTTGTGGGACCAAGGGCACTGATTGTGATGTATCAATGTCCTTCGTTGTCACTGGGGTGGATGTTGCTTGGTCTCCCTTGGGTGGCTTGTCAGTCTAGGGCTTTTTGTGCCTTATTGGCTGTATTCCAGAAGCCTCAGGGCCTTGAGACTTGGGTTTGGTCTTAGTCCCAGTCTAAGACTTCCTCTTTCTCTTTTTGGGACCAGGGTTTGGAGACACTGAGTCCCTCTGGTTGTTTACAGTAACCATATGGGACGTCAATTCAATTTCAGTGACCAGGGATGGTTCTTTTGAAAATTTGATTGACTCAGGGTGGCTGGTAAAGCACCATATTTAAAATCCTGAGTATAGTTGCAACCCAGTAACAGTTGTAAAGCACAAAAGACAAAACTAGGGTATGAATCGTATTTCACCCTAGTTTTGCTCTATAGCTTGGTTACAAGATCACTGTAAATGATCTCCCCTATGTCGACATTAGTGCCAGTCATCAAGAAGCAGGCCATCATCAACTAAATAGAATTAATATGTTCAGTAGATGAGTGGTTCATTCCGAGAACCTGAATCACAAACGTGAGCAGGATCCTCCAAGCCACAGGAAAGGATTTCTTGGTGACTGGGGTTTCGTCCAAAAGTTTTGGATCAAAAGCAATTTTACCTAACTCAGCCTTAATAATGGCAGGGTCAGGGTAAGCAACATAATTTTCCTGATTGTAGTCAAGCCCTGTTGATGAGCAAATGTTTTGTAGTCTAGGGTGACTGCTTGTTCCCCATTTAAAATAAAAAACCTGATGAGAAACTCCCTGAGGGGTCTTGGTTCGTTCTCATCAGTAGAGGGTGTCGGGTCATAGGCCACTGCAGTTGCCCAAAACTCCCTGAGGAAGTTATGGTACAGTATAGATGGTGATTGAACAAAGGCCTGTTTCAGTGGGCAGTTTAGCAAAAATTTCATGATTCCCTTATATATTAGGACATCATGTGGGTATTCAAAATTTCCTATAACGTTGTTCGTTTTAAATTCAATATTTTCAAGACCGCCTATCCACTATGGTGTAAACTCAAGACTTTGAGTTCTTGCCATTGCCATTCAGAAAGATTTAGGTTTTTGATAATTTTGTTGACAAGAACAATCAAAGTAGTTAATTCCTTTCAAAAGTTTGTGGTGAGAAACTTTTGTATATTGTTTGCAAAGATGAATTTTTGCTTAAACTGGTTTTAGAACAAAGAACACACAATTTTTTATTGAATTTGAAAATATTTTGACAGAGTTTATTTGCAGAAGTCAATTTGTGTATGTGTTTTTGAGCTTTTGAGAGGGGTATTTATAGAGTGGTGAAGGGGTAATTTTTGCACATGTGAGGATTTGTAAAGTCAATTTTTGAAAACGTTTCATTTACCTTATTTAATGCAGCTACTCTACTACTCGCAGTTTTCTCACGGTTTTCAAGGAAACAGTTGCAGTGCACAGTAAAAGTGCATTTGCAGATTTAAAATATCCTTAGGATATTTCTTGTGAGAGAGGGCATTTAATGCCAAGTGGGATGAGGTAAGGTTGAAGGGGACCCATGACATTGATGACAGAAGGGTTTAGAGACATATATTACTATATTAAATTGGTATGTTTACCAACCTAGGATATTTAGTAACTGAAATACTTAGAGCATTTAGTTACTCATTCAATGCTCTTTATCCAATGTCAGGGACCCTGAATAAGTCTTACTTACTCGGTGAGAAGATGATTTTGGGGTTTATTCAGGGATCAAAGACCTTTCCAGAGAGAACTACTGAGATAAGGATTGGTTATTAGGTTGCTGACTTTCAATGTCAAGCATTCCCAATTCAGCTTTCAGTCTCCTGAAGGTAGGTTCATCCAAAGGTTTGGTGAAGATATCAGCAAGTTGATATTCAGTAGGGATGAAATGAAGTTCTATGTCTCCTTTCTTGATGTGGTCCTTGATAAAATGATATCTGATATCAATGTGTTTGGTTCTTTGGTAAAGGACATGATTGTTGGAGATTGGAATAGCATTGGTGTTATCACAGAAGATGGGTACCATCTTGTAATGGATGTCATAGTCACTGAGTTGACTTTTCATTCATAGCACATTGGCACAGCACCCTGCAACTGCCACATATTCAGCTTCAGCTGAAGACGTAGCCACTGATTGTTGCTTCTTAGTACTCTAACAAACCAGTTTTCCTTAAAGAAATTGACAGGACCATGAGGTACTTTTTCTATCCATGTTACAGCCAGCATAGTCAGAGTCAGAATTACCTTTGAGGTCAAACCCTAAACATTTAGGATAGTAAAGTCCAAGGCTTGGAGTTCCCTTCAGATATCTGAGAATCCTTTTGGCTGCAGTGAGATGGGATTCCTTAGGATTAGACTGATATCTTACAATCAGACATACTAAGAATTGTAGGTCTGGTTTGGAAGAAGTTAGATACATCAGTGATCCTACAATCCCTCTGAAATGAGTTTGATTGATTGATTTGCCAGTGAGATCTAGTCCAAGATTATTTGGGGGGGCCATTGGCGTCTTCACTGAGGCACAGTCAGAGATCTCATATTTCTTCAAGAGATTCCTGGTATATTTCTCCTGACTGATGGTGATGCCCTTATCAGTTTGCCTGATTTGTAGTTCAAGGAAGTATGTAAGTTCACCCATCATGCTCATTTCAAATTTCTTAGTCATCAGTTTTCAAACTATTTGCAAAGAGTATAATTTGTAAAGGCAAAAATGATATAATCAACATACACTTGGACTAGTATCACAATAGGTGATACTAGAAATGGGCTAAGCCTTCTACACACTAAACAAGCCCATCACACTAAATTAAATACAACTAATACAAACAACTCGAATGAACGGATATCCAATCATATTACCAAAATACCGATAAACCCGAAATTACGGGGCAATGATCCTCTCAAATTGTATATACAACTTGAGTCAAGTTGTGAGATTGTGAGTCATTGGATTTGATCCAATGAATCAAATCAAAAGAACTTCTTTTCATTTAAGTTATTGAATCAAATCTAATAGCTCATAATCTCACAACTTGACTCAAGTTGTGTTTACAACTTGAGAGAACTCAAATCCCAATTACTATGGCTAAATTGCTCACAAGTGTGCTTCATTTATTACCAAGATCGATAACAACGTTGTTGTTATCACATATATACTCAAATTCCCCTTTCTTCGTTGCCCCTGTGTGTGCCAACCGACTCACACAAGACGCTAAAAGTAAGTTATTTTATACAAATAAAGATTTAATAAGTCGTCTTTGAACAAAACAAGATAAGTTGCCGATAGTATATAACTATTTCTCCCTTGTGAATTAGCCTAGCGACGTCTAGTCTTCTACAACGGAACATGCAAAACAAAATGGTGGTCTAATGTGTATTAATTATAAAAAAAATAATAATAAAAATAAAATAAAAATAAAATAAAAATAAAAATAATTGTTATTGCTTCACGCATTAAAAGACTAATGAGGAAGGTTTTTGCATGTTAAACTTTATTTACTAAGATAAGTAAAAGATTAAAAGGTTGCGTAGTTTATATCTATTAAGGCATGTTTGGCGCGAGAAATTGTGAAAGATTATAGAGACTTAAGATTAATTTTTTAGAAAATAAGCTTTAGTCAAAAATAATTTTTGTTTGTCAAACTATGATTGTGAATTATTTTAGAAAAATAAGTTCTCAAAACCATTTTTGAAAGATTATGAAGATTATTTTTCACAAATTAACTGATTTTAATCTTTTTCAGCAACAGCATCTGCACCACTAAAAAAAAGCTACAATTTTTAATGTTTTTCAACACCGGTATCAGCATCAGCATGAACACCAGTATCAGCAATATCTATTTTTGCTAAACATGCACTGATAAAGAGATTAAATAGAATGTTGGCCGGCTTATCCAACGGGCAATGAATTTACGATGCAAGTATAGAGGTATGATCAAATGAGAAATATAATTAAGATGAAAAGAATGAGAAGAAATCACAATCACAAATATTAAATGCATCAATAAAAATAGATGTATCTCCTTATTATTATTGTTTCTTATTTGAAATATGTGGCAATAATTTTTTCTCACTCTTTCCATTTAAATAATTTTTATCACTAGATCCATACTCTGCATATATATACACAACTTTTTAACTTTTTTATACATACACCATTTATACAATAAACTGTTGTGCATAAAAGAGGATATATGTATTTATTTCTCATTTAAAATAGGTGCCATTATATTATGATTTGCTCCTGAGCTACTCTGCAGTATCATTTTCGTCATACTCTATTGACAAGTCCTTGTAGGTTGCTCTTCTCTAATTTTTGATGTTTCCACGGACTTTAATAATTTAACAAATATATCATGATCAAATACATATTGTGTTATAACTTAATTGGAAAATAGGCTGTAGTTCTCCGTTTTTAGATCTCTAGTGTGTTCAAGAAAGAGTTTTTTTTAATTCTTTTTTTGGAACCAAAGCACCCACAAATTTAGCAACGTATATTCAAAGCGAAATAAAACGTAAGACTTGACATAAAATAGTACTACGTACTTAATATTAACGTGTGGGATTTTCATATGATACACAAATAGAATATAATTAACCCTACAAATTTGACCACGCAAAACCATCTTTTTAACGTAAAATCTTATCAAAACATCATCTCAATATTAAAACACATTATAAATTCAAATCATATATATCAAAACATTCTAGGTGGCCAAATCCAAAGTTTAACGTTTCTTTTTCTAAAAGTTTAAAAGGGTATAAATTCTTCATCGACCAATTTGAAAAGTAACAAAATGGCAAGGTTAGTTGTTCCTACTTGTGGTTATTTAATGCGAAATGCTAGCATGAACACATCACGATGTCCTCCAAGAGCGTTAACAACTCAACTGATGACTAGTAAGGACACGGCTACGAGATGCTTTCAACGATGGAAACTACAAGTTGGCATTACATTCTCTTCGCAAGCATGCAGGAAGTTTTCGGTATCTAGTAGTATTCAACCTGGAACTCCTCCACCTCCTTCTGGAAATCCTCCAATGTTAGTAATGAATTCTCCAAAGTTGATAATCTTGTATAATTAGGTTTATATCCTTTCAAAAAAAACACTTGATCAAATCACATTATGACTCTAGCTAGTTTATGTTAGCAGTTAATTACCTGCTACTCAAGTAGATATATAGTTTATATTTTACTTCTTACTTTTATAGAATCTATGTAATTTCAATACTGTATACTCTTAATATATGCAGGGGAAAATGGATTTTAGGTATAACGAGTGTGGGAACCCGCGCGATGCAGCGGGATTGGCTTCAAAGGACTTACTTTGTAGCGACACTTAAACCTTAGGGACTAATTTTGCCAAGTTGCTATAGTTAGCAATTAATTCTACAGGACTTACTTTGCAACGTCGCTTAAACCTTAGGGACTATTTTTTCCAGATTGGTATAGATAGCAATTAATGTTGTAGGACTTATTTTGCAGCGCCACTTATACATCAGGGACTATTTCTGCCAACTTGGGAAAGTTGCAATTAATGTTTGCTACAGGACTTACCTTGCAACGCCGCTTAAACCTTAGGGATTATTTTTGCCAGATTGCTATAGATAGCAATTAATGCCGCATGACTAATTTTGCAGCGCCACTTAAACATCAGGGACTATTTCTGCCAAGTTGTGAAAGTTTGCATTTAATGCCTTTGCTTGTTACTATTTTCTTCCCCCACATTTAGTATATATAGTAATTATTATCGTGATTCTACCATTGTTTACGAATAGATGGACCAAGTTACTTAAATTTAAAGGTACAAGTTATTTTTCCGAAACTTCTAATACACATACCAGAGATGAAATTTGTCAATATTGTATTTTTATTACATAATAAAACCATATAAATATATAGAACGTTACTTGTGATTAATAGATAAACTTGAAGCAGCTGTTGAGGAAACTGAGCAAGTAATAGAGCAAGTAGAGGACATAGCTGAGGCGGTAGAAAATGTCGTGGAAGATGTGAAGGAACAACTCCCTGAAGGTGGAAATTTAGAAATGCTGCCGAGTTTGTTGAAGATGTAGCACAAGAAATAGCAAAAGATGCTCATTTAGCCGAAAAAATATTTGATAAGGTATTAATTGTCATCTAGCACTTTTCTTAATCAGGGTCGTTATTAGGGGAGTGTATGTAGTGCTATTGTGCCGGGTCACCGCTTGACAAAGGGTTACAATACATTTTTATTATATATATACACAATATGAGGCTCGAGTTTAATTAGTTCATCCACTACTGATACATGTGTATTTTGTGTGTGTTTAAGAGCCTTTTTGTGGTGATGGCACGGAGCCACCAAATCCATACGACGGCCCTGTTCTTAAACAACAGAGCAAGATGTTAAGTTTAATAAATAAAACTTTATGCTAATTATTGTTATGAAACTCTTATTAAGATTATATGTACTTAATCTCGGTGATATCTCGCCGATATCTCGTATCTCGGCCATAGAAAAAATCTCGGTTCAAAATATCGGCTCCAAATCTCGGATTCGATAATATCGGCAAGATTAGCCGAGATTTTGACGATATTTTGAAATCGGCGATATTTACAAGATTTTGACTATTATAATTTTGGGCAGATAAATGATAAAAATCTGGTGGCCCAACTTTAAAAACCCAACTTAATAATAATAGCCCAATTAAAAACGTAACTAATGAGAGCAAGCCACATATAACCACGGATCTTAGCAACGATTCTTTTGCAACCATTCTTCTTTCTTTCTTTTTTTTTTTTAACAGGTAATTAAATGCAACTTCTTTTCTTCAATTCTTCTTGACTTTATTAATTGATGATATGATTACTTGATTGTGGTTAAACATTATTACATTATACAGAATTGCAATTATTAAGTTTTAAGATTTTAACTTTTATGCTTTGTTAGGGTGAACCCATGGATTGCAAATACTATCTAGTAACTTTTATGCTATGTTTTTTTATTTAATTTGTTATGATTTTAATATATATATAGTTAATAGTCTAGATAATATAAACACCGATATCTTATCATATTCATATCTCACCGCGATAATCGCTATTTCAAATCTCGGTCCTTAAACGATATGTTGACCAAGATAACTACATAGCTATATATAGATTACTTTGGACTTGATAAACATGGTTTTTAGTTCACTATGCTATGAAAATTGTGCACGCTGAAAATGTAGAAGAGGAGGTGTCCACAGTGGAACGAGTCAATAATAAAAAAACAGAGGACGCGACTCAAGATGCAAATTAATTAGTTATATGACCTCATGTTTGGGATAATAAGTTGTTTTAGTTTAATATCGTGATGATGCTATGATAAACCATATACAACTTAATTAATTACTAATATATCATTGTATATACGTACATAACAAGATATACGTTTACGAATCTGTGTACCTATATGTTATTGCAAGTCCTAAGGTGAATGTAAGATTAATTAGTTTAATTTCTCTTGCTCGTTATTCATCATGTATATCATATCACTACTACAAAAATTGACATAGAGCCCGGTTGAAAAGGCTAATAGAGCCCGGTTTTTCATGAGGGCACAAAGGGGGAGGACTCTATTAGGAATTGCCATAGTGCCCGGTTTGAGAAACGGGCTTTATGATGTTTTATAGAGCCCGGTTTTTTCGTTTAAAACCTTGCTCTGTGTGATAAAAAAAAATATTTTTAATAAGCATAGACCCCTGTTTTTTCCTTACAAAACATGGTTCTATGATTTTTTTATTTTTTTTTAACATTTTCAAATTTTGTTAAATACCACCTGTTCACATATTTCCACAGCAGAAACAGCAACAAAACATAAATGTAACAAAACCATAACCTTGAAGGTCTATACCAAAACCAATGGATTTAAGATCCAATATCAGTTTTACAACAATCTAATACAGGTTCTATGGACTACCGAACATACTTAATACCACTAATTAAACATCACAACAACAACAGTCTCACAGTGTTTTGTTGGACTAAGGGAAAGGAGATATACAAAAAGAAATGAGTACATGCCAACCTTTCCTAAATACTACCATGATTGATGATCAGATGCCACACACCGAAATGCACGAGCTCACGATGTCGTCCGGCTCCTTGGTAGTAAAAGGCTTCTTGTCATTCCAAGGCATCTATAAATAAATAAAAATATATTATTATGATGAAACAAATGAGACCAACTTTGGTGGCCGGAAAGTTATTCATTTTCTGCTAATAAGCCATATAGGAGTTAGTTGATTGAAATACCCATATATGAAATTTCTGGAAGTTTACTGCAAGTTGGCTTGTGCTAAGGTGTTACGAAAATGGATCCATACCGCATCTGAATTACAGAAAAGGACTCCTTTTTCAACCACATACTTGCTATATCTTAGTCGGTCCTTGGTTATAGGTTAGGTATATTCTCAAAATAAAGCCCAGAGTTTGGTCTTGCTTGGAACATGTAATGAACCAATTTTTTTTTCTTTAAATTTTTATAGATTTTTAAACTTGGAATGACCCCATTTTATAGTATTTTGTTTGCCAACCCATAAAACACCAAATTTGAACATGGTCAAGTTTGAATTGGATAAATTGAATCTGTTGTAACAAATTTACACCCCAAGGGAAATCAAAGGAACCTCAACAAACATATTTACGCCAAAACTGAGTGTCAACCGTATGCAAGTCCAAAGGCTAAAGTTAAACATAGTTTGTGTCTATTTGGCAATAACAGAAACCAAGTGACCACAAAGTGAACCAGATCTCAGGAGTGTGTCACATGCAAGTCTCAAGCCAAGCTAAAGCACATAAAACCATAAAGCAAAAATACATATACTTCATACTTTACTAATGTGTGAAAGGTACACCGACTCAAGCAAATAGCAGATGTGGCTATCTATTAGCTAGACACAGTCTGGATGATCTAAAATATCTCTAGTGTTCGAAGATGTCTGGGATTGCTTAACTAAGTGCTTATCTGGTTAGTTTGAAAGGAAATAAACAGTTTTGTGTTTTGATAAGGCCCGCTTTGCTACCTGCTTGTTTTTAAAGTAGATAATAAACTTATTTGAACCCGAATTTCAGGGTGTGTTTGACTTAATAATCTTAACAGCTTATCCATTTTTACAGGTTACATAGTATAAAAACACACTTTTCACCTCCAAAAACCCCATACATGCACTTACAAGCTATATTTGAAACCAAACACTCACAATGTCTTGCTGCGTTTTGACACCACCAGTAAGCTAATAAGCTACTCAAATAAGCTCTACTCACATACACCTGAATACCTAGTTGTATCTCTCATGAAATACTGTAGATTTAATTTCTTTCCCTACTGAAAGCAAGCATTGATCCTTCCATATTAACACCTTAATCATGTAAGTAAGAAAACTGTTTAACCACATTAATCTAGTGTGTTCAAATTTTCATTTCATGTAATGTGATATAAGATCCATAATAATAATAGTTATCCCACTCCTAGATATCAATTCGCCGTGTCAAAGGAAAATAAGAATAAAAGTAACAAGTTATCAGATGTACCAATTTATGGAGCCAAGTATGTGGAGCAGGTTGGTCTGATCTCCCTTGATGACTCCCCGCGAGGCATAATCATCCTCAAGTCCACAGGACCATGAGGCTGAAAACGTAAACGTACTCGGTTGGGAGGTAAATCATCTGATTCCATATATTCATCCTCACTTGAAACAAATTTGGACTGGAAAGATGGCATTTCAGGCAGAGCTAAACTATCTTCAAGAAGCCCTGTGTCATTCTGAGCATCCACAATTGTATATATGATCAATCACTAAATGCATACAAAGGTAGCAACAACTTTGACCAACAAGATCATAAACATGCCAAAAATAAATAGTTCGCCTACAGTAACTGTTAACCACCATTTTATGTCCCAGAATCAACCGCCCACTTGTATAAAACTACATATAATTAATAAAAGTTCCAATATTGCCCCTAGTTAAATTTAAAAATCACAGACCTATAAGAAAACATTTAAATTTAGTAAAAGGGTAAAACTCACTACTAGATAGAAGTTGTAATATTTATACTTCTCTTGAGCTCTCTGTGTTTTCGTCTAGTGTACAATTATTTAATGACCGAGAAAGTACCACATACATATTTAAGATAGACACTGCTGGTTTTAATTGATGATTTTTTTAACTTGTTAGAAAGAAAAAAAGTTCGAATACAAAATTATTTACCCTGAACTGCTATAGCTTACCTTGAATTTCAATTGTATCCCTGAGGAGAACTTCATTATCCACAACATCTCTCTTTCTCTCTTCTCTCTATACCACACATGTTTCATCTAGTGAGTAACACGAAAAAAAAAACGAAAATTTCATAAAGAAAGATAGGATGCAAAGACCTTGATGAGAGCCTCTAGCAAACTTTTTGCTTGGTCAAGGTTTCGCCTCACCTGATAAAAGTTAAAGTATAATGTAATATATATGACAGCACGAATGTAAACATGTTTTCCAAATGAGTGGAGAAAGCTTACCTGGCGAAGCCTTCGAATGATTGCACGCTGTTTTCCCGTCTTTGCATCGGAATATTTGAAAAGCAGTCAGTGTTTTAGTACTAATTTATCTTATGGAATTAGGTGTGCAAGTAAGCAGTAGAAAAGTTTATCATTTACAAATATCCTATATTTTTATTAACTACAAATATATCATGTTAATTTCTTTTTACCACAGATGTGATCAGAATGAAAAGACAAACTTACCCTTCTTGTATGGAGTCTCAGAGCTTTCTCCCTTGGCCTAAATACATTGTATGGATTTGTGTCATAACCGGAGGAGGCTGTAATACAAGAACAATACAAACATTAGCTTTACACCGAAAGGAGAATCCGATAATTGAATATATTCAGGAATCGTTGGCAAAAAAACTAACCATGTTGAAAAAATTGCCCTTGGTTTAACTCTATGCAGTTCCCATGATTTATACTCTTCAGGTCTTATTTACGAAAGATATAAAGATTGCAATCATGAGTGTATAATATGGGATGAGTCATACTCCATGCATACTTTAAAACATACATTATGGCCAAGAAGCTATGAATAAAGTTGATCATATTCCATTTAAGTATGAATAACTATTGTCGCTCAGAACGACATACCTTTTCTCTCCGGTAACTGTAAATTCATTGGAAAATTCCATAATCGTATAGAAAGACCGTTGAACCCTTCAAGAAAGAACCATAGTCATGATAAGTTATTTTCAACAAGACTAATACTATTATATGCAAACTTTTAGAGAAACTTTGAGGTGCCAACATAAACCACTGATTGTAAACAAATTCCGACAAGGTCAATAAAGTTAATAAGCTTTGACACCTCAAACACCAGTTCCTAAATTCCTGTTATGACAAAGAAACAACAAGTTCAAGCACCCTCATTTTTTAGAGCAAAAATTTGACCAAATGCCCCATTTGTGACAAAGAATAGAACAACCAAAACACCCATTTAGGCATTTACAACTGATTACATTGTCTTTACATTGAAAATTTAGATTTGTTTTAGAGTCGTATAATTTAAACCCCATACAGAGATTAAAAAATAACTAGATTTAACAATTTTATTCAATAATCAAGACTTTTGTACCTAATAATACCAAAAAAAAAACAAACATATAATTAAACACAACTTATTTCAAAATCAAACCTAACAACAACATTAATGAGATATATTAAACAAGTTAACTGAACAACAGCATCAATTGTAGCAATTTGGTACCTCTGAATTAGCTTAGTCTGTTGTTGGCTTGGTTGTGTAACGAAGGTGGCCTGTGACGGCAATGGCGTGCGACAGTGGCTAAGTTGTGGTGGTAAGTGGCGGTCAGGTTAATTAGAGGGTTAGGGTTAGGTTAATTATAAGTTTTTCGGTTTCATTTTAAAGAACCGCCTAAAATTCTATAATATTTTGGTTGAGTAGTTAGTGGAATAGAGCCCGGTTTGATTGTAGAAAAACATGGCTCTAATGATTTTTAATACCGGTTTTGTTAAAGGGAACATGGCTTTATACAAGGAATAGAGCCCGGTGTTAGAGCAAAAAACACGGCTCTAATGTTATCCAACATAGAGCCCGGTTTTGTAACAAAATACATGGCTCTATACCCTTTTTCACAGCCTGGAATCCTTTTAGAGCCCGTGTTTCTGGGTTTTGGTTGATAGTGTGATATCAGATCATCTTCAATTATAGACATTAAAAAGGTTTATAGAGCGTACATGTCATACAAATGCATTATTTTAGAACTTTTCATTTTATAATGTTATTTTTACTACGCAAAACTTTATAAAGCTTTAAAAATAAAAAATGTATTAATTGACTTGCATACAATAAAATGACCTTCTCCCGTTAAGGGCCTTAGGGGGTGTTTGATTTGGACTTAATTGACTTAATATGGAAAAAACTGAATTAATTAAGTCATATGAAAACTGTTTGTTTGTGACTTAATAGAGAAAGATGACTGAAAATATTAAGTAATAAAATCGTGGTTGTCTACATTAAGTCGTCTCTTAATTAAACATGACTTAATAAAAATAATTAACAAACAAGCCCTTAGCTTATAGATTAGAAAGTAACGTCGTATGTCACGTGAAAAAGAAGAGTTGATGTGTTACGCGAAAGTTAAAATAATAAATATATTGAATGTTAACATAACGTAAAAATAATTTTCATTTAGCTTCTTAAAATATTTCACAAATTGTTTATTTCACCCTTTTAACTATTTACTCCTTCCGTCTCATATTAATTGTTTATTTTAACTTTTTTTGTCTTTCTTTTTCAGCTTTAACCTTAAATATTTTTGTTTGTGTTATAATATACTATGATACAAATATATGAATGTATTGGATTTTAAATGTATTTTCATTCGTATAAATTTTAAATATAACACAAAGAAAAATATTTAAGGTTAAAGTTAAAAAAGAAAAAATTAAAAATCAAAACTGGACAATTAATATAGGACGGAGGTAGTAATTTTAAATGCTATTTACTTTTAAAATATAATAACAATCAACATAAACATGTAAAAACACATACTAGTTCGCTTTTTTTTAAGGGATTCAATACCCTGGTAAATTTTATTACGTAAAAAACAAATAAGGCATACTAGATGCTAAAGGAGTTCCCCACATTTCGCATAAAAAGGTAAAACAAACGCTTCTAATGCGCTTAACATTAATCTAGCATAAGAATGACATGCCAAACTTTTGGGACCTAATAAAAACCCTCTCTAATTTGACAACGGAGACTGATGTCAAAAGTGTTAACAAACTCTATTTGCGCTTTAGTCAAACCACAATCATCAAAATCATTATCATCATCATACGAGTCTTCATTACAGGTATCCTCCTTCCATTGCTCGTATAAACTCTTCCTACCCACTCCACCACCACTTTTAGAGAATTCATTATCCTTGGAACTCGTAAATGCCATATACGTAGCAGTTTCATTGTAGACCTCGAGCACTTCATCATCACTATCCGTATTATCCGGATCAACAACCTTTTTAGAACTAGAAAGCGTTGATATGCAAAGATTTAGCAGCTTCTCATCATCACCCACTAGCATAAGCTTCCCATCAATCATCTGAATTTCCAGTTCATTAATCCTTGCAACCAAATGTGTAGTACTTAGAGTAATAGATGCCGTACCAACCAAAGGTCTAGGGACATTACCACTAGATTCTACATTAGCATTAGAAGCATCATCCAATTCACCTAGAACACCAAATGTATTAGAAGTACTTACCATTTTAGCATCCATTTTCAGTTTTCTAGACATAGAAGCCTCCTTTGTGTTATCTTTTGAATTTAAAGCCTTGATATTCTTTGGTGCAACAGGCCTATACTCAAACTTGTTCGTTGGAACCTCATTGAACTTCTTTAGATTTCCGCTTCACAACTGTAAACCCATCATTATAATTTGAAACCTTCTTTGATACACCTGAAATCTGACCTTTGCCTTTATCTATCTCATCCACCACACGTTTAGGAGCAGCTTTGGGACAATCATCAAGATAATTACCATATAACAAGCAAGTACCACAACGAGGGGGTTCTCACTCGTACTCAATACGAATATACACTTTTGTAAATCTAATTCTGTTAGGACAACATTGATTATGCAAAATAAACCTTCACAACACATAAAATCAAAAACGTTAGCCAAAAACCAAAACGAACCAAGAAGCGGTTCGGGGTGCGCTGCAGAGCTCCGGTGGCGTCGCGCGTAAGTGCTGACGCTAAGTCAGCCTCGGTTTTGAAAGTAAACTTCCCCTTACCCGAAAAATGTGGATCTTTCATTACATGTATGAATATGATAAAGTGCTTCATTAGGAACATGTGTTATTTTACGTTTAACACTCGTTTTTTTACTCGTTCATCATCTTTACGCTTGAGCTTAAATTTCACTTTGGTTGATCAAGTTCAAAACTTTCTTGTTATTTAAGTGTTTTTGAAGCTGTTTCATCATAAAAATCGTGTGTACAAAGCGTTTTGGTGCTTAAAAATTCGTTTTGGTAATTTTTTTTGGCTTTACGAGTAAGCAAAACCCTTGTTTTACGCGTGATTCAAAACCCTTATCTTACGCCTAACTAAACCCTAATTTTACGCGTAACTTTTACGCCTGCCAGTTTACGCCTAAGCGGTCTTTACGCATAAGGAATCTTCGTCAAATTCTTCA
The DNA here is from genome assembly GCA_910596185.1 of Chrysanthemum makinoi. NCBI lineage: Eukaryota > Viridiplantae > Streptophyta > Magnoliopsida > Asterales > Asteraceae > Chrysanthemum > Chrysanthemum makinoi. Next base: position 128,025,986 of record OU343220.1, read on the forward strand.
AAGGCTGTTTTGTGACTTAGTGTTTTCCTTGCTGGGATAAGCTTGAAAAACACTTCGACTTGTGGATATCTCTCCCACTTGGACAAGTGTGAAAGATTTTGGTTAATAACCTAGTTTTACGACTAAGCTAAAACCTTACGAGTAACATGTGAAAAACTAGAATGGGGGGGGGGGGTTGAATAGTTTTACCAATTTAAAACTTCCTTTTAAATATTTAGATCGACTTATGTCAATCTATTTGGTTGTTTATGTTGGACGTTGATAGATAGATATATAAACGTGTAATGAAAGATAAAGAGTAAGAAGCACATCACTACGACACAAGTATTTATAGTGGTTCGGCTACAAGGACACCTTCCTTGCCCTACTCCACCCCCCGAGTCACCTACTCGAGAGTTCGTAACACTACACCAACTTCTTGTATGGCGGAGAAGCCTTCACAACGTCGCTACCCTTTTTAGTTATAAAGCTAAATACCGAGTTCTTTCACACCAAGGCGAACCACACCTAATACAACGTCGCCTACCCTTTATACGGTGCTAGGCTAACCACCGAGTTCTTTCACACCAAGGAGAACTAATCCTATCACAACGTCGCCTACCCTTTATTAGGTACTAGGCTAAGCACCTAGTTCCATTACTATGGAGGAACTACTACCCTTCACAACACAACACCTAATCTCAAGGAGATCCACTCCTTGTTACAACACCATCAAGGATATCACCATCCTTGGAAATAAACAAATACTTATATGTATAACGATGCACCTCATCGATTATACGACCTAGGCATTCTTCCCAAATGCCACTTGATTTGATTCTTAGGCATCCTTCACTAATGCCTTTGACACAACGCTTGGCACCCTTCACTAATGCCTTCGTCTTGACACCTTTAGCATTCTTCACTAATGCTTTGACACGAACGATAAGCACCTTTCACTAATGCTTTCATCTTGACACTTTCGGCATCCTTCACTAATGCCTTCAACCCAAAATCTACGGAGGAAGAAAGAACTATCAACAAGAAAACCTTAGTTGTCTTGATGATGACGAAGCATGGCAACTCATGGACATGAGCTTGCTCGACTTCAAGAAGTGGTGATCTCGCCTTTAAGAGGAACCTAGAGAATCACACAAAACAAAAGACAAACTACATAGATCACTTGGATCTGAGGTTAGAGAGGTATAATACTTGGGGAAGTATGTGTGTAAAGTGGTGAGTAGAAAGGAAGAAATGGCTCTCTATTTATAGAGGAAATTTTCATCCCAACGGATCCCTCCCACAAGGGATCCGTCTAGCGTAAAGCTAGGGATCCGTGGGACGCTCCTCTTTGCCCATGGGTATTTTTGGTTTTGGGTCATGGGTCATGGGTTATGGGTTGATCCATGGGTTTCTTTCTAGATACAATGTATCTCTAGAATACATTGAACTTGACTAAGTGGTTTGGACAAAACCATGGGTTATGGGTCAATACCATTTGCTAGTTTTACCCATTTAGTATATACTTGTTTTTACCCATTTTAGTATAAACTTGTTTTACCCATTTGAGTATATACTTAGTTAAGTATGTGTTAACCCAATATGTAAACACTAGTTGTTGTACATATGTATCTCATAAAATCACTTATACTTGTTTTAGTGTTTTATGTGAAAACGTAAGTGTGTTAGGAAACTATTGAATCAAACTATTTACGTATTTTATTTGTTTCATTTAAAATGATTTTACGTTTGTTATCGACAAAACATTAGAAGATCGTAAAATATAAATAAACGTTTTTACGGCTTATTTGTATTAACAATCTTCCCTTTTTGTTGATGACAAAACATAAAATTATTTTAAGGAAAAACTAAAACTCGTAAAAGTTTGAATTTGTAGTTTTTACTTTCTTCTCTCCCTTTTTGTCGAAACAAAAAGTGTTTGAAAGAAACTAACACAATTTTTATAAGAAAAATATGTAAAAGAAAATGTAGAGAGAGCAAGTGACAGGAATGGTACTCGTCTTAACTTTCCCTTGACGAGTCCATCCCTTTGAGAGGGCGTCAAGTACATAACGTAAATAAACTAATGTGTTTGCAAATATGTTTGCAAATGGTTCGTCTAAGTGACGAAAACGGGCTCCCCCTTGAAGATTGCAAAGTTGCAATGGGGTGTCATGAAGTATAATCCAAAATCGGATTAAGTTGCAAATGTTTTTGCAATATTGTTTGACACAAAGCTCCCCTAGCTTTATGGTGTCAAAATCTTCATGTGTATTTTGAAAATCTACAAAGTAAAGGTTAGAAAAAAAGAGTATAGTGCATAATTCTCGCAAATAAAACTCAAGTTAGTAGAAATTTGTGCTTCTGTACCACGGATCCCACAGGCCCTTCTTGTAGGGATCCGTCTAGGTATTTTGGAGGGATCCGGCTGTCTGTTGACAGTTTCTTCAGCAATGAGAGTGTTTCAATCAATGCTAATGAAGATGTGAAGTAGTATATGATATAGCAAGCACAAAGCACAAAACAATTATGGCATATAGATATTCATTCAATAAAACAAGAGATGATCAAACAAATCTCTAAAACTAAGAGAATGAACTAGCCATACAAGTGCTACTAATGCTAATGAGTTACCCAAACTCAAGATTCAACTAAAAGCTTAATGATGATCAAGGATGAGATAAGTTTCCTAAACGTTCTAAGTTTGAGCTTGTGACTATGATGCTCATTGTAGTTTAGGCTTGTTGACCTCTTCGAAACGTTCGAGGAGGTGATAAAACATGAAACGTTGCTCTTCACGTAGTTCATGTATCAACCTTTCAACATGTTTACAATGATAGCAATCCTTGTCATGGTTTTGAATTTCTTGAAGTGGAGGTTCAAGTGAAGTGGGTTGAGGATCTTCAAATGAAGGAGGAATTGGTGGAGGCTCATTAAGTGATGGCTCTACAATGTTTGAGGGTGGAGGTAAAGAAGCATCAACTTCCATGTGGTCGGGTGGTTGACTTTGATGTCTTCTCATAATCCAAAATGGACTATTAGGGGGAATGAGAGAGTTTGATATTGGAGCAAGTGTTGATTCAACACTTTGATTTTGTTGCCCAACCTTTTCAAGTGAATTTGTTGGTAGTGGTGGAAGGTGAGATGGCCAAGGAGGTAAGTCTTCTACATTGTGAGAATGTGGAGATGATTGTGAGGTGGCTCTAGGCACTAATGATGTTGGTTGAGTTGTGGAGGGTATGTTTGGTTTAGTAGAGTTTGGTGATGAAATCCTAGTGGGAACAATCTTCTTGGGGATTAGTTTGATTGGTTTCTTTGGTGTAGGGGAAATCCTAGCATTAGTGGACTTAACCGAAGATGATTCGGTTGAGGAAAATTCGTGTATGATCCTAGCAAGTTTCTTGGGTGGTTCTTGAGTGGATGAGTTAGCACTAGGAGCCTTTCTCATGATGAAATGACTAAGGAAGATGGTTGTAATTGCTGATAATTGTGTTTGTGTTTGATGACTAAAGTGTTCTTAGCAATATGGCTTATAAAGGAAAGAACTTGGCAAGTGCATTTAAGACTTAAGCCACTAAGATTCTTAGAGATGTGATGATTAGCATGCACAAGGTTGAAGTTCAGAGTTTCACTGATCTAGGAACTCATTTAAGATGAGATGGAGTGTTTGAGTTAGAAAGATGAGTTGAAATGATTGTTTTAGCAAGGTTTGACATAATCTGTCACTCGGATCCCACGGTTCCCTCACTTGAGGGATCCGTCTAGGCTAATCCTAGGGATCCGGCTCTCAGCAGTTATGACAGGTTAGAAATCAAGTTTCTAAAAGCTATATCCTATATTATTTTGAGTGTTTCAGTCCTCCTAAGTTCATAAGATGAGGATACACTTGAATGATCAAGAGTAATGAGTGTTATAGCAAATGATTGCTTTTTATGGAAGGAAGATGGGACTAGATGACTACCAATGGATGTTCAAGGATAACACTAAGAGTTTTGGTGGTGTCAAGTCATAATAAATGATCCTAGAGATCATATTTTAGCTTGAGGTGAAATTTTGAAAAATCCTTAAAAATCACAAGAATTGAAAAACTAATTTTTGAGCCACTTTGAGATAAAGATGACTAGAAACAACTTCCTAAAATTGTTCAATATGTCCACTTAAGTGTTTTGAAAGATGAGAAATAATTTATGAGTATTGAAGCGGAAATATGGTGAGTTTTGATGTGTTGATAAATCAAGAGGCAATTTGACTAAGATCTCAAGTAAGTCATAAGTGAGTCTAAGCCTTTCTCATCCTTGAAGTGGACTTAGTTGGGTTCTAATATCATATGTTTAGCTAATGTGATGTTATCTAGAAAGCTATCTTGATGCAAAGGATTCTGTATTGATGATCTGATGTCACGGATCCCAGGCTAATCCTAGGGATCCGGCATCTGCAGATCAGAATCTTCACATAATGATGTGCAGATTTTGCACACTAATAAATCATTAAACTAAATAATAAGTACAAGCATGTCATCACAAAGCACCACTTATAAAAATGATGAAAGTAACAATATCCAAATTACCACAAACCAAAGTGCTAAAACATAATCATCCACACATAAATTAAGTTTAAAAAAAATAAGCATATTCCTATTGTCTCTTTCGTCAATCCTTTCTTTTCCTTTTTGACGGCTTAGTGAGGTTGTAAGCAAGGTTTTGAATCATGCCCCTCAATTGTTTGAATTCCGCGGTCTCGTTTGGAATGGTTGGAAGTTGTTCGTAGTAATCAAAGGGTTCCAATTTAATGTTGGCTATGGGGTCGACATCTTCTTCTTCTTCATTTTCTTCTTCTCCTTCCGAGGAGTCCGAGAGAGCTTTAGGTTTCTTTCCATTGACCTTGAAGCGTTTAGAGGGTATTTTGGTAAGAGGTACCATTACATGATCGACAAAGAAATGATCATTGTTGATAGGGGATGGTTGCAATGCACTAACATACTTACAAAGTCGTGTTAGGAGCATACCATATTGAATTACCATGTTGGAAGCTTTGAATACCCCAACCATTCTCCTTACCATGTAATAGGCAAGATTAAATGGCTTTTGGTGGATAAGACAATAGATCATTTGCACAAGACATGCGTTTGGATGATCTTTGTTTCCAACTAGGCTTATGACGTTTTCCCTAAGGATTTCTTCCCAATTTTTAAATATGGGATGCATTTCAAAAAGTTCCATTTGAAAAGGATTACGGTGAATGACCTTCTTGTTTCGATCAAGACGGGATTGGTCGGTTCTTATTTTGAAAATGGTGTCTCGGATGGTTTCGGGTTCATCAAGAGGAGTATGGTACATTGGTTTAGAATCAAGTGCAAGGTTTTGAGTATTAATTGCCCAATCTTGAGAGTACATACAAATTCCTTCACAAGGAATGCGAAGAATTTGAGCAAAGGTGTTGAGAGGAAGAATGAAGTTTCGTTTATTGATGATGAAAGCGATTGAAATGCTATCATCGGCGTTTCGAATGATCCTAATGCTTTTATAAAACTCAAAGATGAAGACCGGACAAATTTGTTCATCAATGTCAAGAAGACAATCAAAATTGATTGCCGAGAAGACTTGACGAATGTCGGTATCCTCAAGGAAACATTCCTTGATTACACGACCTTCGTGGATAAGTCGTTTTTCAAGCTTTTTGAAGACCTTGCGGTCGGTTTTTGAGAATTCCTCATTTCGATAATAATGAGTAAGGTAATGGACGGTATCATGATGATCTTGTTGAGTGGCTTTAGGCATGGTTGGTCCTAAAAACATAAAATTTTCAATTAGGTAAAATTAGTTGAGGTGGGTTTATGGTTTTGATTTGTATTAACAATGTTGTGAACATAATATGATCTTAGTTATGTTAAAAACCCCTTTTCATGATCAATTTAAAAAAACCCTAATTAAAATAATTGATTAGAGATTTGTGAAGCCATAAACCCTAGGATGAGGATGATGAAAATTAGAACAAGTTAATGTAATTATACAATGGTGTTCTAGGAAGGAATACTTGAGAGTATGGAATCCAATGAGGATGAAATCAGTGGTTTAGTCATTTTTGTGTTATGTGAGTAGAGGGAAAAAGACCAGTGATGATTTTTGAAAGCGTATAGCTGAGTTCTGTTCCACGGTTCCCCCGGATCCCTTGTATTTGGGATCCGGCTAGTACAACTAGGGGGATCCGGCTACTGTGGTCAGAAAAAGGGTTGTTTGGCATTATTTTTGTAGTAGGCTTATAAACTAGCTTACTAAAAAATAGTTTGGAGGTATCAGATGAAGATTGTTTTTGGATGACGGGTTTTGATGAGTCACATATCGAGGGTTCATATGTGACGACGGCATTAGTTTGACGAACCAAAAGGAATACTATTCCCGATAATGAGTAAGACGGAAAAGTGACGAAAGAGACTTTTAAGTATGCTAGCAATTATTAAACAAAAAGAACTATGAAATAAAGAAACTCATGTAACCTATCTAATGAAAAGCAAAACATACCTCTATGCTTCTTGGTTTGGTGTAATACCAAAAATACTTCATGAGCTTTTAAAGTAATCCTTTGTACTTGGTGTACGTAAGTTGTGATTACTTTTAGATCCTTCCTTGAATGTTGACTTCATTATGCTTTGAATAGAGATGAAGGTTTTGGAGAGATTCTAGCATGAAGATTTCTTGAAACAAAAATTGTTAGAATGATCTATCAATGTCCAACAAAATGATTTAAAAGAAAATATGACAAAAAAAATCCTTCTTTGTAGTTTTCAAACATACACGGATCGTATCAAGTCTTTAAAGTACAACATACTTTAAGAAACTTGGTAACGAAGCTCTGATGCCAATTGTGAAAACTAGAAGGGGGGGTTGAATAGTTTTACCAATTTAAAACTTCCTTTTAAATATTTAGATCGACTTATGTCAATCTATTTGGTTGTTTATGTTGGACGTTGATAGATAGATATATAAACGTGTAATGAAAGATAAAGAGTAAGAAGCACATCACCACGACACAAGTATTTATAGTGGTTCGCTACAAGGACACCTTCCTTGCCCTACTCCACTCCCCGAGTCACCTACACGAGAGTTCGTAAACACTACACCAACTCCTTATGGCGGAGAAGCCTTCACAACGTCGCTTACACCTTTTCCCGGTACAAAGCTAAATACCGAGTTCTTTCACACCAAGGCGAACCACACCTAACACAACGTCGCCTACCCTTTATACGGTGCTAGGCTAACCACCGAGTTCTTTCACACCAAGGAGAACTAATCCTATCACAACGTCGCCTACCCTTTATTAGGTACTAGGCTAAGCACCTAGTTCCATTACTATGGAGGAACGCCTACCCTTTGTTACAACACCGTCAAGGATATCACCATCCTTGGAAATAAACAAATACTTATATGTATAACGATGCACCTCATCGATTATACGACCTAGGCATTCTTCCCAAATGCCACTTGATTTGATTCTTAGGCATCCTTCACTAATGCCTTTGACACAACGCTTGGCACCCTTCACTAATGCCTTTGTCTTGACACCTTTAGCATTCTTCACTAATGCTTTTGACACGAACGATAAGCACCTTTCACTAATGCTTTCGTCTTGACACTTTCGGCATCCTTCTCTAATGCCTTCAACCCAACATCTACAGAGGAAGAAAGAACTATCAACAAGAAAACCTTAGTTGTCTTGATGATGACGAAGCATGGCAACTCATGGACTTGAGCTTGCTCGACTTCAAGAAGTGGTGATCTCGCCTTTAAGATGAACCTAGAGAATCACACAAAAACAAAAGACAAACTACATAGATCACTTGGATATGAGGTTAGAGAGGTATAATACTTGGGGGAAGTATGTGTGTAAAGTAGTGAGTAGAAAGGAAGAAATGGCTCTCTATTTATAGAGGAAATTTTCTACTGTTCCCCGGATCCCGCGGATCCCTCCCACAAGGGATCCGGCTAGCACAAAGCTAGGGATCCGTGGGACGCTCCTCTTTGCCCATAGGTATTTTTGGTTATGGGTCATAGGTCATGGGTTATGGGTTGATCCATGGGTTTCTTTCTCGATACAATGTATTTCTAGAATACATTGAACTTGACTAAGTGGTTTGGACAAAACCATGGGTTATGGGTCAATACCATTTGCTAGTTTTTACCCATTTAGTATATACTTGTTTTTACCCATTTTAGTATTAACTTGTTTTTACCCATTTTAGTATATACTTGGTTAAGTATATATTAGCCCAATATGTAAACACTATTTGTTGTACATATGTATCTCTAAGACATAAAATCACTTATACTTGTTTTAGTGTTTTAGTGTTTTATGTGAAAACGTAAGTGTGTTAGGAAACTATTGAATCAAACTATTTACGTATTTTATTTGTTTCGTTAAAATGATTTTACGTTTGTTATCGACAAAACATTATAAGATCGTAAAATATAAATAAATGTTTTTACGGCTTATTTGTATCAACATAACGCCTAAGATTTATCTTACGCATAAGGTTCCTTACTAATAAGTATTTAGTTTATGACTAAGCTTATGTTTAACCGTTAAGTTTACGAGTAAGATATTCTTACTAATAAGAAGGAAGTTTACGCCTAAGGAGGTTTACGCCTAAGAAAGCAGTTTACGCCTAAGGAAGTTTACGAGTAAGCATCATAAGTTTATGCCTAAGTACATCTTCAACAATAACATCAAGTTTCATTCAACTACAAAGATCCATCATCAACACAAGTTTCAAAGATGTCTCAACCACCATAATCCAACTACTTTCCTCATGAATATCCTCAACAGCAACAACACCAATATCCTCCACCCCAATTTCAGCAACAACCACAACAAGTTGGAAATTATCTTCCTCATCAATATGCACAACCACCACAATAACAAATCCTTCAACAATACCAACAACAACATCAGTATGCTAACTACTTTCAATATTAGTTTCCAGCAAAGTATGCTATGAATGCAAATAAAAATGAACCTACTTGGTTTGCAAAAATTTATGAAGCTATAAGTAGCCAACAATCCATTCATGAAGCTGGATCCCTTGATAGACCTCCAATACTCACTCCCGGAAACTATGATCAATGGGTTATGCGGTTCTTTAGGTTCTGTGATCTTAAGAAACCTCATGGTAAGTTCTTGAAGAAGGTCATCTTTGAAGGTCCTTTTCAAATGCCTACTACAACAATACCCGAATATCCAAATGCTAATCCACCAAGAGATGACACTACTTCCTCTCTCAATATGGATCAACTCACTGCCGAACAAATACTTCACTTTGAAGCTCATGAACTTGCAATGCAATATATCCTTTTCGGATTACCCAATCCGATTCTTCGCAGTATTGATGCTCAGAAAACTTCAAAAGCTGTTGGGATCACATTCATCCCTAATGTAAGGCACATAACTAAATCAAGAAGACATGAAATCAAAACTTTACCTGTCTTATCAAAACTTTACCTATCCTATGAAAACTTCATGATTGATTAGGGGGAATCATTAGAATCATACAATCACCGGTTTACAGACATCATCAATGACTTGGACAGACACAACATCATTATGCCCAAAATTGCAATCAACACAAAGTTCCTAAGCTGTCTCGGTCCTGATTGGGAAAAGTATGTTACATTCATCTGTCAAGCTAAGAACCTTCACAATGCAAAATACGGGCTGTTGTATGACTACTTGAAGCATCATGTTAGGAATTAGAAAATTCCATAGTGAAGTAGCGGTCACCCCAAATATAATCTAGCATAAGTTAGCTCGTAGACATATCGTTATTTACTGTTTTATTAGTTAGTTATTTAGTTTAGAGTAACACCGTGGAGGAAGGACGGGTCTTTACCCACTGTATGCCTGATCCACATCCAAGGAGGACGCGTTTAGTTTGTAACCTATAAATACCCTCTACCTCCCAAGGTAGAGGGTTGGACCTTTCATTCATCTTAATCTAACCTTCTATGTTTTCTTTCACTTTCTCTCTCTAGAAAGGCTCCCACCTTCTCTCTCTAAAACCTCTAAACAATTCGACCCATATTATTGTTTGTTATGTGTTTATGAAATCCAATATCTAACACACCATATCAAGATCCATGGTTAGATCATCTCTTACATATCTTTGGATTTCTAGTGGTTTTTAGGTGGTTTTTGAGTTTGAGAAAGTTTAGTGGTTTTTGCATCATTTGGTGGATTTCTAGTGTTAAAGTTTGGATTTTGATTGTACTTTTGTGTTTAGGATCATCACAAGTGTTTAGGTTTTGATTTGGAAGGCTTGAATCATCGTGGTTGGGTTGTTTTGGATTGAAAAGTGTGTTTTTAAAGTTTTTTCTAGCTAGCGACTTGAGCTACGGACTTTTTTTCTTGGTAGCGACTTGGTTTGTAAAAAGGTAGCGAGTTATAGTTGTTTTTGGTAGCGACTTGGTCCTAGCGACTTGTCTATTGAGACAAGCCGACAAATAGTACAAGTTAGTGGATTCTACACTACGGCTAGCGACTTGGTGAGGTTAGCGACTTGCTTCAAATTGTACAGTTTGTGTTATAGTGTGTTGTTAGCGACTTGATACTAGCGACTTGGACACTTAGCGAGTTGTTCTTTAGCTTAATTTGTCTCTTAGCGATTTAGTGTTAGCGACTTGGACCTTAGCGAGTTGTTTCATTTAATTTGACCTGTAGCGACTTGGTGCTTTAGCGACTTGTGTCCTAGCGACTTGGTCTTAGCGACTTGGTTCAAGAATTCTTAGCGACTTGTTGACTTTTCCCGACAAAACTTCAAACGGCTATAACTTTTGATCCGTAACTCCGTTTTCAGCGTTCTACCCATCAAAACGATCGTGAGAACGAGGAGAATGTCACGCCGAGGGCTAAATCTGCTCTGAACAGAAGTTATTGAGGTTTTTATGTTTTTAGACCTAAAATTCTGGAAAATCGGTGCATAAACCAATCCAAACCTCAACCAAACAACATCTCTGCTAACCCTACAAACATTTATATGTCCTAACACACAATTGTCTATCATTTTGACAATCCATCAGTCATCTTAACACGTTCCATTGGTCATTGCTTAACGGTTTGGTCTTGATTTTAGTAAAATCCCGAGAAAGATTCTATTTCTCGGTTTAAATCATAGACTTGTAAAATCCCGTGCATACTACCACATCATGTCTTATTCTACCCATTTCCGAAGTGCTCAAATTGTATGATGATGTGGACAACAATGATACTGTATGCTACACTGAACGATTAAAGATGATTGAATCAATCAATGAGGATATGATATCTCCGGGTTCAGACTCTAAAAAGACATGCACCACCAATGCTACTGAATGCCATGCAAAAGGAAAGCAGATTGAACCTTATCAACAAATTCACTCTCACCTCATGTTACTTCTACCCACATCAATGGAACGAACATGTATTGCCCTCTTTCTTCAGGATTTTTCCACATTAACAGGAACTCTGCTGTTAAACCTAGAGCAATTGGAGCTACAACTTGACAAAGAGAAGGTTCATAAGGATAGTTCCAGCTGCGCACTTCAAGTGATCTACAAACACTTTCAGTCATTCATTAGAAGGGAATTCACATCCGATTATGATCAAGACATGACTGAAATGTCCTTCAAGAGACACACTGGAATGGACATTAAGTTTCCGGAGACACTTATCCAACTCATGGATAATGTGGAGAAGTATATTGAGGAAGTTACTTAGAAAGATGCAAAAGTAGATGAGAGTCGGGTACAGTTGAGAGTTATTTGTGATAAGTTGGGAAATGTATCAGAAAGGGGTGTGTTGCTGAATGCAGAATATCAGAAACAACAAAGAATGATGTAACCGCTTCTCGTGACACTGTCTCACAAGAAGTGGATGTTGTAATCAGAAAGGCGAATGTATCTCAGGTACAATCAATAAATTGTTGTGTTGAGACCGGTATGGAACCAGATGTTGGATCAGTTGACACTGAATACAGAGGCTCAGAGACAGAAGCTTGAAACGCCACGGTTCGGTGACTCTTGTTACACATGATGGATGCATATCGAACCGAAATTGAACATGAGTCATGTAATGAGGTACCCTTTTATGTTCAACAGTGCATCTGCTAAAGTACTTAAACAAACCGATCATGATGTGAACATAACTTTCAAAAATGTTCTGTTACTGAGGCTGAGTCTGAGATTAAGTGTTTCAAAACAAAAGATATGGTTGATAAGAAGGCTTTTGATGAACTTTCAAACAAATTCTCAAATCTTGAAAAGCATTGCATTTCTCTTGAAATCGCGATTTAGAGTAAAGAAGAAAGTTTTCAACTTAACAAACCATGTAAACAACCGGAACTTCCTGAATTCCGTGAACTTTTTGAAATTAACACTTTGAAAGCTCAACTTCAAGACAAAGAGTCAACCATTTACAATCTGAAGAAACATATTTATGTCTTGAATGAGAAAAGTAATTTAGTCATGAATACACAAGACATTGATGCTATTATAACAAGAAATAATGAACTGTTAATTTATGTGGCTAAATTACTAAAGGAAAATGAGTCTTTGAGAAAGCATCATATAGAACTAAGTGACTCAGTCAAAGATGCTAGAACTAAATCAGTAGAACAAACAAACTCTTTGATAGCAAAAATTGATGATTTCAAAGCTCAACTTCAAGAAAAGAGTTTCGCTATTGTTGCCTTAAAAAATGAGCTTAGGAAAACTGTAGGGAAAAGTGTGAATACTAAGTTTACAAAACCATCAACCTTAGGGAAACGAGTTTCTCATCCCATTAGAAACCGGTCCATTGTTAGGCGCCTACTGCTTTTATATCCGAAAGAACAAAATTTTCAAAAACACGGTTTGCCTCCCAAGTTGATGAGAAACGAGTTTTGTCAAAACCCACTTCACCGAGTTATCTAAGAATAAGGCTTCTAGCTCTGTTAACCCTCAACACGTAGCCACTTCTACTCCCAGCACCTCTAGGATTAGTTCGAAAACAAGGTCAAAACCAAGCATTAGAACCCTGAATTCATATGATATGAATGACTTGTGGAAGAACTATTATCTAGAAAAAGCTAGGAAAAGGCACAGATTCGAAAAGACGGAATTTTAGGTGCAAGACCTAGGGTGAGGAATTCTACGAGATTTCAAAGCTAGTAGTTGTAAACCACTACCTAGGAACACTCAAAAGACTAGGGATTGGCGTATATCTAAGAGTAGTTACGTGCATAAGAATGCTAAGCATGTAGAAAACAAAACTAGAAATTCTGAGTCTTTTCCACAAAAGAAACATTTTCCTAATTCACATGCTAAGGTACAATCCAATAAGACTACTTATGCGACTAAGGTCCAACATGTTGTGAAGCAAAACAAACCAAAAACTTCTCCTAGATGGATACCAACTGCTAAATCTTTGGAAACTAGGAATAAGGATAAGTCTTCCACTTGCATGCTAGAAGCCTAACAATCTTAGACCTTGCCATAAGTGGATACCGTCTGGTAGAATGTTTAAGGATGCTGGACTTAGGTGGATTCCTACCGGAAAGCTGTTCTCTGATGACAAAATCAAGGTTGACCATGAAACCTCAAAGGGTTTGGATACTAATGTCACTAACCAATATATATGCAATCAAGCTTGTAATGTTAGTGCAGGTAGACCTTACTCAGTTGCAGATACTTCGATCCTTCAATACATGGACTGGTTTAAAGTATGGATAACACAAGGATTGATATCTCATAACTCACGGGTTCAAGTAACTCAATCTTGACATTCTTCGGATATGATGTCTGTTCGTTAGTTCAGGCCTCGTACTTCATCATTATGGTGTTCCAGATAACACTAACCCCGGGCCCCTCAAAGAAAAGAAAGTGTACGCCAAGGTGCGCTATCTTCAAGAAGAGAAATCTTCATATTTATGACCATTCTCATCGACATTCTTCATCAACATGCTTCATGCTTTTCCATGCGCTTCAGTCATCAAGTGAATCGGACTACTAATAATTACTCTTATTCCACTTGCTCAATATAATGAAAATGGCGACATCCTGTGCTAACTTTGAGGGGGAGAAGTGTGAATAGAATACATTTGAATGATAATCACTTGTTTAATCAAGAATGGCATCTCCATATGCAATTCTTGAGGGAGGAAAAGTGTGAATTTTTGCATGGTTGGACTGATATTTGAGAATATATGGTCAAACGGCTACTAACTCATAAGAACGAGATTCTCCTTATCGGATCATCTTCACAAGCTTCTAAGAGCCGTTGGTTGACATCTCACACGGCTGATATGATTAAATGAAAAAGTACTTCTAGTTGTTACTGATTTTTTATGAACATCTTCGTTCTTGTTTGATTGGGAGGGATTTTAATTTAGGGGATTTGCTATTTACAAGTTAACGGGAATGCCTTTGGTTCCAGATGTTAATCGTCTATTTCCCATTCGAAAATCTTGAAGAAGGTCGAGTCTACAGTCTAATCTACATTTTTCGCTACATGATTAAAAGACTAAAGACGAATTGCATTTGATGATCTAAAGACTTCTTCTTAATCCCGGCCGAGAAGAACACTTGAAAATCTTCGTCAGTTTATGGGAGAGCACTAATTGGGGGAGATTGAAAAGCCAAAATTTAATCCTCAATTAGACTTGTTCATATTCTTTAGCAATGATTCATTGCTTGATTTTGATGACACCTCCTATGCCTAATGCTTCAATTACTAAGGATAATTGGGATTCATTGTTTTTCAAAGATATGTTTGATGAGTACTTCCAACCTCTAATGAATGTTGATCATCCAGATCTGAAGCTCATGCTCGGTTTACTGACTCAACTAGTTCACCATCTAAGAAGTACTTCTAATCTGTCAAGAAACCTTATCTCCAGTTACTTCACAAGGCGTTGATAATGACTATCATGTTATTGTAGTTGCACTACTGAATAATGATCCGCTCTTTGGTATTCCTTTGCCAAATCTTCACGGATTATTGTTCCTCTCATTGTGCACGCTATAAATCAACCACATGAACATTAAGGAAAAATGACTTCCTCATCTGCTAGAAGACATTTTTAGTAAATCTTCCATCGCTTCTACATGTATACCTTAAGGAAGAATGCATTGATGTTGAGGAATCATTTGCTCCAGTTCATTCATTCGGTCAATGTTCATCCGATTGTATGTTTATTCAAGTGTTGGACATTTGACACAAGTTGATTACTTTGAAGTTACTCTTTTATCACTTATTTGAGGTTGAAGTTGACATTCAAAAAGGCGTGTTCTTATTTGATAACTTGCTCGGGCTTAATAATTTGAGTTGAAGACTTGGTTTATCTAGTTACCAGCAGTCGGGGTGGATGGTTGAAGACTTGGTTAACTATCACTATTAGGAGTTACGTTTCCTTACTTAGTGTCACATGC
Source organism: Chrysanthemum makinoi (assembly GCA_910596185.1). Classification (NCBI taxonomy): domain Eukaryota; kingdom Viridiplantae; phylum Streptophyta; class Magnoliopsida; order Asterales; family Asteraceae; genus Chrysanthemum; species Chrysanthemum makinoi. The sequence continues at coordinate 128,041,396 of OU343220.1, forward strand.
AGATGACGATGTGGATAATCTCAAGAGGTGTTAATGTCTCATACTTTGTTTGAGTAGTGAGTACTTAGAGATTTGCTTGAAGCATAGATTCTCGACACCGTTCTTCCATCATTAAGTGCAAGCTTAAGATACAAATGCGGAGAATTCGACTTTAGTTTCAAGTTTGGTATATCGGGTTTTCTTCAATAGTGGTCACTTCAAATTGTCTACATATGGGTTGATAAAGATAGTCAGAGAGAGTTTTTGTAGCAGTTGATTCTCACAGAATTTATTTGAGCTAATTTGTTGTTCTTCTCTATTTCAAGATTATTTGGTATGTATAATGTGTTGCTAATTCTGAGGTATCAAAACCAGCAAGGGGGAAGGATACATACATCTAAACACACAACGAGTACACATGATGAACTTAATACTTCTTCTATTGAAGTAATCCCGAAAGACAAATGTCACAACCGTAGAGAAACTTCGTTTAACTCATAGCCTTTGATGTATTATTCCAACCACTTGGGAGGAAGTGGTCTCTGGATACTTTTGGTATGTGTTAACTTCAGCTTTCAAGAGGAAGAAATATGAGAACAATATGTGGAGCGTGAGATGATATTACTTATCGACATCTTCTATATGATTTATGATAAAGTGCTTCCGGTTATTGCTTCATGTACACAATGCAATGATGATTCTGATGAGATCACAACCATCAGGGGAGAGATATGTGTATATCAGGGACGCACAACATGTTCACATGATCGAGCTTAATTAGTTATTCCGAGTTGATATCCGAGAGAAGATCGGTGATTCAACCAGTTAATGATGTCGTTGTCTACTCGGTTGGGTACTTATGTTCATAATGGGCTGATTGGTTATATGGAAGATAACTGGAATGCACATGGTAAAATGAAGATGTTGTTATTTTGTTCCCATGAATTGACAACTGGTCAATCTCGAAGAGTAATGTGTACATCGGGGACGCACAACAGGTTCATGTGATGCCTAATCAGCTTATTTCGGATTTGATAACCACTGATACGATCTATGTTTCAACTTGTTACTTTGGTGTTCTCGTGTTCTTTCGTGCAAAACTTCATTCAATGAGACTGTTTTCATTCATTTCTACTTCTTGGAAAATGGTCTTTATAATTTCGTTTGAGGGAAGCTACCAAAGATTCACTTGTTGAAGGCTCAAGTTCTTTCGACGATTCAAGAGCCTCGATTGCTTTGGTGGTGAAAGTTTAAGAGATGATGACTTCTATCTTCTCTACAAAGTGTCGAACGATTTCCTTTCGGTACTGTATCATCATCCCCTAAACTATTCTATATTTGTATATATTTATCAAAAAACCAAATACAAAAAGATAAAACCAACAAAAAGAAAATAGAAAAATATAAAATCTTCAAAAGCCCATAAAAATCAGAAAATTGAAAAATACCAAAAATATTGTTTTCCAAGACATGTCTTCTGGTATCGATAACATCTACGGTCTTAAAAATGTCATTCAATAATGGCACGGGACTTTAGATGAAGTTCGAGCAGGAGGTGTAAATATTCCTTTCTAAACATGTCTCAAAAAATGGCTTACGCTATTTTAGATCTGAACCCGGGCGTTAAACTATGGCTTGCGCTATCTTGACCGTAACCAGCTTAAACTATGGCTTGCTATTATTTCGATAGCAACCCGCTCTTTATAGGAAGGAAAGCTAAACAATTTTTCAAAATATTTCGTGCACTTATCCTAAAACAAGTTGAGGAAAGTATGTCGAAGGACTGCTGTTCCTACACAAATGTTTTTTCGTCTAAAATTCTTCAGAAAAATATTTGTTGTTTTCAAAAATGGTGGTAAATGAGTTGCTTAAAAATCAATCTTATTCAGAGTTTCGAAATAAATTGAAAACTCAATCAATGACTTCAGCGCTTTTAAACTTTTTCATAAAATGAGTCATGGATTGAGGGGGATAATGTTTTTCAAATCTACATCGTCTAACGGGCTTTCTTAATTATCCTAATATGCTTAATTAAAAATGATGTTAACCTATGTTGAAGGACTAGGTGCCTAGGATATGATTGCTAGGATTAGATGATTAGAGTTTGATGTACACATTATTCCCATACATTTATATGATCTGATTGATATGTTGCATTGACTTTTATTAGTCGATTGCTATTTGGGTGATGTCGACCACCATATATCTGTATGTGTGTTCACTAACGTATGCGGGTATATTGGGTATAAGAATGTTCCCGATCCGGATCCCACAGATGAATATGATTGGATGCCGAAAGGAAAGGGTAACGATTTCTTGGGTTGACAGATGAAGAAACGGAGCTTAATTGGACTTCTATGGAGAGTTGGCATAAATGCAACGTAAGAGGTCTCACTGCATTAGCAGTAGGTTTTCTTCTAAGTGATTGAAGAAACAGAGCTTAATTTGACCTCAGTTGGCATTCAAAATGCAACGCAAGAAGAAGTCTCACTGCATCGCAGATGGTTTTTCTTCCAAAGCCACAGAACAACAACGGAAGCTTCTCTACCACCTAACGTATCTTGTAAGGGAAAAGTAGTGATGATACCATTTTTCTAAAACTTTGAATAATATTGTTTTGAAAATGGAAAATATTGTTTTGAAAATTAATCGGATTCAAAGTTTTGAAATCAACCGAACTCTTATTTTGTCAAATCTTAAGTGATTTCAAATTAAATATTTTCAAACGATATTTCATCTATCAAGTCCGTTTGTACAAATTAAAGTGGTGATCTAAAGATTTAATGTTATGTCATGGTATGATTTTCTTTAGAATCAAGATCTTTCAAAATGAAATTTTTTCTGTTTTGTTTGATTGTGAAATTGTTTTATTTTACCTAAAAGATCTCTTAAAACAATCATACGTGACACTAACAATCTTTAATGTCTTAAAATGGTCCTTATCTGTCATTTTCAAAATTAAATCAAGCCAGGTCTTTCCCCAAAATCTTTTAAATGATTTAAATCAATTGGGATCACAAATCTCAAAAGGTTTGAAATTTTGATCGGGTTAGAGATCGTGAGTTAAATCTCTTATCTGTTTAAATGGAATTGGTTTTAGTCCTTCAAAGGCACTCTTGCCTCCATGTGCCAAACGATTTCATACACAATGCACATGTTGAGGAGGAGGATTTATCCAAAAACATGATGAGTATTTAAACCAGGCCACATATTCTCCCATGTTTTCTAAACCGTATTAAATCACTTGGGATCCAAAATCTCAAAGGGTTTGATATTTTGATCGGGGGAGAATTTGTGATTTAATAATGAAATTTGATAAAAGGTGATCGTTTTGATTTAATTGTGCACTGCCTCTATATATGTGCTAAACGCTTTCGAATCTCGAAGCACATATTGAGGGGAGCAAATAAACTATCGAGGTACGAAAGTTTTTTAAAGTAATTTATAAAGTACCTTGATTGAGTTTTTAAATGGTTTCTTAATGGTTTGTGTGATCGTGGATGTGCTTCAAAAGAACTCTTGCCTCTATGTGATAAAATGTTTTAAAATCATCCTATGCACATATTGAGGGGGAGAATTTACCAAAGAAATTCAAATGGCTTTTTCTAAGGAAAATGTGATCAAGAAATTATTTCAAAGAACTCTTGCCTCCATGTGCCAAACAAGTTCAATATCATATGCACATGTTGAGGGGGAGCATTTTCTAAATGATCAAAACTATTAAGGTACAAAATGCTTTGATCTCGTATCACAAGTACCTTGATTGGTTTTCCAAATGATTTTTCAATTGGTTTCGAGAAGGAATGAACAATACCAAAAGACCGACCAAATTTACTTTATGCATGGTGTTACAAGGATGGTTAGGTTAGGTATTTGTTCCCACGATCCAGCCAGAACCGGAGGGATCTACCCAGGGACAATCCACTAGTTAGTGTAGAGTCCGTAGGTATATTGAAAAAAGGAGAAATGTGAGATATGGGAAGAGTGCCGACTGAGATAGAGCTAGAACTGGAATAAACCCAACAAGGTTTTAGTTATGAAGTCTCGGTAAGCAATGAAGGGGTTGAAGAATGAAAAAGAAATAAATGAGAAAAGGGTGAAAAGAAATAGCCCTCCAATAATTCAACCTTAGGGCGTAACCGGTTCAATACATATGCTACTGGTGGTTACTAAGGTAACACTGGTATTGAAGACAAGACGTCATGGACCCCGTGGACGCACGACTACAACTTCCCAAACCACTCAAGTTCCTCTTAAAAGGGCTTGTTTCATTCTCACGGGAACCTACATAATCTATCGACTTTCTCTTAGAGATTGTTGATATTGAAGAAGGAGACCCTCTCCCTAGTCTCCGGCATAGGAACCAAAATGCACAATCGAGTCTAGAGCCAAGAGATCATCCACAATATCTCATTAGGACACAAAATTAATGAAGACTTGCTGTTTCACACAATGTGGAAAGTAAGTATATATTGAGAGTCCTACGCATTATCCTTGTGGTATTGCCAGAACATCCGAGTGATATGCATACATATTCACAATGAAGATGGAAAGCCTTCTAGAGCCAACATCAAACAAGCTCTTAGGTGGCATGTGAGATCTATTCTATAGATCAACCATGTGACAACCGGATAGAAACGATGGGGCGATTCACTCGTGAATCAACCTTGGTCCAGGAAATGGATTGACGATGCTTTTGGAAAACCGTTCGTGCAAATCTTTCTTTCTCTAGCACATCGAATGTGTATTCATTTTCAAACTCAAAAGTATCTCTCGATTGAAAAAATAATTTTGAAAAACCGTTCGATGTGCAAATCTTCTTTTCTCTAGCACGTCGAATGTGTACTCTTTTCAAATACAAAAGGTATTTTTGATTGAAAATTGATCTTTCTCATAAAACCTTCGTCAGCAAAACTCTTCTTCTAAGCAATACACGATTGTTTTCAAATCATTTTTCATCAATCGGTGAATCTCAATTCGCTGGTTCACTCACTCCGTGTTGTCTTCTTTGAGACGTTCCGGTTTGAGAACGGCTAGAACAAATTGAAACCCTCCAAGAGATTCTAGGAATCCTACCCGATCACAAAAGATTTGTAATGATCAAGCGGGAACCGTGGGCGTGTACCTCAATTCACGAAGTGATCAAAGACACTTTCATGTGTTTTATTGCTAACAGTTGTTGGCAGGTACATTTGGACGGTTGCGTACTGATCGAATTGAGGGTCAATCCAATGCCGCTTTCACAAAGCATCCACACTTAATTTGAAGAAATCATGATGGTGCATATCTACATAACCCTGGTTCCGATATTTTCATACTATGCTTCTCCGCTGCTGCAAATATCATGAACCAATAAGGCTTCCGCTACTCTGATGGAATGATGTCATGATTCAAAAGTGTGAGCATGTCGGTCCGAAAGTCACAACTTCACATGATGGCAACACAAAAGGGTGATCCGAGATTTATCTGTGGCTGATGATCTCAATGAAAGCTCAAAGATCATCAAAGATGTGGATCGGTTAAAGGCCTCCACTGAAGGTACAAACTACTCGGACTATGAAGAGTCACTGCTAAAGCACAAAGATGCAGAAGTTGAAGAATTCAAGTCTACGAGCTCAAGATTGAAGATAAAATAGAATGCTAGGATTCAAAATGTAAAACATGGGGTGACTCCCTTAGGGGGAGATTGTTAGGAATTAGAAAATTCCATAGTGAAGTAGCGGTCACCCCAAATATAATCTAGCATAAGTTAGCTCTCGAGACATATCGTTATTTACAGTTTTATTAGTTAGTTATTTAGTTTAGAGTAACACCGTGGAGGAAGGACGGGTCTTTACCTTGTATGCACGATCCAGTAAATCAAGGAGGACGTTTAGTTAGTAACTATAAATACCCTCTACCTCCCAAGGTAGAGGGTTGGACCTTTCATTCATCTTAATCTAACCTTATATGTTTTCTTTCACTTTCTCTCTCTAGAAAGGCTCCCACTTTCTCTCTCTAAAACCTCTAAACAATTCGACCCATATTATTGTTTGTTATGTGTTTATGAAATCCAATATCTAACACACCATAAAAAAGAAGTGGACAAAGATAGAGCTCTCTGTGGAATTCATGCACCTTTACCTAATGCAAATTCACTTGTTTTGTTTGCTCAGGCTTGCTACCTACAATTTCCACAGCTGCAAACAGTCTTTACTAACCCACCAAAATCAGCTCAGATTACACCATATGATCCATCACAGCAATCACAAGAAACTCAACTGGTTCCTTACAACAAAAACTCCGATTCAGCACTCAACAGTGAAACACATAATGATGATGAAGAGGCTTTCAATACGTTGAATCAAGGATTTTCATTAATTGCTCGTGCCTTCGGGAGATTTGCTAACAAATCCAACAACCGTATTCGTACTTCATCTAACTCAAGGAATCATGCAGTTATTCAGAATGGAAGGGTTGAGGTTCAGAACAGAAACAAATGTCGTTAGATGGGAAGTGGTAACTACATGGGTAGTGGACAAGGTTTCAATGCTTCTGGAAGGAATAACATGGTTGCTCCTCAACAAAGGGTTCAGATTGTTGATCAGGGAAATGTTTAGAATGGGAATACGGGTCTTACCAATGCTTGTCCAAAACCGAGAACAAGATGAAGTGCTTATCACTAGGAGGCTTTACTCTTGGCTCTCAAAGATGAAGCTGGTGGAACTCTTACCAAAAAAGAATAGAGCTTCATGGCCAATGCAGATTCCGATGATGACATGGAGGACTTGTAAGCTAACGCAGCTGTAATGTTGATGGCCAACATGCAAGAAATCCACATGAGTGAAACAGGCCCAGTCTATGACACTGATGGCTTGTCTTAGGTACCGGATCCAAATATATCTCTTACGCATGATCTGATATCTCCCTCTGCATCTGCATCTGACAAGGAACAAATTGTTCAACATGAGCCATCTACATCTCATCAAGAAGATAATCAAATGGATCCCGTAACTACATTTGATGATCAAGATGACCTTTTGGTTACCTTTGATGATCAAGTTGACCCCGAGGTTACATTTGAGGATCTAAATGATGAATATGTTGATACTCAATGTGAACAAAATGAACCTTCGTCTAATCCAGATCCAGAGCTCATGACCTTACTTTTGACCACCCAATCTCAAATGGAGAAATGAAATGAGATAAATAAAAATCTTCATGATAAAGTGGCACTATTGACTAAGGATCTTGAATGCTATAAGTTACAACTAAAAAATTTTGAAACAAAAGAGAAACGTGAACAAAGTTTTGAAATCGCTTTTCAAAAGTCATATCTGAAAGAACAAACTTTAGAAAAACAGATACGTGATCTAGTTGTTTCAAAAAAATGATTTGATTTCTCAAATAGAACAACAAAAATTTGATCATAAAAAACACGTTGACACTCTTACTTCGGAAACTCAAAAAGCCAAGCTTGAGTTGTCTTCGTGTCAAAAAGAGTTTTCAAAATTCAAACAAACTTCAAGGAAACGAATATCTCTATTATGATGAAATTGTCAATTTGCAAAACAAACTCAAAGAGTTTTGAAATATTGTATATAACTATCACAACAATTGAAAAGTTCACATTTAAGCCAAATCCAGATGGATATGGGCTAGATCTTGCTGATAACAAACCACGTTTTTTTGATAGAGCATTCAAGGCAAATCCAAAGTTGTATAGTGTCAAACATATGCTTGATAAATCTATTGTGTGTGTTGTTGAATATAATCGTGAAGAGGAATGGATGCAGAAGATGAGAGTCGATTGAAAATGGAAAAAGTTGAATATAACTAACCTTTTTATTACTCAAAAAGACCTCTCATAACTTTTGTTCCACAACAGGATAAAACAAACACATCTTGGGTTATCACACATATTAATGAGTCCTCTTCTGACGTCGGTCCCGTCAAATCAGTTGCGCAAATTAATGGTCCTTTACCTTTTTTGAGTGAAATCACACCATTAATCGAAAGATGTCAAATTCTTAAATATTTTGATACATTCATGTCTGACATTAAACTTTTGGAACGTGAAATTGAACTTAATTCAGAAATAAAAGCTGCTACTTATCAATCGGCTTATGTCAGAGGCCAAAGAAACATTTTTCAAAAATAGCTTTTACCACATGTTCGAAATTTATGTTGGTGAAATCAAGATTTGTTACACACTATCATAGAGTTGGTGAAATATGAGAATGATAAGTCTAGTAACACAAATGTTCTTGCACCTGGAATGTTCAAAATTGACACTAGGAAGCCCAGTGACATAACACAAGATACTAATATGCTTCCTTCCACTTTTGCAGGAGTAGTTGCCTCTAATCCTAGCGTTATCACTTCACAACCTAAGAGCACTGACAAGAAGAATAGGAAGTTGCAACGTAAGAGAAGACCACTAAAAGCCTCTGAAGTAGAAGATCATGTTAGGAACTTGAATAAAACACATGATGCACCTACTTTAGATATTGCGTTAGATGAATGTAATAGCAAAAGTGATGTAACGAATGTTGAATCTGCGAGTACTTTGCATGTTATGTTTGAAGCATCTTGTATTGTTTGTCGTAAAAGCATGTTTTCTAGTTGTCATGATAATTGTGTTTCCAAATCTATCTTATCTCGTAAGCGGAAACATAGAACTGGTATTACCTCTAGGCCCACTAATGCTTCTAAGTCTGTGCTAGGTAAACCGTCTTCTATAGTTTATGAGAATATCATTGATGTACCCATCGCACCCTCATCATCTCCTAGGAAGAAAATATCACCTAGTGCAATCACTAAGAACAAAGCACAAACTAGTTGGACTTGGAAGAGATGGTGGCAAAATACACCTGGATTTAAATGGTTACCCAAAATTATTAACATGTGTGTTTCATCTGTAACTGTATCGGAACCCTCTAACTCTTAGGGTTCCACCTCTACCTCTATTCCACCTGTGTCGTCTGTGCGTATTGCAGGTGATAAAAATCATTCTTTGGATTGTTGATAGCGGCTATTCCCGGCACATGACAGGCAACCTCAAACTTTTATCAAACTTTGTTTCAAAGTTCATTGGCACTGTCAGGTTCGGGAATGATCACTTCGTAGGTATCATGGGCTATGGAGATTACATCAATGGGAACATCGAAATTAGCAGAGTTTATTAGGTGGAAGGTCTTGGACATAATATTTTCTCAGTCGGTCAATTTTGTGATGGTGATTTGGAAGTTGCTTTTAGGGAGAAAACTTGTTTCATCCGCGATATACAAGGAAACGATCTCTTGTCAGGATCCCACTCGTCAAGCCTTTACACAATCTCAATGCAAGACATGGTCGCCTCATCTCCCATCTGTCTACTCTCCAAAGCAACATCTACAAAATCATGGCTGTGGCACAAAAGACTTTCACATTTAAACTTCCAAACCATAACTAATCTTGCACGACACAAACTAGTTGAAGGTCTTCCAAGGTTTCGATATTCAAAAGACCACTTATGCTCAGCTTGTGAACAAGGAAAAAGCACTCGTGCTCATTTTCTTCGAAGGTTGAAGACAACACTCAACATGTTCTTCATCTTCTTCACATGGATTTGTGTGGCCCGATGCGTGTGCAGACGATAAATGGCAAATGCCGCATTTTCGTAATCGTTGATGACTACTCCAGATGGACTTGGGTTTATTTTCTATGAAGTAAAGATCAATATCCACCAATGATCATCACCTTTCTCACGAAAATTCAAGTTCAGCTCCGCAACACGGTTAGACAAGTCAGAACAAATAGAGGAACTGGATTTGTAAACTAAACTCTTCGAGAATATTATGAGAAAGTATGAATTGAGGATCAGACATCAATTACAAGAACACCAGAACAAGATGGAGTTGTCGAAAGACGAAACCGTACGTTAGTGGAAGCTGCAAAAACTATGTTGATAAATGCGAAACTTCCAGATTACTTATGGGTTGAAGCCGTGTCAACTGCATGCTACACTCAGAACCGTTCTATGATAACTAGACGCCACAAAAAAAAACCTTATGAGCTTATCCATAACAGAAAACCAAACCTACTTTCATGTATTTGGTGCTCTTTGTTACCCAAATAATGATCATGGCGATTTTGGAAAGCTCAAGGCCAAAGCTTATATGAAAACTCAAAAGGATACCGGATCTAGAATCGTCGTACAAAGGGAATTATGGAGACTATTCATGCTAATTTTGATGAGCTCACAGAAATGGCTTCTGAGCAAAACAACTTAGAACTCGGACATAACCGTCTCAGCTTCCCTCAATCATTAGTTGATCAAACCTTTCATCTCACTCGTCGTCATATGGAAACATTGTTTGCTCCTCTACCCAATGAAGACTTTGATCAACGTGCTCCAGATGTATTAACTGTTTCCGCTGCTCAACCTGATAATACTCCAATACCTGATACACCTAAAACAACAACAACTGTTGATGATGCACCCCCGATTGAATCTCCAACAACAGCTGAACAAACCGCTTCTAATGACACTGACCCAGCTGATGATCCTCTAAACCACAATGTACCTGCACCTGCGGATTATGATGGAAATGCGTTTTTCAACCCTTTCTCAACAGAAGCGGCAAATCCAGATGTTGCTGAATCTTCTACCATCCATCTGAATCCACCTAATCTGCACAATGTATACCAACACCAACCTTCCACTCTCCGATGGACCAAAGATCATCCTCTTGTTAACATTATTATGCCTAAACCAACCAGTCGTAACTAGACAACGCCTTCAGACTAACGGAGAACATTGCATTTATGCACTCACTGTCAGTCAAACCGAACCCAAAAACATTAAGGATGCAATGACTCATGACAACTGGATTGAATAATTTCAAGAAGAGCTGAACTAGTTCAAACGTTTAGAAGTATGGGAATTGGTTGAAAGACCGACAGGGGTCTACGTCATTGGTCTAAAATGGATTTGGAAGAATAAGTTAGATGCTGAAGGAACGGTTATTCGAAAAAAGTCACGTCTGGTGGCTAAGGGTTACAAATAGGAAGAGGGTATTGACTTTGAAGAATCATTCGCACCGGCTGACTTGAGGTCAGACGGATTTTTCTGGAATTCGCGGCTCACATGAACATCACCGTCTACCAAATGGACGTCAAAACTGCATTTTTGAATGGTAAACTTAAGGAGACAATGTATGTTAGCCAGCCGGAAGGATTCGTTGATCGAGAGTTATTTAATCATGTCTACAAACTGAACAAGGCTCTCTATGGTCTCAAACAAGCCCCTTTGGCGTGTTATGATAAGTTGTCATAAGGATCGGTCGATCCAACACTGTTTATTCAATATCATGGGGCACACATTTTAATTGTTCAGATTTATGTGGATGATATCATCTTTGGTTCTACCCACAAAAAGTACTCAAACACTTTTTCAAAACTAATGAAAACAAAGTTTGAAATGTCAATGATGGGTGAACTTACGTTCTTCTTAGGAATACAAGTTCATCAATCACCCTGTGGTATTTTCCTCAGTTAGTCCAAATATGCTCTTGAAATTTTGAATAAACATCGAATGCAAACCTGTGATTCCTATAATACACCAATGGCATATACCAACAAACTAGATGCTGATTTACATGGGAAATTATTTGACCCTACCAAATACCGTAGTATTATTGGGTCTTTTATGTATCTAACAGCTAGTAGACCCGATATAGTATTTGCTGTATATCTTTGCTCCCGTTATTAGTCAAGATCAACTGAAAAACACCTCTCAGAGGCTAAAATAATCCTCTGATACGTTAAGGGAACCATTAACTTGGGGATCTGGTATCCGAAGGATTCTGGTTTTGAACTAATAGCTTTTTCAGACGCTGACCATGCAGGATGCTTAGATACACGGAAAAGTACTTCAGAAGGTTTACAATTCCTTGGTGATAAATTGGTGTCATGGAAATCGAAGAAACAAGATTGTACATCGTTGTTGTCAACAGAAGCAGAATATGTAGCCATGTATGCATGTTGTGCTCAAGTCATTTGGATGAGAACACAACTCAAGGATTATGGTTATGTATTCGACAAGATTCCGGTATACTGTGACAACAGAAGTGCTATTGTGATCTTGTGCAACACCGTTCAACACTCAAAGTCAAAGCACATCGAACTTCGAAACCATTTCATTAAAGAGTACTTGGAGAAGGGACGGTGGAATTATACTTTGTAGGTACAGAACATCAATTGGCGGACCTTTTCACTAAAGCCTTGCCTCCCGCAAGATTTACTGACTTGGTTCACCGAATTGGTATGAGGTGTTTGACTCCAGAAGAACTGGATGAATTTTTGAAACTCGCTTGAAAAATCAAACACCAAAACCTCTTTTGTAAATATATTTCAAAAACAAAATACAAAAATATAAAATCTTATAAAATCCAAAACATTTTTCATTTCAATTTTAACTGAAAAACAAACATTGCAAGTACAAGCCTTCCATCAACACAGTGTTCTATCAAATATTTCACCATTTCCCGAACAAGTGTTGAGGGGGAGAAAGATAAATTTTTCCGTTTCATAAAACCTTGTACTTGCATGTTAACAAAAATATGTTGTTTCTCAAAAAGTGTTGGTTATTTATCATGGAAAAATACCCTCCTCGGTCTCAAAAGTTTATAAAATTCAATATTTTTTAAGTCGAGGGGGAGTATCCCCAAATTTCCTGCCAAAATGAGTTTTGTTTAACCAAAATGTGAGTTAAAAGATCTTGGTTGAAACCTTTTTGAGGTTAGGGAACTGAAAGTGTAACTATTGAAAAGTATTTTTAACAAAAAACACAAAAATACACATTCAATGCTCACCAACTTGCATTTACTCCTTTCAAACCTACCAAGATCCATGGTTCAAAATCAATCCTTCTATCCGTTCGTATTTTTCAAAATATGTAAGTGGCTAAATGTTCTAATCATGTTTTTAAACAATGGTTTTAGAAATCACAAAGATCCAACGGTTAATTTTTCCTAAAATGAATTTGGAAAATCGTTCATAAGAATGAAATTGGGTTTTAATGATTAAGGGTGTTTGGAATGAAATGTGCTATTCTAAATCATTTATTATTGGTTTTTAAACATGTTTGAATCATCAAAAACTACCCAGAATCACCAGTTGATGATGTTTGGTTTTAGGGTTCATACGGCCCTATTTGCGGATTTTGATTTCTGAGTGATTATGGTTATATATGAACAAGAAAGTGTTATAAGATGTTTGTCAACATGTTTCTAACAATCAATTAAACCAGAAACATCAAATGAATCAAAATTAGTGTTTTAGGGTTTAGGTGTTCATTCCACTTGAATCTTTTGATTATGTGGATGAAAAGTGTTAAAACTTGTTGTGAATGACTCCTATGCACTCTAAGATAGCCCAGAAACATCACTTGTTTGATTTGTATGGTCAGATTTGTTATGTGTAAAATAAGGGTTTAGGGTTTTAGAAATCTTACGCCTAAGCCTTTCTGTGTATAACTGATTTGTTCTTGTGTCTATTTGTGATCTTTAGGATGTTTGGAATGAATTGTAATCAAATTATCATGTTTGTGTATAACAGGTGGATTAAGCGTAAAGACAGACAAAAGTTGTTCTAAGTTTACGAATAAGTTTAAAGTTTACGCGTAAACCTTACACCTAAGACACACTTTACGAGTAACTTGTTACGCATAAGACGTCTATTGTCGAAAATGAATTTATTGGAAAGAAATTCGTAAACAAGGGTTTTTAAGCATAAGCTTTACTCTTACGAGTAAGCCTTACACGTAAAATTTAGCCTATTCCTTCGAATAAGCTTAAAGCCTTTGAACATGCCTTACGCGTAAGAAATTTCTTACGCATAAGCATAGTCTTATGCCTTAGCTTATTCTTACGCATAAGCTCCATCTTTACGAATAAGGACTCAAGACTACTCATAAGCTACTGTTCACCAGCATTAAACTGTTACGCATAAGTCCCAAATCCAAAGTTACGCATAAGCAAACAAATGTGAAAAATGTTGTATTCTAAGTGATAATTGGACTTTAAATCTTCAAAATTAACACGTTCACGTAACTTATCACCACAACTTCATGTTATTGAACATATGTGACTTAGGACTTGTAACAAATATAAATGTGATATCATCAAACAAGGTGTTATATAAATAATCAGACTTAAACTAACACAATGTGTTTCCATATGTCTGTTTCTTTGTCTAATGACATTCAGATCACAAAATGGCTGCAAATCAAGCGAATATCAATGCTCCAACTGAACTCACCATGGAAAACACATTCCCTGCTGACTACAACAAAACAATTGGCAAGAACAACTTACGTGTTGATTTCCACAACTTCACCTGCTCAGCTGCTTCTTGCAGAGTTGCAATGCTCACCAACTCAGCCACAACACCGGAATTCTACATCCATCAATTCTGGCACACCATGGAGAAAATTGATGGAGAAGATGCTGTGAAAGTGACACTTGATACTCAGGAAGTCAAAGTCACTGTCGCTGATCTTCGTACTGCTCTTCTGCTACCAGCCATTTCTCCAGCTGAATATGTCAGGACTCCTACTGAGACGGAGGTTATGGATTTGTAGGTCAACATCGGGTATGACGAAGAATCTAAGGTTATTTCTACACATTCCAGAGTCGATGTCAAGAACATCCCGCAACCATGGAGAACTCTCTATCTGATGATCGCTAAGTCAGTCTCAGGAAGAGATAGCGGTCATGAACACCCGAAGCTGATGCACTTACAAAATTTCTGGGGAATGGTCCATGTACATCACATAGACTATGCAAGCCTCATCTAGGAGGACATGATGCAACATCTCAGGAAACCTGGTTCCAAGATTCCTTTCATCCGCTACACAAAGCTATTAATTCACAACCTTCTAGGGAGGCACGAGAATATTCCTAAGAGACTGAATGACCCCAACAAGCACACAATGCTAGATGAGCCTACTTTCAATGCAGTCAGGTTCAAAGGCACAACCACTCGCAAACAAGGAGTGGAACTCCCTGCATGCCTTCTGACTGCTACAATCAAAGATCTTCCATCATACAAACTCTAAAGGGAAGAACTAATTGCTAGGCGTGTTGGATTCATGGATGAGAAAGTTACTACAGCAATTAAGACTAGGGCTAAGAAAGCTGAAAGTTCTGCAAGCTCAACAAATACTAAGTCTAAGAAAACAAGCTGAACGATCAAGAGGAGAGTTCCCGAAATATCGTCAAACCAGAATCTGAACCTGTGCAAACATCACTACATGATGACGATTCATAAACAGAGTCAGATGAAGTGGTCATCTATAGTGAGGCTCGTGCTGATGACTCAACTATTGAGAAGGAGAAAGAGGACAAGCCTGAAAGTTCTACTTATGAACAACTTGATAGGGACATTGATGCTTACGAATCTCCTGTTGAAGGAAACAAATCTGACAAAGGGAAGAAACCTCTTGAACAAGAAGAACAAGAAGAATTCAGACTCGGAGTATGACCCGCAGAAAGAAGAAAAACAACTTGAGAAATCTCTCAAACAGCAAAGGATGGAACAAGCAACAACTGCCTTCTCGGTTAATCAACCCGAAGGGCCAGGTGGCTCTAGCGGTGGTGGTCCACTCTCAACAGAACCCGTTAATGTCACTCAACTCCATACCGATCCGGTTAATCAACCTGGTAAGGGCATGGGTGACATCACCAAACCTTCCATTCAGGAAGAGAAACGATCAGAAGAGCAACAACAAGATGAGGATGAGAAAATGTTAGATTATGGAGAAGACGATCATGACAAGGATGAGAGAGTCATTGATAAAGATGTTTTGGAAGCCGAGGAGGAAGCGGCCAAGGCCAAAGAAGAAGCTGCTAGAGCTAAGGAGGAAAGGTTAAAGAAGGAAATGGACAACTACATAGTTGATAATCCTACACATAAGCCTCAGAAGTCTTCGAAAACCCCTTTAGACACATCCAAACCAGAATCATCTTCACACTCATCACCACCACCAACAAAAGAAACAACTAAGTCAACATCGAAATCGGTCAAGATTAAGGCTGACACATGGACGTCTCGTGTCAAAGCCAAGATTCAGAAAGCTGTACACCATTCACGAACCTGAAAACAAAACCTACTTGAATCACGAATGAATTTACTGGCCGACGTGGTTACAGATCTTACGAAACAGATGGACACGTTTCAAGGCCAAAGAGAACAGATTTAGGAGTTCCCCTCTCGGGACGTTCAAGGTGAAATCAATGAACAAATCAGGAACTATACTCACACATTTCTCCTTAACACAGTTCCTGGAGTCACCAGAGAAATGTTCAAGAAGCAACTCCAACCAATGGTTAAAACCATGGTCCAGTAGGTCATAACTACAACACCGGTGGTCATGCAAAAAAAACCAGTCAAGCCCCCAGTTGTCTCCGAAGATGAATTAATTGCGGAATTGGTGATGAAAATGGCTGCCAGAGCTCCATCTTTCACCCAGGATGACGTAAAAATTTATGATATTCTTCTCGAGCGACAACTCAAAACATCTTGCAAAGAAGATGCAGGGCAAGACAAGAGGCTAAGAAATGACGACGACAAGGATGAGGATCCAAATGCTAAAAGATAAAAGAAGACCGGTGAGTCGTCATCATCCATGCCACCACCACCTGCTAAGACAACCACCACCCCCTCACAACAAGCTACAAAACCACCACCATCTGAACAACCAAAGGATACAGAATCCACACCACCTCAGCAGAAAACCGGTGATTACTTCACATACACTTGTGGTGAGGATCATGATATTCCTGAGCCCCAACATCAACCAACGCCACAACCATCAACAAGACCAAAATCATCCTCCCGAAAGAAGAAGAAGAAACCTTCAGTCGTCTCATGGTTAGATGACGATACTTCAGAGGAGTTTGAATGGTTTAACAACATGGTTGAGGCGCAACCACGCCTAAAAGAAGGTCAAGAGCCGATAGATGGTCGAACTGTGGAGCACGTCCAAATCCTTAAAGATGAATTCAAGATAAAGAAGATGACTAAAAGAGAACTCCGCCGGATCAAGAATGATGCATTCCATCTACTCAAAGAAAGATCTGGCAATGCTATTGAGCTAGAATATCATTTGGACAACATAGACTGGCTCAACCCGGAGTCCAACATCGACTACACAAGAAAGGACAATGAACCATACTACACAGATTGGACCAAACCACTACCGACAATTGGAAAACCAGAACAACCAACGATCCTATTTTGTTTCTTCTTCAACAACGACTTGAAATTTCTTCAACACGGAAGCAGTGTTAGTAAAAAGTATGCTACATCTCTCACGTTTAACATACCAGCTGCCATGTTCTCCAACAACAAAGCCATTGAAGAAGATGCCACAAACTTGTTCGTCGACAAGGTTGTGGAGTACGACATCGATGCAAAGTTTGGAATACATCACTGGCCAGAAAGGAGAAGGATTTACTACAGGAGCTGCAGAGTTGGCAAGTCAAACAAGGACGTGAAGCATCACCAGAGAATAGTTGCTTTTATGTCGGTTAAATTGGCTACCAAGTGGGATTACTCCTTCTTGTCCAAGATAGTCGTCAAAAGACAAGATGAAAAAGAGTATGATTTCTTCGAAGCTGAATTTTCGGATTTGTCGCTCAAAAACATTGAAGATACGTATCTCCTAAAGGTACAAGGAAGGATGCATCAGTTCTCGGCAGAGATTCAGATCAAGTACATCACTGCACTTCTCGTTTTCATCCGCAGCGAAATTATTCAAGAACGTGTTGAAGATTTACAACTCGGAGTCGAATCTTACCAGAAACAACTCAATCTCACCGCACCACTTCTACACTTCAACGAACTCAATCAAGAACCTCAGTACAAAATCTTACATAAACCAAAGTTTGGGATCGTCTACCGAAGTGAAAATCATCATACGTGTTTTATGACGTTCGATGAAATTCAAAAGTTCTGTGATGCCACACTGAAGATGGTTCGAGATGGATTGGCTTATCGTTTGAAGGACATTGAGATGGGTATGGTTCAGCCAAAGAGATGGAATTCTAAGGATCGCAAGGAGGTTCATCGGTTTATAACTAGGATTGATGAAAGGTTGATTCATCGGGACCAGATGCTAAGGTTGGAAAGCTATATGGGAGGAAGACCAAGCTTCTCAATTCTAACATACCACATCCACATAAAGTAGCTTGTCGTTTGTAATCATTGGGTACTCTTAACATTCTTGATTGTGATTTTGATTGTTTGATTTATTAATTTATATTCATTATGGTTTGTGCATAAATAGCAGTGTACAACCCGAACTTGTCATGAAAGGACCCTGTGGTACACTTCAGTGCCACAATCCTTATAAAAGGAGTGAAAGCTTATTACTTTTGAGTAAAATTAATCAAATATTTCAATATTTTCATAATTTTGCTCAAAAGAACAAGTATTCCCTCTCGTGTCTTCCAAAACCTCAAAAGTTAATATCACTTGTTGAGGGGGAGTATTTGCAAATGAAATTGTTCCAATCAAAAGTTCTTTGTGGAAATCTTCCCATAAAACTCGAAATGGTCATATTTTAAATCAATATTTCATCAAAAATAACATTAACATGCCATTTTTTAGGGGGAGAAAAATACGTGATTAAAATATGTTAAAAAGTAAATGAAATCTTGGTGTGCAAAGACTTAACTCATGAATTGACGAACTCTGAAATGTCACAAATCGAAAAGACTTGTCCTAAAGACTTGTCTTAGTAGATCGTACCAATTCGAGAAACTCTTGATAAACATGAACTTTGACGGGTTTGACAACCTTTTCAAGGTTTGTTCACATCTTCAAGGTAGTTATTAGAGCTAGTTATCACCTAAAAGCTGACAATGTATCTCTTTAACTATACAACATAACCCTGTCTCGCGAGGAATTGTCTATCTTGAGTCGATCAATTCAAAAGTGCGCACTCTACCCTCACTGTACAGATTTCAGTCAAAACTCATAAGCACATGTGGAGGGGGAGTATTTCTGAAAATACAAAACTCTCGGAGTGTTTCAAACATGTTTTCATTCATAAACACTTTGAGATATTTTCAAATAAATGTTTTATGGAAACCTAGGATAGTCATGGGTTATAAGGTGACTAAGTTTATGAATAAATGTCCTATGATCCGCCAGAGCCGGAGGGATCTACCCAAGGACACCACCAATAGTTAGTATTTAGAAGTCCTTAGGTATGATTGAACAAAAGGAGAAAATGGGAATTGGAGAAAGAAAGAGTTGAAGAATTAAAAAGAAAGGTTAAAGAAAAGGGTGAAAAGAAATAGCCCTCCATATGATTCAACTTAGGGCAGACACCGAGTTCAACTCATATGCTACTGGTTGTCGCAAGGTGACACCGGTATTGAAGACAAAGTCGTCATGGACCCAGTGACGCAATGCAGTAAACCTTCTATGCCACTCAAGTTCTCTCAACAGAACTTGTTTCATTCTCACAGGAAACCCTACGTAATCTATCGACCTTCTCTTAGAGATTGTTGGTATTGAAGAAGGAGACCCTCTCCCTAGTCTCTGCTTAGGAAAACCAAAGCGCACTAATTGAGTCTAGAGCCACGAGATTCATTAAAAGATCTCTTGGGAACACTTGATTCTTCATCACTTGTTGTTCAACAATAAGAACACAAGTGACACATTCTAGAGTCCTTCGCAGATCTTAGCAATCTACCGAGAACATTTATGATGGGATTCACATATGTGATCCTCAGTGATTGAATGGAAACTCCTGCCAGGGTCAACATCAAACAGCCCTAATAGCAGGTCACTTCGGTAACTCCTTGTGGGTTACGCTTAGTATGTCTCAAACTGTCTACAGTCGTGAGGTGATGCGTCGGTGTACCTCAGCGACTCACCAACTGTAGATATCCTCGTATATCATGTTAGCCTACTTGAGGGCCTCAGTTCGGAACAACCTTGTAAGAATTATAGATGTGTTTTCACACTATGCTGTTAACACCCTCGATGTTCGAACTTGTAAGTGCTGGAAATCCCGCTAAGGAGATTCCTTTCAAGAATCGAGTCCTGAAGATGTGGGTCATTACTTGAACCTTCAATGTAATGCCAACTATCCCTCAACGGGATTAGGATGGCTGATTCGCCCGACCAAGGTGAATGGAATCAAGACACTTATCAGTAAAACAATTGTAGTGGTCAATTCTTTAAGAAAAGTCCACAATGATCGATTGGTATTGTTCACTAACATATTCATGCAGGTACTGATGATTGATCCTTGGAGGAAAGACCGTACCATTCTCCATATGCTCATACCAACAACATCATACATGAAGTTCTCTCATACTCAAAGACAACACAAAAGTCAAAATGATTCTTCCTCAAAGTTAATTAATCTTCAAAGTTTAAAGACTCGAGAACTACATCACACTTGGTAATCAAAGTCAAAAGAAGTATGAGCATGGTGGAGAAAGACGTGGAGACACCTAACCAACGAAGTTGACAAATGGCAGACAACAACATATGATCACAACATCCATAAAGAACAAAGAGCAAAGAAAACATTGATGTCAAGCTGATAAAGTTCAAGAACTCAAAGCATCGCTACTCACAAGAAAGAAGAATGCTAGAAAGATGTTAAGAATCCTTATGACCAATACTTAGGGGGAGATTGTTGGAATCACTTGTAACTAGTATTTCAAGTGTTAGTCATTTACATGTAATAGGTTGCTTATTTATGGCTTATAAGTATGTATTTAATGCTAGAATTATGTAGTAAACCCATGAGCCTATGCAAAGGCCCATAAGGCCAAGGGAAGGGACTAGACATGTTGCCCTAGCTCCCTTGCCTATATAAAAAACGTAAACTCTCATTTGAGAGTTTTTGGTTCTTTCATAATAAACATAACATTTCCTTATCCTTGTGTGTGTTAGAATCCGACCATCCCTCTCTATCTCTCGTTCTTTATACATCAAACATACTTGTGTTCATATCATGGTGACCTAACACCAATTTAATATGTCCAATAATTTTCTAAGTAATATCGTTAAGTCCAATAATATGAAATCCCTACATGTCCAATAGTCAAAATCACAATCCGTATTCCAATCTGTGGAAAACTAGAAGAGGGGTTGAATATTTTTACCGATTAAAACTTTGTTTTAAATTATTTGGATCGACTTATGTCAATCTATTTATTTTATGTGTGTTGGATAATGATAGATAAGCATATAAGTAAATAATGTAAAGATAAAGAGTAAAGGAACACAAAACCACGAAACGATTATTTATAGTGGTTCGACAACAAGGACAACTTCCTTGCCCTACTCCACTCCCCGAGTACCCCCACTCTAGAGTTCGTAAGCACTACACAACACAACCTCCTTAATGTGGCGGAGAAGCCTTCACAACGTCGCCTACTCTTTATCCGGTACTAGGCTAGACACCGAGTTCTTCCATGAGGTAGAACCACACCTACACAACGTCGCCTATATTTTATCCGGTACAAGGCTAGATACCGAGTTCCATTACAAAAGAGGAAATACTACCCAACACTACACCACAACACAACTACCCCAAAGGAGACACACTCCTTGTTACAACACTAGAAGGATATCAATATCCTTTAACCCAAACTATCTATCTTGTATATCGATGCACCATATCGAATATACACCCTTGGCACCTTTCACTAATGCCTTCGAAACGAACTCTTTGGCACCTTTTACTAATGCCTTCAACACGACCTTTTGGCACCTTTCACTAATGCCTTTGACATTACACTTCTATAGAGGAAGAAAAGAACTATCAACAACATACACTTCAGTGGTCTTGATGATGACGAAGCTTAGCAACTCATGACCTTGAGCTTGCACGTCTTCAAGAGGTGGTGATCTCGCCTTTAAGAGGAACCTAGAGAATTACACATACATAAAACTACATTGAATGATCCTTTTGATCAGATGTTAGAGATGTTACAATACTAAGAGAGAGTATGTGTAAAAGTTGTGGTGAGTAAGAGAGAAATGGCTTACTATCTATAGACAAAATTATCTACTGTCCCACGAATCCCTCCCCAGAGGGATCCAGCTAGTGCAATCCTGGGGATCCAGCTACTGGGTAAGTTTAGTCCAGATTTCGGGTTGCAAACCGGGTTATGGGTTATGGGTTATGGGTAATGAATTATGGATACCCAACAAGATGCAATGTACCTAGACATTGGGTTATGGATCTTGGGTCATGGTTCATGGACTTTGGGTAATGGATCATGGATAATATCCAATATGACTTCATGCATGATGTCATGCAATGGGTCATAGGTATGGGTTATGGACTTTGGTTTTTACCCAACAAAATTCATTGTACCTAGTCAATGGATCATAGGTTATGGGTCATGGTTCATGGAGTTTGGTTTTTACCCATTACATTACCCATTACAATATATACAAAGTATATATGTACATTTCCATATTATGTAAACCCTAGTTGTTATACATATGCATTTCTATAAGATGTAAACAATATTACTTGTTTGTGTTTATATGAAAATGTCTTTGGTTTTAAATAACTTATTTACTAAACATATTTTGATATGGTTTAATATGTTTAGTATAAGTGTGTTAGTGAACTATTGGCTCAAACCTTTTACGTATTTTATTTCTTTCGTTAAAATGATTTTACGTTTGTTATCGACAAAACATTAGAAGATCGTAGAATATAAATAAACGTTTTTATG
This sequence comes from Chrysanthemum makinoi, assembly GCA_910596185.1. Taxonomy (NCBI): domain Eukaryota; kingdom Viridiplantae; phylum Streptophyta; class Magnoliopsida; order Asterales; family Asteraceae; genus Chrysanthemum; species Chrysanthemum makinoi. The sequence continues at coordinate 128,064,123 of OU343220.1, forward strand.
GTTTATTTGTATTAACACAATCCAAATCACAATCCGATATATACCGTAACACTACTAAACAAGCACACCCTTGAAGTCTCATTTCTATACCCGAGACCAAATCAACAACATTGAGTGAAAAATGAGCTTATAACCACAATCAAACTACCGTTCTTAGAGGTAACTAAAATACGCAAAACAACCACACCAACTCATTGAGTCTCGACTCAAGACCAAACCAAGATTCGACCAAGCTCAAAGAGCTTATTGACAATTCAAAAAAATATCAACAAGGTTCAACTAAGCTAAATCGAAACAATCCAAACACAACCCATGAGTAATCTGTGACCCAAGAATGTGTCGACCCAAAACCCAACGTATCCCATGAATACCACAATTTCGACTAAATAATACATATAACCACAACGCATGTAAATTACAGTAGGTACAAGCAAACCAAAAGAGACCCAAATGGTAAGTAAATAATTAAGTCGAGCCAAACCCGATTCGTGGTTTAAAGCACAACAGTAAGAAATCAAATCTTGACTAGTAAACCACACGGATCAAAATTCAAAACATCTAAATGCGAATCCGAATCAAACTAACAACCCTTTCGTAGATTTCACACCACACGAAAAATACTTCCAAACATTATAAATCCACCTTTACCACACGAAATGCTTAAAACAGATTTTTATCCACGAAAACATTAACATATTGTTTATAAACGGTTTAAGACAAAAAGAGTAATAAACAAAACGAGTTCAAGATTCGTCATTCCAAAGAATGAAAAGAAAGAAAGATGAAGTCGGCGATGGTAAAGATGAAGTCGGCGATGGTGATGAATTACGGGCCAAGAACGGATTCAAACGAAACTCTAGTTGTGGACCTTCACTCTTGACCCATAACAATGAACCTTTGGTCTCATCTTCGTCTTAAATAGTGGTGGCGAAGCAAGATGGTGGAGGCGGCAGAGAGTGGTGGTGAGGTGGGTGGCGGCTGGAGAGTATGAGGGAGGCAGAAGAAACGGAAACTAGGGTTAGGGAAAAAAATGAAACCTTAGGAAGAGTTTGTACCCTTTTATTATTGAGGTAGAGACCATTCTTGTAAAAACTATAAATGTAGGGGAGGGGGGTGGACATAATATTCCTCACAGGGACCATAGATGTAATTTCCATAATCTTTTATCATTTATGGTTCGAGACATAATTAGACTAGCAAACGGTTGTTTCAAATCACGAAAGTCGAGCCATTGCGTTTAGAATAGTTTTTCCAATCAAAACGAGTATTTACACGACTAATTTCTCGCAAATAAAATAACAAACAAATCAGATTGATTAACAGATTTACGATTGTGTCGGCACGCGAAATGTGTAGTTTTTCACGTTTAACGAGATAATCTCTCGTATTCAATTTCAAGTTGGCTGAAAAAATCCGAACTGAAAAACAATTAGTAAAAATGTAATTTTACTATTAAAATAGATTTAGAAAATTACCAGTTGCTACAGTCTACCCTCCTTAAAAGGAATCGCGGCCTCGCGATTCAACTCAAGTCATTTGGTAGGTAGTGACTCAGAAGAGGTGATGATACGGGTAGCCAATAAGGGAATCTTATCATATGGAATGAATAGGTTAACTTGTACAATGATGAGACAATTTCGAGACTTGGTAGATGGTTATCTATAGTTTCAAGCAGAGGTGTAGGATTCACTCATAAAGTTTGGTTTAGTTACAAAGAAAATATTAGTTGTTCAGTTTTATGAGGTAGTAGCATAAAATACTTTCTAAAGGAGTAAATAGTTTATAAAGGGTTTGTAAAACAGTTTAGAGTAGTAGGAAAAATAAATTTATTGTTTATAAAATAGCAATACGATCAAATTTTTTGATTTCGTGACTGATTAGTAAAACATTTTTTGTAGGGTGGTCACAAAACATTCTGTAGGATGACTAAAAACAGTTTGTACGTTAATAGCGATACAATTTATTATGATATGAGGGGGTAGCAAAGATAACTGGTGTTCCCGGCGGTGAGCGAAAGATTAGGCGTCTGTTCCCAAGGTCGTGGTTTAGGTTACCCCTTAAAATCTTAAAGGTTCTGCCGAGCATAAAATCTATAATGAATGAAGAGTTTAACAAATCCAAAGTACGACTCTGAAGGAGAGGTTGATTGTTACTAGTAAATCAGTTAGTTGCATCAGCAGTATACTTAGTACTCAACGCGGAAAGGTGTAACATTCGAATTCAAAGTCATGATTCCAAAAGGAATCCGACTACCAAACGATATCAATTTAAGTTCTAAATAAAAAGTGAACGTCGACAGTTCCAAACGGTTACGCTAAAAACATACGCGTCGATAGAGCGCAAGGTATATCATTAAAAGACAACGTCGATGGAACAATATCGATCGAAGACAAGGCTTGAGGTGGGGGCGTCTGTAATATTTCGAAAAACAAGGCTTGAGGTAGGGGCGTTTGTAATATTTCCAAAAATAGAATTGAGGTGGATGACATATACCCTTCTCTGCCATATGTTGTATTGAAGGAACTTGCTCCAACCACAGTGTCGTAGCACTTAGCTCTAACCCTATGCTTATCATATATTAGAACCGAGATAGCTCTCTTGGCCAGCAAGGCATGCATCTTCACCTTTTTAGTCACTTCTTTTCTTGTAACAAACTCTTCTCCCACCCTAAATGCACATTCTTTTATTTTAGACTTACCCTTATAAGACCTTATCATTACCTTCAACCTTTTCCTTCTTAGACCTGCACCATGTTCAGCATCAGCTTCAGCAGCACTATCAAGGTCATCTATTTCAACGGAAGGTGCAAGTACCCCTTCAGCAGACTCTTTCGGAGGAAGTTTGACAGCAGCTTCTATCCTACTGTCTTCAATGTTTGAATCCAGCTGAAATGAGAAACCACGTATGTCAAAATCAGTTTCAAGGGTTGGGGAATCATGTTCAAAATCACTACCACCCCGTTCTGGTTCTGGTTCTTTCCTCTGGGCAAGGGAGTCTTCAAAATCAAGTTCTTCCCTTTCCACAACTTCCTCATCAACCTTTTGGACAATATTTTAAAAAAATACACCCTCACTTTCTTGATATAAGTACTCATCAATCATTTCTGCTATATCTTCTGGTCTGATCCAAATTCACTACACTATCTTGCTGGAACAAGTCGTCATCAAAATGTGTCTCAGCTTGTTTACGCTTTGAAGGCATAAAACCAGGCATAGGGTCACAATCACTGTCTTCCATCAAATTTAAATAATTGAATCCATGGGTTGAGGATGGTGGCTCATTTTCACAATGCAAGAATCCTACATTATCAGCATTAACAATACTTTCAACCAATGGACAAACATTAATAGTTGTAGCTTGCATTGGTGCCATATCATGATGCGTTGGTGCCATTTCATCATTATACCACTCTAACAACAACAATTTTTCTTTGTTCTTCTTAACAGGTGCACTGACCACAATATCCTCAACAATCTCTTCAATCACTAGACCCATTAAGGACTGAAAACCCCTAACCAGCAACATATATTTTTCTACCAAAGATACATCAGTCTCTACATAAATATCTATTTCCTTATACCTAGGGACACATTTTAACAATATCTTGACATCCTGATCCGACATCAATGGAACTAATTCATCATCTAAAGACAGGCCTGGGACCTTAAAATGGGTAAACAACAACTGTTTATTATCGCCCAAACCCAGTTCAGCTAAGATTTTGACCATCTCACGCATGGAGAACTTGTCACAATCAATTAGGTCTACATGATCAACCATAGCGAACTTGTACACTCTACGAGGTGGATCAGAGTGGCGGATTTGAATAATGAAGAGCTTTGGGTACGATTATGGGAACATAAATCAACGAAACAAAAAATCCAAAATAAAAAAACATCCACAACATTATCATTAATCAAGGTAACATGCTTTACTTTCCAGATATACATTCCATGGTCATTCGAAACAAAACTATACAAAAAAAAATCGTATCGTAAACATCAGCAAGATGAGCAATCGGTGAACTCCGACCTCTATTTTCCAGTCGCCCATGTTGGATCTATTGTTAATTGAGGTGATTTCGACAATATAGAAGTTGGAAGCAAGGGTTCGATGTTATAGGTGTGTATGAGTGTTAAGTGGTAAGAATTAGAGAAGATAAACCTTGTTGCAAACAATGTCCTTCAAAACAAAGTTTGGTGTGCTAGTAGGGTCTGTCAGGTGGATTGATGGCGGGAAAAGTGAAAAGTCTAAAATAACCTCACGTGCAACGCATGTGAGGACTAACTAACGAGAATTTCTAACGAGCGTTAGTCAAAAAACTAAATTTGCTACTACAGTAACGCGACAAGGACATAACTCGCAAAAAATTAAAAGTTTAAGGACATTATTTGCAGATTTTTTTTCGAGCAGATTTTTTTCGAGCACATCTTTCACAATTTTGACAAAGTTTAAGGACATTTTTTGCAGTTTACTCTAGTTTTTAAAAAGATTTCAACTTACAATTTGAACTCTTACTTAATATGAATATTCACAATATGATTATAAAAATTATATACTGTATAGATTAATCAAGTTTACAATAAGTTTTTAAAATATTTTTCTCATTCTATATGTTTTAATGTGTTTGATTTGATGTTGATTTGATTAACTTTTAATAATATAGTGTTATGACATACTTTTACATATCATTACCCATTTCATATTAAAATGTCAAGTATTTACGCATCAAAATGCAATGACGATACGAAAACGGTTGTCAGTAGTATTACAAAGCTGTGATGATTGGCGGTGAAAGGTACTTGCTAATTAGTAGATGTGTAATATTCGTCACAGTATTATATAACGTGTAAACATAGAGAAATATAAGTTAGTTCTGCAATATATGATTAATAATATGTATGACATTGCTTATATAAATTACGGTATTAAAATATTACACATTTTTATGCTTTATAAATTAAATGAATATCTTCGTACTTTGACATGTACGATTCTTTTTATTCGAATTTGTTAGCAAAATGATTAGGATTTCACTAAACTGATACTAAAATAAATACATTGATGATAAATGTCTTTTGAATATGCAATTTTTAAAAAAAATTAAATGTTTATAACCAAACAAAAATTTAACATTAAACTAACATTTATGAATGTTTTAAATAATTATGTAAAAATAATTATTGTTTAATATATTATATATATAACATTAATCATGTGTACATATTGTATATTACTCCCTCCGTCTCATATTTATTGTCCATATTTCCTTTTATGGATGTCTCAAATTAATTGTCCACTTTCCATATTTAGTAAGAAAAAGAGAATATAATTGAGGAATATTCCATTTGAGTGGTTGAGATTTATAGAGGTCCCACTTTTATTAAACTTTGTAATTCTTGTCCCCTGACAATAATTTTGAGACGGAGGGAGTAATTTGTATTATTTAAAACATTAAAATATATTTAATGGAAGAAATAGTATAGATTATTGGAATTTGGACAAATACGTTACTAGTATTTTTATATTGAACTCGAAAAAGTTGATATTGGAAAAGGAGCTAGACTTCAATAAAAAAAACTCTAACAACTTGCATCATACATATTTTGTGTATAAAATAATTTTAACAAACTTCATGCTCATCGGACCTTCATAGTTTTAGATCTTCATCGTAAAATTCTCACTTAATTTAGTCATATTTATCGTCACAAAAGTTTGAAGCTTTGTGTAACTAAATGGCATCGATGTCTTTTGTAACTTGTGGTATGAATAGCTTACAAAAGATTTCATGTCAAAGATTTGATCCCCTCTCCTGCAACTCCACCATCACCACCACCGCAACCGCAGCATCTCGAACCTTGTCACTCTCAATTATTGCTAGTAGGCGTTTTGCACCAGTTAATACGAGGTATCTTAGCTCGGGTGATCGGACATCCAGATCAAAGATGTGAGTGCTTTTATGTACAGGATCTCAAACTTATTTAGTTTATGACATCTGGTTGATATATTAATAACTTAGATTATTGGATTATTTCAGGGATTTTGTAGTCTACAGTGGTGATCAAGTTGTAGACCTCATACCTTTTGGATTTCATTTACCTGAGAATTGGTTAGTTTATTTACAGTTGTTAAATTTTCACTTATTGTTAATCAAAAGCATGATTTACAAATTATTGTTTGGGTTTTAACTAGACCCATGAGCGAAATAACGAAAACATAAAAACCAGAATGAACAAAACTAGTTATTTAAAACCATTTCGATGTTAACATTATGACTTGTATTCTTCCTTCATATATTTTTGCACGTTATAAGCTGATATTAATAAACTTTAGCAAGTTTTCATAAATCTCAAGTTCATTGGTTTAACATATTGCTCTAATATCAATTTAACATTATATATGATGGTATGTCTTACAAGTTACATATAAGTTTGTACATATTGATTAATGATGCATTTTTATAAACATATTCCGTCAAATGTTACGCAGGCCAGCATGGATGCCAGGAGTTGTATTGGCTGTTGTTGGTTCATTTTTCACACATAAATTGGGTCCTTTCGGGAAAATCAAAGGTATCATTATTCACTTTTGATGTTTCATTATTTATTATTTATTATTTATTATTATTATTATTGTTTTTTTAACTATATAGGTTATTATGGGAGATATGAAATTAACCTTTTTGTTTTAATAGCGGTTTTCAGCAGTGCCTGATAGTTTTTCAAATTATGAAACAATCAAATCATAGGGTCAAGAGTTTAAGAGTTGGGTTGAAAATGGATGAAAGTTAAGTATATATCATTTCTTAAATTTAATTGTGGAGTCTAAAATGTGAAAATTAATAGTATATAGCAACTCATTGTTCTTGTCGTGAAGTGAACATTATAGATACATTTGTTAAATAAAAACTAAAAAATCCAAAAACAAAAACACTCGTACAGCTAAACATAAGTAGCTAAAGAAAAGCTATTTGATGGCAGAGGAACTCGATAAGGTAGAAGAGGCAGTGGATGGTGTGGCAGATCGAGTGGAAGAGATCGCGGAGAAGATGGAAGAGTTTGTTGGAGACATCGCTGATGATCTTCCAGAAGGTAGCCAGCTTAGACAAACATTGGAAAAGGTCGAAATGGTTGCAGATACCATCGGAAAAGATGCTAAAATGGTATCGGATATGGTCGACAAGGTAAAGCTTTTCTAACTTTTCTGAGTTCTTTCCCACACGCAAAACGAAAATATATATTTGCATTCATTAATTAATCTAA
>OU343220.1:128071484-128299473 GCA_910596185.1 Chrysanthemum makinoi
AATTTTCTTAAATCTCTATTTTTAACTTTTAGCACTTTCTTACTTTTTCATAATCCTTCTCCTTAATCTTTAGGATAAAACATTAAACCCACTAAATCCAAAATCTTTAGGTTAATACATTACACCATTACACCTTTAAATTACCTCATTCATTTTAAATATTTACTTGCATCTCCTAGATCTCATTCTTCTTCATCCTCACCATGGGTTGTTCATCCAAGTCTTCCTCCACATTAGCCAAAAGGAAGAAGCAAACCGCAAGAATTAGGTTAGGAATATCGGGTCTTGTTGAAATTCCTGGTTTGATATGGTTTATGCTCACCCGACTTATGGTGCTGGAAGAGTTGTTGATTATCATGATGTTATCTTTGTTTTGCCCTACTATATTACTTATTCTTGCTTTATTTGTAATCTTTTTCCTTCTTTTGGTTTTATCCCATTGGATTTTACAAGGGAAGGATTTTTAATGAGACAATGTAGTTGGGATAAGTTTATGTATTGGTTCCCAGCTTATGACCTTTGGGATTGTGGGCATGTTTTGATCTGCTGCCATTGGACTTTGTTTATGAAGGATATTGCTGAGATTTGGAGCTTACTGCATGGTATTATGCAGTTGAGTATTATAATGTTGGTTGTCATTCTTTAATCTGTTATTTTTCTTCTTTTATTTTTTTTGATATAAGAGTAAGCATTCGAGTATTTTTCTGTTTGTTATTTGGCTTGGGTATGTGATGCGCGTACGAAGCGCGTTCGGGGTCAAAGGAACTTCATTTTCTTCGAGCAAGTTTTCCAACCACCTAGGCAGTGAACCTAATCGTTATAGTGTAGTATTGGGTAAGCCTAGGGGATTGATATCGTTCTCTAGGGGAATAGGAATGCTAGTAAGAAATGTATTACGAGAATGTGGGGGTTGAGGATGATTCTTATTTTATCTTTTATTAGTTTTTTAGAAAGCTAAGGTAAATATCTCGGGGCAATTGGTTTGGGGGGGTGGTATTTCTACCGATTACTTCTACTTATATAATTGTCTAATTTATCTAATTATCTAGGGGTGGCTATGTCTATTTGATGTGTGCTCGTATGATGATTAAAAATGTGTTTACCTAGATACTATTACTCCCTAGTTATCTTTTATTGGTCGGTTGAATTGTCACACCTTATCTTAACGCGTTGTATTCCTAAAGGGTCGTAGGGAATGCGTAGTTCCTAGTTCCTTGAGGTTATCTTTCGGGTTTAACATACGAAATCCGCAATCCCTTAAGCTATTTCATTCATAAGCCTCACTTTCACCAAACATACCCGAGCATTAAACACAACGAATGAAGCCTAGTTCCACTCCTAAGCCAATTACTATTAAGATAAGAAACAACTTAACAATAATCAATAACTAGGTTTCATAGATCTAAGCAAACACACAAGAAATTTAGCTAGACATGGTAAACAAGCAAGCATACACACAATCAATTGAAGACATAATGATACTTTGGATTAAAATACTTATCTCGATGTGTAAAATAGAGTTTGGGACCCTAAGATACTGTCCAAATCGGATTACAAACGTTTAAGGTTTTTTTCTCCAAAAGTCTACCTCCCTAAATGCAAAAAAATTGAATTCTATATATAGATTTACACTTGCATTGACGTCACCTTTTGGATGGGACGCCGTCATTCGGGTTTAGGTTCTGTGCCAAGTCATCGATGGGACGACGTCACCTTAGAGTTGTGACGCCGTCATTCTTCAGTTGGGACGTCGTCTTGGTTATGGATGTGGGCCGTTTGAGATGAAAAGTCTGAGTGACGCCCTTCTTTTTCACAACGTGACGCCGTCAGGTTATACGAACAAAAATTCCTTTGAGCCGTCTGGTGCATATTTTGATCAAGTCATTATAGAGGGATGGCGTCGCCCTTTGATTGGGACGCCGTCAGGTTCAGTTTGAGCAGCTTGAGTGGCTTCGATCTTGACTTTGACATTTTCTTCATGTATTCGCTCCTTTTTGTCCAAAAGTGCTGCATTCCAGCATTTTGCTTCCAAAAGACCTAAAAAGTGAAAAGGAACGAAATTAAGCAGTAACAGATATAAAAGTGGTCGATTAAGGGCTTAAATGACCCCCTAAAAGCGTACGTTTTAAATCCTTATCAAATATCCCTACTCTTGGTATTTGCTTGTCCTCAAACAAATGTGCTTTTGGCCAATCAATTTATAAGTTAGGGGGCATGAAGCATGGGTTTAAAATAATTCATAACAAGTAAAAGCATCGCAATAGTCATAACAAGCACGGAAATTATATACTAGCACCTCACAAGGGGTGTTTGGATTTTCTCATCTCTCGGGTTTATATGAAATATAATAAATGGAAATGGAAGATAAACACTCATTACCTGGCATAGTAGATAGATTATCATAGGCTTGAGACTAGATCAAACCTCCACCGCTTTGGCGTAAGCACCTAGGAACAACTATCTTAGAGGTCTTTACGAGGATTGTAACGTTAGGCTTACGGTAGGGAAACAAAGGGTTTTGTTGGATAGGTGATATTTAGGGGTGGAAAGCCAAAAATTTTATGTTGGAAGCATGAAAAGTGTGGCGTTGCTAAGCCAGGACTCGACTCACTAAACTAGATAACTTGAAACAAAACAAACATAAATTTAAAAACATAAACATAAAGATAGATGTAGGATGGTATCCCGTATGTTTTTCTTCATTTTTTTCATTTTTTTCATTCATACATTTTTACTCTACCATCCTCTACGATAACATCAAAATATAAGGTGTTAATACAAATAAGCCGTAAAAACGTTTATTTATATTTTACGATCTTCTAATGTTTTGTCAATAACAAACGTAAAATCATTTTAACGAAACAAATAAAATACGTAAATAGTTTGAGCCAATAGTTTTCTAACACACTTACGTTTTCACATAAAACACTAAAACATGCATAAGTGATTTTATGATTTAGTAATACATATGTACAACAACTAGTGTTTACATATCGGGAAAATATATACATAACTAGTATGTATAATGGGTAAATAACTACAACCCATGGAGCATATCCATAACCCATGTTATTGACCCATACCCACTTGACTAGATACATTGCACTCATTAGATACATTGTATCTAAAGAAATACCCATGGATCAACCCATAATCCATGACCCATGACCCATGACCAAAATACCCATGGGTCAAGAGGAGCGTCCCACGGATCCCTAGCTTTACGCTAGACGGATCCCTTGAGGGAGGGATCCGGGATCCGGGAAAGAGGCATTTTCTCTCATAAATAGTGAGCCATTTCTTCATTGTTTCTCACCCCTTTCTCACATACTTTCTCCTTGAGTTAAAAACTCTCTAACCCCAGATCCAAGTGATCTATGTTTGTAGTTTTGTTTTTGTGTGATTCTTTAGGTTCCTCTTAAAGGCGAGATCACCACCTTTGAAGTCAAGCAAACTTGTTAGGAATTATATTTGAGTTGATTATGACAAAATATGAAAGATGAAGGACTTATGAAGACAAAGAAAGACAAGGGACTTACTTGTTAAAGAAGACTTTATTATTTAGTCCCTATTAGTCAATTGTAACCCTAGACTCTCTAGTATATAAAGAGAGGCAGGGAATTAGGTTTTAGTGTGTCAAGATGTGAACACCATTAGCAAAGTGTGTGTGTGTAACCTAGGCGTAATGTATAAACGCCTAGGGATAGATAGTTAGTCGATTAGTATTATAGTATTTAGTAGAATAATATTTAGTTAGTCGATTAGTAAAGTGTTTAGTAGAGGAGATGATGATGAAGAACTTTGTTAATAATAACAAACGATGTTTTCTTATTCCGCTGTGCATTATAATCGTTGTTATTGAGAATAGTTAGTTTAGGTTACCACTGTTGTTGCTTGAAGACATGAGGTTACTATTTTAATAAATAACTTTACTGGTTTATGGGTTGTCTAACGAGAAGGAATGTGATAAAATTGCAAACAAATCCTAATCTGCTCATGTGATTGGTAAGGTTTGATTGGTCGGTAGAGTTCATGCACATGGGTGGAATTTGATGATACCTTGTTTGATACAATCATGCACTTTGATGGATATTAAATCTGATTGGTTCATGGATCGGTTGATATTAGTTTGTGGGTACAAGATTTAATTGTTACCTCGTATTATCCGGCGTGTATTTGACACAAGATTTAGGTTGTGGGTTCACGTGCAAGTGGGTCTGTAATATATAAGCTGGTAATGAAGAGATCACGTGATATATTGTATTCTTAAAGCTGGTTCATGATACTGATTGATCATATGAGATCACGTGGGTTTGTATTGTTTCATTCGATTGGTTCTCAATCGATAGTACCCCTCGTACTACATTAATCAACATAGGATTGGTAGTATTCTTTACATGGGATCACGTACAAAGGAGTGGTTTTGAGTTTGGATATTCGATAGTATATGATTTTAGGGGAAGCTCATGTGGTCTATAAGCATTGTTTGATATCGGATAGCATGGTTATGATTCTCGGTTTTACTTGTGATATCAAACGACACACACAAGAAGATTATCTTTAGTATTTTTGGACGGCACACACGAAGAAAAAGTCAAACATCGATTTGGTTTTCGGATTTGGTTGTTATACATAAACGAAAGTTTGGTTGATTTCAAGGTTCAAGATCTCAGATATTGTTATTCTTATTTGGACTTTGACGATGATTGGAATGATTGGTTACTCTTTGAACTATTCTTCATATTACTACTACTTGGTTTCAAATATGATTATAGTCATCTTTATTAGTATTTTAGGAGGTACTATGCTCTTTATGGCTGGAACTACAACGTATTTGTGACCATGGTGGTTAGTTATTCGACAAGTTCTTATGGTTCTTTACATGCATCATTCGAGGGGAAGATTTTTACTACTACTTTTTGGTATTTATACTCCTGGTTCAGATTTATTTTGCCTTAATTTCATTTTTAGCAAGCTTTTTGGTGATCTTCATGGCGGGTATCTTGAGGTATTAGAAGGATGGATTAGTCGTATGATATTGGTTCGTGGTGGTTGGAATCAAAGTTGCTTCTACTTAGCTTCTCCAAGTGGATTATGACAAAAAGGGTAAGAAGGCATTACATAGAAGATTTGCAACTTGAAGATCCTTGGTGCAACTTGAAGATCCTTGGTGATATTGCATGTTTAAGGGGAAGTTCGCTAATCTTTCATGACATATTAACTTCAGAGGAAGTTCGTGCTTATTTGGTTTTGTCATTATCAACTAGGGGAAGATTGTTAGGAATCATATTTGAGTTGATTATGACAAAATATGAAAGATGAAGGACTTATGAAGACAAAGAAAGACAAGGGACTTACTTGTTAAAGAAGACTTTATTATTTAGTCCCTAGTAGTCAATTGTAACCCTAGACTCTCTAGTATATAAAGAGAGGCAGGGAATTAGGTTTTAGTGTGTCAAGATGTGAACACCAAAGGTGTGTGTGTGTGTATCTCCTAAGCGTAAGTTCTCTAATGTAAATGCCTAGGTTAGAGTTTAGTCGATAGTTAGTTAGTATTTAGTCGACTAGAATAGTATTTAGTCGAATATTACTTAGTAGTCGATTAGTATTAGAGTGTTTAGTTAGAGATGATGACGAAGAACTTTGTTATCCCTAGAGGCTCATAAACGATCTTCACAATGCTTGTTGGATCGATATACTCTGACCAAACTAACTATGTAGCTTGTAAGGGTTTAGAAACCTTGGATAAATCCTAAATTACTAACAATGAAACACTGATATTACTCTACTAAGTATGCGGAAACTACTTCAATAAAGCTAAGAAGAATAATTTTAAACTTCAACGATTATATTAAAACTTTGAACCTACTTGATACACAGATTCACTAATAATCCTAATAACTCTAATAACGTACTTGCATGTAAGTCGTAACTCTAATATTATCTAATGTTGCGTATGTCTAATGCCAATCTAGAGGTCCTTTTATAGGTATAAGGAGTACCCTAGTCGGTTTACAATTACAATCTTTGTACGACAAGTAATACTAATTCTAAACTAAGAATATTCTAGAATTACAAAGCTTTCCATAAACGATATAGCAGTCCTTTAGCTTTGTAGTACTTTGACACAAGCAATACTTTGACTTTCACTAAATAGTACTTTGACTTTCTTCAGTACTTTGACTTTCTTCAGTACTTTATATCCCAACAATCCTCCCCTAACTTGAATTATACTTGCTTGATTTCAAGTTCCTTTGTATCTTTATCTTTAACATCTTTGTCTTCAAGGAAAGATTGTGTCTTTAACTTCAGATTTGTCTTGTACTCTCTGTGCTTGTATTATCATCATCAAAGTAATATTTATAAGCAATCCTTTCGAAATTATTATCAGAACCTTCATCTTTTCAGCTTCAAGTAACATATGGCAAATTGTACATCAGATCATAAAGTTTCATACTATTCTCATCACTTCCAGGTGTGTAAACTCCTATGAGAGGTGAATCATTGAAAATTTAATGGATTTTGATGTCTCTTTACCAAATTCATTAACTATGGAGTAGCCAATGTTTAGGTGTGTAAAACCATGGTACATTGATAACCATATGATTTTTAGCAAATCATCAGCTATCAACGGATTTGTTAAGTCTTTACCAATAGCCGTTTGCTTTTGGACTAGTTAGTTCTTACAACCATGGTGAACTAATTACCATATAAATGGTTTTTCCACAGCCTTTACCACAAGCCATTTTCTTGTGGGCTAGCCAACTCTTCATTATCAGATATGGTGAGTTGAAAACCATACAATTTTTAGTAAATTGTCAACTAAAAACTGATTTGATAATCACATAAGAGCCGTACCCTCATGATGAGTCAAACTCTTTCTTGTTTATTAAACATGGTGAGTTGATTATCATCAGATGTTGTTCTCAAAATAATTTGTTGCTGTTTATTTGTGCTTCAAAAAGTATTTTGTACTTTAAAAAAATTGCTTATTTATTTTCATTAAAAGACTTTTACTGGTTTTAAGCTACAAGCAGTACTTTTGGTAAAGTACTGTTTGTCTAGCAGTACTTTGAATAAAGTACTTATTTTTCAAAAAAATTTATATAATTAAGAATCATACCAGTATTTATACATCATCATCAGCCATAGTTGTCCATTTGATAAACAATTCAATGATCATAAGGGCTGTTTCATTCTCCTGCTCAACCTCCATACCATGATCTAGCATTCTGATGATAAGATCTCTTGTCAGTGGATATCTTCTTTATGCTAGCATGTGAATCATGGTCCCATCTTCTAACTCCAAAACATGCACTCCTGATTCTTCAAAGAATCTCCTGCTAGTGATCTCCCAATCTTCTTGGTTGTTCTAGATCGCATCTGTGCTTGTTTCTTCTGTCTCCCAGATAGTTATAAGATCTCCCAGCAAGACTAAGCCAACTCCAGTTGATGGAATATGCTCAAAATATTCTTGCACTAGTTGATACAAGTGAAGCAGATCTTCTCTATCTATCAAATGCAGTATATCCCACAACAGATTAAACACTCTAAAGCTTTCATCTTCTCTATGGAACATAAGATAGTCTCCTTCCTTTGATTCTACAACTTCAAATGTAGACATCTTAGACTTCTTAACTGCAGCTTCTTTAGACTTAGGATGCTCAAAATCTACAACTCTTAGATAATTCCTCAGCTCATCAACTGTATCTGTTCTCAATTGTATCTTCTTTGATGGCTGTCATCATCAGTTGTTCTCTTTCTCTTTAAGCTTCTTTTTCTTGCATCCTCATTCTTCTTTTCATCATCAAAAGGAATAATACCAGCCACTTCCTTTTGATAAGCTTCTCTAACAGCATCATACAAATCTTTCATCTCTATATACTTCAACTTATGTAAACCCGTATATCCTCTACCCTTCAGATAAGCCATCATGGCATTTCTTTCCTTAGCAATACTTGGTGGTCTTCTTGGTATAAGCTGGTTCGGGTTGCTTCTCGGTAGAACAATCTCAACATCTAATTGCTTGTAACTTTCTAGCAGCTTCTTCATTTTTAGCCACTTCAATAGCTCTTAATTCTGCCAAAGTAAGCTTCTTCTTTTTCTTTGTTTCTACCAGTTTACCTTTTCCTTTGTCTTTAGGATCTAAAGTAGGTTGAGAAGATGATTGCAAGACTTGAGATTGTTCTTCAACTCCAGGGATACTAATACCTCTTGGTCTTGACATATTAAGCATTATCTGAGCAATGGTCTCATCATCACTTGCAGTATGTTCTACTTTAGATATACCAGCTTCTTCTTCATGTATTACAGTTGAAGGACCAGCTTCTTCATCAAAATTTAAGGTCCTTGGTGTAATGAGCTCTTGCCTATAAGTTCCTTGAAGAGCAGTACCTTGATCACCAGCACTTTGAACATCAGCACCTTGATCACCAGTACTTTGAACACTAGCACCTTGAGGCTCAGTAATTTGAAGTTCAGCATCTTTATAAGTTTCAAAGATCTGGTTCTTCATAATGTTCAACATCTTCATTCAAATTCTCTTGCTCCAATATCCTCCCTAATTGGAATGAAGAATGCTTGTGAAACTTCTTGTCCTTAGAAGCCTTCTTAAATTTCTTACCTCTCTTCTTCTGAGACTTGACCCACAATCTGTGATGTTGAACTAATGGCCAGACAAATTTCTTTAATCTTCTAAACCTGTTGTGCAACTTCAGAAATTGTGCAGCTTGAGCATCATAATCTTTCTTCAATCTCAAAAGCTCCCTTGTCAAAGCATAGTTATCCAGAACCTTACCCTCAGAAGCCATAATTCCCTCATCTCCTCCAGATGTTTGAGACCCATCTATGGAAGTATAATCATTGGGAGATGATGGTGGGTTGACCTCTGGTTCTGAATCATCATGGGCAATACTTTTCACAGATGCAGTACCTTCCCTTGAAGCAGTGTGTTGAGGCACTTCAGTTCGATGGAGCAAGATTGAGAAGCGACCTTCCCTTGAAACTGAAGGCTCATGATCTTCACTTGAGGCTGCTTCATCTCTAACAGCTTGTACAACTTCCATCATGTGAGCAGTTAAAGGTGTTTCCCTCCCCGAAAATTTGTCACTCTTTCTAGCCATGAAAGTAAATACCTTAGGTGGAAGGACAACAACAGGTAGCAAGCTTGAAGGTTTAGGGACATCCTTAAGCTGTTTGTTCAAAAATAATTGAACAAATCTTGGGTACATTAAAAATGGTGAACCATTGGAGATGTGAGATAGCATACCATCTAGAATCATTCTGGAAAAGTTAAAAGATTGATTGGTAGCTAATCCCACTAAGGCAGAGGCGTTATTTGATCCAAATTGTTCCCATGAATTACTCTTGGGACTTAAGCAAAGAAGCAAAACATGGACTAGATACTTCCATTGTGGACTAAAGAAGGGTTTCTTAAAAATTGTTTCAGTGAGTGAACCTTCATATCCTATATCCCTTAATGAATCCCAAAGCACTTGTTTGTCAAAACGAATAGCCCCTTCTTCATCATTAAACAATAAATCTTCCCTAATGGTGGCTTCACTAACTCGAACTATCTTCCCAGCAACCTTAGCCTGAATAAAGGATTCATCATCTTGCATATGAGATCTAGCAGTTGCCCAAAATTGTTGAAGCCATGTGTCAATGATGTCAGGTTCGACCAAAAGAGCATAATTGATTGATGATCCAGTTAGGAAATCAATTATGTCATGAAAAGTGACATTAGACGGTGTCTTGTCCAAGTTAGCAACCATATTGTGCTTACTAACTATGTTACGATTAGCCATTGCTTGTTTGATATAAGAATTGATGAGACGGAAAAGGTGAATGTGATGAGAGAGAGGGAAAATCGGAGGGTAGTTATTTATAGGTAAGATTTAAAAAACCACAGCCCAATTAATAAAGTTACTGTTGTTTGTATTTTACCCCTTATTTTGACCGTTGGAACAGTACGTTGACAAGACTGCAGTGCTTTCCACGTAAGCAGTACTTCCAAAGCAGTACTTTCAGATCAGTACTTTCAGATAAACTATAAGCAGTACTTTCCATCCTTTTCTTCACTAAGGCAAAAACATCAAAAAAAAAATTGTATTGCCTCCCCTTAAACAATGCATGAGACTAACTAACTAACTAATAAGTCCTCCCCTTAATTGTAGCTTAATAATTAATCATACCAATACTCACCACTAAATGATTGAATCTTGAAACATCAAATCCCTTTGTGAGTAGATCAGCTACATTATCATCTGGGTGGACCTTGACAACATTAATGAGCCTATGCTCATAACAATCTCGAATAAAGTGATGCCTAATCTGAATGTGCTTGGTCTTGGAGTGATAAACAAGATTCTTCACAATGCAAATTGTACTCTCATTGTCAATTTAGATAGGATTATTCATAAAATTGAACCCATAATCCAAGAGTTGATTCTGCATCCACAATATTTTTCCACAACACTTGCGGCAGAACACATTCTCGCCAGTGGATGATGTTGCTGCAATGGTTTGTTTCTTACATTGCCAAGAAACTAATCTTCTTCCAAGATATTGGCATCCTCCAGTGGTTGATCTTCAATCATAATTATCACCAGATAATCACTGCCTGAAAAGCTTCCAAGTGAAAAGGTGAAACCTTAGGATACCACAACCCTAACTTAGGTTGTTGCTTCAAATAACTAAAAATCCTCTTGACGGCATTCATATGAGACACTTTGGGTGAGACTTGATATCTTGCAATAGACAAAGCAAACATGATATCAGGTCTAGATGCAGTTAAGTACATAAGACAACCAATCATTGATCTATAAAGCTTGACATCCACAGCTTGTCCATCTTCATCCTTTCCTAATGAGTTGATAGCTTTGATAGGTGTGGTGACTGGCTTGATAGCATCGAAATTAAACTTCTTAAGTATGTCAGTGACATACTTATCTTGACTAATAAAGATTCCAATACTTGATTGTTTAACTTGAAGCCCCAAAAAGAAAGTTAATTCACCCATGGAACTCATTTGAAATTCTTGTTGCATGAGCCTCTCAAATTCTTTCACCATTGATTGTTTTGTAGCTCCAAAGATAATATCATCTACATATACTTGAACAAGCATTATGTCATTTTTGTCTCTCTTGATAAACAAAGTCTTATCAATTGCTCCTCTTCTGTAACCATGTTGCAATAAGAAAGTGGAGAGTCTTTCATACCAAGCTCTAGGAGCTTGATGAAGGCCATACAGAGCCTTAACAACTTTGTAGATGTCAGAGGACATCCAAAAGGTTTCATAAAATGTATGTTAGGTTTGTTAGCCATAAGCAACTCATAGGGTGTCTTCATCTGAGGTTTAGTGACTGATACTCTATTTAATACATAACAAGCAATACTTACGCCTTCAAATTGAATAGGTAATAGGAATCTGCAAGCATTGTTCTCGGCACGCTTCTATCAATTTGTCTCTCTCCGTACATTATTTTGTGGAGTTCTAGCAATGCTAAACTCCCTCTTGATACCTTTCTTGGCACAAAATTCATCCATAAACTTGTTCTTGAATTCAGTCCCATTATCACATCTAATACCTCTTACTTTGAGTCTCAATTGATTTTCAAGGGCTATTATAAGATCATGAATAGCATCAAAGGTTTCATCTTTAAATCCCAAGAAAAAGACCCAACTAAATCTACTACAATCATCTGCTACAACTAAGCAGTACTTCTTCTTGTTTAAGCTTGCAACGATAACAGGTCCAAACAGATCCATGTGCAACAACTCTAAAGGTTCTCTAATAGTTCTTTCCTCAATCTTCTTGCATGAAGCTTTGTGTTGTTTACCCTTCTTGCACGCCAAACATGAATGATCATTCTTGTATGTTTTGGAAGGTAAACCTCTAACTAAATTTCCTTTAATCAACTTGTTGATATTCTTGAAATTTACATGACCTAATCGTCTATGCCATATATGTGCTTCTTCAAGTGTTGCCTTTGCTACTAAACATGTTGCTCTTTTAGTAGAATTAAGATTCTTCAAATCTAGACTGTACACATCATTGGTTCTTGGTACTCTCAGTGTTACCAAGTTATTATCAACAAGCTTGAACTCAGGGGAAAGAATAAGACATTCTGTGTCGTGAATAACAGGGTGCTTGTCACAAATCGACATACTACAAAAGGTTAAACTTGAGCTCTTTTACATAGCGAACATTATCAAAGTCTATGCTTCCTGCCTTGATGGTTCCTTTTCCAGTAATTCTACCTCCACTAGGATCATTCCCAAATGCAACTCTTCCTCCAAAATAAGATCTAAAATCTGACAGAATCTCCTTGTCTTCTGTCATGCTTCCAGAGCAACCACTATCCACAATTAAATGATCTTTAAGTTCCTCTTCCCTGGTTTCCCTGCACAAAGATGAAAGAGTTAGTTAATTTTAGGAACCCAAGCCATTACTGACTTGTGTTCCCCTTATGGAGTGACATACTAAAATTCTTTAAGTATGTAATCTCCACTGTGTTTGAAAACATGATCAATTATTTTCGTTTGTTCCAAAACACGTGTTGGTTTTTCAACAAAACTCTCCTTTTCATCAAAATTCTCTTTTTCTTTTTCATTTTCAACAAAATTCCCTTTTTCACCCTTATTTGTTGAAAGTAATGTTTATTCCCTATCAGTACTTTCTTTCTTAACCCAGTTAGTTTTAACTTTTTGTGTAGATTTCTTTGATCTAGGTACTCTATTTGAGGTGTAACGCCTTCTAGGTTGATAGTAATTGGATCTCCTAGGGCTTTTATTCCAAAAAGTGCTAGCAGTACCTTGATTGGGTGAAAACCTACCAGTACTTTGAGAAGGTACTGCTTGAGAAACTTTTGGCTTACCAGTACCTTGAAAAGTGCTTGAGGGTACTGGTGATTTTGAAAAAGATCTTTTCTGGTGAGGGTACCTATAGTCTTTTGAGAAATTACTAAGGTTAACCTTATGTGAATGATTCCAAACTGGTTTATTCTCCCTTGGCTTTTGGTTGGTAGTTTTAGTCTTGGAATTTTGCTTAAATATTCTGAGTGAAAGTCACAGTCCTTAATCAAATGATCAGGACTATAACAAACAAAACATAATCTTTGACCCATACACCTAAAATTTCTTCCTTTAGTTCTATGACCAAAACTATCCCAAAATGATTTAGCAGTATTTTGAAAAGTTTTTCTTGAAGGTACTGCTGAATGTTTAGCAGTACTTTGAGTTGAAGGTACTATTGAACTCTTAACATTATCATCCTTAGGTTTCTCAACTGTTTCTTTTGGGGATTCATAACTAGATAGACCTGAATTAGATTGACCAGTAAGCTTTTTCCTAAACTCTAAATTGTCTACTCCAAAACAAGAAACATCTGTCCTAAGTGGTTGAAAACTACCAGTTGGTGGAGGAACTGCATTATAACCCTTGTCTTTCTTAAATTCAGGAGGTGTTTGACTAAAATAATCCTCATTACTAGATGTGTTCTCTTCTGAGCTAATGAGTTCATCATCACTAGTGGTTATTTCCTCTGAATCAATTTGTTCCTTATCACTAGGTGGGTTCTCTTTTGTGCTACTAAAATTCATACCAAAACCTAGTCCAGTTTTAATGTGTGCTCTTTTCTGTTTTTCAACAAAACTAACATGTGAAAGGCCAGATTCTTTCCAACTAGCAAATTTCTCTAACAATTCATCCCTTTCTTTAGTCATCTTTTCAAGTTCAGAAACCTTACATCCTATCTTCCATTCACTTAATTTTAATTGATAATCTTGTTGCTCATATTTTTTCTCTAAGCCATTTCATTATTTTCATGAGTGATTATTTTGGCTTCCATTGACTCTAAAGTTATTTGATAACCAGCTACCTCAGACCTAGCCCTTCTACAATTTTCTCTTTCAGTCACATAATCTTTAAGCACTTTTTGATAAAATCATTACACTTAGAACATACCTCAGAGATAGTGGGTGAACTTGGTGAAGTAGCTACCATAGCGAGCATAATAGGTTCGTCTTCACTTTCCATGCTCCAATCAAAGCTTCCAAGACCATCTCTTGATTCCAAAGCCGCAGATCCTGGTTCCTCATCGGCGTGCTCCAATCAATCTCTTCAAGCGACCATAGAGTAGGTTCTTGGTTCATCATCATTCAAAGACTCCAGTCAACCTCTGATAGATTTTCTTGAGCAACCAAAGCTTTTGGTTTTGGTTCGGTAATAGGAACTTCTCTTATTTCAAGCTTGGGTTTCTCAATCATCCTGTTTGCCTGATATTTAGCAAACTTGCATTCTCTTGCAAAGTGTCCAGTTCTTTGACAATTAAGGCATTCAATCTTGGACTAGTCAAATGCTATACCCTGTTTGGGTTTGAAATCAACACCTCTTCCTGTCTTCTTCATGAACTTCTTGATCCTTGCAGTGATCATGGCAACTTGCCATCTTATGTCGATTTCTTCTAGATCATCCTTATAATATTGTGCTATTGTTTCTTGAAAAAGCATCCTATAAAGTTCATCTTGAATAGCTTGATCTTCAGCAGACAAAGTGGATTTTGGTTCATCAGTACTTTTCTCTTTCTCAATAGATATAGGTTCTTCATCAGGAACAACATCATGTCTAATATTTACTCCATGAACAATGTATCAAATCTTCTTCTTTGTGAACAACTTAATTTTCATCTCTAACAGGAACATAGTGCATTGAAGGAGTCAAAACATCAAGATCAAACATCCAATCAGGACCTTTACCCTTTTAATTTTCTTGATCTTCTAAAAATTCAACATAAAGACAATCTTGAACCTTTTTGGTAACCTTGTTGTACACTCTAAATCCTTTGCTATTGGTACAGAATCCCAATAAGTATCCTTCATCTGACTTGCCATCAAATTTGCCCAAAGTATCAATGGTATTGAGAATAGTCAGAGGACATCCAAAAGGTTTCATAAAACGTATGTTCGGTTTGTTACCCATAAGCAAATCATAGGGTGTCTTCATCTGAGGTTTAGTCACTGATACTCTATTCAACACATAACAAGCAGTACTTACAGCTTCAACCTAAAATTGAATAGGTAATAGAGAATCTGCAAGCATTGTTCTGGCTACTTCTATCAATGTTCGTTCTTTCTTTCTCAACACCATTCTCATGTGGAGTTCTAGCAATGCTAAACTCCCTCTTAATTCCTTTCTTGGCACAAAATTCATCCATAAACTTGTTCTTGAATTCAGTCCCATTATCACATCTAATACCTCTTACTTTGAGTCTCAATTGATTTTCAAGGGCTATTATAAGATCATGAATAGCATCAAAGGTTTCATCTTTAAACTTTTACAACTAAGCAGTACTTTTTCTTGTTTAAGCTTGCAACAGAAACAGGTCCAAACAGATCCATGTGCAACAACTCTAAAGGTTCTCTAATAGTTCTTTCCTCAATCTTCTTGCATGAAGCTTTGTGTTGTTTACCCTTCTTGCACGCCAAACATGAATGATCATTCTTGTATGTTTTGGAAGGTAAACCTCTAACTAAATTGCCTTTAACCAGCTTGTTGATATTCTTGAAATTTACATGACCAAATCTTCTATGCCATAGATGTGCTTCTTCAAGTGTTGCCTTTGCTACTAAACATGTTGCTCTTTCAGTAGAGTTAAGATTCTTCATATCTAGACTGTACACATCATTGGTTTTGGTACTCTCAGTGTTACCAAGTTATCATCAACAAGCTTGAACTCAGGGGAAAGAATAAGACATTCTGTGTCAGTGAATAACACAGGGTGCTTCTTATCACACATCTGAGATACTGACAAAAGGTTAAACTTGAGCTCTATCACATAACGAACATTCTCAAAATCTATGCTTCCTGCCTTGATGGTTCCTTTTCCAGTAATTCTACCTCCACTAGGATCATTCCCAAATGCTACTCTTCCTCCAAAATAAGATCTAAAATCTGACAGAATCTCTTTGTCTCACATGCCTTCAGCAACCATTATCAACAATTAAATGATCTTTAAGCTCCTCTTCTGGGTTGCCCTCAGAGATAGTGGGTGAACTTGGTGAAGTAGCTACCATGGCAAGCAGAACATGTTCTTCTTCACTTTCTATGCTCCAATCAAAGCTTCCAAGACCATCTCTTGATTCCAAAGCAACAAATCCTGGTTCCTCATCAAAAGCTGTGCTCCAATCAAACTCTTCCACTGCGACCATAGAGTAGGTTACTGGTTCATCATCAAATTCAGAACTCCAGTCAACCTCTGATAGATTTTCTTAAGCAACCAAAAATTTTGGTTTTGGTTCAATAATAGGAACTTCTCTTATTTCAAGCTTGGGTTTCTCAATCATCCTATTTGCGTGATATTTAGCAAACTTGCATTCTCTTGCAAAGTGTCCAGTTCTTTGACAATTAAAGCATTCAATCTTGGACTTGTCAAATGTTATACCCTGTTTGGGTTTGAAGTCAATGCCTCTTCCTGTTTTCTTCATGAACTTCTTGATCCTTGCAGTGATCATGGCAACTTGCCATCTTATGTCAATTTCTTCTAGATCATCCTCTTCAATTTGCATAAAATCTTCTTCATAAGTAATGGTGGCTTGCTGAGCAATGAAAGAACATATAACATCATCAGAGTTGATGGTGTTTGATGGTGATGAGGTGGTAGTAGTCATGGTTGTGCAAATATTCTGTTTTTCACCAACAGTACTTTGAATAGGATAAGCAGTACTTTTAGTGGAAGTACTGCTTCTCTTTTCAGAAGACACAAAAGCAATACTGTGAGATTTTGAACTTGTTTGACCATTCATCTCATGCTCATACACCTTTAAATTGTTGTAGAGCAACCACATGCCATACGGATGGCAAACTTCTTAAGAACTTAAAATTAGCATCTTCAACAAATACCTTTCCTTCGTATAACTCTAGCATACTAAGGAGATTTTGGAATCTATCATAGGCAGCATCAAGACCTTCTCTTTCTCCAACAGTGAATGTTTCAAACTATTGCTTCAACAGATTTCTATGCATCTTCTTGGAAGCATCATTACCTCCAAATCTTGTCTTGATAGTAGCCCATAGTTGTTTTGCATCCTTAGCATCATGAAACTTTAGCATGTGACCATCAGGAATAGCAGACATCAGTATGTCTAGGCGTCAAGTCCTCTAAGTGGACGCCTAGGGTTTTTTTAGTTTAGCTTCAAGAATCTCTTGATTCCTGTTACAGATTAAGTGTAACCGTATTATTCTGATCAAATAATATTTGAAGCTTGGAGTGTTATGAAGAAAAACCTTGTTCATAATAACGTTAATTCTTTGTATTGAATATTCCGCTTTCGTTATTGTGTGTCCTAGATAATATGAGGTCTAAACAACCTCGAGCTACGACGATTCAACAATTGGTATCAGAGAGGGGAGATCTTGATATAGGGATCTACAAGGTTTTTCGAAGAAAAAGGAAGAAAAAATCGAATCTGAAATTTTTCGTATATGCTTCTGCAACATTGTTTTAAAACGATCATAACTTTTTCGTTAACTGTTGGATCGTGACGAAATTTTGGGTGGACGTTCTCTATATATTCATCTAACTTTTCTCTGGAGGGATCGTCAATTGAAGCTTTCAGTAAAAAGTTATACTATGTCGAAGTTGGCTGCAGAGGGAGATTTTTAAAGATCGAATTTTTAGGGTTTATTTTTATATTGCTAATATAAACCCTAGCATCAAGATAATACTTGTGTCATCATGTGCATGTGCTCATAAAACTATAACATCGTACTTTATTCAATGGTTGGTCGGTGATGCTTCAAGAATCAAGATTGGTCGATGCTATATTGTTACTTGGTTAAAAGGTTAAGTGTGATGGCTGGTGAGAATATGAATGATATTGCATCGTGAGACATGGCTGCATGCTCTAGTTTTCGATCTAAGTTACAAGGCTACAAATGTGATTATTCAGTTTATATTCGAAGGTACTGCTCGTGTATTAAGTACTGCCGGCTTTATCCGAAGGTACTTCTCGTACATTATGTTATCTGCTGCTACAATTCGGTCATGGTTCGATAAGGGTGAGTTCGAGCAGGTTATACAGACATGATTTGAGATGTGATATTTCCGTGTGATTCAGAATATATGGCTGGTTCAAGATGACACACACAGTGGTTTGGATATGCTTATGTCGACATTAGTGATTTCTTGAAGGCTTTGGTTTGTCAAGGATGATACATTGGACAAGGTTTAATGTCGATGGAGTGGAGCAATTTTTGTACATAAAAGAATCGACTATTGTCCTTCTGGATAACAGATTTTCCATGCAAAATAAAAACCACTTTTTTTCTAAAAGAAATGTTCTACTAGAATGTCAAACATTAAGTGAGTTAAATGTCATTGTTAATAAACATCTTGTAAAAACATTAGGTAATCATTGGTTTACCCGTAATACGTCACATCCTATTAACTTCTCTTTCCTATAGGTTTCGCTATGTCGCATGAATATGAGTTTGATTTTTCACTCACTAGCGTCTACACTTCTAACATCTCCCTTGAGCCCAACACACGTGGCAATCATGTCCTTGGGTTCAATAATCTCAAACCCGTCACTTCCACGGGCGATATTGTCGACAATCCTCTACAATACGAAGAAGATATCAATACCTCATTCGAACCATAGGATTGGAATGTCTTCTCAAATCAATGAGAAAATATGTCCAAGGTTTGTATTGATTTCTTCCTCAAGTCGAACTCATTCGTAACGAGGATCGTTCTCTATCTCTTTGGTTTTGGATCAAAGACCAAAAGTTTGTTTTAACCCTTTGGGAATTTGCTCAAATTCTCCAATTCTAAATCATGGACAATGCCTTCACCGAAGATTGGTCTCTTAATTCTCTTCAATTTTCGAAGAAAAATAGTCCATATTGTTCACATATACCTTCCCCTCAAGACTTGACTCGCACAATATGCAAACCTCGACCCTATTACTCCGATCCAAACATTATTTGTACAAAGGATATCCGAGAAGAGTACAAGGCTCTCGTACTCATCCTACGGGAAAATGTTTGGAGTCTTAGGGGAAATCGAGAAATCCTTCCATCTTGTTGTGCTCACATAATGTATTGTTTTCTAACACAACAACCATACAATCTCGCCTACTTCTTCTAGAAGGCGAATTCTAAATCTTCAAGGCACTAAGAACAAACTCATCCCTTATGGAATGTTCTTGACGCGCTTGTATCATAACATCATGTACTTCCACCCTCAATTTCAAAGTCCGTTGTATGCATTTGTGAACAAGATGATGGAACCTCTGAACACATCTCTCATGAAGACTTTCTTTATTCCTGAATTGGCAAACACTCATCAACCATTTGATGATCCTTCTAGCGAAAACGCTCAAGGAACTTAGTAATCTTTCAAATAGGATCAATCCTTAGTATTTATGCTTTATCAATGTAATCCATTTCTCATGAAATAAAACATTTTACATTTTATATCTTAGTGTTAGAACCTCTTTAACTAACCTTGAAATATATTGCATTGTCAAAATCATTGCATACCTTTAGTAAAGGTTCTGCTTAGCAGATAGACGGATCCCAAAGGTTGTGCTAGACGGATCCCTACTCTTAGGGAACCATGGGATCCGACAAACAGAAAATGCAATTGCAATCATTGTATTTCAAACATGTCCTTAGAACACTTCACACTAAGTTAGACATAGTGCCTTAAGGCAAATTGAGTCCTGATCAAGTTAAGTAGGTCTTTCGTACTCACACATAACTCATCTAGATCACACTCAAGACGCTTGTAGATCTTTCATTTCATTTAAACTCATTACTCATCCGCTCTCAAGCTCACTCATCATTTCTCACATGATCCCTCATATCTAGCTTTGAAAACCTTTCAATTATGGCAAAATTGATCATAATCATCCTTACCTTAAAATTGGTCAAAATTGATCAAATTCTAGTTTTTCCATCTTAAAACCTTTAGGATATTCTCCAAAACATTATTCTAAGTCACTATCTGATCTCTAGGATCACTTAGCTCCATTTGACACTCTCAAAATCTTTAGTGTCATCTTTGTTCATTCATTGGTACCCATGAAAGTTCCAATTTCTTCCATAAAAGACAATCATTAGCTACATCAGTCATTACCCTTAAGTATTTAAGCACCTCTTCATTTAAGACACTTAGATGAACTGAAACACTCAAGAAGAAATGGGCATTAGACCTTACAAAACATCATTGCTATCTTTTCTTAGATGCTGAGAGACGGATCCCTAGGATTAGCCTAGAAGGATCCCCTGGAGGGAACCGTGGGATCCGTGATGATGACTCTTGCCAAATCTAGCTAAAACAATCATTTCAAGCTCATCTTACTAACTTAAACACTCCATCTCATCTTAAATGAGTTCCTAGATCAGTACAACTCTGAAGTTGACTCTTGTGCATGTTAATCATCACATTCCAATGAGTTTTAGTGGCTTAAGTCTTGAATGCACTTGCCAAATCCCTTGCTTTTTAAACCACATTGTTAGGACTCCTAAATTCATCATCTTCATCCTCATTTTCATTACTTAGAAATCTTTACAAACCTCTTAAAATCATCTCATCATGAGGAAAGCTCCAAGTGGTAACTCATTTACCAAAGAACCACCCAAGATAATTGCTCGTGTTGTACATGAAATATCTTCAACCGAATCATCTCCGGTCAAGTCCACAAATGTAAGGATTTCTCCTCCACCAATCAAACCAACCCCTAAAAGGATACCCACAAAACTACCTATGTCAAACACCACCATACCTCCTAAGCCAAACAATCCCATCTCTACTAAACCATCACCATTGGTTCCTGGAGCTATCTCATTCACAACTCCACTATCATCACCACATCTCTACAATCTAGAGGATTTGCCTCCTAGGTCGTCTCATCCTCCTCCACCGGCAACATTCTCCTCATTAGGAGGAATATTGGTACAAAATCAAGGCGTTGAGTCAACACTAGCCCCGGCTTCCTTTTCGCCGTCACCATCAAATAATCCCATTTGGATTATGAGAAACTATCAAAGTCAAACACCCGACCATATGGAAGTTAACACTTCTCTACCACCACCGTCATTCTTGGTCGAGGCATCTTCAAATGCGCCTCCACCAATCCCTCTATCGTTTGAGGCTCCCCAACCCGCTTCACTTGATCCTTCGCATCAAGCAATTTTATTTCTTCCACCACCACTACCTAGCCATGACAAAGATTGTTATCATTGTTAACATTTTGAAAGTTTGATACATGAAGTACGGGAAGATGAACGTTTCATGTTCTATCACCTCCTCGAACATTTCGACGAGATTATACCTAAACAAACTTGAGCTAGAGGATTTTTAGTGGTGTCCTAGTATCAAGCATTACTTAGATAAGTCTAGTAATTCCAAGTCATGTATCGTTCATTTTCTTAGTTTTTAGAGTCATGTATATCATACCTCTAGTTTTATTAAATGAAATTACATGCTACTTGCTATATTTCTGAGTATACGATTATATTGTATAATACATATCTCAATTTGATGTTAACATTATTTGTTATATCACCATTCTTGAAATCATCATCACCAGACGGATCCCTTAAATTTGCCTAGACGGATCCCTACAAGGAGGGAACCGTGGGATCCGTGAGACAGAAAACTATTTCTCTACTAACTTGAGTCATATTTGCAGGAAATTATGCATTATACTTGTTTTCTAACCTTTGTTTTGTAGTTATTCAATTTACACATGAAGTCTTTGACACTCTAAAGCTAGGAGGAGCTTTGTGTCAAAGCAATACATTGCAAAATCACTTGCAATATTAGGATTACATTTCATGACGTCCCTTTGCAAAGTTGCAATCATCAAGGGGCAGCATATTCGTCACATAGATCGAAATCTTTGCAAACTTAGTTGCAAATGAACTAGCTTAGTATTATTTTTTCTTGACGCCCTCACATAAGGATGGACTCGTCAAGGGGGAGTAAAGACGAGATCCTTTCCCGTTACTTGCTCTCTACTTTTTCTTTCTTTTCTATTTGTCACATGTTTTTCTTAAAACAATGTGTTACTTTACTTTCGAAGCTCTTTTTGTTTCGACAAAAAGGGGGAGAAGAAAGTAAAAACTACAAATTCAAACATTTACGAATTCTAGCTTTTACTTAAAATAATTTTATGTTTTGTCATCAACAAAAAGGGGGAGATTGTTAATACAAATAAGCCGTAAAAACGTTTATTTATATTTTATGATCTTCTAATGTTTTGTCGATAACAAACGTAAAATCATTTTAACGAAACAAATAAAATACGTAAATAGTTTGAGCCAATAGTTTTCTAACACACTTACGTTTTCACATAAAACACTAAAACATGTATAAGTGATTTTATGATTTTGTAATACATATGTACAACAACTAGTGCTTACCTATTGGGCAAACATATACATAACTAGTATGTATAATGGGTAAATAACTACAACCCATGAAGCATATCCATAACCTATGGTATTGACCCATACCCACTTGACTAGATACAATGCACTCATTCGATACATTGTATCTAAAGAAATACCCATGGATCAACCCATAACCCATGACCCATGACCAAAATACCCATGGGCAAAGAGGAGCGTCCCACGGATCCCAAGCTTTACGCTAGACGGATCCCTTAAGGGAGGGATCGTGGGATCCGGGGATCAGTAGGAATTTTCTCTCCATAAATAGTGAGCGATTTCTTCATTGTTTCTCACCCCTTTCTCACATACTTTCTCCTTGAGTTAAAAACTCTCTAACCCAGATCCAAGTGATCTATGTTTTTAGTATTGTTTTTGTGTGATTCTATAGGTTCCTCTTAAAGGTGAGATCACCACCTTTGAAGTCAAGAAAACTCAAGTCCATGAGTTGCCATGCTTCCTCATCATCAAGACTACTGAAGTTATCTTGTTGATGGTTCTTTCTTTAAGAAGTGTAGTGTTGAAGACATTAGTGAAAGATGTCTCAAGTGTCGAGACGAAGACATTAGTGAAGGGTGTTGATCGTCCGTATTGTAGGCATTAGTGAAGGGTGCCTAGAAGTCAAGTCACAAGACATTAGTGAAGGGTGTCTTGAAAATCTAGTTAAAGGCATTAGTGAAAGGTGCCTAAGATGTACATTCGATATGGTGTGTTTCGATGTACAAGATAGATTAGTATTGGATCCAAGGATATTGATATCCTTGATGATGTTGGAATAAGGAGTTGGTCTCCTTTAGGGTTAGTCGTTGGTGTAGTGTTGGGTAGTAGTTCCTCCATTGTAATGGAACTCGGTATCTAGCCTAGTACCGGAGAAAGGGTAGGTAATACATTGTGATAGGATTGGTTCACCTTGGTGTGAAAGAACCCGGTGGTTAGCCTAGTACCAGAAAAAGAGTAGGCAACGTTGTAAAGGTTTCTCCACCATAAGGAGTCGGTGTTGTGTAGTGATTACGAACTCTCGAGTAGGTAACTCGAGGAGTGGAGTAGGGCAAGGAAGGTGTCCTTGTAGCCGAACCACTATAAATACTCGCATTGTGGTTTTGTGCTTCTTACTCTTTATCTTTTCATTACATATTTATATTTCTATATGTTTGTTTATCAATATCCAGCACACATCCAAATAGATTGACATAAGTCGATCTAAATAGTTTAAAACGAGTTTTAATTGGTAAAACTATTCAACCCCCCCCCCCCTTCTAGTTTTTCACAATTGGTATCAGAGCTTCGTTACCAAGTTTCTTAAAGTATATTGTACTTCAAAAAACTTGATACAATCCATAGTCAATTGAAAACTACAAAGAATGTTTTTCATAAAAACAAACACTATGTCTTTTAAAACTCTTTGTTTGGATATTGATTAGATGACAACATTTTTCTTATTATTTATTCTTCATTTAATTGCACTAATCCTCTTTGTCATGTTGCTTAGTCAAAGCTCATACCTACCAAGCCATAGGAATCGCTTGGTAACAAGAATACCTTCCCTAAGAAGGTATCTTAAACACAAAGGAGCCGGAATTGTCTACTGACATTTGTTGTGTCATTTGTAAAGACATTCCTAAGTGCATTAGAGGTATGACTTTCTACTTATCTCTAAATGACATTAGCTTGATAATTAAGTATGCTTATGATAACGCTCAAAATGAACATGTTTTTAGTAGCGTTATTGTTGGTTTTGTGTATGATAATAGGCTATATTTACTCATAACTGTTGCAAAAGTGCAAAAGTTGCGTATTGTGTATGTGTATGTAGCCAGGTATCACAAAAGACAAAGAAATGAAGTTTTCATGCACGTTTGGAGAATTCCCGAGGAAGGAATTCGAGTAATGAAGCTCTTGGACTCAATGACTAGGAAGCGCAAAGATTTTTAAGTATCTACAACAAGTTAAGATCAAGTTTCCTCTTGGTAATCATCAACGAAAACAAAGAAGAAGGCGCAAATCAAGAAAAGTCAACAAAAGTCAAATCTAGGGGTACAAGAGGCGCCCAACCATTCGGTTGGAGCCTGCAACTGATCCAGTTGGGCGAAGTGAAGAAGGCACAACCGATCCGGTTGCATGAACTGGAGTTACACAAATTTGCATTTAATGTTGCCTTAACTCCCCATAATCATTGGAGGCCAATCATTTCCTGTTATTTACTTGTAGAGAACGTTTTTGGCCAGATAGTTATGTTTCTTTGGCTATATAATGAACCTAGACTTAGTAGTCTAGGTGTGACACAACCCAAAGTGTAATAGTTTACACCAAAAGTATTACCAACCATTTTATTCATCCCAAAAGTTTAGTTATTACTGTAAAACGTCCAGGAGGTTGGAGAGACTCATTCTCATCCATTGTTTGGATCATTCGGAGTTATACGGTTAAGCTAGGTGATTGGAGGCGTGTGGTTTCTATAATCCACGAATTCTAGTTCTTTTAATCCCAAAAGTTTAGGTATTCTATGAAACTTGTTATGGAATTCTATTCTTTTGGGTTATTGGAATTACTTTGTTATTACTTGTGTTTTGTTATAATTATCATGGAGTAGTTCTTGAATATACTTGTGTGTAAGGATGTAGGAAATCATACTAGTGTTCTCATATGTGATGCATGTATAAATGATCTTGTTTAAATAAGTTTGTTGGAAAACTACTAGTCTTGTTTGATTTGTCGGTAAAACATGTTTTAAGAAAAAGGACCGAAAGGATTTCTCTTGTGTTTTATTCCAAAACGTTGAGTGACAAACTAGTATGGGGTATGGTGATTGACAACCACCATGTTTACTTATTGAAACAAGACTAGAAACATTTTTCATCACGAAAGGTCGAAAGATTCGTAGGAACTAGTTTAATAAGAACATTTTACAAACAAATGGATTCTCTAAAGGATAATCATTAGGATAAGGACCGAAAGGATTACCTATATGTTATTGTTCTTAAAATTATTTTACAAAACATAAACCATGGGTTGGAAATCATTTTCTTATGATTTGTGCATCACATCAAGAGTTTACACCAAGCCTTCATGAACACTTACTATGATTGCCTATAGATTACATACAAGTATATATTTCTTTATATTGAATTTTACTAAAACCATCATTTTTGGAGAGAGCCTTGACAAAGCTTTCTTATTACCAATCCTTTAAAACAATTTCAAAAAGAAAAATCCCTTGGGACGATCTCGACTTACCCACCTTTGCTATCGCGAACGAGTATACTTGCTCGTATGTGTTTATAGTAATAACCGAATAAATCGTGTTTATAAATTTTTAAAACTTGCACACGGTAAGCACATCAGCTTACATAGGTATTTATATGATTATCTTTTGTGCATATACATGTATTACATGTAGCTTCATTAGGAAGCCTTTTCTCACATACGTGTTACTTTTTCCTCTAAAGTCGTGGTATATAAAACTTGTGTTTTATTTCACTTAATCCAAAAAGCATATCTTTCTAATAATAAAACAAAGCACAAATCTAAAAAATTCCTCCTTCCCCATAAATAAACCATCCGCCGTCCACTATATAAAATCCCCACTTTTTCAAATCTTCCATTTTCAAAAAATTTCCTCTCATTCAAAACTTCATCTTCCTCTCATCTCATCTCATCTCAAACCAAGAAGGTTCTTCATCAACATGGTTTACATCGCCCTCGTGCTCATCGCCTTAACACTCATCGCTCTTGTGTTCCCTATGATGAAGTTCACATATGGAGACATATACTTTGTGTTGTTAATCTACATTGGGGTTATATACCCAATCCTTTGTATCATTCTTAGCATTGAAATGAAATATTATTAATAGTCTAGTTTATCTAGGTTATTATTATCATAATGTGTTTGTCATTTCTTTTTATTTATATCTTGCGTATTCTTTCGTGATACATTAGAAACCATGAATGCATGCTAAAAGAAAATGTAGGTTAAAACACATATCTTGGTATAAAACTACTAAACATATGTTTTTATCAAAAATTTGCTTCTGTTACTACAGATCCACGGATCCCTGCAAGTATACTAGCCGGATCCTTTATAGAAAGGAACCGTCCTTCTGGATAACAGATTTTCCATGCAAAATAAAAACCACTTTTTTCCTAAAAGAAATGTTCTACTAGAATGTCAAACATTAAGTTAGTTAAATGTCATTGTTAATAAACATCTTGTAAAAACGTTAGGTAATCATTGGTTTACCCGTAATACGTCACATCCTATTAACTTCTCTTTCCTATAGGTTTCGCTATGTCGCATGAATATGAGTTTGATTTTTCACTCACTAGCGTCGACACTCCTAACATCTCCCTTGAGCCCAACACACCTGTAAATCATGTCCGTGGGTTCAATAATCTCAAAACCCGTCACTTCCACGAAGGACGTGTTGTCGACACACCTCTACAATACGAAGAAGGTATCAATACCTCCTTCCGAACCATAGGATTGGAATGTCTTCTCGAAATCAATGAGAAAATATGTCCAAGGTTTGTATTGGAATTCTTCCGTCAAATCGAACTCGTTCGTAACGAGGATCGTTCTCTATCTCTTTGGTTTTGGATCAAAAACCAAAAGTTTGTTTTAACCCTTGGGGAATTTGCTCAAATTCTCCGAATTCCAAATCATGGACAATTTGCCTTCATCGAAGATTGGTATCTTAATTCTCTCTTTAATTTTCGTGAAGAAAATAGTCCATATTGTTCACACATACCTTCCCCTCAAGACTTGACTCGCACAATATGCAAACCTCGACTCTATTACTCCGATCCAAACATTATCTATACAAAGGATATCCGAGAAGAGTACAAGGCTCTCGCACTCATCCTACGGGAAAATGTTTGGAGTCTTAGGGGAAATCGAGAAATCCATCCCTCTTGTTGTGCTCACATAATGTATTGTTTTCTAATACAACAACCATACAATCTCGCCTACTTCTTCGCAAGGCGAATTGTAAATCTTCAAGGCTCAAAGAACAAACTCATCCCTTATGGAATGTTCTTGACGCGCTTGTGCCATAACATCATGTACTTCCACCCTCAATTTCAAAGTCCGTTGTACGTACTTGTGAACAAGATGATGGAACCTTTGAACACATCTCTCATGAAGACTTTCTTCATTCCTGAATCGGGAAACACTCATCAACCATTTGATGATCCTTCTAGCGAAAACGCTCAAGGAACTTAGTAATCTTTCAAATAGGATCAATCCTTAGTATTTATGCTTTATCAATGTAATCCAAATTCTGTCATGAAATTAAACATTTTACATTTTATATCTTAGTGTTAGAACCTCTTTAACGAACCAAAGGTTGTGCTAGACGGATCCCTACTCTTAGGGAACCGTGGGATCCGGCAAACAAAAAATGCAATTGCAATCATTGTATTTCAAACATGTCCTTAAAACACTTCACACTAAGTTAGACATAGTGCCTTAAGGCAAATTGAGTCCTGATCAAGTTAAGTAAATCTTTCGTACTCACACATAACTCATCTAGATCACACTCAAGACGCTTGTAGATCTATCATTTCATTTAAACCCATTACTCTTCCGCTCTCAAGCTCACTCATCATTTCTCACATGATCCCTCATATCTAGCTTTTAAAACCTTTCAATTATGGCAAAATTGATCATAATCATCCTTACCTTAAAATTGGTCAAAATTGATCAAATTCTAGTTTTTCCATCTTAAAACCTTTAGGATATTCTCCAAAACATTATTCTAAGTCACTATCTGATCTCTAGGATCACTTAGCTCCATTTGACACTCTCAAAATCTTTAGTGTCATCTTTGTTCATTCATTGGTACCCATGAAAGTTCCAATTTCTTCCATAAAAGACAATCATTAGCTACATCACTCATTACCCTTAAGTATTTAAGCACCTCTTCATTTAAGACACTTAGATGAACTGAAACACTCAAGAAGAAATAGGCATTAGACCTTATAAAACATCAATGCTATCTTTTCTTAGCTGCTAAGAGACGGATCCCTAGGATTAGCCTAGACGGATCCCTCGTTGGAGGGAACCGTGGGATCCGTATGACAGACTCTTGCCAACTCTATCTAAAACAATCATTTCAAGCTCATCTTACTAACTTAAACACTCCATCTCATCTTAAATGAGTTCCTAGATCAGTACAACTCTGAAGTTAACTCTTGTGCATGTTAATCATCACATTCCAATGAGTTTTAGTAGCTTAAGTCTTGAATGCACATGCCAAATCCCTTGCTTTATAAACCACATTGTTAGGACTCCTAAAGTCATCATCTTCATCCTCATTTCCAGCACTTAGAAATCTTTACAAAACTCTTGAAATCATCTCATCATGAGGAAAGCTCCAAGTGGTAACTCATCCACCAAAGAACCACCCAAGATAATTGCTCGTGTTGTACACGAAATCTCTTCAACCGAATCATCTCCGGTCAAGTCCAAAAATGCAAGGATTTCTCCTCCACCAATCAAACCAATCCCTAAAAGGATACCCACAAAACTACCTATGTCAAACACCACCATACCTCCTAAGCCAAACAATCCCATCTCCAGTAAACCATCACCATTGGTTCCTAGAGCTATCTCATTCACAACTCCACTATCATCACCACATCTCTACAATCTAGAGGATTTGCCTCCTAGGCCGTCTCATCCTCCTCCACAAGCAACATTCTCCTCATTAAGAGGAATAATGGTACAAAATCAAGGTGTTGAGTCAACAATAGCTCCGGCTTCCTTTTCGCCGTCACCATCAAATAATCCCATTTGGATTATGAGAAACTATCAAAGTCAAACACCCGACCATATGGTAGTTGACACTTCTCTACCACCACCATCATTCTTGGTCGATCCATCTTCAAATGCGCCTCCACCAATCCCTCCGTCGTTTGAGGCTCCCCAACCCGCTTCACTTGATCCTTCGCATCAAGCAATTTTATTTCTTCCACCACCACTACCTAGCCATGACAAAGATTGTTATCATTGTCAACATGTTGAAAGTTTGATACATGAAGTACGAGAAGATCAACGTTTCATGTTCTATCACCTCCTCAAACGTTTCGACGAGATTAAACCTAAACAAACTTGAGCTAGAGGATTTTTGGTGGTGTCCTAGTATCAAGCATTACTTAGATAAGTCTAGTAATTCCAAGTCATGTATCATTCATTTTCTTTGTTTTTAGAGTCATGTATATCATACCTCTATTTTTATTAAATGAAATTACATGCTACTGGCTATATTTCTGAGTATATGATTATATTGTATAATGCATATCTCACTTTGATGTTAACATTATTTGTTATATCACCATTGCTGAAATCAGTCATCAGCCAGACGGATCCCTTAAATTTGCCTAGACGGATCCTTACAAGGAGGGAACCGTGGGATCCGTGAGACAGAAAACTATTTCTCTACTAACTTGAGTCATATTTGCAGGAAATTATGCATTATACTTCTTTTCTAACTTTTGTTTTGTAGTTATTCAATTTACACATGAAGACTTTGACACCCTAAAGCTAGAGGGAGCTTTGTGTCAAAGCAATACATTGCAAAATCACTTGCAATATTAGGATTACATTTCATGACGTCCCTTTGCAAAGTTGCAATCATCAAGGGGGAGCATATTCGTCACATAGATGAAATCTTTTGCAAACTTAGTTGCAAATGAACTAGCTTAGTATTTGTTGTTACAAAAGTTGGACGTTCCTTGTTTGGGGCTCCGCTCTCGTACCATTGGATATTGCTGCTAGAGACCTGCGCACTAAGAGACAGAAAACACCGTTAGGCTTATCGTGGGATTGTCTCCCACGATTATCCTCCGGCGTGAGAGTAAGTAATCGGTTTAGGGTTATTGAGAGTTAAGGTTTTAGATCGTACCTTTAATGAGGGATATGATCCCCTTTATATATACACGGAGTCCTTGTTGGTTTCGTGTTCTTCAAGCATAGGCGTATCCCGCCTAAATCGGTATGTAAAGTATTATCTCCAAAGTTAGGAGATATCCAATATCTAATTCCATAAATAACATTGGGTTGGGCCTTCATAGGACCAAACACTTATCGGCATGGCTGACTATACGTCATCATGTCTCCCAGTCTAGTATGCGCAGTGGCTGACTGATGATGCTAGACTAATAACTGCAGTCAATGAAAAACTGCGAAGCGTGGCAAAGAAGTCGAAAGAAGTTCCCGCCTCAAAAGATATACATTGTACCTAGACATAGTAATTAAAAAATGGACACCTCGTAAATCGGGTGAAAGTAACTGCAATAACGTCACCTCAAGTGATCTGATCCACAAGTTGGTGATAGTGAGATCCATGTGTCACTCATCGTGTGGAGGAGAAAACGTATATAACCATCCGCCTCATTTTACCGTGTTTCTTACAGTGAAAAAACCTAATCCGCCATTGTTAACAAAACCTTCAAGTTGCAACTTAGAAAACCACTGAATCGAAAGGTAACTGCGCGTGTGGTTATAAAAAAGGACAATACCATGGTTAAACAGTTATCTGATTTCACCTCTA
Source organism: Chrysanthemum makinoi (assembly GCA_910596185.1). NCBI lineage: Eukaryota > Viridiplantae > Streptophyta > Magnoliopsida > Asterales > Asteraceae > Chrysanthemum > Chrysanthemum makinoi. Next base: position 128,102,492 of record OU343220.1, read on the forward strand.
ATATCACCGAGAGCGAACTTATAGAATTCACCTCGGATTATTATATACCACTTGACGTGCATCCGGTTGTTCCGGGTGCGCGAGCATCTATTGCGGACTTTCCTGAAGGGAAAGTAGGTGTATACACATGGTTTTTCGAATTCGCGAATTAACGTGTGCCCATATCCCGATTTTTGTGCGACGTACTAAATTATTACAGTCTGCACTTGTCCCAGCTGCACTGCATCGGTGCAGCTAAAATTACCAATTTCGAGGTGAATTGCCGCATCGGCGGTGAACCCTAGTATCCATCTATTCCGCGCCTTTTATCACACGACATGGTCAACATGGGTGGGTATCCTTTGCTAAGCGCGCTGGTAAACTTCAGTGTTATACTGAAAAAGTAGACGCACTTAGAAATTGGAGGGAGTCATTTTTCTGGGTAGATGACGCATGCTTTATGTGGCGTTATAATTTCTATACCCAGGGTACATTGCCGAAGGATGAGCGCCCCCTGCCTGGATCATATATCGCGGAGGATGCGAAACTGATAAACGCCAACCGCAACCCCATTAGTTCCTATCCTGAGGAATTTCTCGTGCATATGGGCATTAGCCGCAATTACTTTGGTATGTCGGATCAGATGCCAATCTTCTTAGGCGCTGATGGCCAGGGTGGGTGCTCATTCCTTCGCATCCCCTTTAATTAATGTAAGGGATTTCTTTTCCTTTTTTCACATTATGTAACCTTTTTATTTGTTGTCTTCTGTTGCGCAGAGATGGATCTTTTCACAGTTATGCAGCTGGCAAGGCCACGCCAGGTCAACGTGGGCGTGCGAGCGCTGAGGGAAGGAGAAGAGGGCATTCTAGAGGCTACTGTAGGGCGCACTCTTGAAATGAACCTGGGAGAAGAGGGGGCCAGTTCATCAGTTGCGATTGAGGCAACTCCCATTCAAAGTGTTCCGAGCCCCAGGGTTCCCTCTCCGCCTCCACAAGTGAGTGTGGCCGGAGGCATGGAAGAAGAAGAGGAGGAGGAGGAAAGCGCTACATTGAAGCGCAAAAGAGCACCTGGTGGTAAGGGCGCAGGGCCATCCAGGAAGAAACTCCCTGTCGTTTTTAATGTGGAATCGTCCTCAGAGACCGTCTCAGTCCCTCCATCACCGGATGTGAATCTGTCTCAGTAAGTTTATTACCTTGTGCTTCTCTGTTTTTTTTTTTTTTGCCCTCCGTTTTATGTAGGTAACTAATAATCTCGATCTATGCGCATGCAGTGAGGAGCGTACTGGAGATTCGCCTCCACGAGCTAGTCCTGTTACCGAATCTGCTGGGCAAAAGAGCTAAAGTGCTGAGCCATTGGCGGCTGGGGCGCGCCATTGGAGCAGCTTGTTGAGGAGATGGCGCTGGCTGCTGCGCATCAAGCCTCGCTTGTTGGTAAATTGAAGAACAAGGTTGCTGAAGAGAGTAGCCGATTGCGTTCTGGAGGCGCATTGGCTAGCGCTAAAGCTGAAGCTGAGGGCTTAGGTGCATACGCCCACAAGCTTGTGGAGGAGAAAATGGCTCTGTTAGGGCAGATAAATCAGGAGCGTCTGCCAGCTGTTCAATATAAGTCTTCCTGTGTCTGGGCGCTGAAGTACTTAGAGAAGGGTAAGGACAAGCTGCTCGAGGAATTGGGGGAGCTTGCGTCCACTGTTGAAGGGCATCTGGAGGCACAAGAAATGATTTGCGTAAGCTTAGTTTGGAGTATGATGAGGAATTATACCCTCATCTCCTGTCTGCCATTGCTGAGCAGTGGCTCATTAGCCATGGTCTGCATCTTGCAGCTCTTAGCACCCTTGAGTCCAAGGAGGTAGTGGACGCATTCGGGGGAGTGGTCCAATGTGCCTTAGCGAGGGGAAAGTCAGAGGCTGTGGAAGCGCTGCAAGAAGCTGACTTACTGAAGGTACCTGTGAAAAAGTACCGATTATGATGCGCAGTCTTATGATAACCTGGTTGCTGCTATGAATAAGATGAAGGCCTTAGAGCTTCCCATGAGCGCTGAGATGGAGCGCGACCAGGATTATCCCATTGGTGTTATTATGGAAGGGTGACTTTAGCGCCATCGTATGATAATCGCGTAGCTGCCGGACTATTTTTGAAGCCCGATGTTTCTCAGCTTCCGCGTACTGTTTTTGCTCGCCCCCGGGACATTCTGTATCCTTTTGCTTTAGAGAAATAAATGCCCTTGAAGGAAGTGTTGGAAGCGCATGCTACCCGACTTGCTAAAAAGGAAGGTGTGAAAGGTAAAGCCATTTTGTGCGGGGTTGGTGCAGCTCATCTCCCAAGGTCTGACGGGGTACCAGTGAGTGTTGCCACTGTGTCTCGCCAAGACTCAGACTTGTTGAGGAGGCTAAGCGAGATTGGAGATGCTACCAGCCGCGTGGGGACTTCATCACTGGAGCGGTCTAAGAGTATATAGATAGAACCTTATGTTTATGAACATCCTTTTGTAATAACTTGTAGTCATTAATAGAAATATCCTTTTGTTAAGTGCTTGTCAATATTATTGCAACTTGTAATGTGCATATTTATCTGTCTGTCTTTGCGTAGAAGGCGTGTTCGTTGGTTCAGTATCCAATTTGTACACAAGCGCGAATAATAAGTAATTGTGTCATAGTCGTGTATGATGTGATATGCAGCGTACTGTAGATATCATCTTAAAGAGTCAAGTGTGTTGATTCCTTATTTTGTTAAACGCACACCGTATGCATAGTTGCGCGACCATCGTGGGATGCGCACCGAACTTATTCCAACGTCTTGTGAATAAGGTGTTTAACAAGGATACATGATCCGATGTTGATGGGTTTGCAACCCTCTTACTCAACGAGTCATTTAGTAGGTTGACTCATCCTTTTACCATCGTGGGTTTATCAAATGCATGCACGCTATGTAGGCAAAAAATAAAAAATGTTAAGACATAAAGTATATGGAAATAACACATTGAAATGTGTCACGGAATTAGCTAGAAACCGCGACTGTTTATTGATACTTGCAAGTTTTTATGAAAGAAAATAAATAAGACATTTGTCTAAGTAAAAAAAAATAATATACAGATATTTATTGGGCACTAAAGTGCGAGAGTATCCGTGCGTTGGGTCGTAGCCATTCCTAGAGATAGCAGCGCTTGAGATTGCAAATATTCCATGTACGCGGTAGTTCCCGACCATCCATGTCTCGTAGCTTGAACACGCCTGTTCCTAATGCTTCAGTAACCTCATAGGGTCCTTCCCACTTCGGTCCAAGTTTGCTTGTGTCTTCTGCATGGCTCGCGTCATCGGTGCGGTAAACGAAGTCACCTGGTCTAAATGAGACGCTTCGTACTTTTGCATCATAATATCCCTTCATCTTTGACTTAGATCTTGCTTCACATATAGCTGCGCGTTCACGTCTTTCTTCTAAGAGGTCCAAGTCGATGCGCCGCTCGGTATCGTTTGTTACAACATTAAGTTCAACAGTGCGAATTGTTGGCATCCCAATTTCAGCTGGTATGACAGCTTCTGTACCATAGACTAGAGAAAAGGGGGTGTCCCCTGTGCTGGTTTTGATTGAAGTGCGGTGCGCCCACAGAACATGCGATAGTTCCTCGACCCACCTTCCTTTGTGCTTGTCCAGGCGTGCCTTAATTCCTTCACCCAGGCTACGATTCGCACGTTCTACTAAGCCGTTAGTTTGTGGGTGTTTAACTGACGCGAAGAGCTGTGTGATTTTTAACTTCTCGCCCCAGTCCTTGAAAGGGTTGTCGCAGAATTGTTTTCCGTTGTCTGAGATGATTTCCCGTAAACCGGGCGGCATACAATATTTTCCCGACAAAGCTTTTCACCGGTTGCCGTGATTGTTACCACTGCCTTTGCCTCGATCCACTTGGTGAAGTAGTCTATGGCGACTATGAGGAACTTTAATCCTCCTGCTGCGGTGGGAAAAGGACCTGCGATGTCGATACCCCACTTGTAGAATGGCCATGGCGCCGTAATTGGTGTTTGCTCCTGTTGTGGATGGCGTGGAACGGGTCTGTGAACTTGGCAGTCGTTACACTTTCTGATTAAGTCCCGCGCATCGCGGTGCATGGTGGGTGGTATATGTGAAAACATATACCTTTTTCTAGATCAAAACTGGACCAAAAAGACCAAAAACTAACCCCTAAAGCCATAAATATTTGTGTTTTTGTGTTTATGTATGTGCAGGTAATGGATATTGCAAAATGGACAAAGAAAAGACAAAACTGAAGAAAACGAGCACGAGAATGGAACGAGCACGAAGTTACGGGTCTAATGATAATTTTATTTGGAGCATCGAGGCAAAAGAAGAAAAATTTGAAGACCAAACAAAGCCCGAACGAAGACTACAATTAATTAAGATGATTAAAAAGAAGGAAAAATGGATCAGCAGAAAAGGAGAGGTTAAAAGAAGATTAAATGCATATTTAACATAAAAAGACTCATGGTCTAGTGGGTGGGGACAAGTTTGTCAAGCAAGAGGTCAAGTGTTCAAATCCCACTAATGACAAGTTTGTTGGTAATTTTTTTACAACACATGAAGACCACGAAATTAAAAGTACCAACTGCTGCCCCAAGTCCATTGCAGCCCAGCTCCATTCAAGCCCACAACAGCTCCACACGAAGCCCAGTTCAAAGCCCACCTGTTGTCCAACAATGCAACGAGAGTCCAAGAACAAGAATCTGCTACACTTAAAAATTAAACTTGGAGACCAAGTTTTGATAGGAGATTTTTGTGCCAAGCATTAAAAATTTAGGGGTCATTATGAAAAATTATTAGGGGCCAAAGTGTAACTTGTGGGTTTATAAAAACTCACCTCCCCACCTCATTTTAATCATCTCTTTTATTTATTTTGTAGCCAAAACTCTTGTATTTTTTATGCTTATTTAGTTTTATAAAAGTTTTATTTATTTCTTGCAAGTTAGTTCATTTATTTATTGTCTTTGCATCTTTATTCTTCTCATCTCTTAATCTTTTTCTTTTATTTTATTTTATAAAACTTTTTTTAAAAATATCCCATGAAGAGTTGAGTTATAGTAAGATTGTGTGAGTGTATTTTATACGCTCCGTGCACACGCTCAACATATCATATTTATATTTTTATAAAATTTTAGTTTTTTTTATTGTTTATTTTTATTAAAGTTCACTTTTTTCTTGTTTTATTTAGCTTAAAAATAGTAAAAAGTCTCTAAAAATCTTGTCTTTTTTACAAAAAATCCAAAAATATATTTTATTTTCGTCATACAATTTTCGTATTTTTCTGAGTTGTTTTAGTATTTTTAAAAAATCAAAAACTGTTTCGGTTCTTTTTCTTTTAAAAAACTGTTTCGTATTTTATTTTTATAAAATAGAAAAAAACGTCAAAAAAATATTTTTTAAATTTCTGGTAGCTTCTTATAGTTTTCTTAAGATAGTGTGAATTTTTCATATTTTTTTGAACTAGTTTACTATTTATTTTGATTTATTTGCTATTTTAAACATAAAAATCGAAAAAATATACTTATTTAATTCCGAAAATTCTAAAAACTTTTCTGTGAGCTTCTATCAGTTTTCTGACGTTGCTAAAAAAATATTTGGAATTTTCGAATTCATTTGATATTTTCATTGATTTATTTCCTTTCCTTTATTTAAAAAAATCTTATATTTTAAATCTTAACCTTAATAACCAAATTAGTTTTTGTGGAAACATGTCTCCTTGAGAGAGTTTGGTGGTTAAGATTTGATTCATTAAGATTAGTTTATCTTTTATTTTAGCTTTTTATATTTATATATTTGTGCTAACCCTTAAAGTTTTGATTTTGTTTGTGTAATCCCAATCTACCGCTAAGGCCGGAGCTTAAGGGTCTTTAAGCATTTTTAATACATAAATTTTGAAACTTTAGTAATTTTTAAGCTTGTTGGTGAATAAAGTTTTAAACTTTACTTACTAATTAGTAGATAAGATTAATAAAGTTGTAAACTTGTGTGTTAATTTGTGCTTATTTGATCGGGTGGTTTTATTCCTCTCGTTTCATCATCCGGGTTCTACTTTCTTTACTTTTTGAATCTTTAGTAGTTATAAATTTTAGTATAATAGTTATACTTATTTTTATTGAATTAATTGCTATGTGTTGGTTTGCTATGCTTAGTGAGTAGGCTTTTTATATACTTGTTGAGTAGATTATTTCGTGAATTAAGTGCGGTTTTATAAAAGTTAGAAAATATATTGCTTAGTAATTTTAAGTTACTTAGATTGAAATTTTGGTTGTTTAAGCGGGCAAAAGCCGTGAAAATAATTGGGTTTTAATCTAGATATTGATATCTCTTTATGAAAAATTATTGTGACAAAATAATTATTTGTAAAAGATATTAATTCATCAATAAAGGATTTAATTGAAATAATAAACCACACTTAAGGATCTTGATAATTTGCTTAACAAGTATATCTTTTCATCATATATTTCTTATTCGCTTGCTTAGCATAATTTAGTTCGTTATTTTTAGTTGTTATCTTTTATCGTTAACTTTAGTTTATTTATTTAATTGCTACTAGTTTTATTATTGTCTTTACTTTAACCATTATCATTTTAATTAGTCAAAAACCCATAAACTTATATGTTTTTAGTTTAATTTGCATAATTGCTTATTTGTGTTTAACTTTCTCATTTTACATGCTTAATTGTTTCTTTCTTATTAAGTTCCAAAACCCAAAATATTTTTATCCTATTCAAATCACTCGACCTTTAAACAACGAATCGATTTTCCATTACACCCTCATTGGGAGAACGACCCGGGAGTTCCATACTTCCGGTAAAAATTATATGTACTAAAAACGAACAAATCAAAAATGGCGCCGCTGCCGGGGAAGGCATGTAGTGAGTTTTCGATTCGCGTGCATTTGAAGATCCTTCCCCGAGAAGTTATCGTTGTTTTTTGTAAATATCCCTTTTATAAAAACCCAAAAAGATTTTCCTTTTCAAAATTTGTTTTCCTTTTATGATTTCTAAAAACCCAAAAATATTCGTCTTTATCCTCTGAACCGTCAATTCTTTATCTCTTTACCCTCTTATTCGTATAATTCTTCTCGATGTCTTCGTCTTACCATTATGGTTGTCAATGGTGTGGGGGACCTCAAAATGGTGGGAATTGTCCCGGTTGTAGCATTGTGAATACGGGAAACGGGTTTGTCTACGACCAAAATCCTTACAATGAGACAACCGATTTCCTTAACCAACCCCCATATCATGAGACGGAGTCATACTCTTGTGAGTACTGTGGAGGTCCTCACCAAGGTTTTCAATGTCAAGGCCAAATTAACAATACAACCTTTGGTTATGAACCTTATCCATATACTTCACCAAACCCGTCACAACAATCATACTGTTGTGAGTATTGTGGAGGTCCGCACTTTAATTCCGATTGTCAAATGCAGAATCCAATTGTTTACGAGCAAGTTCCTTATGACTATTCTTATGACCCACCTCCACAATACCAAGAGATTCAACCACAACATCCACAAATTCCTCAAGATAATTTCCAAAGATGTATTAATATACTCGAAGAATTTATGGATAAACATGGTATCGAAAAAGATCCTCATCAGAAAACGTATGGTGAATTACTTGCCGAAGATCGAGCATCTCGCAACGAAAGATCTATGTTAGAATTACTTGAAGAAGAAAAACGCAGCTCAGATTGAAAAGTGTCTTGAAGAAATACGAATTGAGGAGCAAGCACTTGAAAGACGTGCCCGATGGCTTGCGACTTACATTGATGGTGATGATGAGGATTCCATTCAAATGAAAGAATATTATGAGAGTTTGTCGGCTGAAACCACTCCCGTTTCTGAGCCTTTCATTTCCGACCCTTCCCCTTCACTCACACCGGTTGAGAGAAGTGACGTCCTTTTGGAAGAGATCGATGATTCCATTTCTTCGATAATTGTTGAACCCGAGGATTCTCTCATAATGGGGGACGAGCCTCTTAGCACTATTCTGGAAACGGAATCGTCTAGTGTTGAGAGTCTTGACCCAATCCCAAGTGAGTCCGAGGATTTATCTGACAGTGATTGTGATTCGCTTTTATGTGATTCTCTTGACATTTCCGAGGTTACTTCTGGGATTTTCTCAAATCCTCTTTTTGAATTAAAGAACGACTACACCTTTTGTGAAGTTAATCCTCTTTTCGACAAAGATTTTGAGTCCGATTCAGAGACCACAACGGTAGTGGTGGAAACTGCTAGCTCTTAGAGCACACCACTTGTCCCATCTCGAGTTCGACCTTTCTCCCGTCATGTGATGTTATGCAAGATGAAGAAAGTAATGAATCCGACACTGAGGATATTATGGAGATTGATTTCGAAATGAGGCCCGAAATGAATGAATTAGTTAAAGTGGTTGAAGACGATATTCTTGATAAGCTGCCAAATGATTCTATGGAAGAAATCGACTTATCTATTGATGATTTGATACCACCGGGTATCGAGGATGCTGATGATGACCCAGGGGATGTTTTGTTATGTGATGGATTTCTTGACTCCCCTTTCTCTGATAAGTCTACCATCACGTATCTCGTTGAGCCCTCATGCGAAGACAAAATCTTTAAACCCGGGATATTCATTGATGAGCTTTTTGTTAAAAAAGTCATTCGAGAAAAGGATCCTATCTTGGATTCCTTCATGTTTGAACCTTCAAGTAACAATTCTCTATACCATGGACTCCCTTCTTCTATGGAGTCGTTTCTTTTTGATCCGTCATCCCGACGTCCGCCTGCAAAACCACCGGATGACGGATTACTTTTTCTTGATGAACCTATTGAGATTTCGGGAGATGTTATCCTATTTGTGCTGGAGCCCGACATTTTCTTTCCCTCCCAACCCAACCATTCTCTTTCCCTCCGGAGTGAGGATACCATCTTTGATCCGGGTATCCCTTCCGCTTGTTTCCCCAAGGACAAATGAATTCGGGGACGAGTCAGGCTAGCGACTCGGTGAACAAAAACAGTAGCGCTTTGTAGGAGGCACCCCATGCTTATCCTTTTATCTTATTTATGTTTTCTAATAAGTGACGTGAGGAGGTTCGCCTCTTCCATTTCTCGTGTTTCGTGTTGTTGTTTATGTCCAGGATTTTCTTTGAAAATGAAGACTCTCGTGCTCGAAGTTTTGTCTTTTCTCCACTCGAGTTTCATGTTTCGACGCTCTTATGGAAATCCGATATCCAAAATCTTTATCGATTATCGTTTATCTATTAGCATAACTAACCAATGGCTTTAGATTTGCATTGAGAACCCTACCTTTAAACATTGAGGACAATGTTTGATTTTAGTCTGGGGTGGGTAATCTTTCGATTAGATTTTTGCCTAGCACTTCGCCGTGTACTTATGCAACTCGTTTTTCCTTAAAAAAAAGTTAAAATTGTGCAAAAATTGTGAAAAATTTAAAAATTTTGAAGCTTTTGTTAAGTCTTTTTGATTGAAAAGTTTGCTAGTCTCTTAGACAAGAAGCTCTAAAATGCGAATTCTAGCTCACAAGGCCAAGAATTTGCAAGTTTCCCTGAGTGACTTTAAATATGCATGACTTAATTTCATTAGACGAAGCATTTGTTAAATTAATGAATATGTTTTGACACCTTGTTGACTTTCCGCTGGTGAGAGTAGGAATAGAATTCTGACTTGACCGGGCGTATTGAGCCCTAGCTTGTTCCCTTAACCATAGATAATCTAAAAATTATCGGCTAAGCATCCGCGGATCTCATTATTTGGGATTTTAAATTTGCAAAGATCGAGGAATGATTGAGTTACTTATGAGTTTAGATGCTAAGCGTGGAGTAGTTGGTTCTCTTTAGAGCCCATCGAAGGTACTTATGGCTCTTTGTTCCCACAAAATTGTTTCACCCCATATTTGTCTAATAATAATTAAAGATGTTGAGTTTTTTACGATAGTTAGTTCTTTATTCTTCTTTAGGGAATCCTTGCCCATGAGAGTTGGGTATACATCAAGGTACTGTCAGTGTTGCGGTGTAATAGACAACTGATTCCTGATAGTTTGCTGCTATTGTTTCTATTGTTATAAAAGCCGTAGGATTCGGAGTTTGGCACAAATATTAACATGAAATAAAGCCCAAATGTATTAAAGTTGAAAAATCCAAAAGCCATAAAAGTTTTCTATGTCCGACGGTACCCCCGTTGTCATGGACTTCTAAAAGGTTGAGGAAAATCCAAAGTCATAATAAGACTTACGATAAACGGTAATCCCGTTGAGTTAGTGGTTGAAAAGACCAAGGGCCTAAATTGCAAAATGCAAATGTCTTTGAAATAAGTGTTAAGCCAAACTTTGAATCGGGAGATATCTCCTAAATCATGCGAAATTAGGACCTTGATGTGGACCTCATTCTTGTGTGCAATGGCTTTCGAGGGAAGATGGATAACTAATTATCGACTTAGCTTCATATCTTTATCGGAATAAATTATCGAAACGAGAAACTTGAAGAAATTCATTTCTCACCAAAAATAAAAAATCTAGAGGAAAATAGGAAAATGGGAGCAAAAGGTAATTACACAAGTAACTTCCATGGGTAGTGTTAGCATCTAGAGTCATATTTAACAATGATTTCGATTTTACGCTTAGTTTGGGAACTTGTGAAAAATCAGGGACGATGTATTCTATCCGTATGGTCACTCCTCGCTGAGTTGTGTTTCCTACTCCGTGATCCTAAAAATGTCTTTTGAAAAATGTTGGAGTTATTTATCGACATGAAAGTTCAACAAACCGTCACTCATAATTGGAATGTGCTTAAACATAATATCTATATGAGAAATGAAAGGTAAACGAGGCGTTTTTAGAAATAAGGGTTTCTTAATCAATTTTGAGGAATCTTTGCTACTTTTCATAGGTTTAGTAGAAAGAGATTGGAATATTTGTTTTTAGAAGCGTGAGTTGATTACATTGCGTGAGGACACGGCAATATTCTCGTCTGGGGTATTTTGGTATATGTGAAAACATATACCTTTTTCTAGATCAAAACTGGACCAAAAAGACAAAAAACTAACCCCTAAAGCCATAAATATTTGTGTTTTTGTGTTTATGTATGTGCAGGTAATGGATATTGCAAAATGGACTAAGAAAAGACAAAACTGAAGAAAACGAGCACGAGAATGGAAGGAGCACAAAGTTACGGGTCTAATGATAATTTTATTTGGAGCATCGTGGCAAAAGAAGAAAAAATTAAAGACCAAACAAAGCCCGAACGAAGACTACAATTAATTAAGATGATTAAAAAGAAGGAAAAATGGATCAGCAGAAAAGGAGAGGTTAAAAGAAGATTAAATGCATATTTAACATAAAAGGACTCATGGTCTAGTGGGTGGGGACAAGTTTGTCAAGCAAGAGGTCAAGTGTTCAAATCCCACTAATGACAAGTTTGTTGGTAATTTTTTTACAACACATGAAGTCCACGAAATTAAAAATACCAACTGCTGCCCCAAGTCCATTGCAGCCCAGCTCCATTCAAGCCCACAACAGCTCCACACGAAGCCCAGCTCAAAGCCCAGCTGCTGTCCAACAATGCAACGAGAGTCCAAGAACAAGAATCTGCTACACTTAAAAATTAAACTTGGAGACCAAGTTTTGATAGGAGATTTTTGTGCCAAGCTCTAAAAATTTAGGGGTCATTATGAAAAATTATTAGGGGCCAAAGTGTAACTTGTGGGTTTATAAAAACTCACCTCCTCACCTCATTTTAATCATCTATTTTATTTATTTTGTAGCCAAAACTCTTGTATTTTTTATGCTTATTTAGTTTTATAAAAGTTTTATTTATTTCTTGCAAGTTAGTTCATTTATTTATTGTCTTTGCATCTTTATTCTTCTCATCTCTTAATCTTTTTATTTTATTTTATTTTATAAAACTTTTTATAAAAATATCCCATGAAGAGTTGAGTTATAGTAAGATTTTGTGAGTGTATTTTATACGCTCCGTACACACGCTCAACATATCATATTTATATTTTTATAAAATTTTAGTTTTTTTATTGTTTATTTTTATTAAAGTTCACTTTTTTCTTGTTTTATTTAGCTTAAAAATAGTAAAAAAGTCTCTAAAAATCTTGTCTTTTACAAAAATCCAAAATATATTTTATTTTTGTCATAAAATTTTATTTTTTCTGAGTTGTTTTAGTATTTTTAAAAAATCAAAAACTGTTTCGGTTCTTTTTCTTTTAAAAAACTGTTTCGTATTTTATTTTTAAAAAATAGAAAAAAAAGTCAAAAAAATATTTTTTAAATTTCTGGTAGCTTCTTATAGTTTTCTTAAGATAGTGTGAATTTTTCATATTTTTTTGAACTAGTTTACTATTTATTTTGATTTATTTGCTATTTTAAACATAAAAATCGAAAAAATATACTTATTTAATTCCGAAAATTCTAAAAACTTTTCTGTGAGCTTCTATCAGTTTTTTGACGTTGCTAAAAAAATATTTGGAATTTTCGGAATTCATTTGATATTTTTCATTGATTTATTTCCTTTCCTTTATTTAAAAAAAAAAAAAAAAAATCTTATATTTTAAATCTTAACCTTAATAACCAAATTAGTTTTTGTGGAAACATATCTCCTTGAGAGAGTTTGGTGGTTAAGATTTGATTCATTAAGATTAGTTTATCTTTTATTTTAGCTTTTTATATTTATATATTTGTGCTAACCCTTAAAGTTTTGATTTTGTTTGTGTAATCCCAATCTACCGCTAAGGCCGGAGCTTAAGGGTCTTTAAGCATTTTTAATACATAAATTTTGAAACTTTAGTAATTTTTAAGCTTGTTGGTGAATAAAGTTTTAAACTTTACTTACTAATTAGTAGATAAGATTAATAAAGTTGTAAACTTGTGTGTTAATTTGTGCTTATTTGATCGGGTGGTTTTATTCCTCTCGTTTCATCATCCGGGTTCTACTTTCTTTACTTTTTGAATCTTTAGTAGTTATAAATTTTAGTATAATAGTTATGCTTATTTTTATTGAATTAATTGCTATGTGTTGGTTTGCTATGCTTAGTGAGTAGGCTTTTTATATACTTGTTGAGTAGATTATTTCGTGAATTAAGTGCGGTTTTATAAAAGTTAGAAAATATATTGGTTAGTAATTTTAAGTTACTTAGATTGAAATTTTGGTTGTTTAAGCGGGCAAAAGCCGTAAAAATAATTGGGTTTTAATCTAGATATTGATATCTCTTTATGAAAAATTATAGTGACAAAATAATTATTTGTAAAAGATATTAATTCATCAATAAAGGATTTAATTGAAATAATAAACCACACTTAAGGATCTTGATAATTTGCTTAACAAGTATATCTTTTCATCATATATTTCTTATTCGCTTGCTTAGCATAATTTAGTTCGTTATTTTTAGTTGTTATCTTTTATCGTTAACTTTAGTTTATTTATTTAATTGCTACTAGTTTTATTATTGTCTTTACTTTAACCATTATCATTTTAATTAGTCAAAAACCCACAAACTTATATGTTTTTAGTTTAATTTGCATAATTGCTTATTCGTGTTTAACTTTCTCATTTTACATGCTTAATTGTTTCTTTCTTATTAAGTTCCAAAACCCAAAATATTTTTATCCTATTCAAATCACTCGACCTTTAAACAACGAATCGATTTTCCATTACACCCTCGTTGGGAGAACGACTCGGGAGTTCCATACTTCCGGTAAAAATTATATGTACTAAAAACGAACAAATCAAAAATGGCGCCGCTGCCGGGGAAGGCATGTAGTGAGTTTTCGATTCGCGTGCATTTGAAGATCCTTCCCCGAGAAGTTATCGTTGTTTTTTGTGAATATCCCTTTTATAAAAACCCAAAAAGATTTTCCTTTTCAAAATTTGTTTTCCTTTTATGATTTCTAAAAACCCAAAAATATTCTTCTTTACCCACTGAACCGTCAATTCTTTATCTCTTTACCCTCTTATTCAGTATAATTCTTCTCGATGTCTTCGTCTTACCATTATGGTTGTCAATGGTGTGGGGACCTCAAAATGGTGGGAATTGTCCTAGTTGTAGCATTGTGAATACGGGAAACGGGTTTGTCTGACCAAATCCTTACAATGAGACAACCGATTTCCTTAACCAACCCCATATCATGAGGAGTCATACTCTTGTGAATCGTGGAGGTCCTCACCAAGGTTTTCAATGTCAAGGCCAAATTAACAATACAACCTTTGGTTATGAACCTTATCCATATACTTCACCAAACACGTCACAACAATCATCTTTAGTGAGTATTGTGGAGGAATCACTTTAATTCCGATTGTCAAATGCAGAATCCAATTGTTTACGAGCAAGTTCCTATGACTATTCTTATGACCCACCTCCACAATACCAAGAGATTCAACCACAACATCCGCAAATTCCTCAAGATAATTTCCAAAGATGTATTAATATATAAGAATTTATGGATAAACATGGAATCGAAAAAGATCCTCATCAGAAAACGTATGGTGAATTACTTGCAGAAGATCGAGCATCTCGCAACGAAAGATCTATGTTAGAATTACTCGAAGAAGAAAAACGAGCAGCTCAGATTGAAAAGTGTCTTGAAGAAATACGAATTGAGGAGCAAGCACTTGAAAGACGTGCCCGATGGCTTGCGACTTACATTGATGATGATGATGAGGATTCCATTCAAATGAAAGGATATTATGAGAGTTTGTCGGCTGAAACCACTCCCGTTTCTGAGCCTTTCATTTCTGACCCTTCCCCTTCACTCACACCGGTTGAGAGAAGTGACGTCCTTTTGGAAGAGATCGATGATTCCATTTCTTCGATAATTGTTGAACCCGAGGATTCTCTCATAATGGGGGACGAGCCTCTTATCACTATTCTGGAAACGGAATCGTCTAGTGTTGAGAGTCTTGACCCAATCCCAAGTGAGTCCGAGGATTTATCTGACAGTGATTGTGATTCATTTTTATGTGATTCTCTTGACATTTCGAGGTTATTCTGGATTTTCTCAAATCCTCTTTTTGAATTAAAGAACGACTACACCTTTTGTGAAGTTAATCCTCTTTTCGACAAAGATTTTGAGTCCGATTCAGAGACCATAACGGTAGTGGTGGAAACTACTAGCTCTCAGAGCACACCACTTGTCCCATCTCTGAGTTCCGACCTTTCTCTCCCGTCATGTGATGTTATGCAAGATGAAGAAAGTAATGAATCCGAAACTGAGGATATTATGGAGATTGATTTCGAAATGAGGCCCGAAATGAATGAATTAGTTAAAGTGGTTGAAGACGATATTCTTGATAAGCTGCCAAATGATTCTATGGAAGAAATCGACTTATCTATTGATGATTTGATACCACTGGGTATCGAGGATGCTGATGATGACCCCGAGGGGGATGTGTTGTTATGTGATGGATTTCTTGACTCCCATTTCTCTGATAAGTCTACCATCACGTATCTCGTTGAGCCCTCATGCGAAGACAAAATCTTTAAACCCGGGATATTCATTGATGAGCTTTTTGTTAAAAACGTCATTCGAGAAAAGGATCCTATCTTGGATTCCTTCATGTTTGAACCTTCAAGTAACAATTCTCTATACCATGGACTCCCTTCTTCTATGGAGTCGTTTCTTTTTGATCCGTCATCCCGACGTCCGCCTGCAAAACCACCGGATGACGGATTACTTTTTCTTGATGAACCTATTGAGATTTCGGGAGATGTTATCCTATTTGTGCTGGAGCCCGACATTTTCTTTCCCTCCCAACCCAACCATTCTCTTTCCCTCCGGAGTGAGGATACCATCTTTGATCCGGGTATCCCTTCCGCTTGTTTCCCCAAGGACAAATTAATTCGGGGACGAGTCATTTGCTAGCAACTCGTGAACAAAAACAGAGCGCTTCGTGGGAGGCACCCCATGCTTATCCTTTTATCTTATTTATGTTTTCTAATAAGTGGCGTGAGGAGGTTCGCCTCTTCCATTTCTCGTGTTTCGTGTTGTTGTTGTTTATGTCCAGGATTTTCTTTGAAAATGAAGACTCTCGTGCTTGAAGTTTTGTCTTTTCTCCACTCGAGTTTCATGTTTCGACGCTCTTATGGAAATCCGATATCCAAAATCTTTATCGATTATCGTTTATCTATTAGCATAACTAACCAATGGCTTTAGATTTGCATTGAGAACCCTTACCTTTAAACATTGAGGACAATGTTTGATTTTAGTCTGGGGTGGGTAATCTTTCGATTAGATTTTTGCCTAGCACTTCGCCGTGTACTTATGCAACTCGTTTTTCCTTAAAAAAAAGTTAAAATTGTGCAAAAATTGTGAAAAATTTAAAAATTTTGAAGCTTTTGTTAAGTCTTTTGATTGAAAAGTTTGCTAGTCTCTTAGACAAGAAGCTATAAAATGCGAATTCTAGCTCACAAGGCCAAGAATTTGCAAGTTTCCCTGAGTGACTTTAAATATGCGTGACTTAATTTCATTAGACGAAGCATTTGTTAAATTAATGAATATGTTTTGACACCCTTTTGACTTTCCGCTGGTGAGAGTAGGAATAGAATTCTGACTTGACCTGGCGTTTTGAGCCCTAGCTTGTTCCCTTAACCATAGATAATCTAAAAATTATCGGCTAAACATCCGCGGATCTCATTATTTGGGATTTTAAATTTGCGGAGATCGAGGAATGATAGAGTTACTTATGAGTTTAGATGCTAAGCGCGGAGTAGTTGGTTCTCTTTAGAGCCCATCGAAGGTACTTATGGCTTTTTGTTCCCACAAAATTGTTTCACCCCATATTTGTCTAATAATAATTAAAGATGTTGAGTTTTTTACGATAGTTAGTTCTTTATTCTTCTTTAGGGAATCCTTGCCCATGAGAGTTGGGTACACATCTATGACAACTCGTATTTTCAGGTCATTTTTCAAATTTACTATTAATCTCGGGAATTTACTATTCACCAGTTACTATTCAAAATTTTAATATTCACCATTTTTGGAGTCAAAGTAATATTTTGAGAACATATTTCAAAATTTACTATTCACGAAACACTATTCATTTCGGGGAAAATTTCTACTTATGCTTCATTATTTTATCATTTATCGTAAACTAGGTCACGAGTATTAAATTCACGTAACCGTAATGGTTTAGCTGTGAATTCATGAACAATCATCAAGGACATTCCATATAGACTAGGTTTAGTCTACATATCATTAGAAATGCTCCTTATCTGTCATTTTTCAAAATTAAATCAAGCCACGTCTTTCCCCAAAATCTTTTAAATGATTTAAATCAATTGGGATCAGAAATCTCAAAAGGTTTGAAATTTTGATCGGGGTAGAGATCGTGAGTTAAATCTCGTATCTGTTTAAATGGAATTGGTTTTAGTCCTTTAAAGGCACTCCTGCCTCCATGTGCCAAACGATTTCATACACAATGCACATGTTGAGGAGGAGGATTTATCCAAAAACATGATGAGTATTTAAACTAGGCCACATTTTCTCCCATGTTTTCTACACCTAATTAAATCACTTGGGATCCAAAATCTCAAAGGGTTTGATATTTTTGATCGGGGGAGAATTTGTGATTTAATAATGAAATTTGGAAAAACCGTTCGGTGTGAAAATATTCTTTTCTCTAGCACATCGAATGTGTACTTATGTTTTCAAACACAAAAAGTATCTCTGATTGAAAAAAATACTTTTGGAAAAACCGTTCGATGTGCAAATCCTCTTTTCTCTAGCACGTCGAATGTGTACTCTTTTAAATACAAAAAGTATTTTGATTGAAAATTGATCTGTCTCATAAAACCTTCGTCGTATTGCAAAACTCTTTCTTCTAAGCAATACGCGATTGTTTTTCAAATCATTTTTCATCAATCAGTGAATCTCAATTTACTGGTTCACTCACTCCGTGTTGTCTTCTTTGAGACGTTCCGGTTTGAGAACGACTAGGCAGCGAAACCCTGTCAAGGAGATTCTTAGGAATCCTACCGATCACAGGCAGTACTTTATCTTGATCAACGGGGAACGTGGGCGTGTACCTCAATTCAAAGAAAGTGATCAAAGACACTTTAAGTGTGTTTTATTGCTACTGTTGTTTGCATGTACATTTGGACGGTTGTACTGATCGTAATTGAGGAGTCAATCCAAAGCGCATGCTCACGGCATCCAGGACTTAATTTGAAGAAATCATGATCGGTGCATATCTACATAACACTGGCTCGATATTTCATACTATGCTTCGCTTCCGCTGCAAATATCATGAACCAGTAAGGCTTCCGCTACTCTGATGGAAAGATGTCATGATTCAAAAGTGTGAGTATGTCGGTCCGAAAGTCACAACTTCACATGATGGCAACACAACAAAAGGGTGATCCAGAGAGATTTGTTGTGGCTGATGATCTCAAAGAAAGCTCAAAGATCATCAAAGATGTGGATCAGTTAAAGGCCTCCACTAAAAGTACAAATCAGTGCGGACTTTGAAGTATCGCTACTTAAGCACAAAGATTGCGGAATTGAAGAATTGAAGTCTACGAGCTCAAGAATAGAATGCTAGGATTCGAAATGTAAAACATGGGGTGACCTCCCTTAGGGGGAGATTGTTAGGAATTAGAAAATTCCATAGTGAAGAGTCGGTCACCCCAAATGTTATCTAGCTTAAGTTAGCTCGTAGACTTGTCGTTAGTTACGTTATTTAGTAGTTTATTTATTAGTTTGTAGCGTAGTATAGCTTAGTGCAACACCGTGGAGGAAGGACGGGTCTTTACCCACTGTATACCTGATCCACAGGCCGATAGGAGGTCGTATTGTTTGTAACAATAAATACCCCTTCCATCCATGGAAGGGGTGGTGCTTCTCATTCAATCTAATATTCCCTTTGTGTAAACCTCTAGCAAGAACACCCTCTCTCTCTACTTTCTCTCTCTAAAATGGTAATCATGTATTTTGATCTTCCAAGACCACCCGAATCATCAACACAATAATATTTGGATCCTAACAATGGTACAGAGCCAAGGTTTATTGTTTTGATGATTCATATGGTATTTTTCATGGTTCGGTCTATGAGGCTAGTTTGGTTTGTTGTTAATACATGTTTTAAAATGGTTTTTTGTTTACTGTTTTAATGGTCAGAATGGTTGTCTTTGGGTAAACAGTTTATCATGTCTTGGTATTCTTCTTTTGGTCTATGGTCTAATAACTGATTCTATCATGTGTCCAAGTCTGTTTTTGTTTTGTCCATGGTCTGTATATGTACACTTTGTCCAAAATATGCTTTGTCCAACATATGAATATCTGGTCATTTTTTTGGTCATAATGGGTCAAATGGTGCATCTTTTATGCAATTTTTCTGGGTAAATATGAAGTTGGCCGGAAAAGTAGTCGGAAAAACTCATCGGACAAAGTTTATTTTCATCCTAGCGAGTTGTACTATATATAGCGACTTGTTACAATCACTAGTGGCGACTTGTCTTTACAAGTCGTCTAGATTCGTTGTATGTGAGTAGCAGTTATGCTAGCGAGTTGTTTACACATCTCTGTAGCGACTTAAGTTAGCGACTTAACATAATAAAAAGGTGTTAGCGACTTGGTAAGTAAACTGAAGTAGCGAGTTATGCATCTAAATGCTAGCGACTAGTCTTTACTAGTTAGCGACTTGTGTTTGTAAACAGGAAGGTAGCAACTTGTGTGTTTTGGAAAGGGTTAGCGACTTGTGACTCTAAAGACTAGCGACTTAACAGAAAGGATGAAGAAGAAGACTCATTAAACTGACCACAAGACCACAACATACCAACATACCAAAAACAGATTCATGAACCTCAGTTTCATCATAACATCATCAGTCCAACATCATTTAAAACAGATAAATACCATATACCAAAACAACTCACGACCTCAGTGCCTCAACACCATCATTGGTCCAAGAAAAAAAATAAAAACGAAAACGAAGCACTCTCAACTGATATGAATCAAAAATATTCCCAATCTTTCATAACTTATCCTACTCTCACAACTCCAATCCCATATCAAACAAGACCTTGACTCGAATTACTTCAAATGGATAATCGAATCTCAGAAAGTTCAACTTTACCAAGCATCTTTCAAAGATTTTTTTTGTTGAACTATGCTCTTCATAGATCCTTTAGAAGACTTTGCTTCTTAATTAATATCCGAAAATGGCATAAAAAGATTCTTAACAAGATTGTTAAAATCGTTTTTATCATTTCGTTCCTCAACTCAAAATCAAAATCAAACCAAGATCAAATACCTACCTGTAGGTTGTATGTGCGTAAAGAATATCACTTGTGACTCCTTCATGATTGTTTGGTGCTCGATTGTTATTGGAGAATGGTTTTAATTAAGGTTTTGCTTCGTCTTTTATTGATGCAAAGGGATTTGTTAAATGTTTTTCTATGATGAGAATATGACTGAGAGTGTTTGGGAAAGAGTTGGGAAGGCGTACCCTTTTTTCTTCTCAGATCTACTTTGGGAGAAATGAGGAGTGGTAGGCGTTTTTTTTTAGTGAGATTAGGTTAGGCTAACGTGAGAATATTTAGGGTTATGACTAGTTTTTATAACCGGTTATATAATGGGATTGGGTCATATCATTTTAAGACCGGGTATTCATTTCATCTAAATTGGGCTGACTCGTACATTTAACTAATGGGCCGTGACTCTCCAATTCAATTGGACTGAAATCCGTGGAATTTCAAATGTGGTTATCCCGAAGTTAAATTTTTTTTGGATACTTAATTTTGATAGTCTTAAGTGGTATGTCGTGTGGTATTTTGGTTATAAAATTTTCACGGAAGATACTCAATTCACGGCCTGAGCTAAATTTCACGGATGGTTGGATTACACTTTCCCGAGGACACACATCCGATTGAATTTGAATATTGAATCCGCCTGAACATTTCATGGTCTTGAGCTGAACTGAAAAATGTTGAATTTTATTATGAATCCAAAATATTACTGGTGGGCCGGAGTTGAATTGGATTTGGATTGGAATGGGCTTAATGAATTATTGGATCAGATGCTGATTTGTGATGATGAGATTATTTGATACCTTGGTTTATACATTTTCACGAAGGATTCTGTGTTGCGGCTTGAATTAATGGTTGAACAAAGTTGACTTCAGGGTTGATTGTATTTGGTATTTCTTATTTGGAATTGGAGTGAGGATTTTCCGGGAACGTTTACTTATTTCGTCTTATTTCTTTCTACCCTTCCGCGAAGATGACTTGTTTGGGCGTTTATAGAGTGTGATAAAGACTTGGCTATTTAGTTACTTTTGTGATTATTTCTCGCTTAACCCACAACGTAACTATCACTTTGGTGTCTCACGCAGTTGAGGATATGTCAAGAGGTTTTGTACATTGGGTACACCGTTTCTTTTCCACGAGGATTAGTACAAGCTCAAGTAATAAATCTGGGGAATTTCATTTCATGATCAAGTTTGGCATATCGGGTTTACTTCACCATGTTGTCATAGCAATAGCCGACATAATACGTGATTGATGTATTTACCAAAGTGCTTATTGGATGGTTGATGTTGTTGATGATGTTTGATTATGAACCGCTGCATGTTCCCCTAAAACAGATATTCACCGAAACCAAAGTTGTCATAACACATTCAAGCTGACATTGTTTACGGTTCTGTCTTGATTTTGTAAAATCCCGCGAAAGAAACTATTTCTCGGTTTAAATCATAGACTTGTAAAATCCCGTAACAATGAAAACATCCCGGTAAAAATAAAGTGCATTTCTGGATCTATCTTTCGGTTTATTCTTGGTCTTGTAAAATCCCGCGAAAGAACCTATTTCTCGGTTTAAACCACAGAATTGTAAAATCCCGTATTGATGGAACCATCTTGGAGAAAGGAAAGTGTATTTCGGGATCTTATTTGATGCTGGTGCTACATTTTCTGTTTTGAAGAAGGGATAAACAGGTGTACTTCATGAATTGGATGTGTGTTTGGATATTCGTCATGGCAGTTTGGTTATTACATGGTTTTACGGGGTTATGTGCTTATACCATGGTCGGGATGAAACCATTATCAAAGTTCATTTAAATGTCAAAGAAGGCTAGATTTGAGCAGATTAACCAAAAGATGTGACAACGGCGTTAATTCAGTATTATTTATTTGAGGTTGAAGTGAATTATCACGGGCGAGTGTACTTAGTATCTGAAGGTATCGGGGATGGTTGGATGAAGATTCTTCATGATCCTTGTTCAAGCTTATTATCAAAAACGAAGACTTGGAAATCTAGTTATTTTTGGGAGTCTCTTTTCTTTTACCACGGGGGGAAATTGGGCTCGTATCACCACAAAATGACTATCACTTTAAGGAGTTACGTTGTAGTGCTCAGTGTCACATTCGATTGTGGATTTTCAAGAGGTAATGTACGTCTTATACTTGATGGTTGGTTGGTTGAAGAGTATAGACTACATAGAGAGTACTTAGAGATGCTAATGGAAATCGGCACCGCTCTTTGTTTCATATGTGCAAGTTTAAGTTACGAGTTCGGGATAGTTTACTTCAGGGTCAAATTCATCATATTGGGTTTTCTCCATCAGCTGTCACGACAAAGAGCCTACTGAATGATAATGGGGTTGATTACTTGTTTTGCCAAGAGATTGAAAAGAGAGAGATTATGGCGTATGAACACAACAGTTCATGCCTCGTTCTCCAAAGAAAAGAAATGTGTACGTTTCAGTGCGCATTATCTTCTAAAGAAGAGAAATCTTCTTATGACGTCTGTTCACATCAGTTCAGGCCTCGTACTTCAACATTATGACATATGAACACAACAGTTCATGCCTCGTTCCTAAAGAAAAGAAAAGTGTACGCTTCAGTGCGCTTTATCTTCCTAAGAAGAAATCTTCTAATTATGACCATTCTCATCAACATACTTCATACTTTTCCATGCACTTCATCATCAAGTGAACTGGCTACCACTGATTGTTTTCTCATTCCACTTGCTCGATTATAATGAAGATGGCGACATCATGTGCTTATTTTGGGGGAGAGAAGTGTGAATAGAACATTCGGATGGATTTCACTTATTTAGTCAAGAATGGCATCTCCGTATGCAATTCTTGAGGGGGAGAAAAAGTGTGAATTTTTTGCATTGTTGATTGATATTTGAGAATATAAATGGTCATACGGCTCTAAACTCATGTAAGAACCGAGCTTCTTCTTATCAGGTCATCTTCACATGTAGTTTCTTCTAAGAGCTGTTGGTTGACATCTTAACACGGGCTGATATGATTAAATGACAAAGTGCTTCTAGTTCGGGTGATTTCTTTGATGAACATCTTTCTGTTCTTGTTTGATTGGAAGGGATTTTAATTAAGGGGATTTGCTATTTACAAGTTAACGGGAATGCCTTTGGTGTAAAGAAGATGTTAACTATCTATTCCCCAACTGGACAATCTAGAAGAAGGTTGAGTCTACAGTCGGTTCTACATTTTCTGCTATATGTTAGAAGACTAAAAGGCGAGTTGCATGTGATTATCAAAAGACTTCTTCTTAATTCGGGCATTTATCAAACAGATTGTCGGTTTAGGGGAGAGCACTAATTGGGGGAGATTGAAATGCCAAATATAATCTCTAATTAGACTTGCTCACGTTATTATTCAGCATGTTGATTCTCACAAAGACTTCACGCGATCTTCTCAACAAATTTCTAGTATACGGGCTTACAATGAGTTCTGATTCGAAGTTTCTAAACCCAGCAAGGGAAAGGAGACTCACATCTAAACACAAAGCGAGTAAACTTGATGAACTTAATTCTTCTAAGAGATTGAAGATATCCCGGGAAGACAAATGTTATTACAGCAGAGAAACTCAAGGTTTGACTCATGACGAGTAAACTTGATGAACTTAACTCTTCTAATTGATTGAAGATATCCCGGGAAAACAAATGTCATGACCGCAGAGAAACTCAAGGTTTTACTCATCAAGGCTTTGTGTGTTATTATTCCAACGACGTAGGGGAAGTGAGGTAATAGAAAGTTTCTGAAGATAGAAGAGGTACACAAGTGTGTGATTCATTAGGGAGAGAAATTGTGTACATTGGGGATGCTCAGCTGTTTTACTTGAGGACTTAATCTGTGATTCAGAGATATAATCACTTATTCCGGTGTTGACATCCGCAGAGATTGTTACCCGCAGAGATAATCGTGATTCGCTGCTTCTTCAATGTTATCGGTTATTCTCTCTTTGGGCATTACGGTACCGGGTTCTTGAGCTTCATACACTTTCTTCAGGAGGAGAGAAAAGTATACATCGGGGTTATTCTTTGGCTATTGGACTTAATCTGCTACTTCGATGGTATAAGTTTCTTTGTCTTCAGGTATGTGTATTCGGGTTTCTGAGCTCTAGTCTAAGAGACTGACTACATCAATTCAACTACCTGGGGGAATTGCTCTCTTGACACCTTTTGGAATGGATTACGTCAGACTTCAGTGGTTATGAAATTTGAGAAGAATTTTAAAGAGTGAGATGATACTTTGCTGTTATTCTTGTTGATGATATAACCCCGAATGGAGAACCTTGATTATCGTTCTTAAATGAAGCAGCGGGATTTATGACAATGGTGTGCTTTTTTGTGCACCTGGCTAAGGAAAGCTTGAAATAGAGCTTCAATCGCTCATCAAATGGATCTTCGGTTTGGGGAAGCTGCCAAAGTTTTTTTGAAGCTCATGTTCTATCTTCTATTTTGGAGCCTTGGAAGCTTTGGTGGTGAATGTTTAAGAGATGACGATTTCTTCTTCAACAACGGGGCTGCTTGATATCCTTATCTCGGTACTCGTATCATCATCTTCTTTTACTATATCATCTTATCTATCCTTGTAAATATTTGTTCGAAAAACAAAATACAAAAATATAAAACCAACAAAAAGAAAATAGAAAAATATAAAACCTTCAAAACCCATAAAAATCAGAAAATTGAAAAAGACCAAAAATATGTTTTCAAAGACATGTCTTCTGGTATCGATAACATCTACGGTCTTAGAAATGTCATTCAATAATGGCACGGGACTTTAGATGAAGTTCGAATAGGAGGTGTAAATATTCTTTTCTAAACATGTCTCAAAATTTATGGCTTAACTATTGTCAGACTGTAACCCGGGCTTAAACTATGGCTTACAGTTATTTCAGACTGTAACCCGGGCTTCAAATGATGGCTTACAGTTATTTCAGACTGTAACCCGCGCTTCAAAAAATGGCTTACAGTTATTTGAGACTGTAACCCGGGCTTCAAATTATGGCTTGCAGTTACTTCTGACTGTAACCCGTGCTTAAACTATGGTTTGCTATTTTTTTCAGATAGCAACCCGCTCTTCATGAAAAGAAAGTGCTGCGCTAAACCAATTTTCAAACATTTCGTGCACTTATCCTAAAAACAAAAATGAGGAAAGTATGTCGAAGGACTGCTGTTCCTACACAAATGTTTTTCCGTCTAAAATTCTTCAGAAAAATATTTGTTGTTTTCAAAAATGGTGGTAAATAAGTTGCTTAAAATCAATCCGATTCAGAGTTTTTATAAAATTTGGAAACTCAATCAATGACTTCAGCACTTTTAAAATCTTTTATAAAATGAGTTATTGGTTGAGGGGAGAATGTTTTCAAATCTATATCTTCTAACGAGCTTTCTTAATTATCCTAATATGCTTAATTAAAAATGATGTTAACCTATGTTGAAGGACTAGGTGCCTAGGATATGATTGCTAGGATTAGATGATTAGAGTTTGATGAACACATTATTCCCATACATTTAAATGATCTGATTGATATGTTGCATTGACTCTCATTAGTCGATTGTTGTTTGGGTGATGTCGACCACCATATATCTGTATGTGTGTTCACTAACGTATGCAGGTATATTGGCTATAAGAATGTTCCCTATCCGGATCCCACAATTGAAGATGATTGGATGCCGAAAGGAAAGGGTAACTATATCTTGGGTTGACAAATGAAGAAACAGAGCTTAATTGGACTTCTATGGAGAGTTGGCATAAATGCAACGTAAGAGGTCTCCTTGCATCGGCCAGATGGTTTTCTTCTAAGTGATTGAAGAAACGGAGCTTAATTTGACCTCAGTTGGCATTCAAAATGCAACGTAAAAAGAAGTCTCACTGCATATGCAGATGGTTTTTCTTCCAAACCCTACAGCAACAACAACGGAAGCTTCTCAACCACTAATGTATCTTTGTGCAGGATAATTGTGATGATACCATTTTTCTAAAACTTTGCAATGTAGTGTTTTTGAAAATGGAAAAATATTGTTTTGAAAATATATTGGACTAAATTTTGTAAATCACCGGACTTCATTGTTTCAAAATTTAAGTCAGTCAATTATCGACTTCGGTCATCGATTGAGGGGGAGAGTGATTTAATTTAAAATATTTTCAAACAATATATCTTCAAAAGAGTCCGTTTGTACAAAATTAAAGTGGTGATCTAAAGATTTAATGTTATGTCATGGTATGATTTTCTTTAGAATCAAGATCTTTCAAAATGAAATTTTTTTCTGTTCTTGTTTGATTGTGAAATTGTTTTATTTTACCTAAAAGATCTCTTAAAACAATCATACCTGACACTAACAATCTTTAATGTCTTAAAATGCTCCTTATTTATCATTTTTCAAAATTAAATCAAGCCACGTCTTTCCCCAAAATCTTTTAAATGATTTAAATCAATTGGGATCACAAATCTCAAAAGGTTTGAAATTTTGATCGGGGTAGAGATCGTGAGTTAAATCTCGTATCTGTTTAAATGGAATTGGTTTTAGTCCTTTAAAGGCACTCCTGCCTCCATGTGCCAAACGATTTCATACACAATGCACATGTTGAGGAGGAGGATTTATCCAAAAACATGATGAGTATTTAAACCAGGCCACATTTTCTCCCATGTTTTCTAAACCTAATTAAATCACTTGGGATCCAAAATCTCAAAGGGTTTGATATTTTTGATCGGGGGAGAATTTGTGATTTAATAATGAAATTTGATAAAAGGTGATCGTTTTTGATTTAATTGTGCAGGCTGCTCTCTCATATGTGCTAAACGCTTTCGAATCTCGAAGCACATATTGAGGGGGAGCAAATACACTATCGAGGTACGAAAGATTTTTTAAAATTTATAAAGTACCTTGATTGAGTTTTCAAATGGTTTTCTAAATGGCTTTTGTGATTTGTGGATGTGCTTCAAAAGAACTCTTGCCTCTATGTGTTAAAATGATTTCTCTTATCCTATGCACATATTGAGGGGGAGAATTTACCAAAGAAATTCAAATGGCTTTTTCTAAGGAAAATGTGATCAAGAAATTATTTCAAAGAACTCTTGCCTCCATGTGCCAAACAATTTCAATATCATATGCACATGTTGAGGGGGGGCATTTCTAAAATGATCAAAACTATTAAGGTACAAAATGCTTTGATCTCATATCACAAGTACCTTGATTGTTTTTCCAAATGATTTTTCGATTGGTTTCATGAAGGAAAGAACAATACCAAAAGACCGACCAATTTACTTTATGCATGGTGTTATAAGGATGGTTAGGTTAGGTATTCGTTCCCACGATCCGCCAGAACCGGAGGGATCTACCCAGGGACAATCCACTAGAAAGTGTAGAGTTCTTAGGTATGATGAAAAAAAGGAGAAAAGTGAGAAATGGGAAGAGTGCGGACTGAGATAGAGCTAGAACTGGAATAAACCCAACAAGGTTCTAGTAATGAAGTCTCGGTAAGCACCGAAGGGGTTGAAGAATGAAAAAGAAATGAATGAGAAAAGGGTGAAAAGAAATAGCCCTCCAAAAAATTCAACCTTAGAGGCGTAAGGGTTCACTACATATGCTACTAGTGTTTTCTAAGGTAACACTGGTATTGAAGACAAGACGTCATGGACCCAGTGACGCACTGCACTACAACTTCCCAAACTACTCAAGTTCCTCTTAAAAGGACTTATTTCATTCTCACGGGGAACCGACATTATCTATTGACTTTCTCTTAGAGATAGTTGATATTGAAGAAGGAGACCCTCTCCCTAGTCTCCGGCATAGGAACCAAATGTGCACTTTTGAGTCTAGAGCCAAGAGATCATCCACAATATCTCATTAGGACACATATTCTTGAAGACTTGCTGTTTCACATAATGTGGAAAGTAAGTATATATTAAGAGTCCTACGCATTATCCTTGTGGTATTGCCCGAACATCTGAGTGATATGCATACATATTCACAATGAAGATGGAAAGCCTTCTGGAGCCAACATCAAACAAGCTTCTGGTAGGTGGCATGTGAGATCTATTCTATAGATCAACCATGTGACAACTGGATAGAAACGATGGGGCGATTCACTCGTGAATCAACCTTGGTCCGGGAATGGAATTGACGAATACTTTTGGAAAAACGTTCGGATGTGAAAATATTCTTTTCTCTAGCACATCGAATGTGTACTTATGTTTTCAAACACAAAAAGTATCTCTGATTGAAAAAAAAATACTTTTGGAAAAACCGTTCGATGTGCAAATCCTCTTTTCTCTAGCACGTCGAATGTGTACTCTTTTAAATACAAAAAGTATTTTGATTGAAAATTGATCTGTCTCATAAAACCTTCGTCGTATTGCAAAACTCTTTCTTCTATGCAATACGCGATTGTTTTTCAAATCATTTTTCATCAATCAGTGAATCTCAATTCGCTGGTTCACTCACTCCGTGTTGTCTTCTTTGAGACGTTCTGATTTGAGAACGGCTAGAAGCTGCGAAACCATCAAGGAGATTCTTAGGAATCCTACGATCACGGCAGTACTTGTGCTTGATCAACGGGGAACCGTGGGTCGTGTACCTCAATTCAAAGAAAGTGATCAAAGACACTTTCGTGTGTTTTATTGCTAACTGTTGTTTGCAGGTATATTTGGACGGTTGCGGTGATCGAATTGAGGAGTCAATCCAAAGCCGCATGCTCACAGCAACCATACTTAATTTGAAGAAATCATGACTGGTGCATATCTACATAACCGGCTCGATATTTCATACTATGCTTCGCTCGCTGCTGCAAATATCATGAACCAGTAAGGCTTCCGCTACTCTGATGGAAAGATGTCATGATTCAAAAGTGTGAGCATGTCGGTCCGTAAGTCACAACTTCACATGATGGCAACACAACAAAGGGTGATCCAGAGAGATTTGTTGTGGCTGATGATCTCAAAGAAAGCTCAAAGATCATCAAAGATGTGGATCGGTTAAAGGCCTCCACTAAAAGTACAAATCAGTGCGGACTTTGAAGTATCGCTACTTAAGCACAAAGATTGCGGAATTGAAGAATTGAAGTCTACGAGCTCAAGAATAGAATGCTAGGATTCGAAATGTAAAACATGGGGTGACCTCTCTTAGGGGGAGATTGTTAGGAATTAGAAAATTCCATAGTGAAGAGTCGGTCACCCCAAATGTTATCTAGCTTAAGTTAGCTCGTAGACTTGTCGTTAGTTACGTTATTTAGTAGTTTATTTATTAGTTTGTAGCGTAGTATAGCTTAGTGCAACACCGTGGAGGAAGGACGGGTCTTTACCCACTGTATACCTGATCCACAGGCGGATAGGAGGTCGTATTGTTTGTAACTATAAATACCCCTTCCATCCATGGAAGGGGTGGTGCTTCTCATTCAATCTAATATTCCCTTTGTGTAAACCTCTAGCAAGAACACCCTCTCTCTCTACTTTCTCTCTCTAAAATGGTAATCATGTATTTTGATCTTCCAAGACCACCCGAATCATCAACACAATAATATTTGGATCCTAACAATTGGTACCAGAGCCAAGGTTTTATTGTTTTGATGATTCATATGGTATTTTTCATGGTTCGGTCTATGAGGCTAGTTTGGTTTGTTGTTAATACATGTTTTAAAATGGTTTTTTGTTTACTGTTTTAATGGTCAGAATGG
Organism: Chrysanthemum makinoi; assembly: GCA_910596185.1. Lineage (NCBI taxonomy): Eukaryota > Viridiplantae > Streptophyta > Magnoliopsida > Asterales > Asteraceae > Chrysanthemum > Chrysanthemum makinoi. Next base: position 128,132,409 of record OU343220.1, read on the forward strand.
TTGTCTTTGGGTAAACAGTTTATCATGTCTTGGTATTCTTCTTTTGGTCTATGGTCTAATAACTGATTCTATCATTTGTCCAAGTCTGTTTTTGTTTTGTCCATGTACGTATATGTACACTTTGTCCAAAATATGCTTTGTCCAACATATGAATATCTGGTCATTTTTTTGGTCATAATGGGTCAAATGGTGCATCTTTTATGCAATTTTTATGGGTAAATATGAAGTTGGCCGGAAAAGTAGTCGGAAAAACTCATCGGACAAAGTTTATTTTCATCCTAGCGAGTTGTACTATATATAGCGACTTGTTACAATCACTAGTGGCGACTTGTCTTTACAAGTCGTCTAGATTCGTTGTATGTGAGTACTTGGTTATGCTAGCGAGTTGTTTACACATCTCTGTAGCGACTTAAGTTAGCGACTTAACATAATAAAAAGGTGTTAGCGACTTGGTAGTAAAGCGAAGTAGCGAGTTATGCATCTAAATGCTAGCGACTAGTCTTTACTAGTTAGCGACTTGTGTTTAATAAGCGGAAGGTAGCAACTTGTGTGTTTTGGAAAGGGTTAGCGACTTGTGACTCTAAAGACTAGCGACTTAACAGAAAGGATAAAGAAGAAGACTCATTAAAGCCGACCACAAGACCACAACATACCAACATACCAAAAACAGATTCATGAACCTCAGTTTCATCATAACATCATCAGTCCAACATCATTTAAAAGCAGGATAAATACCATATACCAAAACAACTCAGACCTCGGTGCCTCAACACCATCATTGGTCCAAGAAAAAAATAAAAAGCAACGAAGCACTCTCAACTGATATGAATCAAAAATATTCCCAATCTTTCATAACTTATCCTACTCTCACAACTCCAATCCCATATCAAACAAGACCTTGACTCGAATTACTTCAAATGGATAATCGAATCTCAGAAAGTTCAACTTTACCAAGCATCTTTCAAAGATTTTTTTTGTTGAACTATGCTCTTCATAGATCCTTTAGAAGACTTTGCTTCTTAATTAATATCCGAAAATGGCATAAAAAGATTCTTAACAAGATTGTTAAAATCGTTTTTATCATTTCGTTCCTCAACTCAAAATCAAAATCAAACCAAGATCAAATACCTACCATGGGGTTGTACATGCGTAACGTAAGAATATCACTTGTGACTCCTTCATGATTGTTTGGTGCTCGATTGTTATTGGAGAATGGTTTTAATTAAGGTTTTGCTTAGATCTTTATTGATGCAAAGGGATTTGTTAAATGTTTTCTATGATGATGAGAAGATGGCCGAGAGTGTTTGGGAAAGAGTTGGGAGGCGTACCCTATTTTCTCGAGATCTACTTTGGGAGAAATGAGGAGTGGTGGTGGATTTTTAGTGAGATTAGGTTAGGCTAACATTGAGAATATTTAGGGTTATGACTAGTTTTTATAACCGGTTATATAATGGGATTGGGTCATATCATTTTAAGACGGTTATTCATTTCATCTAAATTGAGGTGACTCATTTTACATTTAACTAATGGGCGTGACTCTCCAATTCAATTGGACTGAAATCGTGGAATTTCAAATGTGGTTATCCCAGTTAAATTTTTTGGATACTTAATTTTGATAGTCTTAAGTGGTATAATGGTGTGGTATTTTGGTTATAAAATTTTCACGGAAGATACTCAATTCCACGGCTGAGAGCTAAATTTCACGGATGGTTGGATTACACTTTCCCGAGGACACACATCCGATTGAATTTGAATATTGAATCCGCTTTGAACATTTCATGGTCTTGGTGAGCGAAAAATGTTGAATTTTATTATGAATCAGAAATATGCTTGGTGGGCGGAGTTGTATTGGATTTGGATTGGAATGGGCTTAATGAATTATTGGATCAGATGCTGATTTGTAATGTTGAGATTATTTGATACCTTGGTTTATACATTTTCACGAAGGATTACGTGTTGCGGCTGAATTAATGGTTGAACAAAGTTGACTTCGGGGTTGATTGTATTTGGTATTTCTTATTTGGAATTGGAGTGAGGATTTTCCGGGCACGTTTACTTATTTCGTCTTCTTTCTTTCTACCCTTCCGCGAAGATGACTTGTTTGGGCGTTTATAGAGTGTGATAAAGACTTTGATATTTAGTTACTTTTGTCATTTTTTCTCACTTAACTCACAACGTAACTATCACTTGGATGTCTCACGATTGAGGATATGTCAAGAGGTTTTGTACATTGGGTACACCGTTTCTTTTCCACGAGGATTAGTACAAGCTTAAGTAACAAATCTGGGGAATTTCATTTCATGATCAAGTTTGGCATATCGGGTTTACTTCACCATGTTGTCATAGCAATAGCCGACATATCGTGATTGATGTATTTACCAAAGTGCTTATTGGATGGTTGATGTTGTTGATGATGTTTGATTATGAACCGCTGCATGTTCCCCTAAAGCAGATATTCACGAAACCAAAATTGTCATAATACACATTCAAGTTGACATTGTTTACGGTTTTGTCTTGATTTTGTAAAATCCCGAGAAGAAACTATTTCTCGGTTTAAATCATAGACTTGTAAAATCCCGTAACAATGAAAACATCCGGTAAAAATAAAGTGCATTTCGGATCTATCTTCGGTTTATTCTTGGTTTTGTAAAATCGAAGAACCTATTTCTCGGTTTAAACCACAGAATTGTAAAATCCCGTATTGATGGAACCATCTTGGAGAAAGGAAAGTGTATTTAGGGATCTTATTTGATCTTTGGTGCTACATTTTTGTTTTGAAGAAGGATAAGCAGGTGTACTTCATGAATTGGATGTGTGTTTGGATATTCGTCATGGCGGTTTGGTTATTACATGGTTTTACGGGGTTATGTGCTTATACCATGGTGGGGATGAAACCATTATCAAAGTTCATTTAAATGTCAAAGAAGGCTAGATTTGAGCTGATTAACCAAAAGATGTGACAACGGCGTTAATTTCATATTATTTATTTGAGGTTGAAGTGAATTATCACGGGCGAGTGTACTTAGTATCTGAAGGTATCGGGGATGGTTGGATGAAGATTCTTCATGATCCTTGTTCGAGCTTATTATCAAAAATGAAGACTTGGAAATCTAGTTATTTTTGGGAGTCTCTTTTCTTTTACCACGGGGAAATTGGGCTCGATATCACCACAAAATAACTATCACTTTAAGGAGTTACGTTGTAGTGCTTTCGGTGTCACATTAATTGTGGATTTTCAAGAGGTAATGTTCGTCTTATACTTGATGGTTGGTTGGTTGAAGAGTATAGAGTACATAGAGAGTACTTAGAGATGCTAATGGAAATCGGCACCGCTCTTTGTTACATATGTGCAAGTTTAAGTCACGAGTTCGGGATAGTTTACTTCAGGTCAAATTCATCATATTGGGTTTTCTCCATCACGTCACGACAAAGAGCCTCTTGAATGATAATGGGGTTGATTACTTGTTTTGCCAAGAGATTGAAAAGAGAGAGATTATGGCGTATGAACACAACAGTTCATGCCTCGTTCTCAAAGAAAAGAAAAGAAATGTGTATGCGTTTTAGTGCGCATTATCTTCTAAAAAGAGAAATCTTCTTATGACGATGTTCACATCGATTCAGCCGGATTCCATACTTCAACATTATGACATATGAACACACGAGTTCATGCCTGGTTCCTAAAGAAAAGAAAAGTATGCGCTTAGTGCGCTTTATCTTTTGAAGAAGAGAAATCTTCTTATTTATGACCATTCTCATCAACATGCTTCATACTTTTTCCATGCGCGTCAGTCATCAAGTGAACCGGGCTACCAGCGATTGTTTTCTCATTCCACTTGCTCGATTATACTGAAGATGGCGACATCATGTGCTTATTTTGCGGGAGAGAAGTGTGAATAGAACATTCGGATGGATTTCACTTATTTAGTCAAGAATGGCATCTCCGTATGCAATTCTTGAGGGGGAGAAGAAGTGTGAATTTTTGCATTGTTGATTGATATTTGAGAATATAAATGGTCATACGGCTCTAAACTCATGTAAGAATTGAGCTTCTTCTTATCGGTCATCTTCACATGTAGTTTCTTCTAAAATTTGTTGGTTGACATCTTCACGGTGATATGATTAAATGACAAAGTGCTTCTAGTTCTTTGGGCGATTTCTTTGATGAACATCTTTACGTTCTTGTTTGATTGGAAGGGATTTTAATTAAGGGGATTTGCTATTTACAAGTTATCGGGAATGCCTTTGGTGTAAAGAAGATGTTAACTATCTATTCCCCAACTTGGACAATCTTGAAGAAGGTCGAGTCTACAGATCGGTTCTACATTTTACGCTATATGTTAGAAGACTAAAAGGCGAGTTGCATGTGATTATCAAAAGACTTCTTCTTATTAGAATTTATCAACAGTTGTGGGTTGGGGAGAGCACTAATTGGGAAGTTGAAATGCCAAATATAATCTCTAATTAGACTTGCTCACGTTATTATTGACATGTTGATTCTCACAAAGACTTCAAGCGATCTTCTCAACAAATTTCTAGTATACGGGCTTACAATGAGTTCTGATTACGAGTTTCTAAACCGGCAAGGGGAAAGAGACTCACATCTAAACACAAAGCGAGTAAACTTGATGAACTTAATTCTTCTAAGAGATTGAAGATATCCCGGGAAGACAAATGTTATTACTAGAGAGAAACTCAAGGTTTGACTCATGGCGAGTAAACTTGATGAACTTAACTCTTCTAATTGATTGAAGATATCCCGGGAAAACAAATGTCATGACCCAGAGAGAAACTCAAGGTTTTACTCATCAAGGCTTTGTGTGTTATTATTCCAACGGCGTGGGGAAGTGAGGTAATAGAAAGTTTAGAAGATAGAAGAGGTACACAAGTGTGTGATTCATTAGGGAGTGAGATTGTGTACATTGGGGATGCTCAATTGTTTTACTTGAGGACTTAATCGTGATTGAGAGATATAATCACTTATTCGGTGTTGACATCCCGAGAGATTGTCACCTTGAGAGATAATCGGTGATTGGCTGCTTCTTCAATGTTATCGGTTATTCTCTCTTTGGGCATTATTCGGTGCGGTTCTTGAGCTTCATACACTTTCTTCAGGAGGAGAGAAAAGTATACATCGGGGTTATTCTTTAGCTATTGGACTTAATACGCTACTTAGATGGTATAAGTTTCTTTGTCTTCGGGTATGTGTATTGGGTTTGTGAGCTCTAGTCTAAGAGGCTGCTACATCAATTCAACTACTTGGGAATTGCTCTCTTGACACCTTTTGGAATGGATTACTGTCAGGACTTCAGGTGGTTATGAAATTTGAGAAGAATTTTAAAGAGTGAGATGATACTTTCTTTATTCTTGTTGATGATATAACCCCGAATGGAGAACCTTGATTATCGTTCTTAAAAGGAGCAGCGGGATTTATGATAATGGTGTGCTTTTTGCACTGGCTAAGGAAAGCTTGAAATAGAGCTTGAATCTGCTCATCAAATGGATTTTCGGTTTGGGGCTGCCAAAGTTTTTTGAGGCTCATGTTCTATCTTCTATTCGGAGCCTTGGAAGCTTTGGTGGTGAATGTTTAGAGATGATGATTTCTTCTTCAACAACGGGGCGCTTGATATCCTTATCTCATTTTCGTATCATCATCTTCTTTTACTATATCATCTTATCTATCCTTGTAAATATTTGTTCGAAAAACAAAATACAAAAATATAAAACCAACAAAAAGAAAATAGAAAAATATAAAACCTTCAAAAACCCATAAAAATCAGAAAATTGAAAAAGACCAAAAATATGTTTTCAAAGACATGTCTTATGGTATCGATAACATCTACGGTCTTAGAAATGTCATTCAATAATGGCACGGGACTTTAGATGAAGTTCGAGCAGGAGGTGTAAATATTCTTTTTCTAAACAAGTCTCAAAATTTATGGCTTCTGATTATTTGTTGTAAGCAGGGCTTAAACTATAACTACTGTTATTTGGCTTCGATTGCAGACTAAATGATGGCTTCTGCTTCAAATGATGGCTTACGTTATTTTTGTAACCAGCGCTTCAAAAATGAAACTACGGTTATTTGAGGCTGTAACCGGCTTAAAATTATGGCTGCATTACATTTGTAACCGTGCTTAAACTATGGTTTGCTATTTTTTCGGATGCAACGCTCTTCATGAAAAGAAAGTGTTGCGCTAAACCAATTTTCAAAAATTTCGTGCACTTATCCTAAAAAAAATATGAGGAAAGTATGTGAAGGACTGCTTTGTTCCTACACAAATGTTTTTTCGTCTAAAATTCTTCAGAAAAATATTTGTTGTTTTCAAAATGGTGGTAAATGAGTTGCTTAAAATCAATCAGATTTAGAGTTTTTATAAAATTTGGAAACTCAATCAATGACTTGACACTTTTAAAATCTTTTATAAAATGAGTTATTGGTTGAGAGGGAGAATGTTTTCAAATCTATATCTTCTAACGAGCTTTCTTAATTATCCTAATATGCTTAATTAAAAATAATGTTAACCTATGTTGAAGGACTAGGTGCCTAGGATATGATTGCTAGGATTAGATGATTAGAGTTTGATGAACACATTATTCCCATACATTTAAATGATCTGATTGATATGTTGCATTGACTTTCATTAGTCGATTGTTGTTTGGGTGATGTCGACCACCATATATCTGTATGTGTGTTCACTAACGTATGCAGGTATATTGGCTATAAGAATGTTCCCTATCCGGATCCCACAATTGAAGATGATTGGATGCCGAAAGGAAAGGGTAACTATATCTTGGGTTGACAAATGAAGAAACAGAGCTTAATTGGACTTCTATGGAGAGTTGGCATGTATGCAACGTAAGAGGTCTCCTTGCATCAGAGAGATGGTTTTCTTCTAAGTGATTGAAGAAACGGAGCTTAATTTGACCTCGGTTGGCATTCAAAATGCAACGTAAAAAGAAGTCTCATGCATATGCAGACGGTTTTCTTCCAAACCCTACAACAACAACAACGGAAGCTTCTCAACCACTAATGTATCTTTGTGCAGGATAATTGTGATGATACCATTTTTTAAAACTTTGAATGTAGTGTTTTTGAAAATGGAAAAATATTGTTTTGAAAATATATTGGACTAAATTTTGAAAATCACCGGACTTCATTTTATCAAAATTTAAGTCACTCAATTATCGACTTAGGTCATCGATTGAGGGGGAGAGTGATTTAATTTAAAATATTTTCAAACAATATATCTTCAAAAAAGTCCGTTTGTACAAAATTAAAGTGGTGATCTAAAGATTTAATGTTATGTCATGGTATGATTTTCTTTAGAATCAAGATCTTTCAAAATGAAATTTTTTCTGTTCTTGTTTGATTGTGAAATTGTTTTATTTTACCTAAAGATGTCTTAAAAACTATCGTACCTGACACTAACAATCTTTAATGTCTTAAAATGCTCCTTATTTATCATTTTTCAAAATTAAATCAAGCCACGTCTTTCCCCAAAATCTTTTAAATGATTTAAATCAATTGGGATCACAAATCTCAAAAGGTTTGAAATTTTGATCGGGGTAGAGATCGTGAGTTAAATCTCATATCTGTTTAAATGGAATTGGTTTTAGTCCTTTAAAGGCACTCCCGCCTCCATGTGCCAAACGATTTCATACACAATGCACATGTTGAGGAGGAGGATTTATCCAAAAACATGATGAGTATTTAAACCAGGCCACATTTTCTCCCATGTTTTCTAAACCTAATTAAATCACTTGGGATCCAAAATCTCAAAGGGTTTGATATTTTTGATCGGGGAGAATTTGTGATTTAATAATGAAATTTGATAAAAGGTGATCGATTTGATTTAATTGTGCAGACTGCTCTCTCATATGTGCTAAGCGCTTTGAATCTCGAAGCACATATTGAGGGGAGCAAATACTATCGAGTACGAAAAGATTTTTAAAATTTATAAAGTACCTTGATTAAGTTTTCAAATGGTTTTCTAAATGGCTTTTATGATTTGTGGATGTGCTTCAAAAGAACTCTTGCCTCTATGTGTTAAAATGATTTCTCTTATCCTATGCACATATTGAGTGGGAGAATTTACCAAAAAAGAAATTCAAATGGCTTTTTCTAAGGAAAATGTGATCAAGAAATTATTTCAAAGAACTCTTGCCTCCATGTGCCAAACAATTTCAATATCATATGCACATGTTGAGGAGGAGCATTTCTAAATGATCAAAACTATTAAGGTACAAAATGCTTTGATCTCATATCACAAGTACCTTGATTGTTTTTCCAAATGATTTTCAATTGGTTTCAAGAAGAAAAGAACAATACCAAAAAACCGACCAATTTACTTTATGCATGGTGTTATAAGGATGGTTAGGTTAGGTATTGTTCCCACGATCCGGAGCGGAGGGATCTACCGAGGGACAATCCACTAGATAGTGTAGAGTCCTTAGGTATGATGAAAAAAGGAGAAATGTGAGAAATGGGAAGAGTCGGTGAGATAGAGCTAGAACTGGAATAAACCCAACAAGGTTCTAGTAATGAAGTCTCGGTAAGCACTGAAGGGGTTGAAGAATGAAAAAGAAATGAATGAGAAAAGGGTGAAAAGAAATAGCCCTCCAATAATTCAACCTTAGAGCAGTAACCGGGTTCAATACATATGCTACTAGTGTTTCTAAGGTAACGGTATTGAAGACAAGGCGTCATGGACCCAGGTGGCCTTGCTGCACTCAACTTCCCAAACTACTCAAGTTCCTCTTAAAAGGACTTGTTTCATTCTCACGGGGAACCGACATTATCTATTGACTTTCTCTTAGAGATTGTTGATATTGAAGAAGGAGACCCTCTCCCTAGTCTTCGGCATAGGAACCAAATGTGCACTTTTGAGTCTAGAGCCAAGAGATCATCCACAATATCTCGTTAGGACACTAAATTCTTGAAGACTTGCTTTTCACACAATGTGGAAAGTAAGTATATATTAAGAGTCCTACGCATTATCCTTGTGGTATTGCCAGAACATCCGAGTGATATGCATACATATTCACAATGAAGATGGAAAGCCTTCTGGAGCCAACATCAAACAAGCTCTTGGTAGGTGGCATGTGAGATCTATTCTATAGATCAACCATGTGACAACTGGATAGAAACGATGGGGCGATTCACTCGTGAATCAACCTTGGTCCAGGAATGGAATTGACGAATACTTTTGGAAAAACCGTTCGGTGTGAAAATATTATTTTCTCTAGCACAATGAATGTGTACTTATGTTTTCAAACACAAAAAGTATCTCTGATTGAAAAAAATACTTTTGGAAAAACCGTTCGATGTGCAAATCCTCTTTTCTCTAGCACGTCGAATGTGTACTCTTTTAAATACAAAAAGTATTTTGATTGAAAATTGATCTGTCTCATAAAACCTTCGTCGTATTGCAAAACTCTTTCTTCTTACGCGATTGTTTTTCAAATCATTTTCATCAATCATGAATCTCAATTGTTGGTTCACTCACTCCGTGTTGTCTTCTTTGAGACGTTCGGTTTGAGAACGACTAGAGCATACTTGCGAAACCGTCAAGGAGATTCTTAGGAATCCTACGATCCGGCGATACTTGTATCTTGATCAGCGAGAACCGTGGGCGTGTACCTCAATTCGAAAGTGATCAAAGACACTTTCGTGTGTTTTATGCTGCTTGTTGTTTGCGGTACATTTGGACGGTTGCGGTGATGGAATTGAGGAGTCAATCCAAAGCCGCATGCTCACGGCATCCACACTTAATTTGAAGAAATCATGACTGGTGCATATCTACATAACGGCTCGATATTTCATACTATGCTTACGCTCGACTTCTGCAAATATCATGAACCAGTAAGGCTTCCGCTACTCGATGGAAAGTGTCATGATTCAAAAGTGTGAGCATGTCGGTCCGAAAGTCACAACTTCACATGATGGCAACACAACAAAGGGTGATTCAGAGATTTGTTGTGGCTGATGATCTCAAAGAAAGCTCAAAGATCATCAAAGATGTGGATCGGTTAAAGGCCTCCACTAAAAGTACAAATCAGTGCGGACTTTGAAGTATCGCTATAAGCACAAAGATTGGAATTGAAGAATTGAAGTCTTCGAGCTCAAGAACAAAGTCAAGAATAGAATGCTAGGATTTGAAATGTAAAACATGGGGTGACCTCCCTTAGGGGAGATTGTTAGGAATTAGAAAATTCCATAGTGAAGAGTCGGTCACCCCAAATGTTATCTAGCTTAAGTTAGCTCGTAGACTTGTCGTTAGTTACGTTATTTAGTAGTTTATTTATTAGTTTGTAGCGTAGTATAGCTTAGTGCAACACCGTGGAGGAAGGAAGGGTCTTTACCCACTTGTATACACGATCCAGGTAGGATAGGAGGTCGTATTGTTTGTAACTATAAATACCCCTTCCATCCATGGAAGGGGTGGTGCTTCTCATTCAATCTAATATTCCCTTTGTGTAAACCTCTAGCAAGAACACCCTCTCTCTCTACTTTCTCTCTCTAAAATGGTAATCATGTATTTTGATCTTCCAAGACCACCCGAATCATCAACACAATAATATTTGGATCCTAACATATATTAAGTTTATAAAAATATTATTATTAGTTTACCCAGTGTTTTAAATTTATTTTGAATATAAATTGTTATATTTATATAATTGCGACGGTTTTCTTAAATACTACACGATAATTATTATTTCACTCAACTTTTACAAGAAATGTATTTTTATAATTTTTATGACCTCAATATATTTTATCTTGACCCGTTAAAAGTTATTTTTATCTAACGCTACCCTAAATACCCAAATGTGTATACAAGTTACCACATGTCTTCAATTAACTTACACTTAATTATACTTATACATTATATAAAAAAAAGAAAATAATAATATAAAGAGATGACTAACACCCCCTTGTCGGGGGGGGGGTGAGTCACTTATGTTACTAAATATCTTTCAAGTATATCCTAATATACTAAAACATAAACACATTCACTTCATATTATCCAAAGTGAAAAATCAAAATACCTCTCCTCCTCTCTTCTCTCTAAAACCGGCCACACCAAGGGACCAAGAAGGATCATCATAAAATTTTAAAGACAAGATTTTTACACTCTAGTATCACTCTTGATTAAGGTTGTGCAATAAAAACCTTGGGTGATTAGGAAAAATCCTTTGTTCTCATAAACCTCATCAAGTTTACTAGTAAGCATCCATATTCATGATCATATTTCATATTCATTGTTTTATTCATTTCATCATATTTGAGAAAACATGCAAGTCTCATGGATGTTTATACCACTTTTACATGTTTTTAAGAGTTATATATATTTTTGTCATCCTATAATTACTCCTTGTTATAAATCACTCTTGGTGATGTCTAGGAACCCATGACACCCTAAGAAGGTGTAAGGTAGGATTAGAATAAGCCCGGAGTTGTTTTGAATTGGTTAGAATAGGTTTGGCGTGAGAAAAACTCATTTCGACAAGTTTTCAAAAGGGTCTGTCCATATTTTTGAAATCTGGAAAATTCGACATTAGGTAAAAATTTTTGGCCTAGATATTTAGAAAATACACTTTAAAAGCAGCGTGGCGCATTGCGGATTAAAAGCGGGCTATACTTGAAGAAGCTATGAAATTTTTCAAGTTAGGCGACGAAAACTATAAATTCTGGAAATTTCAGCATGTTACGTCTAATTTATGCGAGTCAAAAATGAAACTTAGGCGTTATAAATTATGTCGACTTATCAAAAATATATTAGTATACTTTGATACAAAGATAAGGACCTATAAAAGCGTAAAAAAGCGGATTTGTAATGATTAAATTATACACGTTTACAAAAGTTGTAAGTAACTTTATTATATAAGAAAAACTATTAAATTTCTAATAGACAAAACTTACGTCAACAAGAGACCATGTTGGAGGTTGTTTTTAACATTAATGTAAAACTTTTATAAAGTGATGTCTTCTAGTAAAAGTAAGTTCGCCAAGTATATTTTCCAAAATGTCCGACCGTTTGTCTAGCGGAGTTGTAATGAATTATATACGGTTACTTAAAGTATGCCGAAAACCACTCTTAAACTATATTTTGGGACACAAGTACCATATTTAACCTATATTTTTCTTTATGTTGGAGGCCTCTAGGATGAAAACTTAAATGCTAAAACTTTGAGATAATGATACAAGCTTCCCAAAACCGTTGAGTTCGTTTCCTAACACTCGGCGTGCACCATTTTACGACTAGCTTTTAGAGGCCGTTTAGTCACTTTCATGAAAATTTCAACAACATTATTTTACGACGAAAAGTTATAATTTCATAATAAAATCACTAAATGATTATCGTCGGATATCATTTCAAGCGTAAAACATGTGGAGTAATTTAAAAATGGTCAAGACGTTAAAAGATTATTTTTCGACGAAAAGTATTATTTTCAAAAACTCATAAGTGGTATAGATATCATCCGAATTGCATGCATAACATTACATCATAACTTATTACGTATCATATCATTCATAATAGGTCAAGTTTTGAGATTCACGCTACATTTCGGTATACTCACTTTTGTCATCGCATCAATTCATCAAGTGAGTTTTCATAGCTCCGATTTATTTAAGTTTTACTTTATTTCAAACCTACGCGGGAGAATACATTGCACATCATTTTTATTACGATACCAAGTATATTAAATTCATTTACATTGCTTAAGTTACCTCATGCCAATTGAATGTCCCCATTATATAACATGAACCGTTAATTTTATAGAAGCGAGGGTGAGTGGATAGATCTATCGAGGGTGACTCCTCCATCCGAGTTGGTGGATTCCAAGCTGGTTAAAGCGGATGCATTTCATTTAATATCATTATTTGAGTTGTTTGGCAAACACTCTGTTGGGGCTAACATCATGATCAGTCTAGTTTGATTGTCATGGACTTATAGCAATTGTAACATTTTTGTGACATATTTGTCATACATAATTTATACTTGTGGTAGTCGTATTAAACATTTACCTAAACTCTATGAACTCACTCAACCATTGTGTTGACACTTTTAGAAATGTATTTTCAGGTAACTAAGACATTAGCATCATGGCACGAATAAGGAACCCTCTTAGAGTGGCGCGTCGAGCGTCTTATTGTTTATTATGGCATTTCAAAACATCGTTTGGACTTGTAATGAACATATTTCATGAAACTTTATCAACTTTTGGGACCTATCTTGTAACTCTGAATGTTTTAAATAAATATCAAACGATGTGTTTATAAAATGACACTTTAGGTCGTTCAATATAACTGTGATTGTGATGCTATGACAGTCATCCCCCCGGAATTCCATTCATTTGTACCAGCAGGTAATTTGGGGGTGTGAGATTGGCATGAGCTTGATTATAGAGAACTAGGTTGCATCATTGACCCTAGACTATAACTACATCATCATAGCATCTCATCATTTCATCATGAGTGCATATTCACTTTACATGCGGATTCATATACATTTTATACGAGTTATTTACTTTCATTTCAAATCGATTGTCACATAGCTGCCCTTAAATACCCATCCCATTATCATTTCCTCATATTCTAATGTGGAGAATGCTTTGTCATTCCTTATCGCAATTTTAATATCAGCTGATTCATCACCGATAACGTCGAATGCTGAGCTAAAACCTTTAAGTGCGGCGAAGTCACTCTCACTCCTTTGTTCCACCACTAACATGTCGAGTTACACGTTATTCACACATTAAGTCACTAAACCATCATACATTTGAAGCACTTACGACATCTCAAAACCCATCTTTTGGGAACCCGTCGATCATTTTGAAAAATAACCTCAAACTTATCACCTCATATCATATCTCCTTAGAGCGTTTTTTTTTACATAGGACTTTGCTACGTCTCATTTTCCTCTTATTTTGAAGAGTTATGGCGCCGAAGAAAGCTCCACCAGCTATGACACCAGTTGCTATCCAAAAGTATATAGAGGATAGTATAGCTAGGGCACTAGAGAAAGAACGAGCACGGTACTGCCTTTCTTTGCCAGCGTGCTATTGAAAGCTACTAGACTTGCTCTGCTGCGGGGAGCTCGGGGAGGGTATGGAGTTGAAATGGTACATACCGGAGGACTTTAAGAGCGGTGATCCCCAAGGTTCAGAGCACGAAGGAGCGTTGCTATGATCCGTTGGTTGGAAAAGATCGAGTCATTATTTCTTCTATCACGATTGCCTAGATGCTTGCAAGGTGAAGCTACTAGTACACTCTTGGATGAGGCAATGTCATGGTGGAATTATTATGCACAACCTATTGGTATGGAAAATGCTTACAAGCTCACATGGGATCAATTCAAGAGGTTGTTTACTAAGAAGTATTGTCCGCTGCTTGAGGTGAAGAAATTGGAAATGGAATTTTATGAGTTAGTGACCGTTGGTTATGACATCGAGACCTACATGAGAAGGTTTCAAGAGTTGGCTGCTTTATGTCCATCTATGGTTTTGGACAATGAGAAACTATTGAAAGGTTTCATTGGAGGACTTCCAAAATGTATTCAAGGAGATGTAACCTCTTTCGATTCACAATCAATTGAAGAGACCATTAAGATAACTCAAATACTCATGGCTCAAGTTGTGAAGAGGGAAAACATTATCGACAATAACAACAACAACAACAACGACGATAACCAAATCAACTACAAAAAAAGGAAATGTGAATATGACCCAAGAGGTTATAATAACAACAACCAAAACCGTAACACTAACCATCACCAACAAAGCGAAGACAAGAAGCCGCCGGGGTTTATGTTCTTTGCACCAACAAAGGGAAGAGCTTATCTTTGAAACTTACCAAGATGCCACCAATGCACGCTACATCATGATGGCCCATGTGGTATATGCTTTAGTTGTCGCAAAGTGGGGCACCTTACCAAGGACTGCAAAGGCAAAGGATATGTTGGAACAACCACTATGTAATCAATGTAAGTTTCATCACTCGGTCTTTGCCTGAAGTGCCACAAGTGCCAAAAGTTGGGACACCTAGCCATGGATTGTAGAGGTAAATCCGTAGTCACTTGCTTCGGATGTGGGGAGCAAGGACACTATCGGAACCAATGTCCCCGGAACCAAGGTTAACAAGTTGAAGGAGCTCATGGGAAAGCAAATATGTTAGAAGGAGGAGAAGCTCAACTAGGTATCAACAACGCGAAAGACTGAAGTAGTTCGGAAACTAATAGTCTTATCTTTCCTTATGTATTATGTCGTACTAAGTTTATGTCTTCCATCGTATCCGAATCCTTATAACTTAGGATGTATTCTGTTTGATAAACCACTTGTTGTAAAATATTCTCATCTATCGTACTTTATTTTCTTACGATTCGATATCACTTACGAGAATTTTAATTCCTTTTACTTTAACTACCATTTTAACGACACGGTTTAAATCCTTGTAAACATTGAGAGTTATAACAACTAAACCGAATGTCACATTATCGTTTCCTAATTATACATAGCCTAGCTAACTATGTCTAATTCTGGAGGGATCATGTTATGTTGGGAGCAATTATTTATAAATCTTAGTGCAAGCAAAATTTTCACATATTCCAAGTCAAAGTGTTACTCATGGGAGATTCATCTAATATTCTTTTTACTATGATGTTTTATACACCCTTAATCATAGATAACCGTAACGACACCTCCTCATGTCTTCTCTCCTCGATATTCGTCATAAACTCAAATTCGATAGACTCAGTATTATATCATGCATCAAGGCGGAGAAGTACATAAAGAAAGGTTGTTATGCTTTCTTAGCACATATAACTGAGAAGAAGTCGGAGGAGAAGCGACTTGAGGATGTACCAATTGTCGAGAATTTCCGAAGTCTTTCACGAAGACTTACCGGGACTTCCACGACACGTCAAGTAGAATTTCATATTGACTTAGTGCCGGAGCACCAATTGCTTGCGAGCACCTTACCGATTAGCACCATCGGTGATACAAGAGTTGTCTAACCAGTTGCAAGAAATTTTAGACAAAGGATTCATTAGGCCAAGTTCCTCGACTTGGGGAGCACCGGTCTTGTTTGTGAAGAAGAAAGATGGATCCTTCCGAATGTGTATAGATTATAGAGAATTGAACAAGTTAACGGTGAAGAATCGTTACCCACTCCCCAGATCGGCGACTTGTTCGATCGGTTGCAAGGCTCTAGTATTTACTCAAAGATTGACCTAAGGTCAGGTTACCATCAACTTAGAGTACGGGAGGAGGATATCCCGAAAACGGCGTTTAGAACACGTTATGAACATTATGAGTTTCAAGTAATGCCATTCGGATTAACTAATGCACCTGCAGTATTCATGGATCTCATGAATAGGGTGTGTAAACCGTATTTGGACAAGTTTGTTATAGTATTCATCGACGACATATTGATTTACTCAAAGAGCAAAGAAGAGCACGAAGGGCATTTAAGAACGATTTTAGGACTACTCAAGAATGAGAAGTTGTATGCCAAATTTTGGAAGTGTGATTTTTGGAACCGTAAAGTACAATTTCTTGGTCATGTCATGGATAGTCAAGGACTACAAGTTGATCCTGCAAATATTGAAGCCGTAAAAGATTGGGCTACTCCAACAAATCCTACGGAAATCCAACAATTTCTAGGACTCAGGGTATTACCGAAGATTCATCGAAGGTTTTTTTCAAAGATAGCTAAAGCTTTGACCAAGTTGACACAGAAAAACAAGAAGTACGAATGGGAAAGAAACAAGAAGCTGCTTTTCAGTTGTTGAAGCAAAAGCTTTGCAGTGCGCCAATTTTGGCATTACCCGAAGGAATTGAAAACTTCGTTGTATACTGCGATGCTTCACATAAAGGGCATGGAGTTGTTTTAATGCAAAACGAGAAGGTGATAGCTTATGCTTCTCGACAACTTAAGGTTCATGAGAAGAATTACACCACTCATGATCTTGAGATTGAGGGCCGTAGCTTTTGCACTCAAGATTTGGAGACGCTACCTTTACGGTACAAAGTGCCGCGGTGTTTCACGGACCACAAGAGTTTACAATATGTTCTTGATCAGAAGGAACTTAACATGAGGCAATGTCGTTGGTTAGAATTACTCAGCGATTATGATTGTGAAATCAAGTATCACCCGGTAAAAGCCAATGTTGTGGCTGATGCTCTTAGCCGGAAAGAAAGACCCCAACCTTTAAGAGTCCGATCATTAGGAATGACGATCAGTTCACCTTTACCATCAAAAATACTCGAGGCACTTAAGGAGGAAAACCGACCAAGTGAAAAGCTTTACGGTATGCCCGAAAATGCAAATGGCTTTGTAAAGAGAGAAGATGGAGTATTATGCTTCAAGGATAGAATGTGGGTACCATTTTATGGCGGGATACGAGCATTGATTATGCATGAGTCGCATAAGTCAAAGTATTCTATTCACCAGTTACGATAAGATGTATCGGGATCTCAAGAAACTTTATTGGTGGTCGGACATGAAAGCGGAAATTGCCACGTACGTTAGCAAATGCCTTACTTGCTCTAAGGTAAAAGTCGAATATCAAAAACCTTCAGGATTACTCCAACAACCAGAAATTCCCCAATGGAAATGGGAACGCATTACGATGGACTTTGTCACGAAACTTCCTAAGACATCGGGAGGTTACGATACTATATGGGTAATCGTCGATCGCCTTACCAAATCAGCCCATTTCATACCAATTATAGAGACTTATTCCATGGAACAACTTACTAGACTTTATGTCAAGGAAATAGTCTCAAGGCATGGAGCACCAATTTCCATCATTTCCGACAGAGATAGTCGATTCACTTCAAACTTCTGGAAATCATTACAAGATTCATTTGGAACCAAATTAGAGATGAGCACAACATATCATCCACAAACCGATGGTCAAAGTGAAAGGACAATTCAAACATTAGAAGATATGTTGAGAGCATGTGTGATTGATTTTGGAAATGGTTGGGCTAATCATTTGCCATTGATTGAATTCTCGTACAACAATAGTTATCACACCGGTATAAAAGCGGCACCATTTGAAGCACTCTATGGTCGAAAGTGCCGATCACCTGTTTGTTGGGCGAGGTTGGAAGCGCACAACTCACTGGTCGAAATGGTACGGGAAACAAGAAAATATAGTCCAAATCCGAGATAGACTCAAGCGCGGCCGGCGAAAAGCTACGCAGATGTTAGACGCAAACCGTTAGAAATTCAGGTTGGCGACAAAGTGATGTTGAAAGTATCGCCTTGGAAAGGCGTGGTACGATTGGAAGCGGAGGTTGAACCCGAGGTACATTGGGCCATTCAAAATTTTGAGCGAGTCGCCCGTAGCTTATCGACTTGATCTTCCGTCAGAACTTAGTCACGTACACAACACGTTTCACGTTTCAAACCTGAAGGAATGTCTTTCGGACGGATCACTCATTATTCCATTAGAAGAAATTCAACTCGACGATAAACTCAATTTCGTGGAGGAACCTGCAGAAATCATGGACCGCGAGGTCAAGCGGTTGAAACAGTAGTCGTATTCCTATCGTGAAGGTTATTTGGAATTCTCGCGTCCGAGTTTACTTGGGAGCGGGAAGACCGGATCGCCTCAAATATCCTCATCTTTTCACCAACAACAACTGTAGGACCCAACAAGGACTGAATTCAGGGACTGAATTCCTTTTTGGATGGGCGAATGTGACAACTCGTATTTTCAGGTCATTTTTCAAATTTACTATTCATCTCGAGAATTTACTATTCACCGGTTACTATTCAAAATTTTACTATTCACCGTTTTTGGAGTCAAAGTAATATTTTGAGAACATATTTCAAAATTTACTATTCACGAAACACTATTCATTTCCGGAGAAAATTTCTACTTATGCTTCATTATTTTATCATTTATCGTAAACTAGGTTACGAGTATTAAATTCACGTAACCGTAATGGTTTAGCTGTGAATTCATGAACAATCATCAAGGACATTCCATATAGACTAGGTTTAGTCTACATATCATTAGCATCATTATCATCATATTAGTTCATGCATGCTTTTGCATTTTACATTACACGTATAACTTCATATTAAATAAACGCTATCGCGTAATTAATTATTTTGAACATTTGATCCGTTACTTCCAAAAATTTTCACAATATATTTTTATACTCATATTAAGTTTATAAAAATATTATTATTAGTTTACCCAATGTTTTAAATTTATTTTGAATATAAATTGTTATATTTATATAATTGCGACGGTTTTCTTAAATACTACACGATAATTATTATTTCACTCAACTTTTACAAGAAATGTATTTTTATATTTTTTATGACCTCAATATATTTTATCTTGACCCGTTAAAAGTTATTTTTATCTAACGCTACCCTAAATACTCAAATGTGTATACAAGTTACCACATGTCTTCAATTAACTTACACTTAATTATACTTATACATTATATAAAATATATATATATATATATATATATATATATATATATATATATATATATATATATATATATATATATATATATATATATATATAAAGATGACTAACACCCCTTGTCGACACAAAGGGTGAGTCACTTATGTTACTAAATATCTTTCAAGTATATCCTAATATACTAAAACATAAACACATTCACTTCATATTATCCAAAGTGAAAAATCAAAATACCTCTCCTCTCTCTCTCTAAAACCGGACACACCAAGGGACCAAGAAGGATCATCATAAAATTTTAAAGACAAGATTTTTACACTCTAGTATCACTCTTGATTAAGGTTGTGCAATAAAAACCTTTGGTGATTAGGAAAAATCCTTTGTTCTCATAAACCTCATCAAGTTTACTAGTAAGCATCCATATTCATGATCATATTTCATATTCATTGTTTTATTCATTTCATCATATTTGAGAAAACATGCAAGTCTCATGGATGTTTATACCACTTTTACATGTTTTTAAGAGTTACATATATTTTTGTCATCCTATAATTACTCCTTGTTATAAATCACTCTTGGTGATGTCTAGGAACCCATGACACCCTAAGAAGGTGTATGGTAGGATTAGAATAGCTTCGGAGTTGTTTTGAAATGGTTAGAATAGGTTTGGCGCGAGAAAAACTCATTTCGACAAGTTTTCAAAAGGGTCTGTCCGTATTTTTGAAATCTGGAAAATTCGACTGTAGGTAAAATTTTTTGCCCTAGATATTTAGAAAATACACTTTAAAACAGCGTGGCGCTTGAACGGATTAAAAGCGGAGCTATAACTTGAAGAAGTTATGAATTTTTCAAGTTAGGCGACGAAAACTATAAATTCTGGAAATTTCAGCATGTTACGCCTAATTTGTACGAGTCAAAAATGAAACTTAGGCGTTATAAATTATGTCGACTTATCAAAAATATATTAGTATACTTTGATACAAAGCTAAGGACCTATAAAACGTAGAAAACGGATTTGTAATGATTAAATTATACACGTTTACAAAAAGTTGTCATAACTTTATTATATAAGAAAAACTATTAAATTTCTAATAGACAAAACTTACGTCAACAAGAGACCATGTTGGAGGTTGTTTTTAACATTAATGTAGAACTTTTTATAAAGTGATGTCTTCTAGTAAAAGTAAGTTAGCCAAGTATATTTTCCAAAATGTCCGACCGTTTGTCTAGCGGAGTTGTAATGAATTATATACGGTTACTTAAACTTTGCCGAAAACCACTCTTAAACTATATTTTGGGACACAAGTACCATATTTAACCTATATTTTTCTTTATGTTCGAGGCCTCTAGGATGAAAACTTAAATGCTAAAATTTTGAGATAATGATACAAGCTTCCCAAAACCGTTGAGTTCGTTTCCTAACACTCGGCGTGCACCATTTTACGACTAGCTTTTAGAGGCCGTTTAGTCACTTTCATGAAAATTTCAACAACATTATTTTACGACGAAAAGTTATAATTTCATAATAAAATCACTAAATGATTATCGTCGGATATCATTTCAACGTAAAAACATGTGGAGTAATTTAAAAATGGTCAAGACGTTAAAAGATTATTTTTCGACGAAAAGTATTATTTTCAAAAACTCATAAGTGGTATATATATCATCCGAATTGCATGCATAACATTACATCATAACTTATTACGTATCATATCATTCATAATAGGTCAAGTTTTGAGATTCACGCTACATTTCGGTGTACTCACTTTTGTCATCGCATCAATTCATCAAGTGAGTTTTCATAGCTCCGATTTATTTAAGTTTTTACTTTATTTCAAACCTACCGGGGAGAATACATTGCACATCATTTTTATTACGATACCAAGTATATTAAATTCATTTACATTGCTTAAGTTACCTCATGCCAATTGAATGTCCCCATTATATAACATGAACCGTTAATTTCATAGAAGCGAGGGTGAGTGGATAGATCTATCGAGGGTGACTCCTCCATCCGGGTTGGTGGATTCCAACCGGTTAAACGGATGCATTTCATTTAATATCATTATTTGAGTTGTTTGGCAAACACTCTGTTGGGGCGAACATCATGATCAGTCTAGTTTCGGTGTCATGGACTTATAGCAATTGTAACATTTTTGTGACATATTTGTCATACATAATTTATACTTGTGGTAGTCGTATTAAACATTTACCTAAACTCTATGAACTCACTCAACCATTGTGTTAACACTTTTAGAATTGTATTTTCAGGTAACTAAGACATTCGCATCATGGCACGAATAAGGAACCCTCTTAGAGTCGCAAGGCGTCGCCCAGCGTCTTATTGTTTATTATGGCATTTCAAAACATCGTTTGGACTTGTAATGAACATATTTCATAAACTTTATCAACTTTTGGGACCTATCTTGTAACTCTTAATGTTTTAAATAAATATCAAGCGATGTGTTTATAAAAGCGACACTTTAGGTCGTTCAATATAACTGTGATTGTGATGCTATGACAGTCAATCCCCGGGAATTCCATTCATTTGCAAAGCAGTAATTTGGGGTGTGACAACATCAAGGTATGGCATAATGTGTAATAGACAAGCGATTCACGATAGTTTCTTTGCTATTGTTTCTATTGTTATAAAAGCCGTAGGATTCGGAGTTTGGCACAAATATTAACATGAAATAAAGCCCAAATGTATTAAAGTTGAAAAATCCAAAAGCCATAAAAGTTTTCTATGTCCGGCAATGGTACCGTTGTCATGGACTTCTAAAAAGGTTGAGGAAAATCCAAAGTCATAATAAGACTTCCGATAAAGCGGTAATCCCGTTGAGTTAGTAGTTTAAAAGACCAAGGGCCTAAATTGCAAAAATGCAAATGTCTTTGAAATAAGTGTTAAGCCAAACTTTGAATCCGGGAGATATCTCCCTAAATCATGCGAAATTAGGACCTTGATGTGGACCTCATTCTTGTGTGCAATGGTTTTCGAGGGAAGATGGATAACTAATTAGCGACTTAGCTTCATATCTTATCGGAATAAGAATTATCGAAACGAGGAACTTGAAGAAATTCATTTCTCACCAAAAATAAAAAAATCTAGAGGAAAATAGGAAAATGGGAGCAAAAGGTAATTACACAAGTAACTTCCATGGGTAGTGTTAGCATCTAGAGTCATATTTAACAATGATTTTGATTTTACGCTTAGTTTGGGAACTTGTGAAAATCGGATCGATGTATTCTATACATTATGGTCACTCCTCGCGAGTTGTGTTTCCTACTCAAGTGATCCTAAAAATGTCTTTTGAAAAATGTTCGAGTTATTGATCGACATGAAAGTTCAACAAACCGTCACTCATAATTGGAATGTGCTTAAACATAATATCTATATGAGAAATGAAAGGTAAACGAGGCGTTTTTAGAAATAAGGGTTTCTTAATCTCTTTTGAGGAATCTTTGCTACTTTTCATAGGTTTAGTAGAAAGAGATTGAAATCTTTGTTCTTAGAAGCGTGAGTTGATTACATTCGCGTGAGGACACGAAATATTCTCGTCTGGGGTATTTTGGTATATGTGAAAACATATACCTTTTCTAGATCAAAAGCTGGACCAAAAGACCAAAACTAACCCCTAAAGCCATAAATATTTGTGTTTTGTGTTTATGTGTGTGTGCGGTAATGGATATTGCAAAATGGACAAAGAAAAGACAAAGCGAAGAAAAGCGAGCACGAGAATGGAACGAGCACGAAGTTACGGGTCTAATGATAATTTTATTTGGAGCATCGTGGCAAAAGAAGAAAAAATTAAAGACCAAACAAAGCCCGAACGAAGACTACAATTAATTAAGATGATTAAAAAGAAGGAAAAATGGATCAGCAGAAAAGGGGAGGTTAAAAGAAGATTAAATGCATATTTAACACAAAAAGACTCTTGGTCTAGTGGGTGAGGACATGTTTGCTAAGTAAGAGGTCTTGGGTTCAAATCCCACTAATGACAAGTTTGTTGGTAATTTTTTTAGAACACATGAAGTCCACGAAATTAAAAGTACCAACTGGTGCCCCAAGTCCATTGCAGCCCAGCTCCATTCAAGCCCACAACAGCCTCACACCTGAAGCCCTTTAAAGCCCAGTTCTTTGTCCAACAATGCAACGAGAGTCCAAGAACAAGAATCTACTACACTTAAAAATTAAACTTGGAGACCAAGTTTTGATAGGAGATTTTTGTGCCAAGCTCTAAAAATTTAGGGGTCATTATGAAAAATTATTAGGGGCCAAAGTGTAACTTGTGGGTTTATAAAAACTCACCTCCTCACCTCATTTTAATCATCTCTTTTATTTATTTTGTAGCCAAAACTCTTGTATTTTTTATGCTTATTTAGTTTTATAAAAGTTTTATTTATTTCTTGCAAGTTAGTTCATTTATTTATTGTCTTTGCATCTTTATTCTTCTCATCTCTTAATCTTTTTCTTTTATTTTATTTTATAAAACTTTTTATAAAAATATCCCATGAAGAGTTGAGTTATAATAAGATTGTGTGAGTGTATTTTATACGCTCCGTGCACACACTCAACATATCATATTTATATTTTTATAAAATTTTAGTTTTTTTTATTGTTTATTTTTATTAAAGTTCACTTTTTTCTTGTTTTATTTAGCTTAAAAATAGTAAAAAGTCTCTAAAAATCTTGTCTTTTTTACAAAAAATCTAAAAATATATTTTATTTTCGTCATAAAATTTTCGTATTTTTCTGAGTTGTTTTAGTATTTTTAAAAAATCGTTTCGTATTTTATTTTTATAAAATAGAAAAAAACGTCAAAAACATTTGGAATTTTCCGAAAATTAGTTATCTTAAGATGGAATTTTCGAAAATTCTAAAACCTTTTTTGTAAAAAAAATACTTATTTAATTCCGAAAATTCTAAAACCTTTTCTGTGAGCTTCTATCAGTTTTCTGACGTTGCTAAAAAAACATTTGGAATTTTCGGAGTTCATTTGATATTTTTCATTGATTTATTTCCTTTCCTTTATTTAAAAAAAAAAAAAAAATTTATATTTTAAATCTTAACCTTAATAACCAAATTAGTTTTTGTGGAAACATATCTCCTTGAGAGAGTTTGGTGGTTAAGATTTGATTCATTAAGATTAGTTTATCTTTTATTTTAGCCTTTTATATTTATATATTTGTGCTAACCCTTAAAGTTTTGATTTTGTTTGTGTAATCCCAATCTACCGCTAAGGCCGGAGCTTAAGGGTCTTTAAGCATTTTTAATACATAAATTTTGAAACTTTAGTAATTTTTAAGCTTGTTGGTGAATAAAGTTTTAAACTTTACTTAGTAATTAGTGGATAAGATTAATAAAGTTGTAAACTTGTGTGTTAATTTGTGCTTATTTGATCGGGTGGTTTTATTCCTCTCGTTTCATCATCCGGGTTCTACTTTTTGAATCTTTAGTAGTTATAAATTTTAGTATAATAGTTATGCTTATTTTTATTGAATTAATTGCTATGTGTTGGTTTGCTATGCTTAGTGAGTAGGCTTTTTATATACTTGTTGAGTAGATTATTTCGTGAATTAAGTGCGGTTTTATAAAAGTTAGAAAATATATTGGTTAGTAATTTTAAGTTACTTAGATTGAAATTTTGGTTGTTTAAGCGGGCAAAAGCCGTGAAAATAATTGGGTTTTAATCTAGATATTGATATCTCTTTATGAAAAATTATTGTGACAAAATAATTATTTGTAAAAGATATTAATTCATCAATAAAGGATTTAATTGAAATAATAAACCACACTTAAGGATCTTGATAATTTGCTTAACAAGTATATCTTTTCATCACATATTTCTTATTCGCTGTTTAGCATAATTTAGTTCGTTATTTTTAGTTGTTATCTTTTATCGTTAACTTTAGTTTATTTATTTAATTGCTACTAGTTTTATTATTGTCTTTACTTTAACCATTATCATTTTAATTAGTCAAAAACCCACAAACTTATATGTTTTTAGTTTAATTTGCATAATTGCTTATTTGTGTTTAACTTTCTCATTTTACATGCTTAATTGTTTCTTTCTTATTAAGTTCCAAAACCCAAAATATTTTTATCCTATTCAAATCACTCGACCTTTAAACAACGAATCGATTTTCCATTACACCCTCGTTGGGAGAACGACCCGGGAGTTCCATACTTCCGGTAAAAATTATATGTACTAAAAACGAACAAATCAGTGGGCCAATAATATCCTGACCGTAAAGCGCGCGCCACCACGGACCGTGGTCCTGAATGCATGCTGCATGAACCTTCTTGGATTTCCAGCGATTACATAGTTTGCTTGTAGGGGCCAACCAGGTAGACCATGGTTGCAAAAAGCGTTGATATAATATGTTGTCCGAAGTTCAAACCTTTGTGTTGTGCGCCGTATCCTTCGGGCTTCCTTATGCTCTTGGGGTAATACTCCCTTGCTTATGAATTCCTTTATCGGTGTCATCCACGTAGGGCCTTCTTCCTCTATTACCGTGGAGACTTCCGTCTCTGAGATGGATTTGCTTTTCAACGTTTCCACCTACACCTGTTTGGATAGGTGTGCAAAGCTTGTGGATGCAATTTTGCTTAGTACATCCGCCTTTCGGTTTTCTCCTCTAGGAACCTGGTTGATGCTAAACCTGTCAAAGCATTGGATTAGTGCCTTGGTTTTGTCGAGGCTTGAATCATGTTCTCTCCTTGGCCACTTTCGCCAACACGTGGTTGGCTACAAGCACGGAATCTACATTCGCTTCCAAGTTCACGTACACCCATTAGCCGCAATGCGTAGTCCGGCTATTAGGGCTTCATACTCGCCTCATTATTTGTTCTTTGTGGAATTCAAAAGCCAGTCGCGTAAGTGAATTCCATTCCTTAGGGCTTGTGAGGATGAGGCTGCCCTACTGATCCATCCAGCATGAGGATCCGTCGTGAACAAGATCCATGGGTCTTGTAGTTCCTTTTCTCGGTGCTTGGGTGCATCATCGATTAATGCAGGTTTTCAATGATGAAATCGCTAGTATCCGCCCTTTACTGATGCGTGGTGCGTAGGAGATGTTGTGCTCACCGAGCAACACACTCCACTTTTGTAGTCGTCTGGCGTCGGACTTGGAGATGATTTGCTTGATCGGTTGGTCGTAATTCACGCTATTGGATGCACTTGGAAGTACTCAACCGTTTAGCAGGCGAACACTAATGCGAACCAATTTCTCCATGGCGCTATAGTTCATCTCCGTCTTCTTGAGCGCTTTACTTACAAAATAGACAGGTGTTTGTACTGAGTTCCTATCCGCCAAGTAACACCTTGCACTTCTTGCTCCACGGTTGCGGATAGGTACATAATCAACTCTTCCCCTGGTCGGGGTGCTCAAGTGTGGGGAGTGTTTCCAGGAGTTGCTTAAGTTGTGTGAAGGCCTCTTCTGCCTCCGTAGTCCACCGAAAATCTCCTTTTTTTATACACTTCTTGAGTGTTTTGAAAAGAGGTAGTGATTTGTCTGCTGACTTGGATAGGAATCTATTTAATCCGTCCAGATTTCCATTGAGAGATTGGACTTCCTTCAACGTGCGTGGTGAAGGAAGTTCGATGACAACAACTTTAGTATTTTACGGACACGGTTTTATGCCATCCGGTTCTATCAGTATCAGAAACATGCCTTCAGTGGCGCCAAAGGTGCATTTTTAGGATTGAGCTTCATGTTAATCTCCCCGAGTGTTTTAAATGTTTCCTCAATGTCGCGACCAATTCATCTTGATTATGGCTATTTATGACCAGGTCATCAAGCGTAAACCTCTAAGTTGCGCCCAACTGTTTTCGAATGCATTATCTACTAATAGATAGGTGGCGCTGCATTTTTCAAGCCAAAGGGTATTTTGGTGTAGCAATAGACACCTTGGCTCGTATGAAAGTTTGTTTTTCCTCGTCCTCCTTTGCCATCCGGATCTGATGGTATCTTTGTATGCATCGAAAGCATTTTAGTGGGTAACCACACGAGATTCTACCTTCCAGATCTATCTCGGTAGTGGGTAGCAATCTTGTGGACATGCCTTATTGAGGTCGTGGAAGTTCACGCGACATTCGCCAGCTACCGTCGCTCTTCTTAACCATTCTTTGGGTTAGAAAGCCGGTCATGGTAGTAGACTTCTCGCATGATTCCCCTCTACTAGCTTGTGTACCTCTGTCGGGATTGCTTGAGTGCGCTCTCGAGCTTGGCCGCTTCTTCGGCGTATGGTGAGTATCCTTGTCGGATTCTCAGCTTATGTTACGTGATTGAACGCGGTACCCGGTCATATGCTTTGGCTCCCATGCAAAAATGTCCAAGTTCTTTTGCAAGAGTGTGCACACAGCTGCTTTTCCATTGTCCGACATCGATCCTCCTATTGATATTTCCTGTTCTGGGTAATCAGGATGAATTGCGACCTTCAGGTTTGGGACTTTGGTCGCGCGCTGTTCTGTAATGGGTACCGTTTCACATGTGATCACGTTACATTCTTTAGGTGGTCCAGTAGCATTGAAGAGGGTAACAATACCTCCTCCCACTGGGAATTTAAGCATCCTATGTGCTTTGTAGAGCGGATGCTAGCGTATGGCATATCCCCGCCGTCAATAATGCCATTGTATGGCGAGGGGATTTGACCACCATAAAATCCATCCGAGCTATGTGGAGTGGTCGGCTATTACCCACTCGACTAGTAGTCGTAATTGCCCATAGGCCATATCTTTTCCCTGCTGAAACGGGGTGTTGTCGTGGCCCGGGCTCAACGGCTAGCAGTATCTCGGGCGCCAGCCGCTTGAAGCGATGTTAGTACATTATGTCGGTGACGCTCCGCCATCAACATACATGCGGTGGATGTCGTGGCCCCCCGCATTAATTTCAATGATGAGCGGCTCTACCCCGCTGCGTTGTATGTCGTAAAGGTAGGGAAAGTGATTGTACTTCCGTGGGAAAATTTCAAGGCGACCTTCCACCTTTCGGTTATTCGTTGCCATGACTGTATCATGTAAATGGTGTCGGCCTTATCTTTGGGTCCTTCGTCTTTATTCCCGTCTTACGTCTATCTTTCCCTTCTTTAATGTTCTTGACCAAATGGTCCAGTCAACCCTCCTTGACTAGTTTGTCGATGGTGGCCTTGTTGGACACATTCATTAGTAGTGTGGCCCTTACGTCCGTGATAGTCGCGATAGCCCACCTCCTACGCCGATCCTCTAGGGTTCGCATTGGTGGAGGTCTTGGGAAATCGCCTTACATTTGCGAGTATCTCCTTTGGAGTCTTTGTCGATGGGGTATACTTGTCGTTGTCCCTTCCGCTCCCCGCGTGATAATTCCACGGTTACTACTACCCGGTCGTGGATTGCTTTGCAGTTGTTCTGTGACCGATAGTTCGGTAGCTTTTTCTTGCTATCGGCGTGGCCTCTCCTGGACGAAAGACCGTGTGCGTTTCATGAGTTCATCAAAGGTTTGGGGAATCTTGTCGTTCAACCTTTTGATGAGTTACGGGTATCTTGATCCCATTCATGAACCACGAGATTTTCAGCACCGGGGCATGCCTTAACCTGTATGCACTCATCTTTGAAACGCTCCATGTATGCGCTTGTAGATTCTCCACAGCCCATTTGTTTTACCCTGGCGAGTTCGACAGGGTTCTTAAAGCGCACTTCTTCCGTTGAGTGAAGTTTAGGCGAGCGCCTTTCTCAACTCATCAAAGCCATTGATGCTTAGCGTGGAAGCTTGAACCAATTTGGCGTTTCCAACCGTTTGGAATTGAACATGTGGCACCACACGGGTTGTGGCCAATTTTCTATTGTAGCGGCTGATTCGAAAATTTTTAGGTGATCGTCGGATCACTGTTCCATCATAAGTTTTTACGTTGGCGGGCATGCGCCTTCTTTTGTTTTCTAAGAAATAGCTGATGCGCCGAGTGAACGCATCCACTTTTTGGCGACGCCATAGGAGGGACATGTCCTCCTCCTCTTGATCGCGATAGTTCTTCACGGACTTCCGATTGTCGGTTTATTTGTCCCCATTATCAGGAATTACGGAGGATGAGTTTTCCCTCTTTTCGACGCTTGCCGGCTATCCTCGAGTTTTTGGCGGGCTTTCACTTGAGAAATGCGTTGCCCAGCATCTTTCTGAACTATGCGGCTACCAAGCTGGCGTGGACAACTGTGCGCCGTTCATCCTCTTCGCTTCCTTCCGAATCTTTGCGAGTTAGATGTCTCATCATTCTCAACTCTCCTCCCAATTCATTAAATATTGGGGGTCGTGACTATCCCTCCCACGCTTCTCCTTCCGACGGCGATGGGGATGTTTCGTGATTCGAGTCGAAGTTTAGTGGCATGCGCTCGACTTGACCTCTTTTTGATTCCTCTTGCATGAGAGCTGCCAAGGATTCGTAATTTTGCGATACAAAATCTCCGGTGTTAGTTGCAGTGCGACTCCTTCTAGAGCAAGGGTGCCGGTTTCTACCCTTGGGCCCTTGTTTCTATCGAGTGCATCCTGGTGCCTTTGAGAGGTCGTCTCTAGCACCGAGTGGAAGAGTAGCAAAAAGTGCGCATCCGGTGCTATCTTTGGTGGTGGTTGTAATGGCTTGGGTTGTCCCGGCGTTGCTCCACCGTAGGGAGGACTATGTGGGCCCGATCCCGATTTTTAGCGACCGGTTGTCCCTAGTGCCTTAGAAGGCGATCCGCTGCGGCTTCTTTCCCTGTAGATCCGCTTGTGATCGTGATTTCCGTTAGCCGTCATTCCGGTTCTTAGTTCTTAGTGATGGTCCCACGGATGGCGCCACTTGTTGATACAAAAGTTGGACGTTCTTTGTTTGGGGCTCCGGCTCTCGTACCAATTTGATATTACTGCTAGTGACCTGCGCACTAAGAGACAGAAAACACCGTTAGGCTTATCGTGGGATTGTCTCCCACGATTATTGATTCGTTGTGAAGTGAGTGTGAGAAAAACACAAATATCAACAATATCAAATTAACCGTAAAATCCGACAAATCAACCCTTTAGGAAAAAGGTCAGCGTGCCAAACCTCACGGGTGTGATAAAAGTGATACCGGGAAGTGATTTCCGGTGGGTGTCCCAGCGAGGTGTGAAATGGAAGGATTCGTTGAGTTTCGTGATTTGAACTTGAATTGGATTTTAATGATTTGGATTTGATTACGATTCTACAAATTAATTAACGGGAAGGTAATTAAGGCAAGGGAACCCTAATAAACTAAAAATAAACTATAACTAAGCCTAAGGAATGATAAAAAGAAGCTACACTAAGTCCTAAGGTGCAAAAACGCAAAAACGTAAAAACCGGCAAACAACCCGAGCCATAAACGTAAAAGTTTTGCAATTTAAGGGATACAAGTGTGAAACCAATTTTCCTACGATCTATTTGACTAAAAATAATTTTAGGAAAAAGCGGAATATTTTTTTGACTTTTAAATTAATTATTACGAATTAAAATCTATTAAATACTAATTAAATGATTAAAAATACTAAACTATTTGAGAAAAATCTGAAAATTTCACTAAAAGTACTTCAAGTAACACTGATTCTGAGAAAATTTAAAAACTTGGGTGTTGCTTTGGAAAATAAGCTCGAAATAAGCCAAAGTTGGCTTATAAGCAAAACTGCCTAAGTGTCCTTAAAAGAATTGTTTGAGAAAACCTTGTGAGACAAGTCCCAAGGGCTTGATTGGTTGAGGTGTTGTGTTATGAGGTGGATGGCGTGGGTTCGAGTCCCACCATGCCATTTTGCAAAACTTTTTTTCAACTTTTTCTTTTTGAAACTTGTTTAAGAGATGAAAATAAGCAATTTTTTCTAAAGACTTGATTAGAGAAGAGCTAGGAATAAGCAGTTACAACTGCTTATTCACCAACAGTTGTGAAAAAAAAAAAAAAAAAAGGAAAACCAACATCTTTTTAAACAACAACCAAACACTCCTTAAACTGTTTTAAACTCAAATAAGCCTGAAAA
This sequence comes from Chrysanthemum makinoi, assembly GCA_910596185.1. Lineage (NCBI taxonomy): Eukaryota > Viridiplantae > Streptophyta > Magnoliopsida > Asterales > Asteraceae > Chrysanthemum > Chrysanthemum makinoi. The sequence goes on from OU343220.1 coordinate 128,163,848, forward strand.
GCAGTTTGAAAATAGTGGATAAACAAGTACTGATGACAGATAAGCTGGAACATTCACAGTTAAGCTACAATTAAGCAAAGATTAAGGGGAAATCAGTCGGCTAAGGAATAAGCTGTGCTAAAGCTAATGAATGTGGATTAATCACTAAAGTTATTTTAATAAGCACTAAGGGAAGACTAATAATCCAAATCCTAACTACACTAAGCTAACTAACTAAAGTGTATCTAATAAGCGATTGGCAACACTTGATAAGCCAAAATAAAGAGCAAATGAAACTGCTGCATCAAGCGCATCTGCAACTTGTAACAGGGTGTCTGTTTTAAGCTTATTAATAAGTTGGGCCGATGAGTTCCACAACAATCAAAAGCTGCAACCACAAACTCAAGCAAGCATAGATGTCAAAAAGAACAATTAGAATCCAAGGAAAAGCATTTTACTGACTTCAAATTAAACTAAGATCGAGATGTGGTGGGGTTGGTTTGGTGCAGTGCGAGAACAAAAAGCATGATAGTCAAGATTTTGAACTAACTTTTGACTAAGCTAGAAATGATACCAGAACATGAAACTGAAACTAAAACAAGTTGGGCATATAAGGAACTGGTAACAACACATTTTACATCTTTTGAACACCTAATAAGCTGAAATCAAACACCATAACTTGTAGCTCAAGCGCCCCTTTTTTTTTGTGCAAAGAATTGAAAACAAACCCCCTTTTTTTTACAAACTAAACTTTTAAACACATGCTAAGTCTGATTTATCTTTTAAATACTTAACTAAATGCATCATAGAGTGATTGACTTTGGAAGTCAAATGGGTGGAAGATGTATTTTTTTGACCCTGGACTGCTTAAACCAAACACTCCCTTAGTATATGAGTTTTACTCAAAACTAATTTCAACCAAATTTGAGACTTAGAAAGCTTCAAAATCAAGACTTTTACAAAACTAAAATTCCAAAATAACAATTTAACAATAAGAATTAAAGAGCGCAATGAAAACTTTTCCATTAATAAAAGATACTTATACAAGAAAGGAAACTGAATTTTTTTTTTACTAAAACTAGGGGTGCCTTCACTTGGCTACAAAGCTTCCTATTTATACTAAATCTACTTAGGTCTTCAATGCATCTTCTCTTGTGTTTCTTCAGTGAGTGCAAAGTAGCTAAAGATCCACATGTGCTTTCTTGAACTAAATCCAAGCGTCCAATAAGTAGGTATCACTTTGAAGCAATCTAAGCCATTGGTGAGTGCTTTTTGACTTGGATAGCTGAGCTGGACATTGGGAGGAGGGGGAAAACTTGGGAGTGGGTTTGGGATTTGGGTAAAACCGGACAATAGAGATTAAGGGAGGTTTGGGTTTTGATGTAGGTGGGTAAAAGAGGTTTTGGGGGTGGAGTGTTCTTGGGGAGGTGGGATGTTTTGAGAAAGAGAAAGAGATGGAATCTAGGGTTAGGGAGGGTTTGCTTGGGCGGGAAAAACAGGGAAGAAGAAGGGTGTGGGGTTGGGTTTTGTTATCCATTGACCGGGTGTGGGATGGGTTTGGCCGGTCAAAGGGTTGGAGCTGGACCGGAGTTAGATGTATTTTGGGCCTTGGGTTAAGACTTAGGATTAGATATTAATCCAAATGAGACTTTAGGGACTAAAGGTGCACAATTGAAACTTCAGGGACCTCATGTGTAATTCGAAAATGATCCAAGGATTTGGTTTTGACAATCTCCAATAATAAAAGGACCAAAATTGCAAATCCTGAAACTTGATGGGCTAAATTTGCCAATTTAAAAATCCAGGGATCAAAACTGTAATTTCTCAAACTTTTGAAATTTTTCACCAAAGGATTAATTATGACAACTTATGATTTCAAAAGGACCTTTGGTGACTTTTCTTTTTAAAATACGTGCTCGGGGACTATTTCTGTCAATTTTTGAAAGGCGGGGGACTATTTGAAGCGCCAATTATGCAAACTTTGTTCGTTTTCATCGATTTTAAACATTTTGCATCTGAAACATATAAAACGCAATTTTGGGATATTTTTAGTATTTTGATGCATTTGAGTGTTTTTAGATGTTTTGCGATTCAGATTTGACCTAAAATGATGAGTGAATACGCACTCATCAAATCCCCCACACTAAAACATTGCTAGTCCCTAGCAATCTTTTGAGAAAACATAATGGATTTGAATCTCTTTACCAAAAGCCATTACTTCCGGAGTAGCCAAATGTTTTAGTTCAAGTAAGAACCATGGTACACCGATAACCATGTGATTTTGAGCAAACCACCAACTTTCAACGGTTTTGATTTGTCTTTACCAAAAGCCGTTTATACGGACTAGCCAACTCTTAGATAAATTATCAATATTATCTTTGGTGAGTCGATTACCAATTATGGATTTCCAACCGCCTTTACCACAAGCCATAAACTTGCGGGCTAGCCAACTCTTCACTAATTAAAGATATGGTGAGTCGAACACCATACAATTTTGGGCAAATTGCAAGCCGTCCAGCGGATTTGAGAAATCTTTACCAAGAGCCGTTTGCTCCTGGATTAGCCAATCCTTATGTTTACTAGACATGGCGGATGATAAGTAATCGAGTAAGTGCAAAACACTTACTCCAAAAAAAAAATTTTGGCCAAAAATTGGGGAATTGGGTGGTAAAACATATGATAAAATTCGCGAGAATTCCCCCCCACACTTAGAAATGAATATTGCCTTCAATATTCAAAGTAGCGGTTATGCGAAATATAGAACGTAAAAGGGAAATACTACGGCCATTATTTGGAATTTTTTTTGAAAGCTTATATACAACAGGTGGGCAACTCCCCACACTAGGGTGGTAGAAAGTAGAAAGAAGTCAGAAATACGGGTGAAAACCCATATAGCGTGCTACTGTTTTTGTTAACCGAGTCGCTAGCTTGACTCGATCCCCGCATTCATTGGTTCATGGGGAAAGTTTGTAGATCCGGGACAACCATGGATGGTATGTCCCCACCAAAATAATGCTTCAATCTATGTCCATTCACCTTGAAGTTTGGTCTGTCAGTTTGAGATAACTCGGCGGTGCCATATGGAAAAACTTTGGCAATGGTGAATGGACCGGTCCAACGGGTCTTAAGTTTCCCTGAGAAGATTTTCAATCTAGAATTGAAAAGAAGGACTTCGGTCACCAAGCGTTGAAAAGCGGTTCTTAATCTTTGAGTCATGGATCTTCTTTGTCTTTTCTTTATAAATCAACGAGTTCTCGTAGGCTTGATCACGGAGTTCATTTAATTCATTGAGTTGAACTTTCCGGTGATCACCGCGGACTTAAGGTCAAAATTAACATGCTTCAAGGCCCAATAGGCTTTGTGCTCGAGCTCGTCGGGAGATGACCGCCTTTCCATACACAAGCTTGTAAGGAGTACACCCGATGGGTGTTTTGTAAGCGATGCGGAAGGCCCAAAGTGCATCTTCAAGTTTGTTCGACCAAGAGGCACGGTTTTCACCTACGGTCCTCTCCAAGATTCTTTTCAAACCACGATTCGAAACTTCCACTTGCCCACTAGTTTGGGGTGATACGCGGTAGAAAGACGGTGAGTGACACCGTACTTAAGCATGACTTTTGCGAATTGGTCGTTGCAAAAGTGCGTACCGCGATCACTAATGATGGCACGGGGAGTTCCGAAGCGGGTAAAGAGACTTTAGAAACTTCACAACTACTCGGGCGTCGTTGGTAGGGAGCGCTTTCGCTTCTACCCATTTAGACAAATGTCGATCGCCCGCAGTATATACTTGTTCCCTCGAGAAGATGGGAACGGACCCATAAAGTCGATGCCCCATACATCAAAGATCTCGCACACTTGAATAGCATTTTGAGGCATTTCATCTCTTTTAGAGATGTTGCTATGGACGTTGGCAAGAGTCGCAAGATTTGACGAGGTCATGGGCATCTTTGTAAATTGTGGGCCAATAGAAACCGGAATCAAACACCTTTTTAGCGGTGTAGTTCGGGCCATGATGTCCCCCTGTGGGTCCATGATGACAAGCCTTGAGAATTTCATCGGCTTCTTGGGCGTGAACACACCGTCGGATGACTTGATCCGCACAAACCTTAAACAAGTAGGGTCGTCCCGAAATAATGCTTAACATCTTTGAAAAACTTGTTCTTTTGTTGGGGCGACATCCCTTTCACAACAAAGTTACCCGCATGATAGTTTGCAAAGTCGGCAAACCATGGGGTACTCAAATTTTCATGATGAGATACCACATTAAGAGTCTCGAGAGGAAACGTTTCATTTATTTCCTTTTTCTCGAGCACACCTTGATGTGGAGTTTCAAGACGAGAGATGATCGGCCGCTAGGTTCTCCGCTCCTTTTATCACGGATAATGATATCAAATTCTTGTAGGAGGAGAACCCATCGGAGCAATCTCGGCTTTGCATCTTGCTTAGCAAAAAGATATTTGAGAGCCGAGTGATCCGTATACACTATGCTTTTGGACAAGATCAAGTATGGCCGAAACTTCTCGAAAGCATACACCACGGCTAGTAATTCTTTCTCCGTTGTAGTGTAATGTGCTTGAGCTTCGGTCAAAGTTTTGCTAGCATAATGTATAGGCTGGAAATGTTTTGACTTTCGTTGCCCCAAAACGGCACCTATGGCGAAATCACTTGCATCGCACATAAGCTCAAATGGTAATTCCCAATCGGGAGCAACTAGAATTGGTGCTTGGTGAGCTTCTTCTTAAGAATTTGAAAAGCTTCAATGCATTCATTAGAGAAGATGAAAGGAGTGTCTTTTTCAAGAAGTCGGGTCATAGGCCGGGATATTTTGAAAAGTCTTGAATGAAACGACGATAAAATCCGGCATGACCAAGGAAACTTCTAACTCCTTTGACGGTTGTGGGAGGTAATTTTGAAATGACATCGACTTTAGCTTTGTCAACCTCAATCCCGCTCTTAGAAATCTTATGGCCAAGGACAATTCCTTCTTTAACCATAAAGTGACATTTCTCCCAATTTAGACTAAGATTAGGTGTTTTCACAGCGTTCAAGCATCTTGTCCAAATGGGAGAGACATGTTTGGAAAGAATCCCCAAAGATCGAAAAATCATCCATAAAGACTTCCATAGTCTTTTCGATCATGTCATGGAAAATGGCCATCATACACCTTTGGAACGTACCGGGAGCATTACATAAGCCAAAGGCATCGTCGGTAAGCAAATGTTCCATAAGGACACGTGAATGTGGTCTTTTCTTGATCTTGTGGGTCAATGGGTATTTGGAAGTAACACGAGAAACCATCGAGAAAACAATAGTATTCGTTTCCCGCTAATCTCTCAAGCATTTGATCCATGAAAGGTAATGGAAAGTGGTCTTTACGGGTGGCTTCATTTAACTTTTGATAGTCAATGCAAACACGCCATCCCGTAACCAATCGAGTAGGAATCAACTCGTTTTCATCATTTTCAACAACGGTAATGCCACCTTTATTGGGCACACAATGAGCGGGCTAACCCAAGGACTATCCGAGATGGGGTAAATCAATCCGGCATCGAGAAGTTTTATGACTTCCGCTTTGATAACCTCATGAATTTTAGGATTTACCCTTCTTTGGTGTTGAACCGCGGTTTGAAGTCATCTTCCATGAGAATTTTGTGAGTACAAAATCTCGGGTCAATACCCTTGATGTCGGGAAGGTTCCAAGCGATGGCTCGCTTGTGTGACTTCAAAACCTTTATGAGAGCGGATTTTTCATCCTCACTCAAGTCTTTAGCAATAATGACGGGTGATTTATTGTCACCCTCCAAAAATGCATACTCGAGATGAGGTGGTAAGTCTTTAAGTTCGACCTCGGGAGGATCATTAGATTTTTCAATCGTTTTGATTTCCTCTTTATGAAGTTCTTGAGGAGGGAGTGATGAAGGATCTTCATTGAGCAACTTCTCGATGAGAAGAATATCTCCCTCAATGTCGATGGGAGCGTGATCAATTTCCCATGGAACAGAATCACTAGCCAAGTATGCTTCAATCTCTTCCAAAATAAAGTCACTTCCCTCAAACGGAGTGAGGGAAGGGGAAGAGAGAGCAACGATGGGATCAAACGAAGTGGGATTGCCACTCGAGAATCCAAGAATTTCTTGAGAATACTCCTCCGACACAATGTCAAGGACATCAATTTTGTTGACGGAATTGTCTTCATAATTGGGGAGTATTTCGTAACTTGATTGAGATTGAAAGTAACGGCTTCCTTGTTTACCCTCAAAGTGATTTCCCCTTCATCAACGTCGATCAATGCCCGACCCGTTTTCAAGAAGCACCTCCCAAGGATGAGGGGTACTCGAGGATCGGCATCAAATTCGACAACAACAAAGTCGGCTGGGAAATGAAACTTGCCTACTTTCACAAATACATCCTCGGCTATACCTAGCGGACGAGAACTTGTGCGGTCCGCAAGCTCGAGGATCATACATGTAGGTGTAAGCGGAGGTAATGAAAGCTTTTTCCACATGGAGTGTGGCATCAAGTTAATGCTAGCGCCAAGATCGGCCAAAGCGGAGCATTGAACTATGCCTTGAAAATCACATGGGATGAGAAATTTTCCGGGGTCTCCTAACTTTTTGGGAAGCTTTTTAAGGATAACCGCCGAACAATTTTCGTTCAAAGAAGTTTTAGCCATTTCAGAAATCTTTTCTTTGTTATTCAACAAACTTTTGATTGTTGGACCGAACTTTGGCATTAGAAGAAGAGCGTCCACGAAACTAATCTCGAAGTGCAAATCTTGAAAGATTTGGATAAGCTTCTCCATTTGTTGACTAGTTTTATCACGGAGCTTTTGGTCATTAAGCCTTGAAGGATAAGGAAGTGAAGGCTTAGGAGTGGTCATCGGAACAACGGGTTCTGGAATTGGAGGTAAGACCTCCGGAGGTTGGACTTGTGCGGTACTTCGTGGGCTTGAGTTATGCACCTTGTCCTTTGATACCTCGGTTTCTCGTTCCACATCCCTCACCGGAGAAGGATTAGGCATCGAGGGTCCCTCATAAGATTTACCACTTCTGGTGGCAATAGCATTCAATTCACCTTTTGGGTTGGGAATGGTATTACTCGGAAGAGCACCCGAAGTTGAAGCTTGATTCTTTTGACTCATGAGACTAGCAAACATGCTTTCAATCTTGCTTTGAGATTGATCAATCTTGTTACTAGTAGCTCTAAGCTCGGAAGTGAAATCATTCTTCAAAGTGGTAATTTGATTTTGCATGGACACCATCTTAGCTTCATTGCTTTTGATGTAATTAGCAATGTCAATGGAAGCTTGAGGAGGTTGGGCATGCACATTTTGTTGAGGAGCTTGGAATCGGTTTTGATTGAAATTTCCTTGATTTTGAAAACCTTGATGTTGATTTTGAAAATTCGATTCGACTCGATTTTGATTGAACTGATTATTTCTATTTTGCACATTTTGATTGTTCTGATTTTGATTAAACCCGGGTGGTCCAAGGAAATTGTTAGAGCGATAGCTGAGAAGGTTTCGGTCCCCTTGCGGTTGGTAGGAATTACCTCCCGTATTGTAGGAACCGAAGCGGCATAAGCGCTCTCTTGAGTGAAGCCACCGGAGGCTGGACACTCAAAATAAGGGTGTGGACCACCACAAGTTTCACAACTCTTGTTTACGACATTCACTTGTTGATTGTTGTTATTTTGACTCATTTTAAGCACGGCGGTGGATATTTCTTCAATCTTTTTGGTTAGAGTCGTGAATTCCGAAGATGGAAGAGTGGTAGATCTCCTTGACTCACTCCTCTCGGCTGAGGAATCCCAATAATTGTGGTGGGCGGTCATGTTTTCAATGAGATCATAGCACTCTTCGGGTCGCCTTTTCATAAAGGTACCACCGGCAGCGGCATTTATCGTGTCACGATGTCTTAATGTTAACCCATTATAGAATGTATCTATTTGGGTGACAAGCAACATGTTGTGGTTCGGACATCGATCAATCGAAAGCTTATAGCGTTCCCATGCCTCAAACAAGGACTCATCGGGATCTTTGCCGAAAATTCTGATTTCATTCCGTAGTTTCGTCACCATCGACGGTGGAAAATATTTCGCCAAGAATTTGGAGATCATTTCGTCGAAACTATGGATTGAGTTCTTGGGAAGACGATCAAACCATGCGGTGGCATGAAGCGTCAAGGAATATGGAAAGAGGTATAAGCGAAAGGCGTCATCGGTGACCCCATTTTGCTTCATACTTTGGGTGACGGTGAGAAATTTGTCGAGATGCTTGTTGGCATCGTCACCCGGTGATCCGTGAAATTGGCAAAAACTTTGGACTTGTTGAATCATGTGATGCATAAGTCCAAAATCCGTTAACCTCGATGTTGACCGGGGCAATTGGACCGCCCCGTCCATCCATCGTGGGTTGGCAAAGCTCCTCCATCGCTCGGAGATCGGGAGCTTGATCTTGTGGCCAGTACTTGGACTTGAGGTCCGTTCCTTGGTTATGTGTCATTGTGATTTGTTCAACGGTGCATATCTCAGATGCGTTTGCTTGGTTACGGTTACGTCTACGAGCTTGCGAGCGAGTGCGCATGCACTTCCAAAAACAACACTTTCAATTAAAACAAAACCGAGGCAAAACAAAGTGAACTTAAACCAATAATCCCACGTGAAATGATCACTTCTATAAGTAAAACGCACAAAGGAGCGTAGAGACTTTGTAGGTCGTATGAAGCTTATTAAAACCCGTCTCTTTTCAGCCGCAATTTAATGTCAGGCCGTCCTTATACCCTCACACAGTTTGTTAAACCGATAAAAGTAAACCAAAACACGGCGACACAAAGGCAAGTTTTAAATCTTTTGTTCGGGAACTTATAATGATAACACCTCGGTTGAGAATGTTATATTGATTGTGTCTTCTATTTATTTAAAACAACAAGGAAAATCTTTTGTATTTTTAATCTTTTACATATATATACAAAGAAAAGAAAAATATTTTTGTATTTTTGTATTTTATAAAAACAATAACTTCACGAGGAAGGTTCTTCAAGTCACTAATCGCAAAAACTTCACGATATTGTCGCAACACACCTCCCTGGCAGCGGCGCCAAAATTTGATTCGTTGTGAAGTGAGTGTGAGAAAAACACAAATATCAACAATATCAAATTAACCGTAAAATTCGACAAATCAACCCTTTAGGGAAAAGGTCAACGTGCCAAACCTCACGGGTGTGATAAAAGTGATACCGGGAAGTGATTTCCCCGGGTCGTGTCCCAACGAGGTGTGAATGGAAGGATTCGTTGAGTTTCGTGATTTGAACTTGAATTGGATTTTAATGATTTTGGATTTGATTACGAATTCTACAAATTAATTAACGGGAAGGTAATTAAGGCAAGGGAACCCTAATAAACTAAAAATAAACTATAACTAAGCCTAAGGAATGATAAAAAGAAGCTACACTAAGTCCTAAGGTGCAAAAACGCAAAAACGTAAAAACCGGCAAACAACCCGAGCCATAAACGTAAAAGTTTTGCAATTTAAGGGATATGGGTGTGAAACCAATTTTCCTACGATCTATTTGACTAAAAATAATTTTAGGAAAAAGCGGAATATTTTTTTGACTTTTAAATTAATTATTACGAATTAAAATCTATTAAATACTAATTAAATGATTAAAAATACTAAACTATTTGAGAAAAATCTGAAAATTTCACTAAAAGTACTTCAAGTAACACTGATTCTGAGAAAATTTAAAAACTTGGGTGTTTCTTTGGAAAATAAGCTCGAAATAAGCCAAAGTTGGCTTATAAGCAAAACTGCCTAAGTGTCCTTAAAAGAATTGTTTGAGAAAACCTTGTGAGACAAGTCCCAAGGGCGCAGTTGGTTGAGGTGTTGTGTTATGAGGTGGATGGCGTGGGTTCGAGTCCCAGCCATGCCATTTTTTGCAAAACTTTTTTTTTCAACTTTTTCTTTTTGAAACTTGTTCAAGAGATGAAAATAAGCAATTTTTTCTAAAGACTTGATTAGAGAAGAGCTAGGAATAAGCAGTTACAACTGCTTATTCACCAACAGTTGTAAAAAAAAAAGCAAAACCAACATCTTTTTAAACAACAACCAAACACTCCTTAAACTGTTTTAAACTCAAATAAGCCTGAAAAGCAGTTTGAAAATAGTGGATAAACAAGTACTGATGACAGATAAGCTGGAACATTCACAGTTAAGCTACAATTAAGCAAAGATTAAGGGGAAATCAGTCGGCTAAGGAATAAGCTGTGCTAAAGCTAATGAATGTGGATTAATCACTAAAGTTATTTTAATAAGCACTAAGGGAAGACTAATAATCCAAATCCTAACTACACTAAGCTAACTAACTAAAGTGTATCTAATAAGCAGTTGGCAACACTTGATAAGCCAAAATAAAGAGCAAATGAAACCTGCTGCTGCATAACTGCATCCTGCAACAGCCCTGGGGTGTCTGTTTTAAGCTTATTAATAAGCTGGACAGTGAGTTCCACAACAATCAAAAGCTGCAACCACAAACTCAAGCAAGCATAGATGTCAAAAAGAACAATTAGAATCCAAGGAAAAGCTGTTTACAGCTTCAAATTAAGCTAAGATCAGATGTGGTGGGGTTGGTTTGGTACAGCAGTGCAGAACAAAAACAGTGATAGTCAAGATTTTGAACTAACTTTTGACTAAGCTAGAAATGATACCAGAACATGAAACTGAAACTAAAACAAGTTGGGCATATAAGGAACTGGTAACAACACATTTTACATCTTTTGAACACCTAATAAGCTGAAATCAAACACCACTTAACAGTAGCTCAAACTGCCCTTTTTTTTTGTGCAAAGAATTGAAAACAAGCCCCCTTTTTTTACAAACTAAACTTTTAAACACATGCTAAGTCTGATTTATCTTTTAAATACTTAACTAAATGCATCATAGAGTGATTGACTTTGGAAGTCAAATGGGTGGAAGATGTATTTTTGACCCTGGACTGCTTAAACCAAACACTCCCTTAGTATATGAGTTTTACTCAAAACTAATTTCAACCAAGAGCTGAGACTTAGAAAAGCTTCAAAATCAAGACTTTTACAAAACTAAAATTCCAAAATAACAATTTAACAATAAGAATTAAAGAGACTGCAATGAAAACTTTTCCATTAATAAAAGATACTTATACAAGAAAGGAAACTGAATTTTTTTTACTAAAACTAGGGGTGCCTTCAAATGGCTACAAAGCTTCCTATTTATACTAAATCTACTGGTCTTCACTCTTCAGGTCTTGTGTTTCTTCAGTGAGTGCAAAGTAGCTAAAGATCCACATGTGCTTTCTTGAGCCAAATCCAAGCGTCCAATAAGTAGGTATCACTTTGAAGCAATCTAAGCCATTGGTGAGTGCTTTTTGACTTGGATAGCTGAGCTGGACATTGGGAGGAGGGGGAAAACTTGGGAGTGGGTTTGGGATTTGGGTAAAACCGGACAATAGAGATTAAGGGAGGTTTGGGTTTTGATGTAGGTGGGTAAAAGAGGTTTTGGGGGTGGAGTGTTCTTGGGGAGGTGGGATGTTTTGAGAAGAGAGAAAGAGAGATGGAATCTAGGGTTCTGGGAGCAGGGGTTTGCTTGGGCGGGAAAAACAGGGAAGAAGAAGGGTGTGGGGTTGGGTTTTGTTATCCATTGACCGGGTGTGGGATGGGTTTGACCGGGTCAAAGGGTTGGACTGGACCAGGTTAGATGTATTTTGGGCCTTGGGTTAAGACTTAGGATTAGATATTAATCCAAATGAGACTTTAGGGACTAAAGCTGCACAATTCGAAACTTCAGGGACCTCATGTGTAATTCTGAAAATGATCCAAGGACTGGTTTTGACAATCTCCAATAATAAAAGGACCAAAATTGCAAATCCTGAAACTTGATGGGCTAAATTTGCCAATTTAAAAATCCAGGGATCAAAACTGTAATTTCTCAAACTTTTGAAATTTTTCACCAAAGGATTAATTATGACAACTTATGATTTCAAAAGGACCTTTGGTGACTTTTCTTTTTAAAATACGTGCTCAGGGACTATTTTTGTCAATTTTTGAAAGACGGGGGACTGAAACTGCCAATTATGCAAACTTTGTTCGTTTTTCATCTGATTTTAAACATTTTGCATCTGAAACATATAAAACACAATTTTGAGATATTTTTCGTATTTTGATGCATTTCGGAGTGTTTTTAGATGTTTTGCAGTTCAGATTTGACCTAAAATGATGAGTGAATACGCACTCATCAATTATCCTCCGGCGTGAGAGTAAGTAATCGGTTTAGGGTTATTGAGAGTTAAGGTTTTAGATCGTACCTTTAATGAGGGATATGATCCCCTTTATATATACACGGAGTCTTTGTTGGTTTCGTGTTCTTCAAGCATAGGCGTATCCCGCCTAAATCGGTATGTAAAGTATTATCTCCAAAGTTAGGAGATATCCAATATCGAATTCCATAAATAAAATTGGGTTGGGCCTTCATAGGCCCAAACACTTATCGGCTTGGCCCAGTTCATGCTGGGCTTATTAGTATCGGACTTTAGTCGGGTTTATGACCCGAATACAGACTATACGTCATCAGTATTATTTTTTCTTGACGCCCTCACATAGGGATGGACTCGTCAATGGGGAGTTAAGACGAGATCCTTTCCCGTTACTTGCTCTCTACTTTTTCTTTCTTTTCTATTTTTCACATTGTTAAGAATTGGAAATTCCATGTTAAAGAGTCGGTCACCCCAATTATGGTCTAGCATATGTTAGCTCGTAGACATGTCGTTATTTACGTTATTTAGTAGCTTATTTGTTAGTTTGTAGCGTAGATTAGTTTAGTGTAACACAGTGGAGGAAGGACGGGTCTTTACCCACTGTATACTTGATCCACAGGCCGTTAGGAGGTCGTTTTTTCTGTAACTATAAATACCCCTTCCATCCTTGGAAGGGGTGGTGCTTTCAATCTAACCTTTCATAATTTTCCAAAGCAAGTCTCTAGCTTGAACACCCATCTCTCTACTTTCTCTCTCTAAAATGGCTAACATGTATTTCCATCATCCAAGACCACCAGAATCATCATTAACACTAAATATTTCGATCCTTCAATTGGTACCAGAGCCATGGTTGTTGTGTTTTGATGTTTTCTTGTGGTTTTGATTCGTGTTTGAAACTGTCATGGGTATAACTGTAAACTGTTTTTTGTAAAATGTTTGGATGATGATTTCTTGTGGTTATGATCTTATGGGTTAAACTGTTTTTTACATGTTAATGTATTCTTCTTTTGGTCTTTATTTCATTGTCTTAACTGGTTTCAATGTGTCAAGTCGATATTTTTGTCCAAGTTCTGTTTGTGTATGTTTTGTCCAAAGCCAACTGTTTGAACAACTAGTCATTTTCATGGGTCAAAAATGCGATCTGGGTCGTTTTTCGGGTTTAAGTACGAAAATAGGTTGATATTCCTGCTAGCGAGTTGGTTGTTTATGTTGTCCGGATTCATTGTTTCTATTTAGCGACTTGTCAAAACCTAAGTGTAGCAAGTTATGTATTTAATCTGCCTAGCGACTTGTCTTTACAAGTCGTAAAGCGAGTTGTCTTTGTATAAGCTGGTATAGAGACTTGGTTAATATTTCTTGCTAGCGACTTGTAAACTGAAAAAATTGGATAGCGACTTGTTATTTTTTAATGACAAGCGAGTTGTGTTTCAAAGTGGTAGCGACATGCTATGATTTTTTTGATTGACCAGGGTCAATAGCGACTTTTCAAGTTTTACATAGCGACTTGACTCCATAATTGTGATAGCGACTTGTTGGACGAAATGAAGATGAAGAATGACATCAAATGACCAAAAACCACAAGACCAATACCATTTTCCAAAATCAATCGACCTCAGGTTGCTACTCAACCATCATCAGTCATCAAAACAAATCAAGTATTCCCATAAACACCACTACCATCTCATATCTATAACTACAAATATTAATAACTCTCAAGATCTCAGCTTTCTCGCTTGTTATGCTCTAATGATTATCTAATCTTGAAATATCAAACATACAAGCGAGTTATCATCATGAATCTTATCGTTTTATTATTATCCGAATATTCAAAAAAAGGAAAAAAAAGAAAAAGAAACGAATCTCAGTGTTAAACTCTTTCACAATCGTTCAAATATTTTTTGAGTATTAACATATCATCACAGATCCCTTGTATGAAGCTTTGCCTCTTCATTTTTATTCGAAACTTATATAAATTGATGTTTATCAAGATTGATAAAATCAGTTTATTGTTTCGTTATACTCATAACTCAACCAAAACAAAAAGGAAAATGATTATACCTACCTTGAAGCCTTCTCAAGACCCTTTTAACCATCCCTGTGGCGAGGTCTAACAAACCATGTCTCAAACCAACCCTGTGGCGAGACTAAATTGATGATAAATGTCGAATTATTGATCTATTACTGTGAGGGAGGTGGATTTCTTTTAATGAGATTAGGGTTTGGTGTTTGAAGGAGAGAGGCGAAGTGGTGTTGTGACAAAAAGGGAGCGGATCTGATTATTTTGGAGAGTAGCAGATGAGGAGGGAGGCGGATACTTTGTGTTAGGGTTTCAGTGTGAGATTTTTTAGGGTTAAAATGAGTCATTAGTGTGTGCTATATATTTTGTGTAGTTAGGGCAGCGCTCATGTGTATCTGCTTTGTGTTTTCATGGGCCGAGTGACTTCATTTTTTATCAATGGGCCGTGTGATGCACATGGAGTGGAAGTGGGCTTAACCAAATTTTGGAATAACCAATCTTGTATACTCAACGTATCTCAAATACCAATCATATTAACGTGTGGTGTAATATGTGTTAAGCTTTCACGTTCAAATGGTTTGAGCAACATTTGGGAAATATTCATGAATGCGTGTATCTGTGAGCTGCTAAATCCATGTAGGGTATCGAGACTGGATATTGAAGTTCACGCATTGGTATTTGGCCCCATTCAAGATTTGGATATGTTGAAAATTCACGTTCTTGGATATCGTTGTTGGTATCCATTGGTGGACTTGGACATTGTTTGGGTATTCTTAATCTGGTTGTTTCGGTATTCCTTGATATATCATGAAAATCTTACATTTGAGAAATTGTACAAAAAATTTCACACTTGATAGATACGAGGTAATTGTGAGTAATGTGATCCGAATAATATTGGTCTATAATCTTGTTATATCATGGGTTGAGTAGTTCTCACTTTGAATGGACTGCGAAGTGCTGTTACTGATGAACTTGTTTTGAGGTATTCGAGTTGATAGTTGATGATGAGATTTGGTATGATGATGAGATTGGTTGTTGTATGCGGTTGGGTACTTTGGTGTATTCATTTTCACGCAAGATAGTATGTCACGGCCTGAATTGATATTTGATCAAAGTTGACTAAGGGGTTAATTGGACGGTATTTCTTATTTGGATATGAAGTGAGGCTTTTCAGACACGTTTACTTATTTCGTCTTCTTTCTTTCTACCCTTCCGCGAAGATGACTTGTTTGTGCATTCACAGAGTGTGATAAAGACTTGGATATTTAGTTACGTTTGTGATTCTTTCTCACTTAACCCACAAAGTAACTATCACTACTGATTGCCTCACGCATTGAGGATATGTCAAGAGGTTTTGTACATTGGGTACACCGTTTCTTCTTCACAAGGATTAGTACAAGTTTAAGTAACAAATCTGGGGAATTTTACTTCATGATCAAGTTTGGTATATCGGGTTTACTTCACCAGGTGGTCACAACATTTTGCAGAATCGTGAATAATGTGTTTACCAAAGTGTTTATTGGATGGTTGACGATATTGTTGATGTTGGATATTGAACTGCTGATGAACCGCTGCATATTCCCCTAAAACATATATTCACTGAAACCAAAGTGGTCATAACACATTCAAGTTGACATTGTTTACGGTTTTGTCTTGATTTTGTAAAATCCCGCGAAAGAATCTACTTCTCGGTTTAAATTATAGACTTGTAAAATCCCGTGACAATGGAAACATCCTGGTAATTGTAAAGTGCATTTCCGAATCTATCTTACGGTTTATTCTTTGTTTTGTAAAATCCCGCGAAAGAAACAATTTCTCGGTTTAAACCATAGAGTTGTAAAATCCCGTAATGATGGAACTATCTTGGAGAAGAGAAAGTGTAATTCTGGATCTTACTTGATGCTGGTGCTACGGTTTCTGCTTCGAAGAAGGGATAAAAGGGTATATTTCATGAAATGGATGTGTGTTTGGATATTCGTCATGGTAGTTTGGTTATTACAAGGTTTTACGGGAATATGTGCATTTAACCATGGTCGGGATGAAACCATTATCAAAATTCGTAAAAGGAGGCTAGATTTGAGCTTTTAACCAGAAGATGTGACAACGGGGTTAATTCAGTATCATCTATTTGAGGTTGAAGTGAATTATCACGGGCAAGTGTACTTAGTATCAGAAGGTATCGGGGATGTTTGGATGAAGATTCTTCAAGATCCTTGTTCGAGCTTATTATCAAAAACGAAGACTTGGAAATCTAGTTATTGTTGGGTGACTTTTACCTTTTCTTTTTACCACTTGGGGGAAGTATTTTATTATCACCTCAAAATAACTATCACTTTAAGGAGTTACGTTGTAGTGCTCAGTGTCACATTCAATTGTGGATTTTCAAGAGGTAAAGTACATCTATTACTTGATGGTTGGTTGGATGAAGAGTATAGAGTACTTAGAGATGCTAATGGAAATCGGCACCGCTCTTTGTTACATATGTGCAAGTATAAGTCACGAGTTCGGGTTAGTTTACTTCAGGGTCAAATTCATCATATTGAGTTATCTCCATCAACTGTCACTACAAAGAGCCTACTCAATGATAATGGTGATATTTACATGTTTTGCCAAGAGATGATGAAATGAGAGAGACTATAACGTCTGTTCACATCTGTTCAGGCCTCGTACTTCATCATTATGACGTTTAAATACTTCAGTTCAAGCCTCGTACTCTATAGAAAGGAAAAGTGTACGCTTTAGTGCGCTTTATCTTCTGAAGAAGAGAAATCTTCTTATTTATGACCATTCTCGTCAACATGCTTCATACTTTTTCCATGCGCTTTCAGTCATCAAGTGAACCGAACTACTGTTGATTGTTTTCTTATTCCACTTGCTCAACTATAATGACGATGGCGACATCATGTGCTAATTTTGCGGGGGAGAAGTGTGAATTGAATACATTTGGATGATAATCACTTGTTTTATCAAGAATGGCACCTCCGTATGCAATTCTTGAGGGGGAGAAGAAGTATGATAATTCTGCATGGTTGATTAATTTCTGAGAATAAATGGTCAAACGGCTCCAAACTCATGTAAGAACCGAGCTTCTTCTTATCGGGTCATCTTCACATGGAGTTTTCTTCTAAGAGCCGTTGGTTGACATCTTCTCACGGGCTGATATGATTATCGACAAAGTGCTTCCGGTTAATGATTCACGTACACATCAACATGATGATTCCGAACAATCTCTTTGTTCTTGTTTGATGTGATTGGTAGTTTGGTGTTACCATTTCATGTGTTCGTTGAGGGCCGATTGCTAATTTCCTTCATGAACATCTTTCTGTTCTTGATTGGGAGAGATTTTTGTTAATGGGATTTGCAAGATGTAAGTTAATTGGGATGCTTTTTGTTGAGTTGAATATGTTGACTTTCTATTCCCCAATTGGACAATCTTGAAGAAGGTCGAGTCTGATCGGTTCAATATTTTCTGCTACATGTTAGAAGACTAAAGACGCGTTGCATCTGATTATCCAAAGACTTCTTCTTATTCAAGGAATTCATCATAAAGTTTGTCGGTTTATGGGAGAGCACTAATTGGGGGAGAGTGTTAAGTCAGATTTAATCCCCAATTAGACTTGCTCACATTCTTCAGCAAGTTGATTCTCACAAAGACTTCATGATGTTCTTCTCAACAAATTCCAAGTATTTGGGCTGATAATATATTGCTGATTCTGAAGTGTCAAAATCAGCAAGGGGGAAGGAGACACGTATCTAAACGCGAGTAAACTTGATGAACTTAATACTTCTAAGTGATTGAAGATATCTCGGGAAGACTATTGTCATTACCGCAGAGAAACTCAAGGTTTGACTCATGGCGTTTAATGTTCTTATTCCAACTATGTGGGGGAAGAGATGGAAGAGTTAGTTTCTGAAGATGAAAGAGGTACATAAGTGTGTGATGATTTTGACGTTATCACAATCATCAGGGGAGAGAGATTGTGTACATTGGGGATGCTCAGCAGTTTTACTTGAGGGCTTAATCAGTGATTCAGAGATATAATCACTTATTCCGAAGTTGACATCCGTAGAGATTGTCATCCAGAGATAATCATGATTCGGCTGTCTCTTCAATGTTATCGGTTATTCTCTCTTTGGGCATTGGTGCCGGGTTCGTGAGCTTCATACACTTTATTCAGGGGGAGAGAAAAGTATACATCGGGGTTATTCTTTAGCTATTGGACTTAATCTGCTACTTCGATGGTATAAGTTTCTTTGTCTTTGGGTATACGTGTATTCGGGTTCGTAAGCTCTAGTCTAAGAGACTGACTGCATCAATTCGTCTACTTGGGGAAAGTGGTTTCTTGACAACTTCTGGTATGGATTCCTTCAAACTTCAGTGGGTATGGAATTTGAGAAGATTATTTAAATGTGGGATGATACGTTGCTCTTGTTCTATTTGATGATATAACCTCGAACGAAGAATCACGGTGATTATTCTTAAAAGGAGCAGCAGGATCGATGATAATGGTGTGCTTCTTTGTACACCTGGCTAATGGAAGCTTGAGAAAGCTTTGAATCGCTTTCGGCTAAAGGATTTTCGGTTTGGGGGAAGCTGCCAAAGTCTCACTTTCAGATGGTTCAATTTCTTTCTTCAATTCAAGAGCCTCGGAAGCTTTGGTGGTGAAAGTTTTTGGGATGATGACTTCTATCTTCTACAACGGGGCTGCTCGATATCTTTATCTCGGTACTCGTATCATCATCCTCTTAAACTATATCATCTAATCTATCTGTGTATATATTTTTCAAAAAGCAAAATACAAAAATATTAAACCAACAAAATCAAAATAGAAAATTATAAAACCAACAAAAACCCATAAAAATCAGAAAATTTAAAAATACCAAAAATATGTTTTCTCAAGAAATGTCTTCTGGTATCGATAACATCTACGATCTTAGAAATTTCATTCAATAATGGCACGAGACCATAGATGAAGTTCGAGCAGGAGGTGTAAATATTCTTTTCTAAACATGTCTCAAAATATGGCTTGCAGTTATTTCAGACTGTAACCCGCGCTTAATTATGGCTTGCTATTATTTCAGATAGCAACCCGATCTTCAAAAAAAGGAAAGTGATGCGCTAATCAAATTTTCAAATATTTCGTGCACTTATCCTTAAACAAAATGAGGAAAGTATGTCGAAGGACTGCTGTTCCCACACAAATGTTTTTCCATCTAAAATTCTTCAGAAAAATATTTGTTGTGTTTTCAAAGTGGTGGAAAATGAGTTGCTTGAAAAAATCAATCAGATTCAGAGCTTTCGTAAAAATTGAAAACTCAATCAATGACTTCAGCGCTTTTAAACTTTTCAGAAAAATAAGTCATTGATTGAGGGGGAGAATGTTTTCAAATCTATATCATCTAACGAGATTATCTAATTATCCTATATGCTTAATTAAAAAATGATGTTAACCTATGTTGAAGGACTAGGTGCCTAGGATATGGTTGTTAGGATTAGATGATTAGAGTTTGATGAACACATAAATCCCATGCCCTATATGAACTGATTGATATGTTGGATTGACTTGTATTAGTCGATTGTTTTTTGGGTGTTGTCGACCACCATATATCTGTATGTGTGTTCACTAACGTATGCAGGTATATTGGTATATAAGAATGTTCCCGATCCGGATCCCACAATTGAAGATGATTGGATGCCGAAAGGAAAGGATAACTATATCTTGGGTTAACAAATGAAGAAACGGAGCTTAATTGGACTTCTATGGAGTGTTGGCATGGAAAAATGCAACGTAAGATGTCTCACTGCATCAGCAGATGGTTTTCTTCTAAGTGATTGAAGAAACGGAGCTTAATTTGACCTTAGTTGGCATTAAAATGCAACGTAAGAAGTCTCACTGCATCAACAGACGGTTTTCTTCCAAGCCCTACAACAACATCAATAAAAGCAGCTTATGATTCTCTCCACCTAACGTATCTTGTGCAGGAAAAGTAGGGAATGATACCATTTTTAAACAATTTTTGAAAATATTGTTTTGAAAATGGAAAAATATGGTTTTTGAAAATAAATTGGACTTAATTTTGAAAATCACCGGACTTTATTTTATCAAAACCTAAGTCACTCAATCATCGACTACGGTCATCGATTGAGGGGAAGAGTAATTTAAAACAAAATATTTTTAAACGATATTTCTTCCTAAAAAGTCCGGTTTGTACAACATAAGTGGTGAGATTTAATGTTATGTCATGGTATGATTTTCTTCAAAGGTCAAAGGTCTTTCAAAATGAAATTTTTTCTGTTCTTGTTTGATTGTGAAAATGTTTTATTTTACCTAAAAAGATCTCTTAAAAATTATCATACCTGACACTAACAATCTTTTAATGTCTAAATCTATTCCGATATCAGAATTAAATTAATCTGAACATAGTTTTCTCCCATATTTTCTAAACCTATTTAAATCACTTGGGATCTAAAATCTCAAAGGATTCGATATTTTTGATCGGGGGAGAAAATGTGATTTAAAAATGAAATCTGATAACAAGTGATCGTTTTGACTCAAAGTGCAGGCGACTCTCCCATATGTGCTAAAACGCTTTCGAATCTCGACGCACATATTAGGGGGAGCATTTCTAAAGTAATTAAACTATCAAGGTATAGAGGTTTCAACGTTTTATTATATGTACCTTGATTGAGTTTTAAATGGTTTCTTAATGGATTTTGTGATCGTGGATCTACTTCAAATGAACTCTTTCCTCTATGTGATAAAATGATTTAAAATATCCTATGCACATAATGAGGGGGAGAATTTACCAAAGAAAATCAAATGGCTTTTTCTAAGGAAATTGTGATCAAGAAATTGTTTCTAAGAACTCTTGCCTCCATGTGCTAAACAATTTATAAATCATATGCACATGTTGAGGGGGAGCATTTCTAAATGATCAAAACAATTAAGGTACAAAATGTTTTTATTTTATATCACAAGTACCTTGATTGATTTTCCAAAATGATTTTTCAATTGGTTTCAAGGAAGAATGAACTGTACCAAAAGACCGACCATTTTACTTTATGCATGGAGTTATAAGGATGGTTAGGTTAGGTATTCATTCCCAAGATCCGCCAGAACCGGAGGGATCTACCTAGGGATAATCCACTAGATAGTGTAGAGTCCTTAGGTATGTTGAAAAAAGGAGAAAAGTGAGATATGGGAAGAGTGCGGACTGTGATAGAGCTAGAACTGGAATAAACCCAACAAGGTTCTAGTTATGAAGTCTCGGTAAGCACTGAAGGGGTTGAAGAATGAAAAAGAATTGGAATGAGAAAAGGGTGAAAAGAAATAGCCCTCTAATAATTCAACCTTAGGGCAGAAACCGGGTTCATTTCATATGCTACTGGTGGTTACTAAGGTAACACTGGTATTGAAGACAAGACGTCATGGACCCAGTGATGCACTGCACTAAACTTCCCAAACTACTCAAGTTCCTCCTAAAAGGGCTTGTTTCATTCTCACGGGGAACCTACATAATCTATCGACTTTCTCTTAAAGATTGTTGATATTGAAGAAGGAGACCCTCTCCCTAGTCTCCGGCATAGGAACCAAATGTGCACAATTGAGTCTAGAGCCAAGAGATCATCCACAATATCTCATTAGGTCACATTATTCTTGAAGACTTGCTATTTCACACAATGTGGAAAGTAAGTATATATTAAGAGTCCTACGCATTATCCTTGTGGTATTGCCAGAACATCCGAGTGATATGTAAATATTCACGATGAAGATGGAAATCCTTCTAGAGCCAACATCAAACAAGCTCTTGGTGGGTGACATGTGAGATCTTTTCTAAAGATCAAGCTTGTGACAACTGGATAGAAACAATGGGGCGATTCACTCGTGAATCAACCTTGGTCCAGGAAATGAATTGACGAATACTTTTGGAAAAACCGTTCGATGTGCAAATATTTTCTTTTCCCTAGCACATCGAATGTGTATTCATTTTTCAAACACAAAAAGTATCTCTGATTGAAAAAATACTTTTGGAAAAACCGTTCGATGTGCAAATTTCTTCTGTTCTCTAGCACATCGAATGTGTACTCTTTTCAAATACAAAAGGTATTTTTGATTGAAAATTGATCCTTCTCATAAAACCTTTGTCGTATTGCAAAACTCTTTCTTCTAAGCAATACGCGATTGTTTTTCAAATCAATTTTTCATCAATCAGTGAATCTCAATTCGCTGGTTTACTCACTCTGTGTTGTCTTCTTTGAGACGTTCGGTTTGAAGAACTAGAACATTTGCGAAACCCTGTCAAGGAGATTCTTAGGAATCCTACGATCACAGGCGTACTTGTCTTGATCAACGGGAACCATGGGCCGTGTACCTCAATTCAACGAAAGTGATCAAAGACACTTTCGTGTGTTTTATTGCTAACTGTTGTTTGCGTACATTTGGGGATCTGCGGTTGGTGATCAGAATTGAGAAGTCAATCCAAAGCCGCATGCTCACAGCATCCACACTTAAATGAAGAAATCATGACTTGTGCTTATCTAAATAACCTGGCTCAGATATTTTTATACTATGCTTCTTCTACGCTGCTGCAAATATCTTGAACCAGTAAAAGCTTCCGCTACTCTGATGAAAAGATGTCATGATCCAAAAGTGTGAGCATGTCGGTCCGAAAGTCACAACTTCACATGATGGCAACACTATAAAGGGTGATCCAGAGATTTACCGTGGCTGATGATCTCAATGAAAGCTCGAAGATCATCAAAGATGTGGATCAGTTCAAAGACCTCCACTGAAAGTACAAAATAATCAGACTTTGAAGAATCGCTAAAAAAGCACAAAGAATGCGGACATTGAAGAATTGAAGTCTACGAGCTCAGAACTAAAGACAGAGATAGAATGCTAGGATGCAAAATGTATTTCATGGGGTGACCTCCCTTAGGGGGAGATTGTTAGGAATTGGAAATTCCATGTTAAAGAGTCGGTCACCCCAATTATGGTCTAGCATATGTTAGCTCGTAGACATGTCGTTATTTACGTTATTTAGTAGCTTATTTGTTAGTTTGTAGCGTAGATTAGTTTAGTGTAACACCGTGGAGGAAGGACGGGTCTTTACCTACTGTATACCTGATCCATAGGCCGTTAGGAGGTCGTTTTGTCTGTAACTATAAATACCCCTTCCATCCTTGGAAGGGGTGGTGCTTTCAATCTAACCTTTCATAATTTTCCAAAGCAAGTCTCTAGCTTGAACACCCATCTCTCTACTTTCTCTCTCTAAAAGGGCTAACATGTATTTCCATCATCCAAGACCACCCGAATCATCATTAACACTAAATATTTCGATCCTTCACACATGTTTTTCTTAAAACAATGTGTTAGCTTCCTTTCAAAGCTCTTTTTGTTTCAACAAAAAAGGGGAGAAGAAAGTAAAAACTACAAATTCAAACCTTTACGAATTCTAGCTTTTCCTTAAAATAATTTTATGTTTTGACATCAATAAAAAGGGGGAGATTGTTAATACAAATAAGCCGTAAAAACGTTTATTTATATTTTACGATCTTCTAATATTTTGTCGATAACAAACGTAAAATCATTTTAACGAAACAAATAAAATACGTAAATAGTTTGAGCCAATAGTTTTCTAACACACTTACGTTTTCACATAAAACACTAAAACATGTATAAGTGATTTTATGATTTAGTAATAGATATGTACAACAACTAGTGTTTACATATTGGGCAAATATATACATAACTAGTATGTATAATGGGTAAATAACTGCAACCCATGGAGCATATCCATAACCCATGGTATTGACCCATACCCACTTGACTAGATACATTGCACTCATTAGATACATTGTATCTAAAGAAATACCCATGGATCAACCCATAACCCATGACCCATGACCCATGACCAAAATACCCATGGGCAAAGAGGAGCGTCCCACGGATCCCAATCTTTACGCTAGACGGATCCCTTAAGGGAGGGATCGTGGGATCCGGGGAACAGTTGGCATTTTCTCTCTATAAATAGTGAGCCATTTCTTCATTGTTTCTCACCCCTTTCTCACATACTTTCTCCTTGAGTTAAAAACTCTCTAACCCAGATCCAAGTGATCTATATTTTTAGTTTTGTTTTTGTGTGATTCTCTAGGTTCCTCTTAAAGGCGAGATCACCATCTTTGAAGTCAAGAAAACTCAAGTCCATGAGTTGCCATGCTTCCTCATCATCAAGACTACTGAAGTTATCTTGTTGATGGTTCTTTCTCTAAGAAGTGTAGTGTTGAAAACATTAGTGAAAGATGTCTCAAGTGTCGAGACGAAGACATTAGTGAAGGGTGTTGATCGTCCTTATTGTAGGCATTAGTGAAGGGTGCCTAGAAGTCAAGTCACAAGACATTAGTGAAGGGTGTCTTGAGGATCTAGTTAAAGGCATTAGTGAAAGGTGCCTAAGATGTACATTCGATATGGTGTGTTTCGATGTACAAGATAGATTAGTATTGGATCCAAGGATATTGATATCCTTGATGATGTTGTAATAAGGAGTTGGTCTCCTTTGGGGTTAGTCGTTGGTGTAGTGTTGGGTAGTAGTTCCTCCATTGTAATGGAACTCGGTATCTAGCCTAGTACCGGATAAAGGGTAGGCGACGTTGTGATAGGATTGGTTCACCTTGGTGTGAAAGAACCCGGTGGTTAGCCTAGTACCGGAAAAAGAGTAGGCAACGTTGTAAAGGTTTCTCCACCATAAGGAGTCGGTGTTGTGTAGTGATTACGAACTCTCGAGTAGTTGACTCGGGGAGTGGAGTAGGGCAAGGAAGGTGTCCTTGTAGCCGAACCACTATAAATACTCGCGTTGTGGTTTTGTGCTTCTTACTCTTTACCTTTTCATTACATATTTATATTTCTAGATGTTTGTTTATCAACATCCAACACACATCCAAATAGATTGACATAAGTCGATCTAAATAGTTTAAAACAAGTTTTAATTGGTAAAATTATTCAACCCCCCCCCCCTTTCTAGTTTTCCACATAAGGGATTTAGGAGCATCCCTACACTTGAGTTTTTATTTCTCTAATCGCTAATTGACCCGATTTGAAAATGTGGAAAACTAGAAGGGGGGTTGAATAGTTTTGCCAATTAAAACTTCCTTTTAAACTATTTAGATCGACTTATGTCAATATATTTTGATGTGTGTGTTGGATGTTGATAAAAAACATATAAAGGTATGTAATGAAAGATAAGAGTAAGAAGCACAAAACCACAACGCGAGTATTTATAGTGGTTCGGCTACAAGGACACCTTCCTTGCCCTACTCCACTCCCCGAGTCACCTACTCGAGAGTTCGTAAACACTACACCAATCTCCTTATGGCGAAGAAGCCTTCACAACGTCGCCTACCCTTTTTCCGGTGGTATGCTAACCACCGGGTTCTTTCACTCCAAGGTGAACCACATCTACACAATGTCGCCTACCCTTTATACGGTGTTAGGCTAACCACCGGGTTCTTTCTCACCAAGGTGAACCACAACGTCGCCAACCCTTTATTAGGTACTAGGCTAAGCACCTAGTTCCATTGCAATGGAGGAACTACTACCCAACACTACACCAACGACTAATCCCAAAGGAGATCAACTCCTTTCTACAACATCATCAAGGATATCAATATCCTTGGATCTAGTACTAATCTATCTTGTACATCGAAACACACCATATCGAATGTACATCTAAGGCACCTTTCACTAATGCCTTTAACTAGATCTTCAAGACACCCTTCACTAATGTCTTGTGTCTTGACTTCTAAGCACCCTTCACTAATGCTTATAGTCTTGACTTCTAAGCACTTATCACAAGTGCTTATGATATGGACGAAAGATACCTTTCACTAATATCTTCGTCTTGACACTTGAGACACCATTCACAAATGTCTTCAACACTTCTTAGGAAAGAAAAACAATCATCAACAAGAAGACTTCAGTAGTATTGATGATAAGGAAGCATGGCAACTCATGGACTTGAGCTTGCTCGACTTCAAAGGTGGTGATCTCGCCTTTAAGAGGAACCTAGAAGATCACACAAAAACAAAACTACAAACATATATCTCTTGGATCTGAGGTTAGAGAGTTTTTAACTCTAGGGGAAAGTATGTTAGACAGGGGTGAGAAACAATGAAGAAATGGCTCACTATTTATAGAGGAAAAATTCTACTGTTCCCCGGATCCCACGAATCCCTTCCACAAGGGATCCGTCTAGCGTAAAGCTAGGGATCCGTGGGATGCTCCTCTTTACCCATGGGTATTTTGGTTATGGGTCATGGGTTGATCCATTGGTTTTTAGCTAGATACAATGTATCTCTTGAGTGCAATGCACCTAGTCAAATGGGTATGGGTCAAAACCATGGGTTATGGATATTATCTATATATGATATAAGCATGATGTCATGCAATGGGTTATGGGTCAAGCTCCGTGGGTCATGGGCATTGGGTTGTACCCAACTACATTCAATGTATTTGCCCAATGGGTTATGATACTTAAGTTTCTACCCATTTATATTACCCAATATACTACATACTAGTTATGTGTATATTTTACCCAAATATGTAAACACTAGTTGTTGTACATATGTAATATTAAATCATAAAATCACTTATACTTGTTTTAGTGTTTTATGTGAAAATGTGAATATGTTAGGAACTATTAGTTCAAACCATTTACGTATTTTATTTGTTTCGTTAAAATGATTTTACGTTTGTTATCGAAAAAACATTAGAAGATCGTAAAATATAAATAAACATTTTTATGGCTTATTTGTATTAAAAATCTCCCCCTTTTTTTTGATGACAAAACATAAAATTATTTTAAGGAAAAGCTAAAATTCGTAAAAGTTTGAATTTGTAGTTTTTACTTTCTTCTCCCTCTTTTTGTCAAAACAAAAAGAGCTTCAAAAGGAAACTAACACATTGTTTTAGGAAAAACATGTGAAAGAAATAAAATGAAATAGAGAGCAAGTAACGGGAAAGGGTCTCGTCTTTAATCCCCCTTGACGAGTCCATCCCTATGTAAGGGCGTCAAGAAAGTAATACTAATCTAGTTTGTTTGCAAGTAAGTTTGCAAAAGATTTCGTCTAAGTGACGAATGTGCTCCCCCTTGATGATTGAAATTTTGCAAAGGGATGTCAAGAAATGTAATCCTAATATTGCAAGTAATTTGCAATGTATTGCTTTGACACAAAGCTCCCACTAGCTTAAGGGTGTCAAAGTCTTCAAGTGTAGATTGAATAACTACAAAACAAAGGTTAGAAAGCGAGTATAATTCACAATTTCCTGCAAATGTGATCCAAGTTAGTAGAAAAATAGTTTACTGTATCACGAATCCCACGATTCCCTCCTAGTAGGGATCCGTCTAGGCAAATTAGAGGGATACGTCTGGCTGATGAATAAATTCAGCAAATGGTGGTATAACAAATAATGTTATCACAAAAGTGAGATATGAATACAACGTAATCATACACTCAGAAATATAGCAAGTAGCATGTAATTTCATTTAATAAAACTAGAGTTATGATATACATGACTCTAAAAACTAAGAAAATAAAGAATACATGACTAGGAATTTCTAGACCAACTATCGCTTGATGCTAGGACACCACTAAAATCTTCTAGCTCAAGTTTTTTTTAGGTTTAATCTCGTCGAAACGTTCGAGGAGATGATAGAACATGAAACGTTGGTCTTCTCGTACTTCATGTATCAAACTTTCAACATGTTGACAATGATAGCAATCTTTGTCATGGCTAGGTAGTGGTGGTGGAAGAAATGAAATGGCTTGATGCGAAGGATCAAGTGAAGCGGCTTGTGGAGCTTCAAATGACGGAGGGATTGGTGGAGGCGCATTTGAGAATGGCTCGACCAAGAATGATGGTGGTGGTAGAGAAGTGTCAACTTCCATATGGTCGGGTGGTTGACTTTGATGATTTCTCATAATCCAAATGGGATTATATGATGGAAACGGCGAAAAGGAAGCCAGAGCTAATGTTGGCTCAACACCTTGATTTTGTACCATTATTCCTCCTAATGAGGAGAATGTTGTCGGCGGAAGAGGATGAGACAGCCAAGGAGGTAAATCCTCTAAATTGTAGAGGTGTGGTGATGATGGTGGGGATGTAAATGAAATAGCTCTAGGAACCAATGGTGATGGTTTAGTAGAGATGATATTGTTTGGCCTAGGAGGTATGGTTATGTTTGGCATAGGTAGTTTTGTGGGTACTATCCTTTTAGGAATTGGTTTGATTGGTTGAGAAGAGATCCTTGCATTTGTTGGCTTGACCGGAGATGATTCGGTTGAAGAAATTTCGTGTATAACACGAGCAATTTTCTTGGGTGGTTCTTTGGTAGATAAGTTACTACTTGGAGTTTTCCTCATGATGAGATGATTCCAAGAAGTTTGTAGGGGTTTCTTAAGTGCTGAAAATTAGGATGAAGGTGATGACTATGGAAGTCCTAACAATGTGGTTTATAAAGCAAGAGATTTGGCAAGTGCATTTAAGCCTTAAGCCACTAAAATTCATTGGAATGTGATGATTAACATGCACAAGAGTCAACTTCAGAGTTTGTACTGATCTAGGAACTCATTTAAGATGAGATGGAGTGTTTGAGTTAGAAAGATGAGTTGAAATGATTCTTTTAGCAAGGTTTGACATAAGCTGTCATCCGGATCCCACGGTTCCCTCCTCAGAGCGATCCATTTAGGCTAATCCTAGGGTTCCGGCTCTCAACAGCTATGAAAGAGTAGAAATGATGTTTCTAAGGTCTAAGATCTATATCATCTTGAGTGTATCAGTCCTCCTAAGTGTCTTAAATGAAGGGGTGCTTAAGTACTTGAAGGTAATGAGTGATGTAGCTAATGATTGCCTTTTATGGAAGGAATTGGAACTTTCATGAGTACCAATGAATGAACAAGGATGACACTAAAGATGAGAGTGTCAATTGAAGCTAAATGATCCTAGAGATCAGATAGTGACTTAGATTTATCCTTTTGGAGAATATCCTAAAGGCTTAAAAAGGAAAAACTAGAATTTGATCAATTTCGACCAATTTTGACGTAAGGATGATTATGATCAATTTTGCTATAAGAGGTTTCCAACGTTTAGATATGAGGAATCATGTGAAAAATGATGTGTGAGCTTGAGAGCGGAAGAGTAATGGATTAAAATGAAACGATAGATCTACAAGCATCTTTGAGTGTGATCTAGGTGAGTTATGTGTGAGTAGGAAGGATCTACTTAACTTGATAAGGACTTAATTTGCCTTTAGACACTATGTCTAGCTTAGTGTAAGGTGTTCTAAGGATATGTTTGAAATACAATGCTTGCAATTGCATTTCCTGTTTGCCGGATCCCACGGTTCTCTAAATGTAGGGATCCGTCTAGCACAAACTTTGGGATCCGTCCATCTGCTCAGCAGGACCTTTACTAAAGGTATGCAATGATCTTGACAATGCATTATATTCCAAGGTTAGTTTAAAGGGGTTCTAACACTAAGATATCAAATGTAAGATGTTTTATTTCTTGAAGGAAATCGGATTACATTGATAAAACACGAGTACAAGAGGATTGATCCTATTTGAAATACTACTAGGTTCCTTGGGTGTTTTCGCTAGATGGATCATCAAATGGTTGATGAGTGTTGGCGGATTCAGGAATGAAGAACGTCTTCATGAGGGAAATGTTTAGCGGTTCCATCATCTTGTTCACAAATGCGTATACAACGGACTTTGATATTGAGGATGAAAATGCATGACATTATGATAGAGGCGCGTCAAGAACATTTCATATGGAATGAGTTTATTCTTGGAGCCTTGAAGGTTTACAATTCGCTTTGCAAAGAAGTAGGCGAGATTGTATGGTTGTTGTGTTAGCAACAATACATTATGTGAGCACAACAAGCGGGAAGGATTTCTCGATTTCCCCTAAGACTCCAAACATTTTCACGTAGGATGAGTGCAAGGGGCTTGTACTCTTCTAGAATATCCCGTGTGTAGATGATGTTTGGATTGGAGTGACGGGGTTTGCATAATATGTGAATTAAGTCTTGCGGGGATGGAATGTGAGAAAAATACGGACTATTTTCTTCACGAAAGTTGAAGAGAGAATCAAGAGACCAATCTTCGGTGAAGGCACATTGTCCATGATTTGGAATTCGGAGAATTTGAGCAAATTGCCCAAGAGTCAAAACAAACTTTTGGTTTTTGATCCAAAACCAAAGGGATAGAGAACGATCCTCGTTACGAACGAGTTCGACTTGACGGAAGAATTCCAATACAAACCTTGGACATATTTTCTTGTTAATTTCGAGAAGACATTCTAGTCCTATGGCTCAGAAGGAGGTATTGATACCTTCTTCGAATTGTAGAGAGGTGTCTACAATACGTCCTTCATGGAAGTGACGGGTTTCGAGATTATTGAACCCACGGACATGATTTCCAGGTGTGTTGGGCTCAAGAGAGATGTTCGGAATGTAGACGCTCGAGAGTGAAAAATCAAACTCATATACGTGCGACATAGTGAAACCTATAGAAAGGATGAGTTAATAGAAAGTGATGTTTGTGGTCAACCTATGATTATCTAACGTTTTTACTAGATTTTTATTAACAATGGTTTTTAACAACAATGACATTTAACTCACTTATGGTTTTGACATTCTAGTGGAGTATTACTTTTAGAAGAAAAGT
This sequence comes from Chrysanthemum makinoi, assembly GCA_910596185.1. Taxonomy (NCBI): domain Eukaryota; kingdom Viridiplantae; phylum Streptophyta; class Magnoliopsida; order Asterales; family Asteraceae; genus Chrysanthemum; species Chrysanthemum makinoi. The sequence continues at coordinate 128,194,851 of OU343220.1, forward strand.
GGTTTTTAATTTGCATGAAAAACTGTTCTCCAGTAGGACGGATCCCACGGTTCCTTTTCAAAAGGGATCCGGCTAGTATGTCTTCCGGGATCTGTAGATCTGTAGTTACAGAAATAGATTTTATGATGAAAAGCATAGGTTTTTAGATCTCATAGTTTTATACAAAGATATGTGTTTTAGCCTACATTTTCTTTTAACATGCATACATGACCTCTAATGTATCACGAGAGAAAGAAATAAAACAAAGAGAAATGATAAACACATTATAATAATAACCTAGATAAACTTATATTATTAGTAATATTTCATTTCAATGCTAAGGATGATACAAAGGATTGGGTATATAACCCCAATGTAGATTAACAACACAAAGTATATGTCTCCGTATGTGAACTTCATCATAGGGAACAAAAGTGCGATGAGTGCTAAGGCGATGAGCACGAGGGCGATGTAAACCATGTTGAAGACGATTCTTCTTGGTTTCGGTTGAGATGAAAAGAAGAGGAGGATGAAGTTTTGAGTGAGAGGAAAGTTTTGAAATTGGAAGATTTGAAAAAGTGGTGGTTTGATAGAGTGGTCGACGGTGGGAGTATTTACGGGAAAAGAGGAATTTTTGATATTTGTGTTTTATTTTATTATTAGAAAGATATGATTTTTGGATTAAGTAAAACAAAACACAAGTTTTATAAACCATGATTTTTAGACGAAAGAGTGACACGTATGTGGGAAAAAGCTTCCTAATGAAGCTACATGTAAAGCATGTATATGCACAAGAATTAATGAAATAAATACCTAAGTAATCACACTTATTTATTAAACTAATGTCATTTAGACATAAGTGGAAAGTCATACCTCAAATGCACTTAGGAATGTGTTTACAAATGACACAGCAAATTTCAGAAGACAATTCCAGCTCCTTTATGCTTAAGATACCTACTTAGGGAAGGTAATCTTTATTATCAAGCAAATCCTATGGCTTGATAGATGTGAGCTTTGACTAATCAACATGACAAAGAATATTAGTGCAATTAAATGAAAAAGTAAATAAGAAAAATGTTGTTATCAAATCAACATCCAAACATATAGTTTTAAAAGACATGGTGTTTGTTTTTATGAAAAACCTTCTTTGTAGTTTTCAATTAACCATGGATCGTATCAAGTTTTTAAAGTACAATATACTTCAAGAAACTTGGTAACGAAGCTCTGACGCCAATTGTGGAAAACTAGAAGGGGGGTTGAATAGTTTTGCCAATTAAAACTTCCTTTTAAACTATTTAGATCGACTTATGTCAATCTATTTGGATGTGTGTGTTGGATGTTGATAAACAAACATATAAAGGTATGTAATGAAAGATAAGAGTAAGAAGCACAAAACCACAACGCGAGTATTTATAGTGGTTCGGCTACAAGGACACCTTCCTTGCCTTACTCCACTCCCCGAGTCACCTACTTGAGAGTTCGTAAACACTACACCAATCTCCTTATGGCGGAGAAGCCTTCACAACGTTGCCTACCCTTTTTCCGGTGCTAGGCAAACCACCGGGTTCTTTCACTCCAAGGTGAACCACACCTACACAACGTCGCCTACCCTTTATACGGTGCTAGGCTAACCAGCGGGTTCTTTCACACCAAGGTGAACCACACCTACACAACGTCTCCTACCCTTTACTAGGTACTAGGCTAAGCACCTAGTTCCATAGCAATAGAGGAACCCCAACACTACACCAACGACTAATCCCAAAGGAGATCAACTCCTTTTTACAACATCATCAAGGATATCAATATCCTTGGATCTAGTACTAATCTATCGTGTACATCGAAACACACCATATCGAATGTACATCTAAGGCACCTTTCACTAATGCCTTTAACTAGATCTTCAAGACACCCTTCACTAATGTCTTGTGTCTTGACTTCTAAGCACCCTTCACTATTGCTTCTAGTCTTGACTTATAAGCACTTATCGCAAGTGCTTATGATATGGACAAAAGATACCCTTCACTAATATCTTCGTCTTGACACTTGAGACACCATTCACAAATGTCTTCAACACTTCTTAGGAAAGAAACACAATCATCAAAAAGAAGACTTCAGTAGTCTTGATGATGAGGAAGCATGGCAACTCATGGACTTGAGCTTGCTCGACTTCAAAGGTGGTGATCTCGCCTTTAAGAGGAACCTAGAAGATCACACAAAAACAAAACTACAAACATATATCTCTTGGATCTGAGGTTAGAGAGTTTTTAACTCTAGGGGAAAGTATGTTAGAAAGGGGTGAGAAACAATGAAGAAATGGCTCACTATTTATAGAGGAAAAATTCTACTGTTCCCCGGATCCCACGGATCCCTTCCACAAGGGATCCGTCTAGCGTAAAGTTAGATATCCGTGGGACGCTCCTCTTTACCCATGGGTATTTTGGTTATGGGTCATGGGTCATGGGTTGATCCACGGGTCTTTAGCTAGATACTATGTATCTCTTGAGTGCAATGCACCTAGTCACATGGGTATGGGTCAAAACCATGGGTTATGGATATTATCCATATATGATATAAGCATGATGTCATACAATGGGTTATGGGTCATGCTTCATGGGTCATGGGCTTTGGGTTATACCCAACTACATTCAATGTATTTGCCCAATGAGTTATGATACTTAAGTTTCTATCCATTTATATTGCCCAATATACTACATACTAGTTATGTGTATATTTTACCCAAATATGTAAACACTAGTTGTTGTACATATGTAATATTAAATCATAAAATCACTTATACTTGTTTTAGTGTTTTATGTGAAAATGTGAATATGTTAGAAACTATTAGTTCAAACCATTTACGTATTTTATTTGTTTCGTTAAAATGATTTTACGTTTGTTATCGACAAAACATTAGAAGATCGTAAAATATAAATAAACGTTTTTATGGGTTATTTGTATTAACAGAAAAGATCAAAACACTTGGAGTATTTAATTACGTAGACAAAGGGAATTTGAATTTATCGTTCCTTCCCGTTACTCCATAAAATATTACTTTATCCCATGAGTCTCAATCGTCCCAAAACTGTGTACAAAAGATATGACTCGACTTAGCAACCATGCAAGTAACTAGATATTTGAACTAAGGGTTTAGTAATGATAAAAATAATGCACTAAAGGTGAGTGCATACAAGGTAGGCTAAGGCAACTTGGGTGTAAATTTGGGGGTGGATTGTAAACAATGCTCTTCATTGATATTCCTGAAAACCGAAACATCACAAGAACCGCGAAAAGGATAGGCTCTTAGGGGTTAACTAGGGGTATCGTGTACTAAAGATGAGTACATCGAAGGGGTGTGGGGTAATTACTTGACCGATGTGGAAGAAGTAATTATAATACAGGTTTCAAACAAGGGTTATCCTAATGCCTCTTATCACTTAGTTATTCCTAACTACACAAGTGTAGTCTCACTAGCGATCTCAGAATGCTTCACAAAACAAGTTCTAGAATCTATTATACTACCGGTACACTCTCTAAGCATTAAAGGTGAATGCTTTTATTCCTAAAGATCTAGGGGTGAACCTCACATTTTTGGGGTGGAATTTGAGTGGTAAACGATTTTTGTGCTAGTCATATAACTCCTATCCATGAGACGCTTTATTAAGACTAAAGTTAAGTTCGTACATGTTATAAAAAAATCTAAATTTGGTGCTAAAATTTCCCTAACAAATATTTCTCACAGTTTATTACACAATATACCAAGGACAAGACAAATAATCAAGGATAAGAATAGTTTCTAAGTTCCCGTTTTATTCTCCCTCTCTACACTAAAACTGAACATTGTCCCCAATGTTCCCCGAAAGTATCAAAGTTATGATAACGGAAGGTAAGTAAGGAAAAGAAACTAGTACTCCCCTGAATAGCTCGGTAGGATCCGTGTGAGGTTGCGGTTAAATTATTTTCCAAGAAGAATGCATACGTGATAAGCTCCATCCAATGTTGTGTTTCTTCTTCTTGCCAAATATAACCTGCACAATTAAGAAAACAAACGAAACATTCGCGTAAAATCAGCGGTAAAACTATATATGACACAACTACACTAGGATATAATGCTTGTGGAATGGATGTTTGCAGTTTTTCTAGAAAATTAAGAGCTGAGATTTTCCAAAAATTTATAAGTAGCACAGAAAACGAAAAAAATGATAAGCTGTTTCTGCTTAACCTGACGTCGTGAGGCTTTAATCCTGACGCCGTCAGGTTGTCATGACTGAAACTGGTCTGCTGCGTTTTCCTGGAAAAATTACATCTTTAAAACCTGGAAAAATTCCTGCAAAACATCCATTATGACTCAATACAAGCATTTGACTCTAACAAACACACATATATATATATATTAATTTCACTAATTTTAATTCTCATGTTCATGTTCTTCAAAAAAGTATGTAATCTTCCCTACACTTATCTTTTTGTTAAATACCTTTATATGTAATTAAGACGAGGTTAAAGACAAAATAAAGCATTTTCACAAAGTCAAACATGAGAATAAACAACAATGAAAAAGATATATGACACACAAACAAGCAAACAATTAAGCATGGGTTGCCTCCCACGAAGCGCTTTTCTTTATTTATGAGTCTTGTAGCTAGACTCGAATCCGTGCTCCTATTTTTATCATATATTAGATGCCCATTCGATTTCCTTAACTCTTCTTTCATCACGAATATATTCAGGGCCTAACTCTAGACAAGCGGTGTAGTAGACTTTGTTCTCCCAATAAACTTCAAAAGCCGGAATGTTGTCCACATCTAAGTCATCAATACCCTTAAACTTTTTATTTTTGTAGGGCATTATATATTTAACACATTCGGTCCCATTTGAGAATTTGGCTATTCCTTCCTCTTGATCATACATCATCATGGATTCCTCAATAAATGGTCTCCCAAGTATCACATCTCCTAAGAATCCATCAATGATGCCATTAACATCTTCCATGATCATGAAATCACATCTATATGTAAAATTACCTACAAAGACATATAATCCTCTAGCTCTCCCAACATAGTTACTTACTTTCATAGGATAAAAGGGATCTCTCCTAGGTCCTAACTTTTTGCTCATGATCCAATTGTAATAGAGCCTAGACATTATGTTCATGGGTGCCTTATAGTCTATATAAGTGTGATCCCTATACAAGTACCCAATCATGCATGGTATCTTAATGTTTCTAGAGTTGTCCTTTTTTATGCATGGCTCGAAAGGTGGTCGCGGGTAGTTAAATACGTTATAGTGATAGGCGATTTCCTTTCTGTTAGGGTATGACTCGAAATACTCCTTAAGTTCCTCTTCCTCACTACCTTATAATCCCCTTCTCCAATTTCATCATCTAAATCATCACTCGTAGTTGAATCACTATCTAAAGTACTAGTGGATTCCTTAAGGGCTTTCTCAAGTGCACTTTTAGTTATCCTATTCAATTTCTTAAGTTCTCCAATTTTAATAACAATACGAGCTCGAAGTTGGTTGGCAAAAGTCGGATCAAGTGGTGGGTAGTTGTTTGATGGGGGATTGTTGTTTGGTGGGTTATCACCTTCCATGATGAAAAGTGATGAGGCTACGAACAAAGTCACGAAGAAGGGGGATAGACTGCAAGGAAGCTAAAAATTGAGAAAAAATCTTACTTGATAGGAATCAAGTAAGGGAACCTAAACGAGATAAAAATCTAACTAGCTATTCTATTCCCCGGCAGCGGCGCCAAAAACTTGATGCGCGTACGACCGCGTTCGGGGTCAAAGGAACTTCCTTTTCTTCGAGCAAGTTTTTCAACCACCTAGGCAGTGAACCTAATCGTTGTAGTGTAGTATTGGGTAAGCCTCGGGAATTGATATCGTTCTCTATGGGAATAGGAATGCTAGTAAGAAATGTATTACGAGAAGGTGGGGGTTGAGGATGATTCCTTTTTTTTCTTTTATTGGTTTTTTAGAAAGCTAAGGTAAATATCTCGGGGCAATTGGTTTGGGGGTGGTATTTCTAACGATTATTTCTACTTATCTAATTGTCTAATTTATCTAATTATCTAGGGGTAGCTATGTCTATTTGATGTGTGCTCGTATGATGATTAAAAATGTGTTTACCTAGATACTATTACTCCCTAGTTATCTTTTATTGGTCGGTTGAATTGTCACACCTTATCTTAACGCGTTGTATTTCTACCGATTACTAGGGGAATAGGAATGCTAGTAAGAAATGTATTACGAGAAGGTCGGGGTTAAGGATGATTCTTTTTTTATCTTTTATTGGTTTTTTAGAAAGCTAAGGTAAATATCTCGGGGCAATTGATTTGGGGGGTGGTATTTCTACCGATTACTTCTACTTATCTAATTGTCTAATTTATCTAATTATCTAGGGGTAGCTATGTCTATTTGATGTGTGCTCATATGATGATTAAAAATATGTTTACCTAGATACTATTACTCCCTAGTTATCTTTTATTGGTCGGTTGAATTGTCACACCTTATCTTAACGCGTTGTATTCCTAAAGGTCGTAAGTAATGCGTAGTCCCTAATTCCTTGAGGTTATCTTTCGGGTTTAGCATACGAAATCCGCAAGCCCTTAAGCTATTTCAAGCCTTACTTTCACAAAACATACTCAAGCATTAAACACAACGAATGAAGCCTAGTTTCACTCCTAAGCCAATTACTATTAAGATAAGAAACAACCTAACAATAATCAATAACTAGGTTTCATAGATCTAAGCAAACACACAAGAAATTTAGCTAGACATGGTAAACAAGCAAGCATACACACAATCAATTGATGACATAATGATAATTTGGATTAAAATACTTATCTCGATGTGTAAAATAGGGTTTGGGACCCTAAGATACTGTCCAAATCGGACTACAAATGTTTAGGGTTTTTTTCTCCAAAGGTCTACCTCGCTAAATGCAGAAAAACGAATTCTATATTGATTTACACTTGCGACGGAGTCACCTTTTGATGGGACGCTGTCATGCCATCATTAGGGTTTTGTCTGGGTCAAGTCATCGATGGGACGGCGTCACCTTAGAGTTTTGAAGCCGTCATTCTTCAGTTGGGACGTCGCCTTGGTTCTTCACAACGTGACGCCGTCAGGTTATACGTACAAAAATTCCACTGAGCCATCTGGTGCATCTTTTGATCAAGTCATTATAGAGGGACGACGTCGCCCTTTGAATGGGACGCCGTCAGGTTCAGTTTGAGCATCTTGAGTGGCTTCGATCTTGACTTTGCCATTTTCTTAATGTATTCGCTCCTTTTTGTCCAAAAGTGCTTCATTCCATCATTTTGCTTTCAAGAGACCTAAAAAGTGAGAAGGAACGAAATTAAGCAGTAACGGATATAAAAGTTGTCGATTAAGGGCTTAAATGACCCCCTAAAAGCGTACGTTTTAAATCCTTATCAGTATATCCATTGCCTTTTTGTTTTCTGGACAAGTGATGTCTTTGTAGGGGTTTGTCCTATATTGGCATTACTTGGGCTATCTCGTGTAAATACTTTCATTTTATTTTAATCCATTTTACTTTTTTTTTAATTGAGTCCATTTTTTAAATGAACACTTTACCTCCACCTTTACCAAAATGAACCATCGAAACACATGTTATAGAAATCGACGAAGCTAGCAAAATGGTTTTGCTCGCCAGTTTTCTTGCTTGTCCCATTTAGATCAGCTATACGTGGAATAATTGGACGACTAAGATTTTGCCACGTCTCCTTGAGAGAGCAAAATAGCTTGCCCGCCGAAACTTTGCTCGCCAAACTCTAAAACTACCATCCATATTTTAGAAATCGGCGAGCAAATTTATAGGAGAGCAAGGTTTTGCTCTCTATGTTTGTTGTCTTTTAGAACATTTTTTAAATAGGCAGCGTGCAAATTTATGGGAGAGCAAGGAAAATATAGCAGGAAAGAAGGGGAGTGAAAAGTGATGAAAAGGGGGGAAACTCATGCTTTTTGGATCCAAAACGTCCATCCCAATTTTGGTGGGAACCGAAGTAAAAATCCCTAGATCTGCTATGATCCATCCCCCCAAACATATGCTACAATCCTATCTATTGTTATCAAGTTGTCAACACATTTTTACCATCAAATTTCATCCACCACATTCGTCCTCATCAACTTTGACACTTGAATTTCAAAATTATTCAAGATTTGTAGCTCTGTTTAGAATTAACTGTACATAAGTGGGTATTCATTTTACCTTCTCAAAATTAAATTCGTTGTTGAGGCAAAGATTCTGAGTATAATACTGTTGTTGAGGTTTTGGGAAATTTGGTCTTTGAATCCATGGTAAAGTTGTTGTTGACTGTTGAGGTTCAAGATCGGTGGCTATCTTCTTATTATAATAGGCTTTTTGAGGTGAGGGTATTGTGGTAACTCAAAAAAATGAGTTGTCGCGAATGTAATCTTATATATGGAATCCGAATTTTTTAGTTTTGAGTGTGTAGTCTTTTGGAGTAAAAACCTAAACCGAACCAAGGCTGTCTTGTACAGTATTTTAGGGTTCCAAACCCTATCTTACACCAAGATAAGTGTTTAACTTCATTAATTCAATATATGTAATTATTTGTGTGTATGCTTGCATGTTCTCCATGTCCGGCTAATTTACTTGTGTGTTTGCTTAGGGAATATAAAACTTAACTATTGAATATTGATTGGTTGTCTCTTATCTTAATTGTTAATGATCAAGTAATAGGGTCATTCGTTGTGTAGTTAATGCTTGATTAAACTTTGTGAACCTTAGACTATAACACCTAGAGTAGTTGTAGGCTAAACCATCCAAAGAGTACCTTAGAGTTAGAGTTTATAAATCCTAGAGATTTTGTAGACGAGACCCTTTGGTAGTTTCAAAGAGTTAGGGATAAACGCATACCCTTCGACCTTAGACACACAACGCGATTAAGAATAAGGACGTGACAATTCAACCATCAATAGGAGATAATTAAGGAGTAATAAAACCTAAGTAAACACATCTTTAAATCATCATACGAGCACCTAATAATTAGACATAGACTTACCTTAGTTAATTAGATAATTAGATAGTAGAGTAATCGGTAGAAATACCAACCCCCAATCCAAACCCCGAGATTCGTACTTTTCCATTTCCTAAAAACATAAAAAGATAAAAAATAATCTTCCTCAACCCCAACCTTAGCGTAGTAACCTCTCACTAGCATTCCTATTCCCTTAGAGAACGATATCAATACCAGTGGCTTACCCTAATACTACACTACAACGATTAGGTTCACTTCCTAGGGTTTTGAAAAACTTGCTCAACTAAAGGAAGTTCCTTTGACTCTAACAGCGCGTGTAGCGTTATCAAGTTTTAAGCGGGAATAGAATAGCTAGTTAGTAGTCCACCTCGTTTAGGTTTCTTTACTTGATTCCTATCAAGTAAACTTTTTTCCATTTTTAGCTTCCTCGTAGGTATCCCCCTTCCGTGACCTTTGTTCGTAACCCATCACTTTTCATCATGGAAGGTGATAACCCCCTCAAATCATTGTCCCGCCAAGAGACCGTACTCTTGGTGAATACTCCGCATCTAGCCACCAAGGCTAAAGGAACACCATTGAACTTCCCGAAAGCCCAAACTACGACCTGCGATCCGACACCATCCGGTTGGTTCAAAACGGATGTGCATTCCACGGACTTCGTTCCGAAGATCCTAATCAACATCTTGGATTTCCTAAAATTGTCGATTTCATCGACCTTGATGCTACTACGGAGACCAGCGTGCGTCTCTTCCAATTCTTTACGGGACCAAGCTAGTAATTGGCTTGAGCGACTTCCACGCTCCCTCCAAGTTGGGATGATCTCACCTCTTGCTTCCTTGCTAAATTTTTCCCACCGGGCAGAACCACTAAACATAGACGAGACATCTTGACGTTTCAACAACTTCAAGGCGAGTCTCTCCACAAAGCATGGACTCGATTCAAAGACCTACTCCGTAAACTCCCTCATCATGGCATTGATCTTTGGCTTCAAATCCAAATCTGATGATATCTATTTCATCACTCGACGATCCATTGATCAAGCCCGTGGTGGAAGGCTCAGCGACTTTAATGCAGAGAAATCTTATGATATTATAGAAGAGCTTGCTGATCAAAGCTACGAAGATTGTGAATCTCCTCGAAACCCTGTTAAAGTGGTTAATGCCATATCAACTCCTCTTGAATCTTTCGACATCACCGAGGAGCAAATGAGTGCTATTGAGAGAAGGATTGATTATCGATGGAAAAGGCATAGAAGAGCTCCCTTACAAATCCCAGAAGCATCAATTCGCCAATTCCACCAACCACCCAACACCCTTCGGAATCCCCAAGTCGTGAGCAAAACAATTCAAAACGGCTGCCTCTACTTCCCCAATACCACTCTAAGCTTTAAAAGAACAAATGAGGGAGTACATGGCAGCTCATACGGAGAGATTAGCAAAATTTGAAGAGGAGGTTTATAGGAAGAGAGAGGAAATGCAAGCAAAATGACTAAAATGATGAACCCGTAAAAGAATATACCAAGACAAAACTTCCCGAAAAGGTATTAGTAAGAAACAGCGATTATCCTCCCACCTCGTTTGTTAACATACATTTCATTATGCCCGAGGATGAAAAGGTTGAGGTGAAGAAGAATTAAGAGGGGCAAGCAGAGGAGGAGTCTGAACTCCAATAATGAGCCCGAGACCATTGAGTACTACCTAAAGCATGAAATTAACAAAAAAACCATTGCAAACCAAGTGAACAACTTTATGTACAATGAGGTTCTTAGGGAAGCCCTTGAAGGAAAAAATAAGAGTAAGAAGAGTATGACGCCATGCCTATGGGACCTCAGATGAAATGGTTCTAAAAACCGGTAACAAAAATGAGACACCACAGGGAACTTCGTGATACCATGTAGCATAGGAGATATTGATAATATAAATGCCTTAGCGATCGTGGTGCGATGTGAACATAATGCCATTATCAATCTATAATAAGTTGACTAGGGAGAAGCCGGTAATACCGATCTTAGACTTTCCTTAGCTAATCACACCTATGTTTACCCCATAGGAATCGCGGTGGATGTTTTAATAGAGGTGGCTAATATCATTTACCCGGTAGATTTTATGATCATAGGTGAGGAAGATAGAAACATGCCACTCATTCTGGGACACCATTTCGGCCACCGCCAAAGCAACCATCAAATGCGGGAGGGCATCATGATACTTAAAAGGGTACGCTAGAATACCCATTGTTCCAAGGTATCCTCTTAAGATCATGGAAAGGATCACGGGTGGGAGTCCACAAGTCCCTAGCAATGTGGTTAAGAAGAAAATGAACGATTGGGAAAAGGGCTTAGAGATTTTATGGTTCAAGGACTGCATGCAACATTGTGGAAGCTCGATAAAAAGTTAGGAAATAATCCCACTTCGATACCAAAACACAAAGGAACCCTAAGAATTTCAAGGGAGAAAAAGTACTCTTATAAAAATCACGGATAAGGGCATTACAAGGTAGAAACAAACCAAGATGGTTTGGGCCTTTTTCTGTAAAGGAAACCAATCTAAGGATAAAACCGTCACCATAATAGACGACGTTGGCAAGGAGTCCACGGTAAGCATAAGCAACGCTCTTTGCTGTGAAGGAAAAGAAGGAAAGAGGTGACGGTAATGAAGTCACGTAGGAGCACGACTACGAGTCTAGCTACAAGACTCATAAAAAAAGAAAAGCGCTTCTGGAGGGCAACCCATGCTTAATTGTTTGCTTGTTTGTGTCATATATCTTTTATTGATCGTTTATTCTCATGTTTAAATTTGTAAAATGCTTTATTTTGTTTTTAACCTCGTCTTAATTACATATAAAGGTATTTTACATAAAGGATAAGTGTATGGAGGATTACACACGCGTTTCAAAAAGCGTAAACATGAGAATTGCAATTAATAAAAGATATACATGTGTGTTGTTTGAGTCAAATGCTTGTATCGAGTCATATGGATGTTTTGCAGAAAATTATTCACGATTTTAAAGATGTAAATTTTCGAATTTTTTCCAGAAAATCGCAGACCGTTTTTCAGATAACTTTGGCGTCGGAGATCGCAACTGGCGGCCGAAGGAGTAAAACAATGATTACTTTTTTTCGTTTTCGGTGCTTATAATTTTGGAATTTTCCGGTCTTAATTTTCCATAAATTGTAAACATCCATTCCACAAGCATTATATCCTAGTTTAGTAGAGTCTTATATATATTATTACCGCCGATTTTACGAAACGGTTTCGTTTGTTTTCTTCAAGTGTGGGTGTTTTATTTATCAAGAAGAAGATACATAAGGTTGGAAGGAGCTTTTCACGCATAACATTCTTCTTGAGGAAAGGATTTAACCAATACTTCACACACCTGGATCCACCGATAATCGAGGGGAGTATTAGTTTCTTTCGTTTTTATTACCTTCCATTATCATAACTTTGATACTTTCGGGGAACATTGGGGACAATGTTCAGTTTAAGTGTAGGGAGGGAAAATAAAACGGGAACTTTGAAACTATGCTTATCCTTGATTATTTGCTTTGTCCAATTGAATTTATGTAATAAACCATGAGAAAATGTCGGTTAGGGTAATTTTGGCACCAAATTTAAAATTTTTCATGACATATAGGAGTGGGCCATTAGTCTTAACAAAAGCGTCTCATGGATAGGAAGTTATATGACTAGCACAAAACCCTTTACCACTAAATTCCACCCAAAATATGAGGATCACCCTTAGATTAGTAGGAATTAAAGCATTCATCTTTAATGCTTAGTGTGTGAACCGGTAGTATAATAGATTCTAGAACTTGTTTTGTGATGCATCCCGAGATCGCTAGTAAGACTACACTTGTGTAATTAGGAATAACTAAATGATAAGAGGCATTAGGATAACCCTTGTTTAATACCCGTAATATAATTACTTCTTCCACATCGGTTGAGTAATTCCCCACACCCTTTGCGTTGTACTCATCTTTAGTACACGGTACCCCTAGTTAACCTCTCGAGCCTATCCTTTTGCTTGTGATGTTTCGGTTTTCGAATATCAATGAAGAGCATTGTTTACACCCCTCCCAAATGTACCCCAATGCCTTGCTTAGCCTACCTTGTATGCACCCACTTTTAGTGCATTATTGTTACCACCTTAAAAACCTTTAGTTCAATTATCTAGTTGCTTGCATAAGTTGCTAAGTCGAGTCATATCCTTTGTACACAGTTTTGGGACGATTGGGACTCATGGGAAAGGTTATATTTTATGAAATGACCGGGAAGGGAACGTTAAATTCAAATTCCCTTTATTTGCATAATAATGTACTCAAGTGTTTTGATCTTTTCAATTCAGGTCAAATTAGTGTTAGAGTAATAAAAACTCAAGTTTAGGGATGTGCCTATAAATCCCTATCATTTTGATGTTACCATAGAGGATGGTAGAGTAAAAGTGTATGAAAAAAAAATCGAAAAAAAATAGAAAAATAGAAAAAGAAAAAAAATAGAGTGTTGAAAAAAAATGGCCTACCATCCTACATCTATCCTTTAAATTTATGTTTGTTTGTTTCAAGTTATCTAGAGTTTAGAGTGTCGAGTCTTGGCTTAGCAACGCCATTCTTCGTATGCTTGTAACATAAAGATTTTTGACTTGCCACCACTAAATAGCCTATCCCACCAAACCCTTTGTTTCCCTACCGTAAGCCTAACATTACAACCTTTATAGTCTTTCCTAGGTGCTTACGCCAAAGCGATGGAGGTTTGATCTAGTCTTAAGCCTATGGTAATCTATGTACTAGGACCGGTTAATGAGTGTTTATCTTCCATTTCCAACTTGTTATATTTTAAATACACCCGAGAGATGGCTGTGAGGTGCTAGTATGTAATTCCGTGCTTGTTATGACTTTTGAGGGCTTATATGTGTTGTGGATTGTTTTAAACCAATGCTTTATGACCTCTATCTTATAAATTAATTGGCCAAAAGCACATTTGCTTGAGGACAAGCAAATATAAGTGGGGATATTTGATAAGGTTTTAAAATGTACCTTTTTGAGGGGTCGTTTAAGCCCTTATTTGATCACTTATGTATCCGTTATTACTTAATATCGTTCCTTTTCACTTTTTAGGTCTCTTGAAGGCAAATTGCTGGAATGGCACTTATTTCGACGAAAAGGCGCGGATATACGAAGAAAATGGCCAAAGTCAAGAATCGAGAGACTCAAGCTGCAAACAAAGGGGCGAAGTCGGTGTTATCTGCAGCGCCGTCGAGCACATGTTGTGATGATACAGTAGCCAAATTGCTTATTTTCAAGTGACGGTGTTGGGAATTATGTGAAGTAGGACTCTGTCACACTTAGAAGGTTTCTCTTGAAGTAGAAGCATTTAGCGAAGAAGTGATTCTCTTGAAGAAGTACAAGCGTTGCCATGTTCATGGCAAAGAGTGAAAGCTACTAGGATCAACATGCCTTGAATTAAATGCTAAACTCATTATTATCTTTTAGCCCAAGATGCAGATTATTATTGTATCTGCTCTATAGTTGTTTTAATGTATTAGACATTAAATGCATGCAAAGATGTTTAGTAGTTTGGGTAGTAAGATTAGGTTCCTTGTATATAAAAGGAACCATATAGTTTGTATAAAATAAAAAATCGAAACATAGAGTTTCAAGAATAAAAGGATCCATAGAGGATCTAAGTGTTCTTGGTACAGCCTTGTGTTTACATTCCGCTTTAGAACACGAGTTGTAGAGATTTTCTATTAGTTTGCTTATGATTACATAGGCAACACTAACGATCCACGAGTGTTAGATCTTTCAAGGTCACGGTAGTGAAGTACAACGTGAGTAAACCGTTTAACAATTGGTATCAATTTTCGGGAGAGTCTCTACGATACTGAGAACCTTATTTTCCTCACCCACATACAACCAAAAACTTATTCACAATGCTTGGAATTGATGATGAATCAGATGTCACAAACACCAACAACAACAACATCATCAAAACCACCACCTCTATGCAACTTAGTCTCCCAAGATGGCAAGTTTCCTTATAAGAAGAAGGAAGAATATGATCGTGGACAATGAAGAATCTTTGAGCTGGATCTCCAATATTGATTGGAATCTATGGGGAGAAATATTAAAAATGCTTGCCTTGACTAAAGAGACCATCAGTCTTGAAGCTAAGGTTGGGGTAGAGCGTGCTTTCGCTTTTAACTTGAGCTGCTGACAAACTCGGATCTCTTGGTGATGTGAATCTCCATGCGTGCAACCTCCTCTGGTCATTGAACCTTTTTTGGGACATCCCACTCGAATATGATGATGCATGCTTCAAGTCCATCTTATTTACCATCATCATCCTATTGTCCCACTCCTTCACATCCTCAAGCTAAGACTGAAAGTATATTGGAGGATGTCCTTCACTCCTTTGTTGTTGATTATGACACTCAGTGACATCCGGTATATGAAGACTTTGACCAAGTGGACCCACTTGAGATGGAGGAGATGAAGCTGAAATGGCAAGTGGCCATGCTTTCAGTGGATATCAAGAGGTTTGAAGAGAAGGCGGGAAGGAAGTTTGGATTCAAGGAAAAGGATCCATTTCGATTTGACAGGAGAAAGGTCAAGTGTTTCTCTTGCCACCAGATGGGTCATTTCTCAAGGGAATGCAAAGACAGGAAGAGTGGAGAGAGTACCAACTACAATACCTATCAGCGAGAATTAGAAGGAACTAGCACCGCAGCTCTAGTCACCTTGGATGAACAGTCAACTGGGTTGCTCATGAACCTGTGAATAAGGAAGTCTGCGAATCTGAGAAGCTTGGTTCTGTTGGCAAGGTGCACTTCAGAAGATAGGCATGATCAGTTTGCCTTCATGGGTCTTTCTCAGGTACACAACAGTATATTTGGTTGTAGTGAGAGATACAATGAACTAAAAGAAGCTTATGATACTATGAAACCTAGATACAATGCATGCTATGTTGATAATGAAGCTTATAAACTTTCGTTAAAAACATTAGAAAAACAAAAGGTTTGGTTTCAAAAGAATCAGATTGCTTATGAAGAAAAGATTAAGGTGCTTCAATTTGATCTAGCTATTGCAAACATTAACTTGCCGACTGAAAAGAAAAAGCGATACTATTACTTGAGAATCTAGAGCTTAAAGAGAAACTTGATGAGGAAATAGCTAGACATAAACAATGGTTGATATCAGGTGACAATCTAGCTAAAGAAATCTATAGTAGTCGGTCAGTGAACTCGGAATAGGTTTAGGTTTTCAAAAGTATGTAGGATTGGAAGCTAGGTAAGATGGGCGTAAATCTACACCCGGGCTTAGAACATTTTAGAAAGGAAGGTGATTTGCATGCTGTCCCTGGACCTATTAGAGGTTAATTCATGCCCACTGACACCTGTCTATTCTGTTGACTTTGATGGATCACACCATCTGTATGGCAAAAAGTCAAAAGACTTGCCGAACATTAACGATGCTTCATCTTATGATTTTGTCTCTTTCTCTGACAGTGACAATTCATCGGATCAAGGATCTACTTACAGCTGTGATTCAAGTGATAAGTCGGACCTTCCCTCACCTGAGCCTACACCTAAGCCTGCACCCAAGACTATCTACAAGCCCTCTAGGATAGCTTGGGAATCAACTTCCAAGCCTGCTTCCACTTAAGACTTGTCTTTTACATCTTTACATAATTTGTCCGTTAAAACAATTCCTTTAATGTTTTCGGTTTAAATACTTCTACATGTAATCGAACATCTTCTTTGTTGAATCCATCTTCCAAAAAGAAGACTTGTTTTGTTTCCGGAAGTAAATTTCATTTAATTAAGGATTGTGATTTTCATGAGCAAAGATCATGTGCATGTGCTCTTCAGCAGAAACCAATACCAGTGTGGACCAATATTAAAATTATTCCACCATATGTCCCACAAGCTAGAACCCGACACTTCTTGGAGGAAATCTCCTAATAGACTTTATATGCGACCCACTAGCCCATACTTTAAACATGGTTATTGGCCTGCATATGTTGACTCTAAGAAAAATGGGAAAAGATGTTGGGGCGCGCTTGTCAAGTCCTCAGAGTTGTTCTTGGAATAATAAAAGACCTAACTATCAATGGAAACCCAAGAACAATGGTGGATCTTACTCTTTTGCTAAACCTAAATCTAATGATCCACAAGGCAGGTTCAAGTCAGCAATGACTTGAGCCTCCTCGGTATACTAACTTTCCTTTGTAAATATGTTTGTTTTATAGGATCATCCCCTTAAACATAAAGATATTGGTATTGTTGATAGTGGTTGTTCACTTAAGTATGTCGTAATAGAGATATGATGCACAATTTTGTTCCTATTGAAGAAGGAGGGAATGTGACCTTTGGTGGAAGTGATGGTAGAATTACTGGAAAAAGGCACAATCAAGACACCTCTTCTGAACTTTGAGAATGTGTACTATGTTAGGGAGCTTTAGAACTTCAACTTGTTCTCTGTCTCACAAATTTGTGACACAAAGAACAAGGTACTCTTCTCTGAAAATGAATGTCTTGTGCTTTCTAAAGAGTTTAAGCTTCCAGAAGATACCTCAATTCTGCTGAGAGTCCCTCGAACTCACAATCTATACACATTCAACCTCAATGAAGTCCACCCGATGGTGACCTCACATTTCTTTGGCTAAAGCATCATTGGATGAGTCCAATAAATGGCATAGGAGAATGGCTCATGTGAATTTCAAAACTATAAACACTCTCTCCAAAAAGGGTCTTGTCGAAGGTCTTCCCACCAAAGTGTTCTCCAATGATCATAATTGTGTTGCATGCAACAAAGGGAAGCAACTCAGAGCATCCTACAAAGTCTCCTTTGCAGTGAGCATCATCTCTGAACCTCTTTAGCTGTTACATATGGATCTATTTGGTCCAACTTAAGTCAGAAGCATTGATCACAAGTTCTATTGTTTGGTCATCAGGGATGGTTATAGCAGATTTTGCTGGGTGTTCTTTCTAAGAACTAAAGATGAAACAACTCAGTCTTTGAAAGACTTCATCACTCTCGTTGAATATCAGTTGAACAAGAAGGTTAAGGGAATTCGGTGTGATAATTGGACAGAGTTCAAGAATGCCATTATTATAGAACTCTGTAGGTCTAAAGGGATAAAGAGGGACTATAGCAATCCAAGAACCCCGCAACAAAATGGTGTGGCTGAAAGAAAGAATAACCTTGATTGAGGCTGCAAGATCTATGCTTAGACTCCAAACTACCACTATGTTTTGGTGAAGGCTGTGCTGGCGCAGATTGCTATGTGCTTAACAGGGTCTCCATTACTAGACCTCACCTCAAGACACCATATGAACTTCTCTTTGGGAAGGTTTCTGTCATTCATTACCTCAAACCTTTTGGTTGTCAAGTGACCATTCTAAACACCAGTGATCCGTTGGGAAAGTTCGATGAGAAGGCTGATGATGGCTATATTGTGGGTTATTCACTAATAGCAAGGCTTATAGAGTGTACAACTTATCGCCAAAAGATTGAGGAGACGTTGAACCGAGATACACGGAGGATAAGCCCAACGTTCAAGGACAGGGTCATGTGTGGTCTTTTGACCTCGACTACCTAACTAATTATCTGGGGTATACTAGACATATGGCTAACCAAAGTGCAGGCTCTCAAGAATATCCCACTAACAATGCGGTACCTTGGATGCGACTCGACTGGAAGTGAATTTGAAGATGATGAACATCCCATACTTGTGCCTTCTTTCTCCCCTAACAATGTTGCAGGTAACTATTCAAGAGATACTTCATGGCGTGAAGATGAATCACACTATCTGAGGACCTTGCTAGGCTTGGACTCAAGAATTTGCAGCTAAGCTTGAAGGCGAAAAGGTGTGGGGAGCTTGCAAATGAGGTCATGGAAACCACTTTTCTGACGATGTAGTCTCTCCCATCGTCATCAAATCTGCTGAAAGCTCGTCTGTTACTACTCCTACTCCTTCTTGAGTGTCCACAGACTTTGGGGAACCGTATACTCGCTTTCCAAGTCCTTCAGATCTTGGAAATCATCAACCCAAATCCGGCATTT
This sequence comes from Chrysanthemum makinoi, assembly GCA_910596185.1. Classification (NCBI taxonomy): domain Eukaryota; kingdom Viridiplantae; phylum Streptophyta; class Magnoliopsida; order Asterales; family Asteraceae; genus Chrysanthemum; species Chrysanthemum makinoi. Next base: position 128,213,915 of record OU343220.1, read on the forward strand.
TCTCCTCACCTTCCTATGACACAACTTTTGTACCAACTGTGACGAATCTTGAACCTACCATTGAAGTCAACCCACTGCTACTAAAAGAATCAACTTTTCTCACCCTCAATCCAATATCATTGGAGACATTCTAGCTGCTGTTAGAACTCGAAAGGCTATCTCTAGCCCTAAATTTGGACAGGTTGCTTTTCTTTCCTATGTCTCAAATCAGAAAGAGACAATCACCAGACTACAAGCATTGTCTGTTTGCATGTTTTCTTTCCCAAGTAGAACCAACCAATGTCTCTCAAGCTCTTGAAGACTCAAGCTGGATTGAGGCAATGCAAGACGAAATGCAACGTTTCAGAACCAACAAGTTTGGATCTTGGTACCTTTACCAGATGGGAAATATGCTATCAGAACTAAATGGATTCGAAAAAAAAATCAAAGAGATGCACGGGTGTGGTGATTAAGAACAAAGCAAGATTAGTAGCTCAAGGTTACAGGCAAGAGGAAGGGATTGACTTTGATGAAGTGTTTGCATTTGCAAGAGTAGAGGCCATTCGAATTTTCTTGGCATATGCCTCTTACATGGGCTTCATATTATATCAGATGGATGTTAAAGGTGCCTTTCTGTATGGAGAGATTGAAGAGGAAGTTTATGTCACACAACCCAAAGGATTTGAAGACCCAGATCATCCTAATCATGTTTACAAAGTCGTTAAAGCTCTCTATGGACTTCATCAGGCACCAAGGTCATGGGATGCTAGGCTTTCATCATTTCTACCGAAGCATGGCTACGAAGAGGTGCCATTGATAAAACTCTTTTTCTGAAGAAGAACTCGACAGATATCATACTTGTTCAAGTGTATGTGGATGACATCATTTTCGGATCCACTAAAGAAGCTTGGTGTAGGGAATTCGAGGATCTAATGAAGGGTGAATTTCAGATGAGTGCCATGGGAGAGCTCACTTTCTTTTTGGGTCTCCAAGTTCAGCAGAACAGGATGGAATATTTATCACCGTGGATAAATATGTGAGGGACATGTTGAAGAAATTCGGCATGGAAGGTATCAGGACTGCCACAACACCCTATGAAGCTCCAAAAAAAAGCCAACAATGATCCAGATCTACACCTGAATGTTCATTTATACAGATCTATGATTGGTTCATTAATGTATCTAACAGCTTCAAGGCCTGATATTACCTTTGCTATAAGTGTGTGCTCTCGACATCAAGTCACTCCACTTACTTCCCATCTCAATGCAGTCAAGAAGATCTTTAAGTACCTCAAAGGCCAACCTCTTTTGGGCCTTTGGTACCCAAAAGAATCTCCTTTTAAGTTGGCATATAGTGACATGATTATCTGGTGCAAATCTGGATAGGAGATCCACAACTGGAGGTCACAATCAATTCCTTGGAAAGAGATTGATCTCGTGGTAGTGCAACAAACAAACCGTTGTGGCTACCTCAACTCTGAAGCATAGTATGTTCAGCTTCTGCAAACTAGCGTGGGCAAGTACTATGGATCCAAAACCGATTCTTTGGACTATGGGTATAACTTCATGAACACAACTCTTTTTATTGATAATCAAAGTACCATATGCATTGTCAAAAATCCAGTTTTTCCAGATAGAACCAAACATATTGAAATCAGACACCACTTTATAAGAAATGCATATGAAAAACATTTGATAAATGTGGCTAAAATTCATACAGATGATAATGTGGCATATCTGTTAACTAAAGCTTTTGATGGACCAAGGTTTCAACACCTAGTGGTCAATATTGGGATGCTTAACCCATAACGCCTAGTTTGGGGAGGCATAGGCCTCGGGGAGGCATATGCCTCAAGAAGAGAGTTATTTGGTCTTTTGCATTATTTGTTTTATTTTACTTAATAATGTTTCTATTCCTTGTATTGTTAATTTCTTAGTTAAAAAAAAAAAAAAAAAAAACTTTCTTTGCAGATTTATTTGTATTTCGTTGATGGTTTTAACTCACCGGATATACCTTGTGTGTATCAAAGAGTTGGCTAGTCCAAAGGGTACAGCTTTGGTAAAGACATGTCAAATCTGTTAATAGCTGTAATGGTTTGCTCAAAATCATAGGGTCTGCAACCACCCATGCTTAATTGCTGAGAGTTGTATGGTCCTCAATTCACCATGGTCTATTCCTTTTGGAATCCAAGAATTGGCTAGCCCACACATATATGGATTGTGGTAAAGGCAACTATCTCCATATTTGGTTATCAATTCACCAATTCTAAGAATTGACTAGTCCTGAGCAAACGGCTACAGGTAAAGACACCTCAAATCCGTTAATATAGTTGCCGATTTGCTCATAAATCAGATGGTTATCAATGTACCATAGTTTACGAACTTAAACATCTGGCTACTCCAGTAGTAATGGCTCTTGGTAAAGAGACATCAAATCCATTATTTTCAATGATTCACTCTCTCTCGGATGTTAACACACACGGATGTGATGAGAATAGTATGCAACCGATAAGTATTGATGTACATTATGTCATGTGTTCTTTGCAAAGACACGGCGTTTCAAAGTTTGCTCATCATAGAGATGTTTTTGGTTTTGGTTCTTTGCTCCGATGTTTGAGAACAATACTCTAGTTCTGAAGTCTCTAAGATCTATCAAGGTAGGAACTGGAACTTAACAGTCAAATTCCAGCTTAGGGAGGATTGTTGGGAATTATGTGAAGTAGGACTCTGCTGTCATTCTTGCCTTAGAAGGTTTCTGGCGAAGTAGAAGCGGTTCTGTGAAGAAGTGATTCTCTTGAAGAAGTACAAGCGTTGCCATATTCTTTGTGAAGAGTGAAAGCGACTAGGATCACATCGCCTTATGAATTAAATGCTAAACTCATTATTATCTTTTAACTGCCCAAGGTCAGCATGGGTATTATTGTAGTACTCTATAGTTGTTTTAATGTATTAGACATTAAATGCATGCAAAGATGTTTAGTCGTTTGGGTAGTAAGAGATTAGGGTTCCTTGTATATAAAAGGAACCATATAGTTTGTAATAAATAAAAATCGAAACATAGAGTTTCGGTGAATAAAAGGATCCATAGAGGATCTAAGTGTTCTTAGTGATAACAGCTTGTGTTTACATTCCGCTTTAGAACACGAGTTGTAGAGATTTTCTATTAGTTTGCTTATGATTACATAGGCAACACTAACGATCCACGAGTGCTAGATCTTTCAAGGTCTGAGTGAAGTACAACGTGAGTAAACCGTTTAACAGACGGTGTCAGGCTTTAAAAGAGTAGGTCGTCGCAACTTCGGGCGGCTAGATTTGATCCAGACGGCGTCAGAGGCTGAAGAGGACGGCGTCACAAGCATAAGGTGCCCAAGAATCTAACGTGGCCAAAGACGAAACCTAATGGCGGACCCGATGGCGTCACAAATCATAAGGTGCGCCGTCGCGAATGTAATCTTATATATAGAATCGAATTTTTAGTTTTGAGTGTGTAGTCTTTTGGAGTAAAACCTAAACGAACCAAGGCTGTCCATGGTATTTTAGGGTTCCAAACCCTATCTTACACCAAGATAAGTGTTTTACTTCATTAATTCAATTATGTCTTCAATTATTTGTGTGTATGCTTGCATGTTCTCCATGTCCGGCTAATTTACTTGTGTGTTTGCTTAGGGAATATAAAACTTAACTATTGAATATTGATTGGTTGTCTCTTATCTTAATTGTTAATGATCTAGTAATTCGATAGGTCATTCGTTGTGTAGTTAATGCTTGATTAATCTTTGTGAACCTTAGACTATAACACCTAGAGTAGTTGTAGGCTAAACCATCAAAGAAGTACCTTAGAGTTAGAGTTTATAAATCCTAGAGATTTTGTAGACGAGACCCTTTGGTAGTTTAAAAGAGTTAGGGATAGCGCACCCTACAACCTTAGACACACAAAGCGATTAAGAATAAGGACGTGACAATTCAACCATCAATAGAAGATAATTAAGGAGTTATAAAACCTAAGTAAACACATCTTTAAATCATCATACGAGCACACAATAATTAGACATAGACTACCCTCACCTTAGTTAATTAGATAATTAGATAGTAGAGTAATCGGTAGAAATACCAACCTCCCAAATCCAAACCCCGAGATTGGTACTTTTCCATTTCCTAAAAAAACATAAAAAGATAAAAATAATCTTCCTCAACCCCAACCTTAGCGTAGTAACTCCTCACTAGCATTCCTATTCCCAGAGAAGAGCGATATCAATTCCGTGGCTTACCCTAATACTACACTACAACGATTAGGTTCATCGCCTAGGGTGTTGAAAAACTTGCTCGACGAAAAGGAAGTTCCTTTGACCCCGAACGACGCGTGTAGCGTTATCAGGACTAAGGTGTTTTAATTGACATTGATATCCGATCTTTGAGATAATTTCGAACTTTGCCAAATTTTTAATATCATTTGGTATAAGAGTTGTACTTGACTTTCACGAAGATATTTATTCATGGCTTGAATTATTTGTTGTTCTTGAATGTGTTCGAGGTTCTTGTCCGATTTTACTAATCTATCATTGAAGTGACGGTTCAAACGATTTTAATTGGACTTGAACTCGTGATCTGTTTTGGGCTTATGGACTATGTGATATGGACTGCAAGTTGTCGATACAGTTTGATTATGTAACTTGCGACTTAATGAGATTTGTTGAAGAAATATGATGATGTGCTTTGGTGTGATGATGAGATTCGATGGGTTATGAGGTTTGGTATTTTGGTGTATACTTTTTCACGGAAAATATTATGTCACGGATTGACTTGATGATTGAACTAAGTTGACTTCGGGGTTGTTTTTATTTGGTATTTCTTACTTGGATATGCAGTGAGATTTTCCGAGCGCACTTACTTACTTCGTCTTCTTTCTTTCTTTCTACCCTTCCGCAAAGATGACTTGTTTGGGCATTTATAGAGTGTGATAAAGACTTGGCTATTTAGTTACTTTTGTGATTCTTTCTCACTTAACCCACAACGTAGCTATCACTTCGGTGTCTCACGCAGTTGAGGATATGTCAAGAGGTTTTGTACATTAGGTACGCCGTTTCTTTATCACGAGGATTAGTACAAGTTTAAATAACAAAACTGGAGAATTCTACTTCATGATCAAGTTTGGCATATTGGGTTTACTCCTCCAATTAGTCACAGTAATAGCCGACAGAATATGTGAATGATATGTTTGCCAAGGTATTCAAAGGATGATATGTGATCAACAATTCCCATGGAATATTCGACGCCATAGAATGTCAATGATACTTCACAGTCTAAGCAAAATCTTTCAAGATTCTTCAACGTCAGTCATGATCTTTCAAGATGTTTGTCTATGATAAGAACTTTTAAACGCAGATGGTCGTACAAGTTAATGATGCTTTCGAAATTTCGAAACCATCATGGGGGAGAAACGTGTACTTTGATGTTTTACGGTCAACCTCCAGGGGAAAGGTGTTTATTCTACTTGACTTAGTATGGTTTGTGAAGTTGTCTACATATGGGTAAAGAATTGTTGATGATTTTGTTGAAAATGGAGAATGAATCTTTGATGAACCGCTGCATGTTCCCCTAAAACAAATATTCACCGAAACCAAAGTCGTCAAAAAATATTCAAACTGACATTGTTTACGGTTTAGTCTTGATTTTGTAAAATCCCGCGAAAGAAACTATTTCTCGGTTTAAATCATAGACTTGTAAAATCCCGTGAAAATGGAAACATCCCGGTAATTGTAAAGTGTATTTCCGGATCTATCCTACGGTTTATTCTTGGTTTTGTAAAATCCCGCGAAAGAAACTATTTCTCGGTTTAAACCATAGAATTATAAAATCCCGTAAAGATGGAATCATCCTGGAGAAAGGAAAGTGTATTTCGGGATCTTATATGATGCTGGTGTTACGGTTTCTGGGTGTACTTCATGAATTGGATGTGTGTTTGGATTTTCTTCATGACAGTGTGGTTATTACAAGGTTTTACGGGGTTATGCTCTTTTAACCATGGTCAGGATGAAACCATTATCATTGTTCACTTAAAACGATAAATGAGGCTAGATTTGAGTTTTAACCAGAAGATGTGACAACGACGTTAATTCATTATTATCTATTTGAGGTTGAAGTGAAATGTCACGGGCAAGTGTACTTAGTATCTGAAGGTATCGAGGATGGTTGGATGAAGATTCTTCAAGATCCTTGTTCGAGCTTTTAATATATTCAAAAACGAAGACTTGGAAATCTAGTTATTTTTTGGTGTCTTTTCCTTTTCTTTTACCATTTGGGGGAATTGGGCTCTTACCACCACAAAATAACTATCACTTTAAGGAGTTACGTTGTAGTGCTCAGTGTCATATCGAATTATGGATTTTCAAGAGGTGATGTACGTCTAATACTTGATGGTTGGTTGACTGAAGAGTATAGAATACTTAGAGATTCAAAAGGGCATGAGTTCTCGGCACCGCTATTTGTTACATATGTGCAAGTTTAAGTCACGAGTTCGGGTTGTTTTACTTCAAAGTCAAATTCATCATGTTGGGTTTTCTCCATCAGCTGTCACAACAAAGAGCCTACTGAATGATAATGGGGTTGATTACAAGTTTGCCAAGTGTTGATGAAAAGAGAGAGGTTATGACTTTTGAACACAACAGTTCAAGCCTCGTTCCTTAAAGAAAAGAAATGTGTACGCTTCAGTGCGCATTATCTTCGGAAGAAAAGAAATCTTCTCATTAATGACCATTCTTATCAACATGCTTCATACTTTTTCCATGCACTTTCAGTTATCAAGTGAACCGGACTATCGTTGCTAGTTATCTTATTCCACATGCTCAATTAAATGCCGATGGCGACATCATTTGAAACTTTTGTGGGGGAGAAGTCTGAAGAGACTACATATTGAAGATATTCACTTGTTTAATCAAGAATGGCATCTCCGTATGCAATTCTTAAGGGGGAGAAGAAGTGTGATAATTCTGCATGGTTGATTGAAATCTGAGAATATATGGTCATACGGATCCTAACTCATATAAGAACCGAGCTTCTTCTTATCGAGTCATCTTTACATGAAGTTTCTTCTAAGAGCCGTTGATTGACATCTTCTCACGGACTGATGAGTTTATCGACAAAGTGCTTCCGGTTAATGTTTCACGTACACATCAACATGATGTTTCCGAACAATCTCTCTGTTCTTGTTTGATGTGATTGGTAGTTTGGTGTTACCATCTACTGTGTTCGTTGTGGGCTGATTGCTGATTTCCTTAATGAACATCTTTCTGTTCTTGTTTGATTAAGAGGGATTTTAGTTAAGGGGATTTGCAAGAGGTAAGTTAATTGGGATGCCTTTTTGGTGAGATGAAGATGTTAACTATCTATTCCCCAACTGGACCATCTTGAAGAAGGTCACGTCTACGGCCTGTTCTACATTTTCTGCTGCATGTTAGAAGGCTAAAGACGAATTGCATTTAACGATCTAAAGACTTCTTCTTATTTCGGGCATTCATTATAAAGATTGTCAGCTTAGGGGAGAGCACTAATTGGGGGAGAGTGAAATGTAAGATTTAATCCCTAATTAGATTTTCTCACACCATACTTCAGCAAGTTGATTCTCACAGATTTAAAGTGTTCTTCTCACAAGATTTCTAGTATGTGGGCTTTGAATGTGTTGCTGATTATGAAGTATCAAAACCAGCAAGGGGAAGGAAGCGCATCTAGCTGAGTAAACTTGATGAACTTAATACTTCTAAGTGATTGAAGATATCCCGGGAAGACAAATGTCATTACAGCAGAGAAACTCAAGGTTTGACTCATGGCGTTTAGTGTTCTTATTCCAACTATGTGGGGGGAAGAGATGGAAGAGTTAGTTTTTGGTGATAAAAGAGGTACACAAGTGTGTGATGATTTCAATGATATCGCAATCATTAGGGGAGAGAGATTGTATACATTGGGGACGCTCAGCTGTTTCACTTGAGAGCTTAATCAATGATTTAGATATATAATCACTTATTCCGGAGTTGACATCCGCAGAGATAATCAGTGATTCAGCATGCTACTTCAATGTTATCGTTTATTCTCTCTTTGGGCATTCGGGTACTTCGGGTTCTTGAGCTTCAGACACTTTCTTCAGGGGAGAGAAAAGTATACATCGGGGTTATCCTTTGGCTATCAGACTTAATCTGCAACTTCGATGTTATAAGTTTCTATGTCTTTGGGTATATGTATTCGGGGTTCGTGAGCTCTAGTCTAAGAGATTGACTGCATCAAGAAATCTACTTGGGGGAAGTGGTCTCTTGACAACTTTTTGGTATGGATGCTTGGACTTCAGTTGAAGAAATATGAGAAGATTCATTCAAGCGTGGGATGATACGTGGTGATCTATTTTGATGATATCCCCTAAACGGAGAATCTCGATTATCGTTCTTAAAAGGAGCGATGGGATTTATGATAATGGTGTGCTTCTCTGTACTGCTTGGCTAAGGCAAGCTTGAAATAGAGCTTGAATCGCTTGCTCATCTAATGGATTCTCGACTTGGGGGGAAGCTACCAAAGTCTCACTTTCAAATGGCTCAATTTCTCTCTTTGATTCAAGAGCCTTGGAAGCTTTGGTGGTGAATGTTTAAGAGATGATGACTTCTATCTTCTACAACGAGGCTGCTCGATATCCTTATCTCGGTACTCGTATCATCATCTTCTTAAACTATATCATTTACTCTATCTGTGTATATATTTATCAAAAATCAAAATAGAAAAATATAAAACCAACAAAAAAAATAGAAAAATATAAAACCAACAAAAATCCATAAAAATAAAATTTTTTGAAAAATACCAAAAATATGTTTTCTCAAGACATGTCTTCTGGTATCGATAACATCTACGGTCTTAGAAATGTCATTCAACAATGGCACGGGACCATAGATGAAGTTCGAGCAGAAGGTGTAAATATTCTTTTCAAAACATGTCTAAAACTATGGTTTGCAGTTATTTCAGACTGTAACCCGTGCTTAAACCATGGTTTGCTATTATTTCAGATAGCAAACCGCTCTTAAAAGGAAGGAAAGTGCTACGCTTAAACGATTTTCACAAAATTCGTGCACTTATCCAAAATCTTATTGAGGAAAGTATGTCGAAGGACTGCTGTTCTTACACAAATATTTTTCTTTGTAAAAAAATTCTTCAGAAAAATATTTGTTTTAACAAAAATGGTGGAAATTAAGTTGCTTGATCAATCAGAATCAGAAGTTTCATAAATTTTCAAAACCCAATCAATGACTTCAGTTTAGTTAAAACTATTTATGAAATGAGTCATTGATTGAGGGGGAGAATGTTTTTCAAATTTATATCATCTATCGGGCTTATCTAATTATCCTACATACTTCAATAAAAAAGATGCTTGCCTACGTCGAAGGACTAGGAGTTTAGGATATGATTGTTAGAATTAAATGATTACAGTTTGATGAACCCATAATTCCCATGCCTTTGTATGATCTGATTGATATGTTGAATTGACTTTTATTAGTCGATTGTTTGGGTGATGTCGACCACCATATTTGTATGTTTGTTGACTAACATATGCAGATAAGATGGTTTATAAGAATGTTCCCGATCCGGATCCCACATATGAAGATGATTGGATGCCGAAAGGAAAGGGAAACTATTTCTTGGGTCGACAAAAGAAGAAACGAGAACTTAATTGGACCTCTATGGAAAGTTGGCATGACAATGGAACGTCGGATGTCTCACTTTGCATCACAGACGGCTTTCTTCCATTTTTACGGCAACAAATGTATGTAGCGGCTTATCCACCTAACATATCTTTGTGCAGGAATAATTGTGATGATACCATTTTTAAACAATCTTTAAAATATTGTTTTAAAAATGGAAAAATATTAGTTTTGAAAATAAATCGGACTTAATTTGTAAAAATCACCGGACTTCATTTTATCAAAACTTAAGTCACTCGATCAACGACTCGGATCGATTGAGGGGAGAGTGATTTAAAATAAAATATTTTCAAACGATATTTCTTCATAAAAAGTTCCGATTTGTACGAAACTAAGTGGTGATCTAAAGATTTAATGTTATGTCATGGTATGATTTTCTTTAAAACTCAAAGATCTTACAAAATAAATTTTTTTCTATTCTTGTTTGATTGTGAAATTGTTTTATTTTACCTAAAGATCTATTAAAACTATCATACCTGACACTAACAATCTTTAATGTCGAAAAACTGTTCCTTATCAATCATTTTTCAAAATTAAATTGTGCCACGTCTTTCCTCAAAATTTTCTAAATGATTTAAATCAATTGGGATCACAAATCTCAAATGGTTTGAAATTTTTGATCGGGAGAGATCCGATTTAAATCTCAAATCTATTTTAGTCCTTTAAAGGCACTCCTGCCTCCATGTGCCAAACGATTTCAATATATGATACACATGATTGAGGAGGAGCATTTATCCAAAAACAAGATGAGTATCTAAACCAGACCACATATTCTCCCATGTTTTCTAAACATTATTAAATCACTTAAGATCCAAAATATCAAAGGGTTTGATATTTTTTATCGGGGGAGAATTTGTGATTTAATAATGAAATTTGATAAAAGGTGATCATTTTGATTCCAATGTGCATACTGCTCTCCCATATGTGCTAAACGCTTTCGAATCTCGAAGCACATATTGAGGGGGAGAATTTCAAAATGAAAATAAACTTTCAAGGTATAAAGATTTCTATGTTCCTTTATGTGCTAAATGATTTCAAATAACCAACGCACATTTTGAGGGGGAGAATTTACCAAGAAAATCATAAGGCTTTTTCTAAGGAAATTGTGATCAAAGAAAAATTTCAAAGGACTCTTGCCTCCATGTGCTAAACAATTTACAAATCATATGCACATGTTGAGGGGGAGCATTTCTAAATGATCAAAACAATTAAGGTACAAAATGCTTTGATATTATATAACAAGTATCTTGATTGATTTTCCAAATGATTTTTCAATTGGTTTCATGAAGGAAAGAACAATACCAAAAGACCGACCAATTTACTTTATGCATGGTGATATAAGGATGGTTAGGTTAGGTATTCGTTCCCACGATCTCGTCAAAGCCGGAGGGATCTACCCAGGGACAATCCACTAGATAGTGTAGAAGTCCTTAGGTATGATGAAAAAAAGAGAAAATTGAGAATATGGGAAGAGTGCCGATTGAGACAGAGCTAGTACTGGAATAAACCCAACAAGGTTCTAGTTATGAAGTCTCGGTAAGCACTGAAGGGCTCGAAGAATGAAAAAGAATTGAATGTGAAAAGGGTGAAAAGATGTTGGAATCACTCCTAAACTAGATTACAAGTGTTAGTAATTAATATGTAATAGTTAGCTTATTTACACTTTTACGTTAGTAATTATGGCAAGGCTTATGTAGAAAGCCCATAAGCCTTGGCCCAAGCCCAATAAGGAAAGGAAGGAAACTTGCATGTTGCCCTAGTTCCTTCCCTATAAATAATGTTGTAAACTCCCATTTGGGAGTTGGTTGTTCACTTTTCATATCACACCTATGCATAACGTTTCTTTCTCTCAATATCGTTTGTGTGTTTTGTGTTCATCCGATCACTTATTCATCTCTATTTCTTATATTGATACTTGTGTTGCAAATATGAGAACCTAACAGTGGTATCATTCGCCATCTAGTTGGGTGAAACGGTTTTGTTTTTTTTGAAGTTTATTAGTATATGCGTGAGTTTTGTGCTACAAACCTTTCATACGCTTAAAGCTTCAATTTTTACACTTAAAAACTCAAGATTCTTGTACTTTAAGGTTTATTGAGTGTTAAAGTTTCAGTTTTTTGCATAAAGTTTCAAACTTTACGTGTGTAGAAGTGTTTTTAAGCTTATTTTGATTCGTATAGTGTTTTCTACGCGTAAGGTGAAAACGTGTTTTGGATCATCAAGTTTCATAATTTTGTGTTATTTTGGTGATATTGAAGCTATTTCATCATAAAAATCAGGTTTCTAAACACTTTTGGGCATAAAAATCAGTTTTGGTGAAAGTTGGTATTTTCTACTCGTAAGAAAACCCTAGTTTTACTCGTAAGCTTCAAAGTCTACGCCTAAGAAGTTCTTACGCATAAGCTTCTCTTCATTTGATCTTCAGTGCTGCTGGTTTACTCAGTGTTTTCTTGCTTGGATAAGCCTGAAAACACTTCGACTTTGGATATCTTTTTGGTATAAGTGTAAAGGATTTTTGGTAAAACCTAGTTTACGCCTAAGCATAAAAGCTTACGTAAAACATCTTACGATAAGCATTTTCTACGCATAAGCTTGTCTTACGCCTAAGGAAATCTTACGCATAAGGTTCTTACTATTAAGCATTTGGTTTACGCCTAAGCTAAGTTTTCTTCAAGTCTACGCATAAGCTGTTACTACGCGTAAGCTTCTTGTCTACGCGTAAGCTTATTGTCTACGCGTAAGCTTCTTGTCTACGCGTAAGGTTTCTTCTACGCATAAGCTGATTTCTACGCCTAAGGTCACTTCATCAACAAACTCAAGTTTCATTCGACTACAAAGATCCATCAACAACACAAGTTTTTTGGCGGGAAAATTTGAGTAAAATTTAATTTTTACATGAGACTAAACGTTCAATTGTTACGCGAAATTCAAATTTTGGTTTAATTATGAAAATTTTGGTCAAAAATTTAATTTTTTGGGCCCAAATTCGAATTTTTCGGGTCAAATTTGGCGTCAAAATTGTCAAATCTCAATTTTTTCTTACAATCTTAAAATTGGATTTTATAGTGAATTTCAAATTTTGGGAGAGAAAATTTTTTCAAAATTATTTTTGGAGGGAAATTTTGAAAATCACTATATCGGCCTTTCAAGTATGCTGACTTCACAAATCTCCTCACCTTCCATCTTCTGCGTAAAACCTTCATCACCAAACCTTGCTACTGATGATTCTGAAGATGCTGATGCATTTGTTGAATTGAAGGAAGGATGGATGGTTACACATCGATATGTACTCAAAATTTATCAATTCCAAGAGTCAGACTTCATCCCGAAATCCATCAGTCGTGCAAGATGAAAGAGTAGATGTACAAGGAAGGAATGCTCAAATGGTTGTTGGTAATGTTGTGTTTACTTCAACCCATTCAATAATGCGGACAATGAGTTTATAGCATTGGAAAAGCAGGATGACAGCAACAGATCAGGAGAAGATATCATACCCATCTATGACATAGAGCCCAACTTTGACAAAGAACAAATGGTTGAGGAAGATATCTTACCCACTTATGACACGACATACGAAACGATGGTTGAGGTAAAATCTCATTGATCATATTGCACTTTTGCAAATGCGAAACAACAAACCGAGCAACCTGATTTTAGAAAGGTTGACCGAGCAGTGTTGCACAATGTCCGAACAACATCTTATGTCGAGCCCTTACTTGCAAACAATTCAACTGAAACGTCAAATCAAACTCTTGAATCTGAAAACATTCTTCTTAAAAAGACCATTGCTCGGTTCAAAAGATTTTTCAAAATTGAGGCTCATTGCATCTCTCTTGAACTTAAACTGCAAAAAAAATTAAACTCAGAGCCAAATAGTAAATCTTTGAATGAACAAAGTAATCGTGTGGATACACTAGTAAAAGAAAATGAGCATTTAAAGGCTCAAATTCAAGCAAAGGGGCTTTCACATGTTGCTTTACAAAACAAACTTAGAAGATTAACTGACACGAGTGTGGATACTAATTTTGAAAAACCAACAATCTTGGGGAAATCGTCTCTACAACCTCTCAGAAACTAATCAGTAGTTAGACAACCAACTGCATTTAAATCTGAATGTTCAAAATCTTCAAAACCACGGTTTGCCTCCCAAGTTGTTGAGAATAATCATTTGTCAAAACCAGTCACTCCACATTCCTGGCCTAAGATAAATGCTTCGTTTGTATACATTTTATTTACGCTAAACCTCATCCAGGGTCGCACTGCCTGCGATCTAGGATTAGTTCGAAAACAATGTCTAAACCAAGCATCAAAATTCAATATTCAAATGACTTGCACAAGAACTATGATCTAGAAAAGGCTAGGAAAGGGCACTACTCCAAAAGGATGGAATCTTAGGTTCACGACACTGTGTATCACCTTCGAGTGTATTTCTTGAACACTACTTGTAGTAGCAAACCAAAACCTAAGTTAGAAATAAACCTGTTGATCTAAAAGTAATATGTCAGAAACCTAATAGGTGGATCAATATAGGACGCAGACTCTTCCCAAAAGAAGTTTCAACATTCCCTAGATCTAACCTTAGATGGTTACCAACGGGTAGAGTTTTCAAAACTGTTGGTCTTAGGTGGATTCCTACAGGCAAGATACTAAGTAGTTGCACCAACACAAGTGTGAAACCTACAACATCCATCCCTGAGGCAGGAAAGGAAATCATCAAAATAGCATGTTCAGGTGTCAAGAAGATTATTGACACTACATCTTTATGCTTCTAACATCTGGAACCCAGTTTCACTTGGGGGTCCATGTCTTTTCTATCTTGCCCCCTCCTATTTTCTTTACAGGTACAACAACTATGGCTTCTAAGTACAACTTGACTTAGGACCCGTCTCTCATCGTCTAAAATTTAATGATCCATCAGCTGCTCCACAATTGTACTTAATCGTCAAGAATTGGAAACATTGCTTGCTCCTCTGGTTAAAGATTCTGTCAAACGTCGTGCTTCAGATGTATCGAATGTTTCCGCTGCACAACCTGACTATACTCTAATTTCAGATACACCTGAAACTACCACAACAACCGTTGCTATAGCTGCACCTCCAATCGAATCTCTAACAACAGAAGAACAAAATGCTTCCTACAACAATGACACAATTGATGATCAACATAATGAACAGAGAAGTTTTATCAGTAGTTGATTCTCTCGTGATATTTATGGTACTTCACACTTGTTCGATTAATCGGACATACATGGTTTCGCTGTCTCCTTATACATGGTTTTATTTGTCTCCAATTCATCATCAACATACGTGGTGTATGATTCTGATTCAATGAAAACATCGGGGGGAAGATAGTGTAGGCGTTCATCGTTTCCTTGATGTCGTTTTCGAAAACCCTATCTCTTCTTGGATTTCTTCAATTAGTGGAAGAAATGAGACGATATGTTGTTCATACGTCTCACTTTGGTGTTATCATTTCACTTTCTAAGGGTTATCGTGAGTGAAGTTACCTAAATATGATGATATGATGCCTCACACATGGTCATTTAATCGAGAAATTGCATACTCACAGGTAATTATTATTCCGATAGACCGCAACATTCAGGGGGAAGTCATTTTCATTTCGTCTTTCATGGGTTGTTTGGTGTGAAGCATCTACATTCGTGAGAAGATCTTGTTGATTTCTCGCATGTTATCCCCGAACGGATTTTCCGCAATAAGTCAGATTTACATTGTGTGGTTTACTGCTTATCTACATATTCCGCTACGTACTGAAAAACTTCAAAAGTCAGAGGAAATGTCGACTTCATCAAAGTTTCAAATCTGCTAAAGACAGTTGTCAGTTTGGGGGGAAGCTGATTCAAAAACTTCATCAATCAGGGGGAAGCTAATCAGTTTCATACTTATTACATCATTTCTATATTTATATTCACAATGGCTTCTGAGAATAACAGCTTGGAACCCGGACATAACCGTATAAACTTCCCCCAAACCCCATCATCAGTTGAACCAAGTTTACAACTTACTCGACGTCAAATGGAACAACTATTTGCTCCTCTGTTTAATGATGATCTTGATGAACGTGCTCCAGATGTATCAAATGTTTCCATTGCTCAACACGATAATAATCCAATCCACGATACACTGCAACAACAACTACTATTGAGGAAGCACCACCAATTGATTCTACAACAACAATCGAACAAACGCATCCAATGGCTAAACGGTGATGATCTTACGAACAATGAAGTACCCCCACGCGGCAGATTATGATCCAAATCGTTCTTCAATCGTTTGCTAATGAAAGCGCCACACGATGTTGCGAAATCATCCACAAGCCATTTGAATCCTCCAAATCTACAAAATGTATATCAACATCAACCCTCCACACATCGTTGGATGAAAGACCATCCTCTTGTGAACATTATTGGTAACCCGAATCAACCAGTCGTAACTAGACAACGCCTTTAGACTGACGGTGAACATTGCATTTATGCACTCACCGTCTGCCAAGCCGAACCCAAAAAATATTAAGGAAGCCATAACATATGACAACTGGATTGAATCCATGCAAGAAGAACTTAATCAGGTTAAACGTCTTGAAGTATGGGAATTGGTTGAAAAACCAATTGGGGTGTATGTTATTGGTCTCAAATGGATTTGGAAAAACAAGCTGGACTCTGAAGGTATGGTTATCAGAAATAAGTCACGTCTGGTGGCTCAAGAAGAAGGGATTGACTACGAGGAATCATTCGCACCGATTGCTAGACTTGAGGCTGTTCGGATTTTTCTGGCATTCGCGGCTCACATGAACATAACGGTCTTTCATATGGACGTCAAAACTGCTTTTCTGAATGGAAAACGGAAAGAAACGGTCTATGTCAGCCAGCCAGAAGGATTCGTTGATCCAGAGTTCCCTATGTATTTTCTTGAGTCAGTCCAAATATGCCCTTGAAATTTTAAACAAAAATGGAATGCAAAACTGTGATACCTATGCCACACCAATGGCACATACCAAGAAACTAGACACTGATTTGCATGGGAAATTGGTTGACCCTACCAAATACCGTAGTATCATTGGGTCTCTCATGTATCTAACAGCCAGTAGACATGATATTGTCTTTGTTGTATATCTTTGCTCCCGTTATCAGTCGGGAACCATTAACTTGGGGATCTGGTATTCGAAGGATTCTGGTTTTGAACTAATAGCTTTTTCGGAAAAGTACTTCAGGAGCTTTACAATTTCTTGGTGATAAACTGGTGTCATGACAATCGAAGAAGCAGGATTGTACATCGTTGTCCTCAACCGAAGCAGAATATGTAGCCATGTCGGCGTGTTGTGCTCAAAGACTATGGTTATGTATTTGTGAATCGATGTCTTTGCGACAATCGAAAGTGCTATTGCGATCTCGTGCAACTCTGTTCAACATTCGAAATCAAAGCACATCGATCTTCGATATCATTTCTTCAAGGGGCATGTGGAAAAGGGTACCGTTGAATTATATTTTGTGGGTACTGAATACCAATTGGCAGACCTCCTCACCAAAGCCTTAGCTCCGCTAGGTTTCTTGAGTTGGTCCACCGGATTGGTATGAGGTGTTTGACTCCAGAGGAACTGGATGAACTTTTAAAAAAATCTTAAAACCAGTTAAACACCAACGAATCTCTTTTGTAAATATTTTTCAAAAACAAAATACAAAAATATAAAATTTACAAAATTCAAAAAATATTCTTCTCTCTAATATTTCTTTAAACATGGCAAGTACAAATCTTTCGTCAACACTTTACTCTTTCAAAATTCAGTATTTTTATAGTCAAGTGTTGAGGGGGAGAACGTAAATATTTTCTGTTTTATAAAACCTTGTACTTGCATGTTACCTTATTCCGGTTGTATCTTTGATAATGGTGGTCACGTTTCTGGTTTATTGACACTCCCCGGACTCAAATTTGTAAAATTTCTTTATTTCTTAAGTCGAGGGGGAGTGTTGTCAAGTTTCTTTCCAAATATCATACTTTACGTAACCAAAATTGAAGTTATGGGCTAAGGATGAAAATGGTTGAGGTGGAGGGACTATTTTTTGTCAAAAGCTTAAACTAAATATAACAAAACCACCTCAACTACCTCTTTCATTCATTTACTCCTAACATTTATTACCCAACAACCATATCCCACACATAAGATTTAAACTTCTAATCCGTGCTTTAATCTTCATCTTTTTTAGTGGTTTAATGATTTTCATGTATTTCTAAACATAGGTTTTAATTTTCAAACAAATCCAATGGCTAGATTTTCTGTTTAGGATGATTTTGTGTTCTACGCGTATGCGTATGAACACAAAATCATCATTGGATGTTTATGATGAATATTATTGTGTCAAAACATTTAAAATCAAGTGTTATAAACATTTTCAACATTAAAATCCACCCAGAAAACGTTTTCAATCATTTTTCAAGAATTAGGGTTTATACGTGGATTTGGGCGTTTTCATTTGGGAGTGTTTCTATGTAATTAGATAGTTATATGATGATTGGAACATAGTTAATTAACCAAAACCACACTTGAATCATTCCCAGAAACATGATTTGTGCATAAATTGAGAATTAGGGTTTAAGTATCATACGAATTGGGTACTTTTGATCCATAAGGTTATTGATGTTAAAACTTGTTGCAACATAGTCATATTGCTTCTAAGGTATCCCAGAAAACGATTGGTGCAAATCATATGGCTAAATTCCTTACTCGTAAAATTTGAATGTTTAGGGTTTTAGTCTTACGCATAAACAAATCTAACGCGTAACTGTTATTGATAGTAATTCCATGTGTGGATGAAAGAAGTTGAATAAATGTGTCGATAATGATGTTATGACAAATTTGTTTCAGGTTATTACGCGTGAAAAAAATTCAGAATCAAGGTTAACCATGGATTCCTACGCATAAGGATTATCTTACGCGTAGAAAGTTACACGTAAGAGTAATCTTACGCGTAAGAGTCTACAAAGGGACTACGCGTATCCTGTGAAGGATATGCGTAAACATTGAGTCTTACGCATAAGGTTCACTCTTACGAGTAAGCCTTATGCGTAAGTTCCCTCATACGCTTACGCTTAAGCTCCATGCCTAGGTCTCTCTTTTTCTACGCGTAATATTTATTACGCATAAGATGAGATCCTACGCATAAGCTTATGTTTACGCGTATGACCACAACTGTTTAAGCATAAACTTGCTCTTTACGCATAAGCCAAAATTTTAACCATAATTATGAATTGTTACGCGTACAAACTTGTAAATAAATAACTCATAACGTCACAAAACCAAAAAGTCACTAATAATCTAAAATGGTTATAATATTGTGTGAATAAGTGCAAATTTGGACTTCAAAATTCAAAATTAATCAACTCACGAAACTTATCACGACTACTTTGGACTATTGGAAAAACAAGTGACGTTGGACTCGTAACATTCATTAACATATCATTTTCAATAATAGGACAATAAAATAAACTTTTGACTAACGTAATGTCTTTCGATATGTTGGTTCTTTTGGCTCAATATCTTTCAGATCACAATACGGATGTCACAATGGAAAACGTTGATGCACCGAATATTCTCACAATGGAAGACATCTTCCCCACCGGTTACCAGATGAAGATTGGGAAGAACAATCTCAGAGTCGATTTTGATAACTTCACGTGTTCTGAGTCTTCTTGTCAAATTGCTGTGGATATTCTGAAGACTCATCCTTACAAGAATATGCTTACTAATTCTGAAATTGTGTCGGAGATTTATGTTCACCAATTCTGGCATACCATGTAGAAGGTCAAAGGTCAAGAGGCTGTGACAGTGACACTCAACGACAAACAAGTCACCGTCACTCCAGCAGACTTAAGGGCTATTCTCCTTCTTCCTACCATCCAGCCTGCCAATTACATTGCTACTCCTTCAGAAGAGGTCACTCTCCAGTTCATGGTCGACATTGGCTATGATGAAGCTGCTGGGATTATCACCAAACACTCTTTAGTAGATCTTAAGAATATTCCTCAGCCATGGAGAACCCTCTACATCATGATTGCCAAATCTGTTTCTGGTCGTGATAGTGGTTATGAGCATCCCAAGCTCATGGAACTACAAGTATTTTGGGGCATGGTCAACATGAAGCACATCGACTTTGTAGCTCTAATTTAGGATGACATGATGACGTATTTCAGGAAACCTGGCACCAAAATCCCTTACATCAGATACACAAAACTGTTGATCCAAAGAATACTCGGGAATAATCCTGATATTCCTTTGAGACTTGATGACCCCAACCATCACTCCGTGCTGTTTGAGCCTACACTCAATGTTGTCAGATTCAAAGACTCAACAATGAAGAAACAAGGTGCTGTTTTGCTAGATTGCCTTCTTACTACTGATATCAAGGAACTTCAATCGTACACACGTTATCTGGAAGCAGTTGCATCAGGCAAAGTTGGCTTCATTGATGAAAAGGCTTCCTCTACACCTGTCAGGAAGACCAGGAGAGGCAGTACTGGAAGTGTCGCAAGCACTGAGAGTACACGTAAGTACCCAAAGAGGACTTACGTACTCAAAAAGAGAATTCCATCAAAGGGTGCCATCCCTAATCCCAAACCAGAACCAAAACTGATGGACGAGGACTCCGAGAACACAGAAACAGACGAAGAGGTTATCTACTCAGAATCTGCAACAGATGATACACTAACAGTTGCAAAACCTCTAAGTCCCAAGTCTGATAAAGGGAAAACTCTAGTGCAAGAGCAGGAAGAAGAGATCTCAGATGAAGAGCCACAGGATGAAGACAAAGATTACAGAAAGAAATTGAAGAATACTGGACTTGGCATGTTCCTAAGGAGTTCAACCTACAACAAACTTCGTGGACCTGGAGGGTCAAGTGGTGGTGCACTAACTACACCAGTTTTCGATGCTGTTAATCAACCCGATAAGGGAGGCTGGTACCTACCACACAATTACAACAACAGCAACTAGAGGATGAGATCATTTTTGACTTTGAGGAACCTGATAAGAAGAAGGAGATGACTGAGAAAATTACTGATGAAGATGTTGATATTGCTGCTAACGACAAAGCAGAAGAAGAAGCTCTAGCAAAAGCAGATGAAGAAGCTAGGGTAAAGGCAAAAGAAAAGGCTAAAGCCGAAAAGGAAGCGGATGACTATATTCTAGATAGTCCCGAACGTAGCAAGGAACAAACTTCTGAGCCACCAAAGGACCCTGAGACTCCTCATGAATCATCATCGTCAGACTCATCTTCTCATTCATCTCCACCACCATCCAAAGCCACCACGGATCCGCATCCAAATCGGTAAAGAAACCGACCGATACTTGGATATCACGTGCTAAGAAAAAGATTGTCAAAGTTTTCGAGAAAGTAAGGAAGAAAGGCGTGGTCAACAAGCTGAATCAAGCTCGGCGACGAGTTAACCTTCTTAGGGGCGTGATAAACGAGTTTTCGGAAGAAAGAGAACAGATTCAACACTTTCTAAACAGAGATATCCAAGGGGAAATGGATAAGACGATTAGAGAATACACTCACAAGTTTCTCCTCGACACGGTCCCTGGCGTGACAAGAGAGATGTTCACCAGAAAAATTTATCCGAATCTCATGCAATTGGTCAAGCAAACAATGCAATCTACTCCTGTAGCAATGAAGATCAATCCAATTGAACCTGCGGTTGTCTCCGATGCAGAGTTGATTTCCAAGCTTGTGTTGCAAATGTCTAAACGATCTGCAACGTTTACTTCTGACGAAGCTAAACTATTTGAGGCATTGCTAGAATTTCAACTCAAAACCTCATGCAAACAGACAGCGGACAAGGCTAAACGTCCAAGAGACAATGATGATGCGGATAAAGATTCTGAACCAAAACGAAAGAAGAAAAATGATGATTCATCTTTTATGCCACCACCACCCCAAAGGACTTCCACTCAAAGAAGTTCTCCACAACGGTCTGCTGCTACTGATAAACCTCAGGACTCTGAGTCACCACCACAAACAGAGAAAACCGGTGATCACTTTGAATACACTAGTGGTGACGATGAAGAAATTCCTGAGCCCCAACAACAACCCACTTCTTCTACATCAACAAAGAAACCAACATCATCACCAAAGCCTAATAAGAAGAAAAATACCATTGTTGTGTCATGGCTAGATGATAATGACACTGAAGAGTATGACTAGTTCTCTAAACTTGTTGATGCTACACCTCAGTTACCGGAAGGACAAGAACCGGTAGATGGTGGCACAATGGAGCATGTGAAGCTTATACAAGAAAAGTTCAAGGTGAAGAAGATGACAAAGAGTTGAGGCCGAATCAAGAACGGCGCTTTTCAATTTCTTAAGGACACTCGGCTGCCATTGAAGTTCGAATATCATCGACAACATAGCACGAGCCATGTCCAACAACATCGATTGGCTTAACCCTGAAGCTAACATCGACTTTACAGAGACAAGACAAAGCTCCATATTACACAGATGGACCAAACCTCTAGCTACTATTGGTAGACGGATCAACCCAAGATTCCCTATCGTTACTTCTTCAACAATGACTTGGAATTCCTTCTACACGGTAGCGATGTTTCCAAGAAATATGCTACATCACTCACCCTCCCTTTCCTAGCAGCAATCTACTCTAACAATATAGCCATCGAGGAAGAAGCCACACATGTTTTCGACAAAGTGGAAAAGTATGACCTCGATGCATTGTATGGATTCATCATTGGCACGGAACGAAGACGAATCTACTACAAAAGCTGTCAGGTTCTAAATTCGAAAAAGGAAGTGTTCAGTGACAAATGGATCGTTGCAATTATGCATGTTGCCCTGTCGTCGAAGTGGGACTACACATTCCTAAAGAAAATTGTGGTCAAACAACAAGACGAACAGGAATATGACTTTACAGAAGCATATTTCCCGAGATTGTCGCTCAATGACATTGAAAACATGTATCTTGCCAAGGTACAAGGACGAATGCGACAATTCTCTACAAATATCCAACGCGGGTACATCAAGTCATTGCTAATATTCATAAGAAGCATCGTGATCCAAGAACGTGTAGAAGATATTAAACTTGCCATAGAATCATACCAGAAGCTTGTTAATCTCACAAAACCACAGCTAGACCTTCCCGACATAACCAACTTGCTCAGTACACCCTTATCAGGAAACCATTTGGGGTAGTCTACCGAAGTGAACTACACCACAATTGCTTCATGGCGTGCAATGAGCTTCATAAGTTTAGGGATAACACATTGAAGAAGGTTCGGGCGGGTTAGCATCTGAGTTAAAGGAGATCCATGACGCATAGGGTCACCAGAAGAGATGGAATTCGAGGGATAGGAGGGATGTGAAGAAGATCATCACTCGGATTGATGAAAGGTTGTTCAGACGGGATCAGATAAGAACGTTGGAAAGTTTCGTAGGTGGTCGTCCAAGCATATCTCTCACAGGCTACCAACGTCCATAACGCATTCCTGGAGTTATTGTTGGACTACCTGATACTCCTGGTACCCCTTGATTTGTTTCTCTTATCATTGTTTGGATGTGCGATTTATATATGACTATGGCTTGTGCACACATAACAGTGTACAACCCGTTCTTGTAATGAAAGGACCTTGTGGTACGCTTCAGTGCCACAATCCTATAAAAGGAGCGAAAGCTTCTTACTTTTGAGTAAAACTTATCAATTTTCAAAGTTTTGCTCAAAAGGACAAGTACTTCCCCTTATGTTTTTCAAAACCTCAAAAGTTAAAATCACTAATTGAGGGGGAGTATTTGCTTAAAAACTTTGTTCACAAAATTGTTCTTCATGGTAATCTTCCCGCAAAACTCGAAATGGACATATTCGATATCAAATCTCGTCAAAAATAACATTTATATGCCATTTTTGAGGGGGAGAAAAATTATGTGATAAAAAATATGTTGTGAATTGCTAATGAATCGTCGTGCTATAAAGACTTAACCAATGAATTGACGAGATCTTAAATGTTAGTAACTCGAAAAGACTTGTCCGGGACGGGTAATAATTTCAAACTAGTTCGCTAGTGATGTAAACGTGTCTCGCAAAGGACTTGTCCTAGTAGAATGTACCATTCGAGAAACTCTTGGTAGACATGAACTTTGACAGGTTTGATAACCTTTCGAGGTTTGTCCACACCTTCAAGGTAGTTATTAGAGCTAGTTGTCACCGTAGTTATTAGAGCTAGTTGTCACCTAAAAGCTGACAGTGTAACTCTTTAACTATGCAACGTAACCGTGTCTCGCGGGGAATTGTCTATCTTGAGTTGATCAATTCAAAAGTGCGCGCTCTTCTCTCACCGTGCAAATTTCTGTCAAAATACATAAGCACGTGTGGAGGGGGTATTTTAAAAATACAAAACTCTCACAGTGGTACTAAATGTTTTTATTCATAACCACTTTGAGAGATTTTTTATAAAAAATGGTTTACGGCAACATAGGTTAGTCATGGAGTTATAAGGTGACTAAGGTTAGGAATAACCGTCCTATGATCCGCCAGAGCCGGAGGGATCTACCCAAGGACACCACCAATAGTTAGAATTTAGAAGTCCTTGGGTATGATTATAATAAGGAGAAAATGAGAATCGGAGAAAGAAGGAGTTGAAGAATTAAAAAGAAAAGTAAAGAAAAAGGGTGAAAAGAAATAGCCCTCTAGATTATTCAACTTAGGGCAGTCACCGGGTTCAATTCATATGCTACTGGTTGTCACTTGATAACACCGGTATTGAAGGTTAAAGTCATCATGGACCCAGTGACGCATGCACTAAACCTTCTTTAGCCACTCAAGTTTCTCTCAACAGAAGCTTGTTTCATTCTTACAGGGAACCCCACAAAAACTATTGGCTTTCTCTTAGATATTGCTGGTATTGAAGAAGGAGACCCTCTCCCTAGTCTCCGCTCAGGAAAACCAAAGCGCACTATTGAGTCTAGAGCCACGAGATTCATCAAAAGATCTCTTAGGAACACTTGAGATTTCATCACTTGTCGTTCAACATTAAGGACGCAAGTGATACATTATCGAGTCCTACGGATCTTAGCACATCGAGAACATTTATGAGAGGTTCACACATGTGATCCTTAGTGATTGAATGGAAACTCCTGTCAGGGTCAACATCAAACGACCACGGCGGTAGGTCACTTCATTAACTCCTTGTGGGTTACGCTTAGTGTGTCTCAAACGGTCTACAGTCGTGGGGTGATGCTTCAGTGTACCTCGGCGACTCACTGAGCGTAGATGTACTCGGTACATCGCGTTATCTCACTTGTGGGATTCCGGTTCAGAACGCCTTTGTGAGAATTAGAGACGTGTTTCCACACTATCTTTGTTAACACACTCGAAGTTCAAACTTGTAAGCTATTTGGATTATTTCTAACCCATGTTTTATGTTTTCTTCTTATGGATGCTCGAGGGAGGAAAATATCGTGCAGATTCTTCACATGCTCATACCAACAACAACACTAATTGAAGTTCTGTCAAAAGGCAACACAAAGTCAGAATGATTCTTCGTCAAAGTCAAAGAATCTACAAAAGTTTAAAGACTAAGATAACTACATCGATTACTAAAATTCAATGTTAAAGAGCGTGTGAGCATATTGAGAAAAGACGTGGAACACTGGAGCAACAAGCGGACTGATGATGAGATAACCACTACATACTATCACTACCACCACAAAGGACAAGGATCAAAGAATAAAGAAAATGAAGACGTCAAAGCTGAAAAACTTCAAAGTAAACAAGATCCCTACACTGGGGAGATTGTTGGAATCAAGACAATTCTTCTCACAAGAAAGAAGAATGTCAGAAGACGTCGAAGCTACTATTACATCAGCACCTACAACATTTAAAGATCATTTTAATTATTAATCACCAACACTTAGGGGGAGATTGTTGGAATCACTCCTGATCGGGTCCGACATCAAGTTTATTACACAAGTCAACCACTTGTGAATGGTCAACCGTAATAAAATTCAAACAGTCTAAAACCAATGCAATTAAGTCCAGAGGAGTATAGTGTATCCCCGGGTCGTTAAGTCCCAACGAGGTGTGAAATCTGTAGTACAACGAATCTGTGATCGGGTGAAAATTAAACAGGAAAAAGGGTGATGATTGATTAAACTAAGGAAATAAA
Source organism: Chrysanthemum makinoi (assembly GCA_910596185.1). Lineage (NCBI taxonomy): Eukaryota > Viridiplantae > Streptophyta > Magnoliopsida > Asterales > Asteraceae > Chrysanthemum > Chrysanthemum makinoi. The sequence goes on from OU343220.1 coordinate 128,239,800, forward strand.
ATCTAATCAAGACTTTGAAGTCATTTTAATTCTATTTTTAAAAACGATTAACTTTTAAAACCTAAAATATACGTTTAAATTAAAAACTACGTAACGTGCGAAATAAAACGTGACAATAAACAAGTAAAATACCTACGGATATAGAAAATATATTTTTACAATCCTAATTATACTAGAAAATTATTGGAAAAGAAAATTATTTTTATGACTATTTATTTAATTATTATTAATTAAAAATTATTTTTAACTATTTAAAAATACATTAAAATACAAGAAAATAGGAAATAAAGCTAGAAAAGTGAAATTATGACTTAGAAAAATCTAAAATATTATAAAACTTATTTTAAAAACTGAAAATATATTTATTACACTTTTTATCTATTTATTATTAATTTAAAACTATTTAGAACTAATTAAAATGCTAGAAAATACTATTTAGGTTAAGAAAATTCTGGAAAAAATTATTTTTTTTTTTATATTTATCTTAAGCTATTAAAATTGAAAAATTATTTTTCTGAAGCTTTTCTGATTTATTTGTATTAAAAAGTGATTAAAAAGCCTTAAAACTGATTTAAAATAAGAAAAATAGCAAACAAGAATGAAAAATTATGAAACATTCAGTAAAAGTCTAAAATATTATTCTAATTTTATTAAAAATATAAAAACTATGGCTTATATGGAAGAATATGAAGCTGTAGTGATAAGAAATTCTAAATAAGCTACTAAAATAAGCTATAAGCTACAGGAATAAGCCAAATGATTAAAGAAGTTTGAATTATGCTAAAATAAGTCTAACTTAACTAATTAACAGTACTCTTGATTACTAAATAAGCTTAAACTAGATTTGAGCTTATAGGATTAATTAAGCAAAAAAATTTTATAAGGGGGCTACTTTAAGCTAATGAATAAGCTATTCTAATAAGCAAAATGGGAAAACAGAAATTGGGACCTAAAGATCACCTAGCAGACTACACATGGGCCAAATCTTAGCTCCTAATGAGCTTATTTGAATCCTGTAAAGGTCAAGTTGCACAATTCACACTCATTATTAGAGTATGAGCAGGCAAATCGGCTCTAAAGGAGAGGCTGATTAAGAGCTTTTAGAGACTTGGAAAAATTACACAAAAATCAGATTTAAGCTCTTGACCAACTGAACTAGGACATATCCCATTTTCATTAATTTTGGTTCAAAAACAAATCCATGAAAATTCAACAAAGTTTTCCAAAACTAGTTTTCAACTTTTGACTTTTAAAGACAGAAATGAAACTTTGACTAAAATGAGTTTTGATTCCAAATGACTAACTGATTATGATGTTTAATGGTAATATGAACCTACTGCAAGCTAGATTAACTAGTTTAACACCTAAATGAAAGAATTGATTGATGAATTACAAATTGGAAATTAGAAGCTGATTTACTATCATTTTGACTTTAGAGTGATTGGATGTCATCGATGAGCTAAGTGACTATAGCAAACCTAAATGAACTTATAGCAACTATATTTAAGCACTCTACTAATCTCTAGCTCGAGATCAATGATCCGATCCAAACACTAGTTACAAAGGCGATTTGCAAATACTCTATCTAAAACTTAATATAAACCACTACTAACACCAACTTACAAACAACTAATGTAGATTATAGCAGATGCTAACTATAACAACAATAGATTTAAAGCAAACAATTTCAAATGATATTAAGTAAAGTTGAGACTGATTATGAACTTACAAGAGGTCCAGAAATTAAATGAGACTAAGAACCATAAATCACTATCCTAAACACAATTCAACCCGGAATCACTATAATCAACCCATATCCATGTCTGCAACATCATGCTTCTACTTCCTTTCTTGATTTTTTTATTTATGAGCTATTTATTTGTATTTTTGATATTTTTGATTAAACTGGTTTCTCTGCTTTAAAGCATATAAAAGATTATAAATAACTAAAATGAGCTTGAAGAAACATGAAACTACAACATTTGACAATATTAAGTGGATTTGTCAAATTCACTCAAAATTGCTGAAATCAAAACTTGTTAACTGAAATTAATACTTGGAATAGGATTAGAATACATTAAAACTTTAACAATACAACTTAGAAGTGAAAAATACACGAAATTTAAATTATACTACCTACGACATGTAAAAAACTAAACTATTCTACATATCCTTCCACACTGCTTCTTTTCTCCTTTATATTCAAGAAAAGGGTTCCACATGAGTCTCTGAAGAAATCCCATCATTAATCCTGGCCTTTGGATCACTGCAACTCATCTCAGCCTTTGATTTGCAATTTGGCGCCAAAAAAGTCATAAGCAGGTTTTAACAATTAATGCACTTTGGGTGTTTGTGGAGGTGTTAGGGGAGTTGGTAAACAGTTGTGGAGATAGCTAGGTGAGGTGGAAAGTGGTGGTGAGGTGGTGAAACCACCTGGTTTTGAGTTAACAGGTGTGGGAGAGGAGGCGAGCAGTGGTGGCGGTATTTTCATTTAAGCCGTGGGTTTGGATTGGGCTTGGGTATTGGGCTTGGTTTTGTTTTGTGTTATGGGTTTGGATAATTAAAAGGGCCGGTTTGGTTTGTTTATTAATAACACACAAGGAATAAACTTGTAATTTCTGCAAAGTTGAAGGTTCTTATTTGACAAGTTTCTAAAATTAACACAAGGACTAAACCTGCCAAATATGATAAACCAAGGACCATAAATGTAATTATTTTCTATTTTAAATTTCTAAGGACCTTTTGTGTCATTTTTGAAACTTTAGGGACTAAAGTTGTCATTTTGTAAATTTTAAACTTTGAAGGGTTTATTTTGACAACTTTTGAATCCCATGGACCTTAAATGATATTTTGCTTTATTTTGGTTTACGGGGACTATTTTGGCGACTTTTGAAACTTGGGGACTAAAGCGCCAATTATGCAAACTTAATACGTTTTCATCTGATTTTGGTACTTTTGCATTTGAAACACATAAAACACTTATTTGTGATATTTTCATCATTTTGATGCATTTCTGAGTGTTTTCAGATGTTTTTGCAGTTTAAATGATACAAAAATGATGAGTATTTAGACACTCATCAATCCCCCACACTAAGATATTGCTAGTCCCTAGCAATCTTTTGAGAAAATTTAATGGATTTTATCTCTTTACCAAAAGCCATTACTTCCGGAGTAGCCAATTGTTTTAGTTCAAGTAAGAACCTTGGTACAATGATAACCAAATGATTTTGAGCAAATCACCGGCTTTCAACGGTTTTGATTTGTCTTTACCGAAGCCGTTTGCTACGGACTAGCAACTCTTAGATAAACTATCTTTGGTGAGTCGATTACCAATTATGGTTTTCAAACGCCTTTACCACAAGCCATAAACTTGCGGGCTAGCCAACTCTTCACTAATTAAAGATATGGTGAGTTGAACACCATACAATTTTGGGCAAATTGCAAGCCGTCAACGGATTTAAGATATCTTTACCAAGAGCGTTTGCTCACGGATTAGCCAATCCTTATGTGGGTTAGACATGGCATGATGATTACCATTTGTTGTGTTTAGTACATAGTACTTCCACTAAAAAAATTATTTGGCCATTTTGGGGGAAAAAGGGACTAAAAGGGTACATTTATGATCAAATTCGCTGAATTTCCCACATTAGAAATGAATATTATCCTCAATATTCAAAGTCCCGGCTATTATGCCGAATCCTTGAACGTAAGAAGATAACATTACTAGCTAAGTGTAGAAACACAACAATTATTCTCTTTTTTAATATTTACAATTTTCATTCATTTTATAGATCTATATACAACATGTGGGGCATCTCCCCCACACTTAGGTGGTACACACGGGTGAAAACCCATGTTTAACTACTGTTTTTGATTACCGAGTCGCTAGCTTGACTCGACCCCAAATTAATTTGTTCATGGGGAAGTAAGTGGAAGAGACAATCTCCATCGGACTTTCATTCAAGATGTTTGTATAAACATTGAAATGCGTGAAAGTTCCACACCGATGAGGTATACATAGAACCAGCTCAAAAATGATAAATGAAAATGCCGGGATCAAAAATAGTGTCCTCATACCCGAAGGAGTGAAGAACGAGAGAAGTCACCGTATAGGTGAAGAAAAGAAAGAAAATCATGATAAAAATCATGACTAACTCATCATTATAAGAAGGAGAATTCATGATTCTTGGATCATGAATCTCATCATTTAAGCTCATTTGGTCAAGACATATTCGCAGGTGGGAGGGATGGGATTTTGATATCAAGCAAGTTCTCATGGTTGAGAACATTTCCCTTCGGAACACAAAGATCATTTTTGTCTAGATCAAAGTGGAAGTTATCATACTCAGGTGGAGATATGATATGAGTGAGTTCAAAGGAGCACTCCTCGTAAAGAGAATCATTCACGTAATGTAAGTGCTGCGAACTCTTGTTCCCTTGTAGACTCATCACTATCCTCAATCTGAGTATCAAAGAGTGGATTCTCATAAATTAAAGTGAATTTAGAGTCGAATTCAAATAGAGGATTAGTGAGAGTTGTTTTGAACGCCGAGGAACAAAGTGATTAACATTCTCTATTGAACATTGGGGTGAAAGTGAGTGAGCGATCATTACAAGGAGACTTTCAATTTCTCCTAGGTTGGCTTTGAAATCAAAGAGATCATCATCACTTTCGAGAAAGTGGAATGATGTTAGTGAGTTCATGTTGAACTCCTCAAGAAGAGGATCAACATCAAAATGTGAAAGTGATGCCTCAACATTCTCAATGTCCCCATAAGATTTACAATCATCGCTAAAATCGGTGAAAGTCTCAAAATGATCTTTTGAACACTTAAGAGGGGAAGGGATATCACACATATGGTCAAAATTTCCCTGTGACTCTCTCGATTGGGACAAGGTCCCTCAACACTAGACTTTATGAATTCGTCCGATTCCTTTTTAGGAGCATTATCAAGATGCTCATCCCCATGTTTAGAGTGAGTGGGAATATGGTGTGATAGCGGCAGTGAGGGTTGAGAAGGACTAGCATACATATGTTTTATACTTTCCATTTGTTCTTATGCTAGTAATTCCATCATAGTCTTTTCTCCACGATTTTCATGGAATGAATTTCAAGTGATGAACTTGATGAACTGTACAAAATTGGCGAATATCAAGGGTAACTTCATCATCATCGTCGCCGAAGGGAATGAAAGCGGTCGAGAGCTAGATTTGGCTGCTTTTTTCTTTTGCAATTGATTCCCTAATAGATTGTTCAAAGGCAATTTGGGAATTTAATTTAGCGATCCGCTCTTGACTAACAAAACTTCCATGGATTTTGATTTGGATTATCTTAGGAATAGTTACACCTTCCTTCAAATCTTTCACTAAATCCAAAAGATCAAGGAGAAGATTTTGAGAAGTGGCTCAGTTGAGGTGGTACCGATTCATTTGGTATCAGAGGTTGGTCATGATGCGAGCGATTGTGAATTACGGGGTTCCTGTTTGACAATCCAGCTAGAGTGAGGACCTCCACAATACTCACAAATGAAACCGATGTGGCTGTGAGTTATATGTGTTGTAGTCATAATTGTTATCATGAACCGCCATAGACAAGCTTGTCGATTGACAATCAACCGAGTGTGAACCACCACAAGACTCACAACAAGAAATCGGCCGAACTCACATGTGGTAGCCGATGGAATAAATCGGTTGGTTATGGTAGGAATAGGGATCCCGGTTATAGACGCACCGCTTCCCATTCCACCATGCTACAACTAGGGCAATTGCCACCATTATAAGGACCACCACACCATTGACAACCAAGAGGGTGAGGATAAGACATAGAAAGAATCAAAGGGTTCCAGAGGGTAAGAAATGAAGAATCAAAGGGTAAGAGGGTAAAGAGGAATATTTTTGGTATTTTTGAAAAACATGTTGTAAAAACAAAGAATGAAAATCTTTTTGGTTTTTGTGTTTGTTGAAAACTGATTTTAAAATGTTTTCGAACCGCTTTTGTTTTATATAATAATAATAAGAAAATATGAACAAGGATGGTAAATATACAATGGATGTATATTCAACAACACCGATGTCTTCAAATTGTAGTAACGCAGAAGACACTGCTAATGCCTAAAATTTGATCGGTCCGAACCGGTTATTAGACACAAGTCAACCACTTGTGAATGGTCAACCGTAATAAAATTAAAACAATCTAAAACCAATGCAATTAAGTCCAGAGGAGGTATAGTGTATCCCCTGGTCGTTAAGTCCCAACGAGGTGTGAAATCAGAGTACAACTAATCTGCGGATCGGGTGAAAATTAAACAGGAAAAAGGGTGATGATTGATTAAACTAAGGAAATAAAATCTAATCAAGACTTTGAAGTCATTTTAATTCTATTTTTAAAAACGATTAACTTTTAAAACCTAAAATATACGTTTAAATTAAAAACTACGTAACGTGCGAAATAAAACGTGACAATAAACAAGTAAAATACCTACGGATATAGAAAATATATTTTTACAATCCTAATTATACTAGAAAATTATTGGAAAAAGAAAATTATTTTTATGACTATTTATTTAATTATTATTAATTAAAAATTATTTTTAACTATTTAAAAATACATTAAAATACAAGAAAATAGGAAATAAAGCTAGAAAAGTGAAATTATGACTTAGAAAAATCTAAAATATTATAAAACTTATTTTAAAACTGAAAATATATTTATTACACTTTTTATCTATTTATTATTAATTTAAAACTATTTAGAACTAATTAAAATGCTAGAAAATACTATTTAGGTTAAGAAAATTCTGGAAAAAATTATTTTTTTTTTTATATTTATCTTAAGCTATTAAAATTGAAAATTATTTTCTCAAGCTTTTTCATTTATTTGTATTAAAAGTGATTAAAAAGCCTTAAACCGATTTAAAATGAAAATAGCAAACAAGAATGAACAATTATGAAAAATTCAGTAAAAGACTAAAATATTATTCTAATTTTATTAAAAATATAAAAACTATGGCTTATATGGAAGAATATGAAGTCAGAGGATAAGCGCTTCTAAATAAGCTACTAAAATAAGCTATAAGCTACGTGAATAAGCCAAATGATTAAACAAGTCAATTATGCTAAAATAAGTCTAACTTAACTAATTAACAATACTCTTGATTACTAAATAAGCTTAAACTAGATTTGAGCTTATGAGATTAATTAAGCAAAACAGGTTTATGGGGCTACTTTAAGCTAATGAATAAGCTATTCTAATAAGCTAAATGGGAAAACAGAAATTGGGACCTAAAGATAACCTATAGAGACTACACATGGACCAATCTCTCCTAATGAGCTTATTTGAATCCCAAGTAAAGGTGCTAGTTGTCAATTCACACTCAAGATACGAGTATGAACAGGCAAATCATCTAAAGGAGAGTCGATTAAGAGCTTTTAGAGACTTGGAAAAATTACAAAAAATCAGATTTAAGCTCTTGACCAATCGAACTAGGACATATCCCATTTTCATTAATTTTGGTTCGTAAAACAAATCCATGAAAATTCAACAAAGTTTTCCAAAACCGGTTTTCAACTTTTGACTTTAAAGACGTAAATGAAACTTTGACTAAAATGAGTTTTGATTCCAAATGACTAACTGATTATGATGTTTAATGGTAATATGGACCTACCGCAGCTAGATTAACCATTAACACCTAAATGAAAGAATTGATTGATGAATTACACAAAATTGGAAATTAGAACCGATTTAATATGATTTGACTTTAGAGTGATTCAGATGTCATCTGATGAGCTAAGTGACTATAGCAAACCTAAATGAACTTATAGCAACTATATTTAAGCACTCTACTAATCTCTAGCTCGTGATCAATGATCCATCCAAACACTAGTTACAAAGTCGATTTGCAAATACTCTATCTAAAACTTAATATAAACCACTACTAACACCAACTTACAAACAACTAATGCAGATTATAGTGATGCTAACTATAACAAAGAATAGATTTAAAGGAAACAATTTCAAATGATATTAAGTAAAGTTGAGACTGATTATGAACTTACAAGAGGTCCGTAAATTAAATGAGACTGAGAACCATAAATCACTATCCTAAACCCGAATTCAACCCGAATCACTATAATCAACCCATATCCATGTTCCAACAAAGATGCTTCTACTTCCTTTCTTGATTTTTTATTTATGAGCTATTTATTTGTATTTTGATATTTTTGATTAAATCGTTTTCACCGCTTTAAAAGCATATAAAAGATTATAAATAAGTAAAATGAGCTTGAAGAAACATGAAACTACAACATTTGACAATATTAAGTGGATTTGTCAAATTCACTCAAAATTGCTAAAACTGAAATCAAAACTTGTTAACTGAAATTAATACTTGGAATAGGATTAGAATACATTAAAACTTTAACAATACAACTTAGAAGTTTGAAAAATACACCTAAATTTAAATTATACTACCTACGACATTTAAAAAACTAAACTATTCTACATATCCTTCCACACTGCTTCTTTTCTCCTTTATATTCAAGAAAAGGGTTCCACTTGAGTCTTTGAAGAAATCCCATCATTAATCCCCGGCTTGGATCACCGCAACTCATCTCACTTTTGATTTGCAATTTGGCCAAAAAAAGCCGCAAGGTGTTTTAACAATTAATGCACTTTGGGTGTTTGTGGAGGTGTTAGGGGAGTTAACAAATTTGTAGAGATAGCTAGGTGAGGTGGAAAGTGGTGGTGGTGGTGAAACCACTTGTTTTGAAGTTAATGTGTGGAGAGGAGATGAACGTTGGTATGTATTTTCATTTAAAACGTGGGTTTGGACCTGGCTTGGGTATTGGGCTTGGTTTTGTTTTGTGTTATGGGTTTGGATAATTAAAAGGGCCGGTTTGGTTTGTTTATTAATAACACACAAGGACTAAACTTGTAATTTCTGCAAAGTTGAAGGTTCTTATTTGACAAGTTTCTAAAATTAACACAAGGACTAAACCTGCCAAATATGATAAACCAAGGACCATAAATGTAATTATTTTCTATTTTAAATTTCTAAGGACCTTTTGTGTCATTTTTGAAACTTTAGGGACTAAAGTTGTCATTTTGTAAATTTTAAACTTTGAAGGGTTTATTTTGACAACTTTTGAATCCCATGGACCTTAAATGATATTTTTGCTTTATTTTTTTACTGTGGGACTATTTTGACAACTTTTGAAACTGGGGACTAAACTGCCAATTATGCAAACTTAATAATTTCATCTGATTTTGGTACTTTTGCATTTGAAACACATAAAACACTTATTTGTGATATTTTCATCATTTTGATGCATTTCTGAGTGTTTTCAGATGTTTTTGCAGTTTAAATGGTACAAAAATGATGAGTATTTAGACACTCATCAACTCCTAAACTAGATTACAAGTGTTAGTAATTAATATGTAAGAGTTAGCTTATTTAGGCTTTTATGTTAGTAATTATGGCAAGGCTTATGTAGAAAGCCCATAAGCCTTGGCCCAAGCCCAATAAGGAAAGGAAGGAAACTTGCATGTTGCCCTAGTTCCTTCCCTATAAATAATGTTGTAAACTCCCATTTGGGAGTTGGTTGTTCACTTTTCATATCACACCTATGCATAATGTTTCTTTCTCTCTATATCGTGTGTGTGTTTTGTGTTCATCCGATCACTTCTTCATCTCTATTTCTTATATTGATACTTGTGTTGCAAATATGGGAACCTAACAAAAGAAATAGCCCTCCATTAATTCTACCCTAGGGTAGAAACAGGGTTCAATACATATGCTACTGGTGTCTATTAAGGTAACACTGGTATTGAAGACAAGACGTCATGGACCCAAAGGACGCACTGCACCTAACTTCCCAAGCTACTCAAGTTCCTCTTAAAAGGACTTGTTTCATTCTCACGGGGAACCTACATAATCTATCGACTTTCTCTTAGAAATTGTTGATATTGAAGAAGGAGTCCCTCTCCCTAGTCTCCGGCATAGGAATCCAAAAGTGCACAATTGAGTCTAGAGCCAAGAGATCATCCACAAGAAATCTCATTAGGACACAAAAATTAATGAAGACTTGCTGTCTCACACAATGTGGAAAGTAAGAATATATTTTGAGAGTCCTACGCATTATCCTTGTGATATTGCCAGAACATCCGAGTGATATGTAAAAGTATTCACGATGAAGATGGAAATCCTTCTAGAGCTAACATTAAACAAGCTCTTGGTGGGTGACATGTGAGATCTTTCCAAAGATCAAGCTTGTGACAACTGGATAAAAACGATGGGGCGATTCATTCTTGAATCAACCTTGGTCTAGGAAATGAATTGATTTAATACTTTTGGAAAAACCGTTCGATGTGCAAATCTTCTTTTCTCTAGCACAACGAATGTGTATTCATGTTTTCAAACACAAAAAGTATCTCTGATTGAAAAAATACTTTTGGAAAAACCGTTCGATGTGCGAATCTCTTCTGTTCTCTAGCACATCGAATGTGTACTATTTTCAAACACAAAAGGTATTTCTGATTGAAAATTGATCTTTCTTATAAAACCTTCTTCGTATTGCAAAACTCTTTCTTCAAGCAATACGCGATTGTTTTCAAATCAATTTTTCATTAATCATTGAATCTCAATTCGTTGGTTCACTCACTCCGTGTTGTCTACTTTGGGACGCTCCATTTTGAGAACGACTAGATCAAGCTGCGAAACCCTGTCAAGGAGATTCTTCAGAATTCTACTTTATCACAGGCAGTATTTATACTGATCAACGGGGAACCGTGGTTCTTGCAACTATATTCAATGAAAGTGAACAAAGACACTTTCGTGAGTTTTAGTGCTAACTGTTGTTTGCAGGAACATTGGATGGTTGCAGTTGATCGATATTGAGAAGCTAATTCAAAGCCACATGCTCACAGCATACACGCTTAAATGAAGAACATCATGACAAGTGCATATCTACATAACCTGGCTCTGATAGCTGCAAATATCATGAACCAATAAAGCTTCCGCTACTCTGATGAAAAGATGTCATGATCCAGAAAGTGTGAGCATGTCAGTCCAAAAGTCACAACATCACATGAAGGCAACACTACAAAGGGTGATCCAGAGATTTACTGTGGCTGATGATCTCAAAGAAAGCTCAAAGATCATCATAATGTGGATCAGATCAAAGACCTCCACTTAAAGTACTAAGCAGTCGGACTTTGAAGAATCACTGCTCAAGCACAAAGAATGCGGAAAATTGAAGAATTGAAGTCTACGAGCTCAGAACAGAAGACAAAATAGAATGCTAGGATTCAAAATGTAAATCATAGGGTGACCTCCCTTAGGGGGAGATTGTTAAAAATTGGAAATTCCATAGTGAAGTGTCGGTCACCCCATATATAATCTAGCATAAGTTAGCTCGTAGACATATCGTTATTTACGTTATTTAGTAGTCAATTAGTTAGTTGTTAGCTTAGTTATTAGTTTAGTGTAACACCGTGGAGGAAGGACGGGTCTTTACCTACTGTATGCTTGATCCACGTACCTGGACAGAGGCGTAGGTTGTAACTATAAATACCCCTTCCATCCTTTGAAGGGGTGGTGCTTCTTTGATAATCTAACATTTTCTCTTTTGTTTATCTCTCTAGAATCAACCTCTCTACTCTCTTCATCTCTCTAAACATGGCATACTTGTATAATCATAATTCTAGACCACCCGAATCATCAAACAACATAAAATATACGATCCTACAACACGTCTTAGAGATATCTTAGGAAAAGATATACATTATCCTTTCACACATTTTGTAAAGATGCTAGGGTTTCCTTGGTGTATAAAGGGAACTCTACGGTATTATGTTTTGTAATCGAAGTTTAACAGAATATAATAGAAAATACAAAGTTAGTTTTATTGTGTTCTTCTTATTGCTTGTGTTAAGATTCTGCATTAACATTTAAGCATTCATTGTTAGTGTCTCTCATATAGTTGATTTGGATTTATTCAAGTTAACTATTATCTTAGTAAGGCTACTTAGATCCATTACTTTGGACCTACAAGTGGTATCAGAGCCTATAGAGGGACTCTGAGTTTGAAGAAACACAAAACCACAAACAATTATTCACTCACAAATCCTTGAAAATGTCTGAACCCCATAATGATGAGTTCTCTCAACATCTTAGTGATGAGGAAGTTTCAAACCATGAAGATGTGTCAGACACTAATCGACCAAAACAACAACAACAACTCATTCTTGCAACAACCACTATCTCAAACATCAAACTCCCAATTCTGAAAAAGGAGGAGTATGATATATGGATTATGGAGATTGAACATTACCTTGAGTACATTGACAATGATGTCTGGAAGGTAATTCAGAATGGAAATTCTAAGATGAGGATTTCAGTTGGAAAAGATGGTGTTGTTAGGGTGTTTCCACCAGTCTCTGCTGCAGAGATTCATACTGTTGAAAAGGAAATGAAGGCCAGAACCATCTTACTGATGGCTATTCCAAAGGAACATCTGAGAAGATTTCATGGAATGGATAATGCTAAAGAAATTTGGGAAGCTATCAAAACTAGGTTTGGAGGGAATGCAAACTTAAAGAAGATGCAGAAGGCTATTCTAAAACAACAGTTTGAAGCATTTACTGTATCCAGTTCAGAAGAGTTGGAAAAGGGGTATGATAGATTCCAACAACTTCTTTCACAGTTGGAGGCTCATGGTGCTTAAGTGTCCACTAAAGATGCTAATCACAAGTTTCTCAGATCCTTGCCTTTAGAATGGTCAAATCTAACAATGACTATGAGAACCAAATTAAATGTTGATAACTTGTCAATTGATGACTTATACAATAACCTTAGGGTTTTTGAACAAGAAATCAAAGGTTCTTCAAAAAAATCTTCAAGTGCTCATAATCTTGCTTTTGTCTCCCAAAGCAAGAGCAGCACCAACAAGGTTAATTCTAGTAGCTACAGTACCTCTTCATCCAATGTGAAAGAAAGAGAAGTTCCTGCTGGTTTTGCCGATGAAGTCATTTATTCTCTCTTTGCAAAGAAATCAGAAGACATGGACCTCATTAATGAGGACCTAGAACAAATTATTGATGTGGACTTTGAAGAGATGGACATCAACTGGAAGATAGCAATGATTGCTATTAGAATGAAGAAGTTATACAAGAAAACTGGAAGAAGAATCCGGTTTGATGGAAAGGCACCTGTTGGTTTTGACAAGAAGAAGCTTGAATGTTTCAAGTGCCACAACACTGCTCATTTTGATAGGGAATGCACATCAAAAGTGACCACTGATGGAACTAAGAAGATAGACTCATTCTATCAAGGACAAGAAGCTGAAAAGCAGGGGAAGAATTAGATGGGGTTGCTGACTATGGATGATGGTGTTGTCAACTGGGAAGAGCACACCGTAGAAGAAACAGTATCAAATCATGCACTCATGGCAATCGGCTCCAATACTGAGGTATCTTTGTGCTATACGACTTGCATTAACTCATATACTAAACTTAAAAATTTGTGATGAGCAAATGCATCAGTTAGGTGATCAGGAAGCAAAAATACTTGCTTATAGTAATGCTGTTATGACATTAGAAGCTCAAATAGCCACTCTTCAAAAACAGCAATTATCATTAAATGAAAAGCTTACATTTCAAGCAAACGAAATATATGAGAAGGATGAAAAACTTAGAAAGTATAAGAGAATTGGAATGAAAGTTGTAAAAGATAAGAAACAGTTGCAGATCAAAGTATAATCATGAGAACATTCTACTAAAAATATTTGGAAATTAGTAGATTCTGGTATGAGTTCAAATTTCAAAATTGGTTTAGGATATGAAATAACATCAAACAGTAAGGTCTTAAGCTTTGAGGAAGAAATGAAACGTACTGTGTTTGTTAGTTCAGATGAAGATTTTGTTGAAAAACCTATATACAATAGATTTTCAAAAACTGACAACTTTAAAGCAGTTCATCATCCCTTAAATGGAGTCTATACCCCTAAACCAAATCAGGACTTTGATGATTCTTTATTTGTTTATGGTAAAACGGGACCCAGAAGCTTGAAACTAGTGTCTCAGAAGATAAATCTAGTGGAATTTCTACCTGTCAATCTAATGACAGTGAAGGATCTATTGGAAATATCTCTGAGCATTCAGTTGATTTTGAATCAGAACCTGTAAATGTACAAAGAGAGATGTCTAAGTCTAAACATGTTACAGTTAGTAAGCCAGTTGTGTCTGTACCAAAACCAAAACCAGTTGAATCTAGTTGTATCTCACACGTAAAAACTCCTAGGCAACAAGTCAAAAATCCAAAGACACCCAGAGTAAATAGAATGAATTGGAATGAAATGATGAAAAGAGAACTAGGGGAAGGTTACTCTTTTACCAAGAAAACGTGTTTTGTTTGTGGTAGCCTAAGTCATTTAATCAAAGACTGTGATTTTCATTAAAAGAGAATGGCTAGAGAGGCTGAACTTAAGCAACAAAGGGTCTTTAATACTGGTCATGGGATGGTTAAACCAGTATGGACCAATGTAAACAGAGTTAATCATGCTAATCAATTTGTTCCTAGACCAGTACTAATCAATGCTGGTAGCTCAAATATTAATTATGTTAGGCCCAACATGAGTACTGGTAGGCAAAATGTTAAATCTGTTAGGAAAAATGTTATTTGTGTTAAGCCTAAAGTTAATACTGGGTGTGTTAAGCCAGTATCTACCAGTACCACACATAGACCACAGGTGAATAGAATCAATCAAAGAAGCAATTTTACATCACCTGTGAAAAGACCCATTGTTAAAAATATAGCAAAAATGTCAAAATCTTATGCTGTAAAGGGAAATGGGGGATCTGTTGTTAAGGCCTCAGCAGGTTATAACTGGAGTCACAAACCAAACTTCAATTGTAATAGTGGACCCATCTATATTAACACTGTGAATGCTAGAGGTCCACAAGGCAGACCCAAGCCTGTACAAGCCTGGGTCCAAAAGAGAAACCAATCTCTTTTTTATGTGCAGGATCATCCACTCATGAACACTGGAGACAGAGGCATATTTGATAGTAGATGTTCAGGCACATGACTGGTAACAAGGATAAGCTGGATGATTTTGAAGAATTCAAAGGAGGATCTGTTATATTTGGAGGTAGCAAAGGCTACATCACTGGTAAAGGTAGAATAAAAGTTGGCAATTTAGAATTTGATAGTGTGTCTTTTGTAAAAGAACTAGGTAATTTTAACCTTTTCTCCATATCACAAATATGTGATAAGCAACACAAGGTTCTTTTTACTGAGACTGGATGTTTTGTGCTTCGGACTTTAAGATGCCTGATGAAAATCAGATACTTCTAAAGGTCCCTAGGCAACACAGTATGTATAGTTTTGATATGAAGACACCTGCACCTGCAAAAGGTTTGTTGGATATTGGATTTCACAAACACTCTAAACCATGATCAAAGTAGGCGTATAAGAATGTTAGAGAGAGAGAGTTCTAGTGAGAGAAAGGAAGAGAGTTGGGAACTATAGTGAGAGAAAGAAAATATTATTATGAGCTCCAACTCTCTACCTTGGGAGGTAGAGAGTATTTATAGTCTTACATAAAACGCCACACAACGGGCTGTGGATCAGGCATACAGTGGGTAAAGACCCGTCCGTCCTCCACGGTGTTACTTAACAAAATACTACTTAACATAAAATAACTATGACTACGAGCTTTCTAACGATTACATATACTTGAGGTGACCGACTCTTTAATACCTGGAATTTCTAATTCCTAACAATCTCCCCCTAAGGGAGGTCACCTCAAACATATACTAAAATTACATTGAATACAAACAGATATTACATTAACAATTGTTCTTGCATTCTTGATGTAGTACTTTGCTCCGAAGCTCGTAGTCATTGATTCTTCTCATTGCATGTTTGGTTAATCCAAGTGGAGGTCTTTTACTGATCCACGTGATAATAAATTTGAGCCAGCTTTTGAGATCATCAGCTAACAAAAATCTCTGAGACATCCATTGTGGTGTTGGTTTTATGTGATGTTGTGACATTCGGACCGACATGCTCACATTCTGGATCATGATATCTTCTCATCAGAGTAGCGGAAGCTTTAGTTGATTCATGATATTGGCAGCAGCGTAGCAGAAGCATGGAGTGAAAATATCAGAGTCATTGATGCACTAATCATGATTTCTTTTGAGATGAATGTGTTAGGTGAGCATGCGGCTATGGATTGACCGCTTCATTCTGATCAACTGCAAACGTCGGGGTGTACCTGCATAAGACAGTTAGCAATAAAGCGCACGAAAGTGTCTTTGATCACTTTCGATGAATTGAGGTACACGGCCCACGGTTCCCCGTTGATCAGTACAAGTACTGCCTGTGATCAGGTATAATTCTGAAGAATTTCCTTGACAGGGTTTCGCAGCTGCTCTAGCTGTTCTCAAACCGGAACGTCTCAAAGAAGACAACACGGAGTGAGTGAACCAGCGAATTTACGTCCACTGATTGATGAAAAGAGATTTGAAAAACAATCGTGTATTGCTCAATAGAAATTGTTTTTGCAATATAACGAAGGTTTTAATGAAAATCAATTATCAATCATAAAACACCTTTTGATTTGAAAATTAGTACACGGTCGACGTGCTAATGAAAAGAGTTTTAAAGCACAAAGACCGGTTTTTCAAAGGTATCCGTCAATCCATAACCTGAACCAGGATTGATTCAAAAGATTGAATCGCCCCATTGTTTCTGTTCAGTTGTCACATGGTTGATCTGTATAATAGATCTCACATGCCACCTACCAGGAGCTTGTTAGATGTTGGCTCCAGAAGGCTTTCCATCTTCACAGTGAATATGTAAACACATCACTCAGATGTTCTGGCAATACCACAAGGATAATGCGTAGGACTCAAGATATAATCTCTCTTTCCACATTGTGTGAAACAGAGAGTCTTCATTGAAAGTGTCCTAATGAGATTTATTGATGATCTCGTGGCACTAGACTCAATTTGTGCATATTTGGATCCTATATCGGAGACTAGGGAGAGGGTCTCCTCCTTCAATATCAACAATCTCTAAGAGAAAGTCGATAGATAATGTCGGTTCCCCGTGAGAATGAAACAAGTCCTTTTAAGAGGAACTTGAGTGGTTTGGAAAGTTGAAGTGCAGTGCGTCACTGGGTCCATGACGTCTTGTCTTCAATACCGATGTTACCATCAGTAGCATATGAATTGAACCCGGTTTCTGCCCTAAGGTTGAATAAATGGAGGGCTATTTGTTTTCACCCTTTTCTCATTCAATTCTTTTTAATTCTTCAACCCCTTCAGTGCTTACCGAGACTTCATAGCTAGAACCTTGTTGGGTTTATTCCAGTACTAGCTCAGTCTCAGTCCGCACTCTTCCCATATCTCATTTTTCTCCTTTTATCATCATACCTAAGAACTCTACACTAACTAGTGGATAGTCCCTGGGTAGATCCCTCCGTTCTGGCGGATCATGGGAACACATACCTAACCTTATCGTCCTTATATCACCATACATAATGTAAAGTTGGTCGGTCTTTTGGTATTGTTCATCTGCCATAGGAACCAATTGAAAATCATTTGAAAATCAATCCAGATACTTATGATATTTTATCAAAGCATTTTGTACCTGAATTGTTTTTGATATTTTTAGAATAAGTGCTCCCCCTCAACATGTGCATCAAATGTTTGAAATCGTTTTGCACACGGAGGCAAGAGGAAGAAATTACTTCTTTGATTACCATTTTCTAAAAGATATCAACATCACTTCCCTAATCGAATCAAGTAGATAAAGCATTTTGGGGAAGGATGAGGTTTTCATGATTTTGCTCCCCCTCAATATGTGCCTCGAGATTTGAAAAGAGTTTTGCACATACTAGAGGGAACCTGCACCTTGAGATAAGTTATCACGTTTCAAATCATAGGTTTAAGATAGATGCTCCCCCTCAACATGTGCATGGAAAATTTGAAATCGTTTGTCACATGTGGGAAGAAGAGCATGTACATCCTTATAAAACCATTTACCGAATTATCAGTTTAAATCCAATTTAAATCACACATTCTCCCCCGATCACAATTATCAAATCATTTGAGATTTGTGATCTCTTATAGATTTAAATTGATTTTGAAAGCTTTAAGGAGAATTGTGACTTGATTATGAAAGCGTTTTAACTGATAAGGATCGGATGTTAAGACTTTAAACTCCATTGATAAAACATGCATGTATATCTTTTGAAAACAATTGAATGCCAAATAACTTTTTAATTTAATTGAAATCATTCTCCCCCTCAATCAATGACATAGGTTGTTGATTGAGAGATTGATCTTTTGACAAATAAGTCCAGATGATTATCAAAAATAGAGACTGAGTTATTTTTCAAAGCAGTTAGTTTTCAGCAGATAAATGTTTATAGAATCAGAGCATGGAATTTGGTTGATAAGAAGGCTTTTGATGAACGTTCAAACAAATTCTCAAATCTTGAAAAACATGAAAAAGCATGGCTCTGTTCTTTCTTTGAAAAGCGGGTTACTGCCTGAAATGACAATAAACCATTATTTTCTTTCTCTCAATTTTTTTTTTTTTTTTTTTTTATGAAAATTCGAACAACATCTAAAGTCCCGTGTCATTCTTTGAATGACAGCACAAAGACCGTAGATATTATCGAACCGAGAAAAACAAAAAAAAATATATTTTATTTTTTTTTTTTTTTTTTTCAAGTTTTTCAAATTTTTATGGATTTTTGAAAATATTATATTTTTCTATTTGATTTTCGAATAGATATATACAGGATATAGATGAAGATAGACCTTTACTCCTCGTCTTCCTCCTGAAGACGTTTGAGTGTTTCTGGTTGAAGGCTTTTCATGCCCAGTCGTGGAAGAATAAACTCAAAGCGTTCTCTTGGAAGAGCTTTGGTGAAGATGTCTGCTAACTGATATTCAGACCTCACAAAATAGAGTTCCACCACACCTTTTTCCACTTGTTCCCTGATGAAATGATGTCGAATGTCGATATGCTTTGCTCTTGAGTGTTGAACGTTGTTGCATGAGAGAGCAATAGCACTTTTATTATCACAGTACAGAGGGATTTTGTTGAATTCAAAGCCATAGTCAGATAATTGAGATCTCATCCATAAGATTTGAGCACAACAAGATGACATGGCTATGTATTCAGCCTCTGTAGAGGAAATAGAAGTACTCATTTGCTTCTTTGAAGACCAGCTCACAAGCTTATCACCCAAAAACTGAGCACCTCCAGACGTACTTCGACGTGTATCTTGACAACCTGCATGATCAGCATCTGCATAGGCCGTTAGTGACATACCGGTATCCTTCGGGTACCATAGTCCCATATTGATGGTTCCTTGGAGATACCGAAAGACCCGTTTAACAGCTTCAAGGTGCTTTTTAGTAGGCTTAGCCTGGTATCTAGCACACATGCAAACAGAGAACAAGATGTCTGGTCTACTGGCTGTGAGGTACATCAGGGATCCAATCATACTACAATATTTTGTTTGGTCATACCATGATCCTGAGTGGTCCTCATCTAGTTTGGTTCGATCAATCATGGGGTGTCAACAGGGTCACTTGAATCAAATCCAAATTTCTTTAAGATCTCTGTTGCATATTTAGATTGATTTATGAAAATGCCTCCGGGACTTTGTGAAATTTGTAATCCCAAGAAAAATGACATTTGTCCCATCATTGACATTTGAAATTTTGAACTCATTTCATTAGAAAAACGATCACATTCCATTGGATCAGTCGAGGCAAAAATAATATCATCAACATAAATTTGAACATGAATTAAATGTTTGCCTGACTTCCTGGTGAACAATGTTGGATCAACTGCTCCTTTGCTAAATCCGGTTGATAGAAGAAACTTTGACAGTGTATCATACCATGCCCTTGGAGCTTGCTTTAAACCGTAGAGGGCCTTCTTCAAACGATAAACGTGAGTAGGATGCTCTTGATTTACAAATCCTTCAGGTTGGCTGACGTAGACGACTTCTTTAAGGTCTCCGTTCAGAAATGCCGTCTTCACATCCATCTGATAGACTACCATGTTCTTACTAGCAGCATTAGCCAGAAAGATTCTGATTGCCTCGATTCGAGCAACTGGAGCAAAAGATTCTTCAAAGTCAATACCCTCCTCTTGACGGTATCCTTTAGCAACTAATCGAGCCTTGTTCTTCAACACATCACCATGCTCATCAAGTTTCACTTTGAAGATCCATTTTAGAGCAATAATCATAGCACAATCTGGAGCAGGTACTAACTCCCATACATCTAGTCGATCGAACTCATGAATTTCATCTTGCATAGCATTGAACCAGCTATCTTCATTCATGGCGGTTTTAACATCTTTTGGTTCGATCTTAGAGAGTACGGAGTTGAAGAAGCACCATAAGGCATCGGTTGCAAGTTGTTTCCGTGTGGATACTGGACGAGAGGGATTTCCAATGATGTTGTCTAATGGATGATCGTGAGTCCATTTTCTGAGGTGTTCATGTGGTAGTTGTTGAGGGACTGAAGTAGCAGAGTTGATGTCTCCTGACGAAGATGGTTCTGATGAAGATTCAGGAGCAAATATGTTTTCAAACGGAGCATCTTCAGGAGTAGCAAAGGGATTAACTTCATCATTGAAGCCAGAAACAGTTCCATGATGTACATTTGAAGAATGATGATTTGTTGATGAGACTGAAGGATCAGCAGCAGGTGCTTCTTGACTTAAAGATATTGAGACTGAGGGATTGACTTCATTCACTGGAATATGAGCAGCCTCTGTTGTAGGGATCAACACCTCATTAGTACTCGGATCATAAAGTTCATCAAACATAGGATCAAACAATTTCTTTAAATCATCTTCAGATGGAGGTACATATGGAGTTTCTTGAGAAGAGTTTGGAACAAGGGATGAACCAATTGGACTGTTTTGAAGTGCGGGTCCAGAACTGAATTGTTCAGGAGCCGTTTGACCGGTCAGCTCATCAAACGTAACGTGAATTGTTTCCATGATGTTTCGGGTTCTTTTGTTGTAGATTCGGTATCCCTTTTTGTTTGGTGCATACCCTACAAATACTCCAATGTCTGCTTTAGCTCTAAGTTTGCCTAAGTCTTGACCCTCATTAGTTGGATAGCACAATGCTCCAAACACACGAAGGAAAGAGAGATTAGGTTTTCTGTTGTGGACAAGTTCATATGGTGTCTTTCCATGAACAGTGTGAATCAGGGAACGATTTTGTGTGTAGCATGCAGTGGCAATAGCTTCAGCCCAGAGAAACATTGGAACTTTTGAGTAAATCAGCATTGTTCTAGCGGCTTCTACAAGAGTTCGATTTCGCCTTTCAACTACACCGTTCTGTTGAGGAGTTCGTGGAACACTTCTTTGATGGCTGATTCCAATGCTTTCATAAAATTCACTAAGTTGTTTGTTAACAAACTCAGTTCCATTGTCTGTCCGGATAATTCTGACGGTTTTGTTAAGTCGAACCTGCAGCTGTTTGATGAGTTTGATGATGATATCAGGAGTTTCATCCTTTGTCCTTAAGAACTTGACCCAGGTGAATCTAGAGTAATCATCAACCACAACTAACACATATTTCTTCCCAAAGATATTCTGCACTCTCATTGGTCCACATAAATCCATATGAATTGTATGAAGAACTTCTGTGACAGAGTTAGTAGGTTTGGGTTTATGGGCATACTTCTTGCTTTTTCCCAATTGACATGCTGAACAAAGATGATCCTTTTCATACTTTAGTCGAGGTAAACCTACAACTAAGTCCTTTCTGGAGAGATCATTGATGGTGCCGAAGTTCAAGTGATTGAGACGTCGATGCCATAACCATGACTTTGTTTTTGAAGCCTTTGACAGCAAGCAAATTGGAGAAGACTTCATCATATCTTCTATAGAGATGGTGTAAAGATTTGAACCACGAGTTCCTCTTAAAAGTTCCTTACCATCAAGTTCTCTAACAAAACAAGTATGTTTTCTGAAGGCTACTTCTAGATCAGAGTCACAGAATTGACCGACAGAGAACAGATTATGACCAAGACCTTCCACATAGTATACTCTAGAGATAACACTATCACCAACAACATAATCACCATAACCCATAATTGCACCGAAATGATCATTACCGAATCTAACTGTCCCGATGAATTTGCTCACGAAGTTCATGAGCCGCGACCGGTCTCCAGTCATATGCTTGGAACAGCCTGAGTCCAGGTACCACAGAACGATTTGAACGATCTGCAGTTGAACACAGACAAGAATGGATAACTGGATAATTGGGATCCCCATGCAAGAATGGGTTCCACTTGGTTAGTAACAGTAATTGGAACACCCACATCAGAAATAGAAACATCCATATCAGAAGTAGAAGCAATGGAATCATTGGGAATAGATGCAATGCTGGTGTCTGTATTTGACCTATTCAAAGTATGTTCACTTCTTAAGGGAATAGTTCTACCAGTAGGCATCCATTTTCTAGTGGGCATAATCTTAGCAGTTTGAGAACAAAACTGATTATTCTTATGGCCAAAAGGTATCCAATAATAACCTATCTTTATAAAAGTTCTTCCTGTGGGTTTCCACTGTTTTCTAACAATCTTTCGTTTTTGCCTTTTTGCCTTATTTGCACGATTATTAGCATTAACAATTTTAACTGGGCATTTGACAGCATTAGACAAAGCATTCACACCACATTCATGATTAGCAACAGAATTCAAGCAGACATCATTACAAGGTTTGCAAATAGTATCAGAATTCGAATTAATTACAGTACGCCTAAGGCTAATACTAGAATCAACACGATTCGTTTTATTCAACACAAGCTTAAAGATCCTAGGTTGGTCTTCTACTTTCTTCCAATGCACATTTTTAGCTTGCGAGGTCCTATCATTCCTTGTATTGTCTTGAGACTTTGACCTGCTCGCTTTAATGTCATTGATTACTCCTGTAGAGGGAATTATGGGAACATTAGTTGGTTGATCTACTTTTTGCATTCCTGAACTAGACGTGCAAGGATCTGTATTACTAGACGACACATTGATGTATACTTTCTTAAAACTGGGCCTAGAATGGTTTGAAGGCTCAGCACTAGGCATAGAACAAGGCATCACAGCTTTGCCTTTTGCACCTAAGGTTAAGGATTTGGGACATGTTGCAATTACACATTCTAGCAACTCTTGAGATCGTTTGGCCTGGAGGCAAGCAAACCTAATTTCACTATCAAGAGGTTTGTTAATGAAATCCTCTTCGACAATCTCACGGAGACATTCTAGACTATCCTTAAGGTGAGCACAGTATTCATGAAAAGCATGTTCATTATTCCTAAGATGAGGAGGAATATATTTAACTGTCACAGTGTATTTGCAGTCTAAGGGTGACTTTGAGACAACATTCTTATTGAAAACAAGTGGCAGTTTCCCATTTCCCTGACTTCTCAGATTCTCAATTTCCTTTTGTAAAGACGTTATTTTTTCGTTGTTTTGGTCACGGGTGACTTTTATTGAATCATATAACTCTTTAAAATGTCGTTTAACTTTTTCATTTTCTTCTAGAAAACTCTCGTTTTCCTTTTGTAAGGCATCAACTAAGTTTTGAAGATGAAAAGTTTGAGAATTCTGAGAATCTAAAGGAGGAGGCATTTGGGAGCCTGTCATATTGTTCGTTTGACCCTTTAATTGAGAGATTTGGGCTTTCAACTTTCTGATCGTGTTGCACTGAGCTTGAATCTGTTCATCACGTTTGTTAATTTGAAAAACTGCATCAAACTCTGGAGCATCTGAGGATGTCTTGATATTTGAAGTTTTGACATTTTCTTTAAGATGTTGATATTTTAGTTGTAAATTAAAATGCTCAACTTCCAGTTTAGAAAAATGTTTAACCAAATTGTCGTGATCATCCAGTTCAATTTTCTCGTTTAGTTCAGAATTAGTTTTTTCAAGCTCAATGACACGATCATGGGAGACTTTCAGTGCAACCGATAATTCATGAAATTTGGAAGCATTAATGGAACAATTTGTAGCAGTGAAAAACACATCCTGAGTAATACATTCAGAAATCAGGTTCTCATTTAGTGTATGCAAGTTCTTCCTCTCAATCTCATTATATTTTAGTGCTCGCTCATAGTCACTAACTTCAACTATCATTGCATCAAATTCCTTTTCCATTCCCTTAATATCAGTTTCTATCCCCTTTTTAAGACTCTCAAAGTGATCTTTTAGAAGTTTAAAGAAAGGCATGACCTCAGTTAAATAACATTCTTTCATTTGCTCAAAACCCCTTTCTCCTTCCGTAATACCAGTGGGTGTGATCCTTTTCTTGCAAGTTTTCTCAAAATCAACAAATAGTTGAAGTATAACATATTGGCTAATTAAGGTCTTGCTTTTAGTGGCAATTGTTCTAGGAACAAGATGCATTGGTGTATTAGGAGGATACACAGTCGCTCTAGGCATTTTCCAAAGAGGAGGGTTTGTTTCAACAATATTTTCAGCTTTCTGCTTATCTAAATCCATTTTCCAGAAAACTTGTTCGGGAGTCAACAATGTCTGAGGTTTAAACATGTTCAAGGAAATCCAGTTTTCCTTCTTGTAATCATGGGGTGTGATCTTTATTTTCTTCTCTCTACATTTAGGATCATCTAATTTCTTGTTCATCTTTTCCCTAGTGACTTCATCTGATTTCTTATCTTCCTCAGTGCACTCAACGCAACTAGGTTTCTGTCTAGGTTTAAGGATTTCATTGCCATCATAAAGAACCTTATGAGCATTTCTAGCCCTTTTAATGACCTCTGGATTTGGTTCCTTAACAAGGGGAATGCTATGCTTATCGCTTAGGACCCTATGCTTAGTGATCATGTGAGCAGTCTGAATGGTGTTCCCTTGTATGTACAACTTGTTTTCAAGTTTGTTTTTCAAAGTTTTCAGATTAGAAAAATCTTTCAAGAGTTTTGATTCCTTTGCATTAAATTCTTGCTTAAGCATTTTCACATTTTCTTGAAGTTCTTGTTTTTGCTTAGCAGTTTTAGAAAGCTTTTCTTGCAAGGAATTTAACTCTTGTTTTAATACTTCTTCTCGAAAATTACTTTTTCTAATAATTGTACGCACTTGGTCATCCATTTCCTGCTCACGAGTGGTCAACTCAAATTTAGCACGTTGTTCATAAATAGCAACACGTTCTTTATAGGCATTTAATTCAGATATTACAGACTCATCAGGGGCACAGGCAGTGTATTCATCAAAAATATAGTCATTGTTGACTGCAGGAGATGCATCACTTGGTACAACTTCACTTTCACTTTGTTTCACATATTGATCATATGGGACAACATTGATATTACCCATATTTTCAATATTTGATACAAAAGTTTCAGTTGATAGTACTTTGTCATGCATCTTTTGCACATCAGCATCATCGTATAGTTATAGTACCTCTGAGATGAGTGTGTCTTTGGATGGGCCAGCTTGTGGTGAAGAGGAGACCTTGGGAGAAACCATTGGAGAAATGCTAGCCATAAAGATTGTGTGTGCAGTAGGTCCATCATCCACATCAGAGTCGTATGCATCACAATCAGCGACTTGAAAGGCATTCTGATGATTGTGACCTATCTCCTGAATAGGCTGCTCATCCACATCTGCATCATAGGTCTTGGCATTGCCCTCAGCTAGAAACAACAATTCCTCTTCATCCAAAGCAGCACCATTATCCTGAGCTTGCACAAGCAGCATCTTATCTCTGAAGTAATCAGCATTCTGTGGACGCTTTGGAGATGTGCAGTTCCTTGCAATGTGTCCCTCACCACCACAGTTATAACATTTGATCAGCTTAGCTTGACCTTGATTACCATTCCTTCCTCGATTCTGATTACCAACATAACCTCTACCAGCTCCACCTCTTCCCTGATCATACTGTCTTTCCTGAACTGGTTGCACCACGATCCTCCCATCTTTAACAGTAGCTTGATTGTGTGGGTTAGATGCTGTTCTGAGGTTGTTATTGGTTTGTGGGAGAGAATTCATGTTTTGACTAATCAGAAGAGCTAGTTGATTAATGAAATTACCCACGTGTGTATCAGCATCAGCTTGTTTGAACATAGGATCAGGAATTAGTTTGTGATTACCATTTCCCATGGGTATGACTTGTGAGGCTTTGGTTGTGATTCCGATGTTTGAGTAGAAGGCAGTTGAGTCATTAGACGAGCTTGTCTCTCCCTGGTTGGTTTTGAACTGATTAAGAACCAATTTTTCAAACATAGCATGTCTCTCATTCTGAAGGAGGAAGGCATAGAGTTGCTCATAGTTTGTATTCTTCAATCCTTTAGTGAGCTTCACAGAGGTGACAAACTTGTGCCATTCGGGATTCATGTTGTTCACAAATTTTGAGTTCAGCTGAATGTTAGGCATTGTCATTCTGATGTTCCTCATGTCATTCACCAACTTATGAAATCTCACATAGTACTCATAGACACTCTCATCTGGTTTCATCTTGAAGTGTTCAAATTCGTCATAGAGTTGTGATTCTCTGTCTTCCATAGTTAATTCTGAACCTGAGAGAAGCATCTTGACATTATCCCATACTGCCTTTGCTTCGGTGTTGTGATTGATCAGCTTGTAGATGTCTTTAGGAAGACCTTGAAGAACAATGTTTGAAGCCCTGATATCAGCATCGAATCTCTTTTTCTCCTTATCATCAAGCTCATCATACATCTTTGGTCTGTCCATTCCGTAAATCAGAGTTCCATCTTCAGCAGTATCAAGTACATCTCTAGTCGTCTCAACTCGATACGGTCCTTCATCAATGAATTTGAGAATGTTGACACCATTTTCCTTTCCAAGGCAGTACAATCTGATTCGTTGAGCCCAAGAATCGTAGTCTGTTCTGTCAAGCATGGGTGGACGAGTATCTGAACCAACTGCTTGAACATCCTCGGCAACAGTGGAGATGATAGTAGGAACGTTTGTAGACATGTTTCAAGCTCTACGGGATTTTGCAATTCTTTGATTAAACCGGGAAATTGATTCTTTCACGGGATTTTACTAAACCAAAAGAACAACCGTAAGAACGTAACACGAAGAAGAAAAAGGTCTAAATGAACAAGTCGCTAAACACACAACTCGCATAAGCAGTCAACTCGCAACACACTCAACTCGCTTAATTAATCAAGTCGCTAAATAGCCAACTCGCTTTAGTCTCAACTCGCAACACAATCAACTCGCTTGAACACTAAGTCGCTTAAGTTAACTCGCTAACGTTACAACTCGCTAAGTAGCAAGTCGCTTTAGATCTCAAGTCGCTTAAAGAAACAACTCGCTTAGAACCCAAGTAGCATAAATATCAACTCGCTAAACAGCTAAGTCGCATGTACCAACTCGCTTTAAATAACAAAGCAACTCGCTTTGAAGAAACACAAGTCCGAGACACAACTCGCTTAGTCCTTTTTTCAAAAATAACCACTTTATCAATCCAAAACAACCAAACCACAATGATTTAAGGCTTCCAATTCAAAACATAAACACATATGATGATCCTAAACACAAAAGTACAAGCAAAATTCAAACTTTAACACAAGAATTTGTCCAAATGAATCAAACTCTCCTAAACCCTTAATACTCCAAAAACCTTATGAAATCCACCAAAACAAAGAGCATGAAAGATGAGTGATCAAACCATGGCTCTTGATACCAATTGTTGGATATTGGATTTCACAAACACTCTAAACCATGATCAAAGTAGGCGTATAAGAATGTTAGAGAGAGAGAGTTCTAGTGAGAGAAAGGAAGAGAGTTGGGAACTATAGTGAGAGAAAGAAAATATTATTATGAGCTCCAACTCTCTACCTTGGGAGGTAGAGAGTATTTATAGTCTTACATAAAACGCCACACAACGGGCTGTGGATCAGGCATACAGTGGGTAAAGACCCGTCCGTCCTCCACGGTGTTACTTAACAAAATACTACTTAACATAAAATAACTATGACTACGAGCTTTCTAACGATTACATATACTTGAGGTGACCGACTCTTTAATACCTGGAATTTCTAATTCCTAACAAGGTTTTTCCTGATTGATTGCAAAATCTACCCTTGATGAATCTAAATTATGGCACAGGAGGTTAAGTCATATAAATTTTAAAAATCGTAACAAACTTGTGAAGGGAACCCTTGTAAGAGGTCTGTCTTCCAAGGTTTTCAAAAATGACCATTCATGTGTTGCATGTCATAAGGGTAAACAACACAGGGCCTCATGCAAGGCTAAATTAGAAAGATCAATTACTGCTCCTTTACACACCTTGCATATGGATGTTTTTAGGCCTACTTCTGTGAAAACCATTAATCATGCAAGTTATTGCCTTGTTATTTACTGATGATTGTACCAGGTTTTGTTGGGTATTCTTCAATATCAGATAATGACTGATTTGATAAAAATCAATAATGAGAAGTGTAGTAATGGTGGGTAACTCAAACGTGTTAGGTTTGAGCACCGAGATCGTTCCGAACGAGGGTTGAATGGAATTTCCAACTCACGTCGCGATTATCGGGATTTGAATGAGAAAAAGGGAATAATTTGATGATTTCTAAACTACGGGGCAAGGGAAGCATAAAAGGAAAATTACACTACGGGGAATCCTAAATACGCGAATAAAACTAAAATGAAACGAAATAAATGCAACTAATACCAAAATAAGTCCTAAAAATGATCTAAAAATATTCTCTATCCTTAAATGATATTTAAAAACTATTTAAGAATTAAAACTAATTTTTATGATTTTTCTGGAATTTATTTGAATTAAAAACTAATTTCTAACTAATTAAATTGCTAAAAATTATAATTTAACTAAGAAAATTATGGAAAAATATTTTTTTAGGCTTTTTATATTTTTCTTAATCTGAGAAAAATGAAAACTTATTTTTTTTAAGCTTTTCTGATTTATTTGTAATAAAAGCTATTTAAAAAGTCCTAAAAATTGATTTAAAATAATAAAAATAACAAACAGTGATGAAAAATTATGAACAATTCAGGAAAAGTCTAAAATTATATTCTAAATCTATGAAAAATATAAAAACTATAGCTTATGTGTGTTGTTTATGAAATAAGCACTTAAGATTAAGCTAAATGCTCTAACAGGGCACCAACCTGACCACATAAGCTAACTTAAACTAAAACTACCTTAAAACACCTAATTGCAACTAATCTTAACCTCTAATAAGCAAACTACAATGATATGATTCTATTTAAGCACTAGTGCCAAACAAGCCTAACCACCTGTCTTTAAGCTAATGCACCAGCTTATACAATAAGCCAAAAGGAAAAACAGAACTGTGGACCTCAAGACCACCAACCAAAGATCAGATGTACAAAATTTCAGCCTAAAACTAGCCCAAATGAGGCTTCTACAGATGCAGCAAGTTACTGAGATTATCAATAGACTTGTGCACAGGGCATTTTCAGAAAATGAGACCAAGTTTAAGCACTTCAAAAGCTATTTTAGAAAATTTATAAAAATAAACTAAAAATATCTTGAAAATCACCACCAAATGAAGTTATGAAACCCAAAATTTCAAGAGATCCGATCCAGAAATGTGCTTATTAAAAATCTATAAAGTTTTCCAAAAACTAACTTAATTCATTTTTTACTTTTGAAACAGAATTGGAAGTTTGACTATTGTGAACTTAGATCCTATAAATCAGTTTATAAATGTTGTATTAGGATGAAATAAGACCTAATTACACTAACCTACATGATTCTATACCTATTATGCAAACTTTATAATTCCAACTTTGACTGATATGAAAATTATAGCAGTGAAATGGTGATTTTGACTTTTAATTAATTCAGATGCAAACTAAGGTCTAAAGTGACTGTTCTAAACTCAGATGAAGCTAAAGCAACCAGTCCTAACCTCTGCACAAGCTTTTAATCCCAATCTCTTCTCAATACCAAACATACCTTAAGATACTGAAATGCATATAATCAAATACAAGTGAAAATCTAAGCCTATGCAATCCTTAATACTTAATTCAGAATACTAGATTACACCTAAAGATGCAGATTAGACAGTAAATTACCACTAAAATCTAACTGATCTAGATATGCAGAAAAACCATAGAAATGTGCAGATTACTACAGCAATGATATAGATTGAGACTTACAACTAAACAAGCATTTAAACTAAACACTACACAATATCAAGCAATAATGAGCAACAATGAACAGATATAATTCTATAGATTTAATTAATAAAATAAAACATAATACTCACATGAGTCCTGCCACTATGGCATGCCAAACAAATTAACTAGCCACTATCCTAATGCTGAATTTAACCCAAAGCAACTATAATCAACCCATATCCATGTCTAATTCAGCTATCCAGAACCACTGAACCTTAGAATCTGAACATTTGACTTCTGTTGACTACAGAAATTTTTGAGTATAGTGAGAGTAGGACTGAGTAGACTACACAATAAGCACTAACATAAGCTGAAAACTACTTTAGAATTGATTCGAGATATTTTTGATTTTTCAAATATTTTTTATTTTTTTTTTGTGATTTTTGTTTTTGAGAATTTAATAAACTTAAAATGATTAAGAATAAGATAATTTTAGATCAAATATAGTAACAATAAACTGATAGAAACAATAAAACAGTGATTAAGAATAAATGAGAATTAAAACTTAAAAATCAATTTTATTACTCAAATCTGAATACAACTTTGGAATTTAAAAAACAGAAAAGAAATTACAATATTGAAAGCATTAAAAACTATTACTCTACTCAGATAATCTACTACTACACTACATGAATTACAAAGGAGAAATGAAAGGGTATTTATAGCGAGTGTATGAGCCTTAGAAGGGTCTAGAAGGATTCATTTGTGCTTTCTCTTGATCATTTGTGTCCCTTGGATCACTTCTCATCAATCTTCAATCCATCTTAACCATTGGATCAAGTGCAAATACTCTGTCGACCAATGAGATGAGAGGAGTAACACACGGATTGCTGACCTGGCTCTCCACATGTCAGGCATGTGTCAGTGATTGTACGAATATACCCTTCAATTTGGTTAATTTGGTTGATTGGTGTCGGGGCAAATTAGGTTCTTAGTGCCGGGTTTAAGTGGGAAAAGGGGAAAAGTTTTGGCGCTATGGGTTTTAATATTATTTCGGTTTTGGTTTACTGTTTGACGGGTATCGGGTATGGTTATATTGGACCGGGTATAGGGGTTTGATATATTGGACCGGATATGTTAAGGATTGGGCCAGGGTAGTGTTTGGACTTAGGATAGATTTAAGACCCATTTGGTATTATAAGGACTAATTGTGTACAAGTTGAAAATCCAGGGACCATAAGTGTAATTCTAAAAATATCTTTCAAGGGCTAAACTTGTCCTTCTCTCATAATCCAGGGACCACTTTTGCCATCTTTGAAAATTCCAAGGACCAAACATGTCATTCGAATCTTCGGGACTAAAGCCATTTTGAAAATTGATTGTCCAAACTTGCAAATTCCTTTCCCAGCCTCGGCTTTTGCATTCTTCTTTCTCTCGTGCTCGGTTTTCTTTGGTTTTGGCTATCTTTTGTGCGTTTTGACATATCCGTATCTGCACAAGCATAAACTCAAGAAAACAGCAAATATAAGCAATAAACGGCTTTTTCTTGGTTATTTTGGGTCTGATTTGATAAAGAAATAATATATGTTTTAGCACATATCAAAATACCCCAGACGAGACCATTGTCGTGTCCCCACGCAATGCAATCAACTCACGCTTCTAAAACCAAAGATTTCAATCTCTTTCTACTAAACCTATGAAGAAGTAGCAAAGATTCCTCAAAAGAGATTAAGAAAGCCCCCGTTTACCTTTTATTTCACATATAGATATTACGATTAAGCACATATCAATTATGAGTGACGGTTTGTTGAACTTTCATGTCGATCAATAACTCCAACATTTTTCAAACGACACGTTAGGATCACGGAGTAGGAAACACAACACAGCGTGAAGTGACCATACGGATAGAATACATCGTCCCTGATTTTTCACAAGTCCCCAAACTAAGCGTAAAATCGAAATCATTGTTAAATATGATTCTAGATGCTAACACTACCCATGGAAGTTACTTGTGTAATTACCTTTTGCTCCCATTTTCCTATTTTCCTCTATTTATTTTATTTTTGTCAGAAATGAATTTCTTCAAATTTCTCATTTCGATAATTTTTATTCCGATAAAGATATGAAGCTAAGTCGCTAATTAGTTATCCATCTTCCCTCGAAAACCGTTGCACACAAGAATGAGGTCCACATCAAGGTCCTAATTTCACACGATTTAGGAAGAATGTCTCCCGGATTCAAAGTTTGGCTTAGCACTATTTCAGCACATTTGCATTTTTGCAACTTAGGCCCTTGGTCTTTTCAACCACTAACTCAACGGGATTACCGTTTTATCAGAAGTCTTATTAAGACTTTGGATTTTCCTCAACCTTTATAGAAGTCTATGACAACGGGGGTACCGTCGGACATAGAAAACTTATATGGCTTTGGATTTTTCAACTTTAATACATTTGGGCTTTATTTCATGTTAATTTTTGTGCTAAACTCCGAATCCTACGGCTTTTATAACAATAGAAACAACAATGAACAAACTATCAGGAATCAGTTGTCTATTACACCGCAACACTGACAGTACCTTGATGTGTACCCAACTCTCATGGGCAAGGATTCTCTAAAGAAGATAAAGAACTAACTATCGTCAAAAACTCAACATCTCTAATTATTTATTTAACATATATAGGGTGAGACAATTTTGTGGGAACAAAAAGCCATAAGTACCTTCGATGGGCTCTAAAGAGAACCATCTACTCCACGTTTAGCATCTAAACTCATAAGTAACTTTATCATTCCTCGATCTCCGCAAATTTAAAATCCCAAATAATGAGATCCGCGGATGCTTAGCCGATAATTTAATTATCTATGGTTAAGGGAACAAGCTAGGGCTCAACACGCCCGGTCAAGTCAGAATTCTATTCCTACTCTCACCAGCTGAAAGTCAACAAGGTGTCAAAACATATATTAACTTAGCAAATGCTTCGTAAAATAATCTCAAGTCTCGCATTTTTAAAGTCACTTATAAGAAACTAGCGAATTCTTGTTTAAGCTTCGCATATTTAAAATCACTTAGGGAGACTTGCAAATTCTTGGCCTTTTGAGCTAGAATCGCATTTTATCGCCTCTTGTCTAAGCAATTAGCAAAGGCTTTTTCAAGAAAACGCATATTTAAAGAAACTTCTAAGAGACTAGCAAGAATTTTTCGATCATAAAACTAGCAAAAGCTTGCAAAAAATTTAAAATTTTGCTCATTTTTTTTTTTTGCACAATTTTTTCATTTTCTAAAGAAAAACGGGGTTGCGAAAGTACACGACAAAAAATAAGCAAGTGCGGTCAAATCAAATCGAAGATTACCCACCCCAGACTAAAACGAAACATTGTCCTCAACGTTTAAAAGCAAGGGTATCAACGAAAATCTAAAAGCCGTTTATTAAGTATGCTAAAAGATAAACGTTAGTCGATAAGATTTCGGATATCGGATTTCTATCAGCATCGAACATGAAACTCGAGTGGAGAAAATGACAAACTGCGAGCACGAGAGTCTTCATATCGGGAACATCCTAAACATCACAAACAACCAAACACGAGAAATCGAAGAGGCTAACCCCTTCACGGTACTTATTAGAAAATAGAAAGAAGATAGAGATAAGCATGGGGTGCCTCCCACGAAGCGCTCTTGTTTTCTTCTACGAGTCGCTAGCCTGACTCGTCCCCGAATTCATTTGTCCTTGGGGAAGAAAGTGGTAGAGATACCAGGGTCAAAAACGGTGTCCTCATTCCCGAAAGAATGAGACCGGGTGGGTTGGGTGGAGAAGAAAATGGGTGGATAAGGCATATCATGTAAGAAGGATCCATCATCCGGTGGTTTTGCGGGCGGACGAAAGGATGATGGATAGAAAAGAGAAAACTCCAAAGAAGTCGGGAGCTCATGGTAAGGGATAAGACGTTTAGGCTCAACAATGAAGGCATCCATCAGAGGATCCTTATCTCGAATAACGGTTATAACATGAAACTCATCAATGAATATCCCGGGTTTAAAAATCTTATCTTCACATGTAGGCTCATCGGGATAAGTGATGGTAGACTCATCAGAGAGAGGAGAGTCAAGAAAACCATCAAGAACAACCATATCCCCCACAGGATCATTCACAACATCCTCAATACCCGGTGGTATTGGGTTATCAATAACATCCTCAATGATCGGGTCATTCGTCGGAGTATCGGAAATCTCGTTCAAATCTTTACTTATATCGACATCGAAGTAGAATCGCTCAAGAATCGGAGGATAAACATCAGCAATAGTGGGATTGCCACTAATCTCTTCATCAAATCGGAAAGTTTCAAGCTCGGGTAAGAAGTCGCTATCTTTAACGGAGATAGGAGGCGAACTTGAATTATCGTTTAAGGCTTCAATCTTGGAAATGAGAAGATGGACATTCAACAATGTTTCTCGTAATACTTCATCCTCTATCTGAATATCGTCGGGCTCAATCTCTTCATCTTCCGGCTCAAAATCGTTTACTTCTTCTATGTGGATGGGCTCAGAAGGTAAATCGTCGACGAAATCAATGTCTCCATAAGAATCGTTATCGGAATCGGAGAACATCTCATCATGATCATTCGAGATAACAAGAGAAGGCTCATCACAAATATCATTAACGATAACCTCGGACTCTATTGGGATTGGGATAAGGATCTCAACATTAGTCTCTTCCATTTCCGGAATAGTACTAAGATGCTCATCCCCCATTATGAGAGAGTCAACGGGTTCAACAATTTTTGTAGAATTATGATCATCGACCTCTTCCAAAACGACGTCACTTCGCTCAACCGGCGTGAGTGAAGGGGAAGAGTTGGAAGTGAAAGGCTCAGAAACGGGAGTGGGATTGCCACTCGGAGGAGTATAATCGTCATCAGAATCAGAATCGTAATAATAGGTAGTTGGACGATATTGGATCACTTTCGCGGCTTCTTCAGCTAATAATTCACGATAGGTCTTTTGATTAGGATTTTTTTCTTGAGCCGGTTTATTAAGCAATTCTTTTAATTCCTTTAACTCTTGTAATATATTGAAACAACCTTGGTGAAATTCTTGATCATCTGACGGAGTTTGCGGTTGAATTTGTTGGTATTGTGGAGGTGGGTTATAAGCATAGTCGTAATTATCACAAGGAACTTGCTCGTAAACAATAGGGTTCTGCATCTGACAATCGAAATTAACGTGCGGACCTCCACAATACTCACAACAAGCGATTGTTGTGACGAATATGGGTAATGTTCATAACCAAAGGTTGAGTTGTTAAATTGAACTTGACATTGAAAACCTTGGTGAGGACCACCACAGTACTCACAAGAGTATGATTTCGGCTCATGGTACAGAGGTTGGTTAGGAAAATCGGTTGTCTCGTTGTAAGGATTGTGGTGAAACTCGGTTCCAGATTTTCCATTGCTACAACCGGGACAATTCCCACCATATTCGGGTCCTCTGCACCATATGCACAAGAGCTGATACATCGAAGAATTATCCGGATAAGAGTTAGCTATTTCCACCATTTCCGTGATAGGCTCTGGTTCTTGAACGGGAGTCATCTCGGGCTCAGAAACATATTCCATTTCCCTCACCGGAGAGGGAGTAGGAATCGAAGGTTCTTCAATCAAATTTTTCCACCATGCTATTATGTCGTCATCAGTATGAAGAGTACCCTTTTGTTCTAGCCGTGCATAAAGACGAGCGAGATCTGGATTTGGATTAATAAAATTCTGGCATACATTACAAAATCCATCTCGACAATTATTTCCGCACCAGTCGCAAATACATTTCAAACATCGATATTGATTTTCTTCCATACGGCTTTGGCAATGAAGGCAACGACGATAAGAACATATCTCGGGTTGTGGCGGATGGTCAGAAAAACTTTGAGAATCATTGAGAGATTGTTTGTCGGCTAAGTCGCACCAATAGCAAGATTTTTTAGAACCGGGTTGTCCACATCGCTCACATACACATTCTGGATTAAGACAACAATACTGATCTTCTTCCATACTGCTTTTGCAATGAAAATAATGACGATATTTGATTGTTTCCATGGGAATTAAACATATAGAGGGTTAAGAAGAAAGAATTATCAAATCAGAGGGTAAAGAATAATATTTTTGGGTTTTTAAAACAAATTTTGAAAAGGAAAATCTTTTTGGGTTTTTATATTTAAGAAAATTTTGAAAAACAATCTTTTTGTAACCATCGCGTCAACCGGTGCTCGGTAGCTCTCAAAAATACGCGCAGCGGAGCGGGAACGAAGAGTGGATCGTTCTTCAGTCTGCAATTTAATGTCAAGACTTTCCTTATACCCCGTGTATAGGTTGTACTTCTGAGGTGAGCCGACGTAACAATTGACGTTTCAGTTTCTTTTGTTGGTTTTTTAATTTTTATGGTTTTGTAAACACTCTAGGAAGAATGTTTTGGTATTTTTAGATGTTTTTGGGTTTTTGAAAAAGATATATATACAAAAACAACGGTAACTTCACTCGGGGAAGGATCTTCAAATGCACGCGATTCGAGACGGAATACGAAAACTCGCTACAAGCCCTCCCCGGCAGCGGCGCCAAAAATTGATTTGATAAAAATCAATAATTAGAAGTGTAGTAATGGTGGGTAACTCAAACGTGTTAGGTTTGAGCACCGAGATCGTTCCGAACGAGGGTTGAATGGAATTTCCAACTCACGTCGCGATTATCGGGATTTGAATGAGAAAAAGGGAATAATTTGATGATTTCTAAACTACGGGGCAAGGGAAGCATAAAAGGAAAATTACACTACGGGGAATCCTAAATACGCGAATAAAACTAAAATGAAACGTAAATAAAATGCAACTAATACCAAAATAAGTCCTAAAAATGATCTAAAAATATTCTCTATCCTAAAATGATATTTGAAAACTATTTAAGAATTAAAACTAATTTTTATGATTTTTCTGGAATTTATTTGAATTAAAAACTAATTTCTAACTAATTAAATTGCTAAAAATTATAATTTAACTAAGAAAATTATGGAAAAATATTTTTTTGGCTTTTTATATTTTTCTTAATCTGAGAAAAATGAAAACTTATTTTTTTTAAGCTTTTCTGATTTATTTGTAATAAAAGCTATTTAAAAAGTCCTAAAAATTGATTTAAAATAATAAAAATAACAAACAGTGATGAAAAATTATGAACAATTCAGGAAAAGTATAAAATTATATTCTAAATCTATGAAAAATATAAAAACTATAGCTTATGTGTGTTGTTTATGAAATAAGCACTTAAGATTAAGCTAAATGCTCTAACAGGCACCAACTGACCACATAAGCTAACTTAAACTAAAACTACCTTAAAACACCTAATTGCAACTAATCTTAACCTCTAATAAGCAAACTACAATGATATGATTCTATTTAAGCACTAGTGCCAAACAAGCCTAACCACCTGTCTTTAAGCTAATGCACCAGCTTATACAATAAGCCAAAAAGGAAAACAGAACTGTGGACCTCAAGACCACCAACCAAAGATCAGATGTACCAAATTTCAGCCTAAAACTAGCCCAAATGAGGCTTCTACAGATGCAGCAAGTTACTGAGATTATCAATAGACTTGTGCACAGGGCATTTTCAGAAAATGAGACCAAGTTTAAGCACTTCAAAAGCTATTTTAGAAAATTTATAAAAATAAACTAAAAATATCTTGAAAATCACCACCAACTGAAGTTATGAAACCCAAAATTTCAAGAGATCCGATCCAGAAATGTGCTTATTAAAAATCTATAAAGTTTTCCAAAAACTAACTTAATTCATTTTTTACTTTTGAAACAGAATTGGAAGTTTGACTATTGTGAACTTAGATCCTATAAATCAGTTTATAAATGATGTATTAGGATGAAATAAGACCTAATTACACTAACCTACATGATTCTATACCTATTGTGCAAACTTTCTAATTCCAACTTTAACTGATATGAAAATTATAGCAGTGAAATGGTGATTTTGACTTTTAGTTAATTCAGATGCAAACTAAGGTCTAAAGTGACTGTTCTAAACTCAGATGAAGCTAAAGCAACCAGTCCTAACCTCTGCACAAGCTTTTAATCCCAATCTCTTCTCAATACCAAACATACCTTAAGATACTGAAATGCATATAATCAAATACAAGTGAAAATCTAAGCCTATGCAATCCTTAATACTTAATTCAGAATACTAGATTACACCTAAAGATGCAGATTAGACAGTAAATTACCACTAAAATCTAACTGATCTAGATATGCAGAAAAACCATAGAAATGTGCAGATTACTACAGCAATGATATAGATTGAGACTTACAACTAAACAAGCATTTAAACTAAACACTACACAATATCAAGCAATAATGAGCAACAATGAACAGATATAATTCTATAGATTTAATTAATAAAATAAAACATAATACTCACATGAGTCCTGCCACTATGGCATGCCAAACAAATTAACTAGCCACTATCCTAATGCTGAATTTAACCCAAAGCAACTATAATCAACCCATATCCATGTCTAATTCAGCTATCCAGAACCACTGAACCTTAGAATCTGCACATTTGACTTCTGTTGACTAAAGAAATTTTTGAGTATAGTGAGAGTAGGACTGAGTAGACTACACAATAAGCACTAACATAAGCTGAAAACTACTTTAGAATTGATTCGAGATATTTTTGATTTTTCAAATATTTTTTATTTTTTTTTTGTGATTTTTGTTTTTGAGAATTTAATAAACTTAAAATGATTAAGAATAAGGTAATTTTAGATCAAATATAGTAACAATAAACTGATAGAAACAATAAAACAGTGATTAAGAATAAATGAGAATTAAAACTTAAAAATCAATTTTATTACTCAAATCTGAATACAACTTTGGAATTTAAAAAACAGAAAAGAAATTACAATATTGAAAGTATTAAAAACTATTACTCTACTCAGATAATCTACTACTACACTACATGAATTACAAAGGAGAAATGAAAGGGTATTTATAG
This sequence comes from Chrysanthemum makinoi, assembly GCA_910596185.1. Classification (NCBI taxonomy): domain Eukaryota; kingdom Viridiplantae; phylum Streptophyta; class Magnoliopsida; order Asterales; family Asteraceae; genus Chrysanthemum; species Chrysanthemum makinoi. Next base: position 128,278,977 of record OU343220.1, read on the forward strand.
CGAGTGTATGAGCCTTAGAAGGGTCTGGAAGGATTCATCTGTGCTTTCTCTTGATCATTTGTGTCCCTTGGATTACTTCCCATCAATCTTCAATCCATCTTAACCATTGGATCAAGTGCAAATACTCTGTCGACCAATGAGATGAGAGGAGTAACACACGGATTGCTGACCTGGCTCTCGACATGTCAGGCATGTGTCAGTGATTGTACGAATATACCCTTCAATTTGGTTAATTTGGTTGATTGGTGTCGAGGGCAAATTAGGGTTCATAGTGCCTGGGTTTAAGTGGGAAAAGGGGAAAAGTTTTGGCGCCTATGGGTTTTTAATATTATTTTGGTTTTGGTTTACTGTTTGACCGGGTATACGGGTATGGTTATATTAGGGTCACGGGTTGGGTTTTACTGGACCGGGTATAGGGGTTTGATATATTGGACCGGATATGTTAAGGATTGGGCCAAGGGTAGTGTTTTGGACTTAGGATAGATTTAAGACCCATTTGGTATTATAAGGACTAATTGTGTACAAGTTGAAAATCCAGGGACCATAAGTGTAATTCTAAAAATATCTTTCAAGGGCTAAACTTGTCCTTCTCTCATAATCCAGGGACCACTTTTGCCATCTTTGAAAATTCCAAGGACCAAACATGTCAGTTCTGAATCTTCAGGGACTAAAACTGCCATTTTGAAAATTGATTGTGTGATATAAGGAAGCATACATGTGTCGCTAACATATCTTTTTTTTTTTTAAACAAAGTAAAGTCACTTGGTTGTTATTTTTCACGCTAATTAAACATTCGTGTCAAAAACTTCTGTCAATAATCATCCATCCGTTAGTAAAAGTTAAGTACATAAGATCTTTACGGACTAATGATATAATTTTTTTTTCCGTTATCTACTAAAAGTCAAACATCATTCTTGATAAAATCATCTTGCTTATCCCTCTAGCACAGATCCGGCCACCATGTTAATTGGCAGAGGTGGAGGGGTGGTGGACGGTGGTGGAGGTGAAAATTTGTGACAAAGATGTTTAGTGAGAAAATTTACAAATCAAACGGATATACTTTGCCGTTTACTCTTTTCTTTTTAATAGAATTTGACAAAATTACTTGACATTGAGGCAGAGATACAGATGGAAATAAAACTCGACTGGGGAGCTTAGTTTACAGGACTACTAAAACTATCAGTTTATATTAAGAGCTTAACTTATATTAAGTTTTAGGGTATGTTTGGCGCAATATGTTGGGCCTCGAGCTGGAGCTTGAGCTGGGGCGGAGGTTAGGGCTAGGGCTTTTATTATAAGCCAAAGTTGAAATTTATATTTTTGTAGACTTGTTTGGCAAATGGGCTGGGGCTGGGGCTTATTATTGCAAAATTACTAAAAATGATATAATTAAATTAGTTTTATGATATATATGTTAAATATTTTTGTGGGTAAATATGTAATTTATGGTTTATAAGCCCCGGGCTAAATTTTTTAGCCCCTTTTATGGGGCTAAAGTTTTAAGCCCCTTTTAAGGGCTTATGATTTCATAAGCCCGCATGACAAACGAGACTTATTTTATAAGCCGGTTTATTTTAGAAGCCCAAGCCCCATAAGTCCCCCAAAAGCCCCTCACCAAACACACCTTAATGTCTTTAGAATCTTATTGTGTGAAGAAAAAAACAACATGAGAGATTAGAAGAGAAAAAGAAAAGACGTATAACTAGAAGATAAATATTGTTTTATTGATTGGACGCATTACATATGAGATAGTATGTATTTATACTAAATAAATAGCTTCGATAATAAGTAATCAAACTCTAAAACTAATGGATTCAAACCACTATTGGGTTTGGGTCAACTAACATATCTAACACTCCCTGCAGTTTGAACGGGAGACTTTCGAACCGACAAGCTGGATAATATGTTGAAAGCCGCTTCTTCTTTTCTTCTATCATTTTCTTTGTTGACTGGTTGAACGAAAGCATAATTATATTTGGCGGCATAATTGTTTATTGCTTGCAGCTTCCTCCTTTGCATGATGTCTTTTTTCTTTTTACGTCATGACTTGCTTTGCCATTAGGTAGGAGCGACAATTTTGAGACCAACTATGTGCGAAAAACGACAATGATCTTCGACTACGAAAACAAGTGGATGAAGAAGAAAAAAAATATGGCTGGTTGAAGACAACTCAACATATATATTTTGTTTGTTTTGACGGCTAAGGTTTAGAGTTTATGTATTGAATATAAAAATCAAAATCATAATAAAAGATTAAAATAAAGCGAAAATAACCAGGATCCCTCCGAATCACCGGCGAGTAGCCGATGACCGAGGATAGCAAATTTTGTAGGTGGATCTTACCTAAAGCTCTGATAAAATATAAGATAATAATGCTATTTTATTGATTGGTTGTATTACATATGAGATAGCATGTATTTATATTAAATATATAGTTTTGATAATAAGCAACTAAACTCTAAAGCTAATGGTTCCAAATCACTATTGGGTTTGAGCCAACTAACCTATCTAACAGAAGAGAAGTTCGAATATGAAGAAGAACAAAAGCGATTTTATACTATGATCAGTTATATGGTTGGTCCATTTTTGTTATCTGCTCTCTACAAATTCTAAACTCGTTCTCTGTAATCTTTAGCTTAGTTTCATTATTTATTTATTTTTTTGAACGGCGGCTTTATAAAGGCTAGCAAAAGCTAGAAAAGAAGCTTACAAAGAAGTAGTCAAAACTAAAGGGTTTTTTTAACCAATCTATCCAACTAAACATAAGCTTAGGATTTCTAGAAGAAATCCATAAAAAAAATTGAGAAATAATAGCGTCCCATATCATCGCCTTCTTAGGAGGAGAACTAGAGAAAAGCAAGCGATTACGAAAGCTCCAAATATACCACAAAAGCGTTCCCCCAACGCCTTCAAGAAACAAACGCGCCCTATTAGGGATATGCAAAGAATCAAGCCAATCGTACCACTCTATAATGTTAGCGCATATCGGAATATCCAACTCCCACCATTTCGCCAATAGAGCCCACAAATCTCTTGCCATCTCACAATTGAAGAAGATGTGATTAACCGTTTCGACATCACCATGACATATAGGGCAGAGAACGGAACAAATGTCTATACCTTTTCTGTCTAGGTTAACTCTAGACGGAAGTTTGTTGAGATTCAATCTCCACAAAAACACGTTAACTTTTATAGGAATGCACTTAATCCAACGAGTAGCAACAACATCCACTTCCAAAAAGCAATCATCAACCAAGGTGCGAGCCGAAGCAACAGTAAACTCACGACAGCCATTATGCAACCAATGCCAAGAGTCTCCTTGATCCGAGAGAGATACATTCCCTATAGTAGCAAGCAAGTGATCGAATTGAGTTTGCTCAGCTCCTCCTCTCGGGTTACGCCTAAGAGCACCACTCCAATCGCTAAGATGAAATCGATTCGCTACAAAACAATTTTTTTCCATGTCGAGCATGTACACTCGAGGAAATTGAATTTTGAGCGGCAAATTCCCACACCATGTATCAATCCAAAAACGAGTTGACGCCCCATTTCCAGTCTTCCTGGAGCATAAAGCAAAAAGATCCACTCCATTCTGCTTGAGTTTAGTAATCGAAGACAAAATGGCTCCCCAAGTACTAACACTAGAACGACGAGCAGGAGAAGCATTAATACCACCACAAAGACCATAAACATTCTGAATAATACGAACCCAAAGCTCAGTAGGGCGGGTTTTGGAGCCCGATGTTCAGCCCATATATGCTACCAATACCAAGACCACCATGGTTCTTGCTCGCTAAACATCTCTTCCATTTCACCCATGTCATCTTTTTGTCACCTTGATCACAACCAATAAAGAATTTGTTTCGCATAGATTCCAGCTTGTTACGAATAGCAGTAGGCATCAAGTAAATAGACATGTAGTAAGTAGGCATCAAGAATTAGTTTCATTATTTGATTATTCACTTTGATATCCAGTTGATTATTCACTTTAGCTTAGTTTCATTATTTGATTATTCACTTTGATATCCAGTTGATTATTCACTTTAGCTTAGTTTCATTATTTGATTATTCACTATGATATCCAATTGTTAGATTTTGTAATTGTTCAATTATAAACGTTTGTTGATTCTTTTTGTGTGATTTATCCTTCATATTGATTTGCTTAAAGGTCTATTTGTTTGTGGTTTTCTATCGGTTATCTACTAACAAGCATTTAAAATTTTGTTTGTTAAACAAAACTTATTTTAGAGTAGCTTATTTATATTTCATTTTGTTAAGATTAAACTAATAATGAGCTTGTCCGCCAAGATTAAACTAGCATCGACTTTTCTACTAGAATGATAACAAAGTCGGAAAGAGAGGCATCCATCACTCAAAAGCAAAGAGTTTGTAGACAGAATTTGTTTGGTGCGGTTGTTGAGCAATAATGCTAGACCCTCAACTAAACCCCACTACATCATCACAACATTTTCAATGCAATTACTTTCTAACACTTCTCATGTAATGGTCCAAGCTTTTTAATTTGTTTTCATCATTTTTACTCTTAGGAAATCAGGAATTCTTTCAAGCCTTGAAGAAGTTGATAAATAGGTTATAGCATAATTATTTTAGAATTCATTTATTGACATACTTTTTGTTGTTTGTGGTCTACTATATTCACACAATTTGTCTGGTACTTTACCTTTTTAGGATTTTTAATTAGCAGAATAATAAATAATGAGTACTTTCCCGCGCTCTATTGCGGGACATGTGGTTTCACCTAAATTCTTTTGTGTCACATAACATTTAATAGATTTAACTCACATATCGTTTAGGAATCAGTAGATAAGTACATGGACTATGTATGTAACTTTCCGTCACACAAACATTCCTCAGATCTAACCTAAGATTTATGTATGTAATTGCATGTGTTTGTTACACAAACAGTCCCTAGATTTAACATATGGCCTGTTTCTGTAATCACGAATAACGAGAGATATGTTTTCTTTTTTCTTTTGCAAAATTAGAGACTTTTCTTTGCATCACATGTAAACCGCACAAACGTTTATGTAATTTTTTTATTACACAAACTCATAGGTTGTTTATCTAATCGAGAGTAAACAGTAAAGACTTTTTTTTTGCAAATTTTGAATGATTATGTTTGTAATTGTAAGTAGAGCACAAGGACCATTTTTGTCAAATGTTTACTATTTGGTAAATAAATGTTTATACTTAAAATTAAACAAATTTAAATAATACTCCCTCCGTCTCAAAATTATTGTCAGGAGACAAGAAACACACAATTTAATAAAAGTGGGACCACTTTAATTTCTAACCATTCAAAAGGAATCTTTCCCCACAAAGTTCCCTAGTTTTTACTATAAAAGGAAAATGGACAATTAATTTGAGACATCCAAAAAAGGAAATGTGGACTATTATTTTGAGGGCTTAGGAGGGAGTACTTTAAGATGGTGATAGAAAGCGACATTATAATGTGTAGCAGTTCATATATTTTAACCAACATACACTACTGATAACTCAAACATGAAAGTGTGTATTCCGTGATAACACTTTTTTTTATAATATGGTAAAACTATATGATCTCGAGATAGAGACTAAACAAACATTTTTAAAACGGTTGTTCCACACATACCAACAAGATATCGGACTTTTTTCCACATACAACAAATACATAAATTTACGGAATTGATACTCACACTATATTTTTTTTTTATGGATGCACCTATAATTTGTGCTTTACAGTCTGTACCATACAATACTATAATGCATAATTTGTGATGCATGAATCAAAAAATATGATGTGAATATCACCTCCCATAAATTTATGATCAAATTATGAACAGTAAAATATGATTTTTTTTAAGAATAAAATAATTTACAAATAATCAGTAGTTAGATGATTTCTTTTTAAAGAAACACATAATTCTACTTAAAAGTTGAAAGCTTTAAAATATCATATAAAAGTTATATTTTTTATTTGAATAAATCCTCAATTCTCTATTTTGAAACCCTTATATAACGAGAACTCTCCCACTTCCATTAGCATCAAACAATCATCTCTCACTTTTAAATTTCTCTCTTACTAAAATCAAACACAATGAGAATTTGTAGTGTTGGAGTTGTGTTGTTGATGGTATTGTTCGCATGTAGTATGCCATCTTTAGCTAAAGTTTACACTGTTGGAGACTCTGAGGGTTGGGCACTTAATGTTGATTATAAAACTTGGACTTCTGGCAAAACATTCAAAGTTGGAGATAGCCTAGGTAACATAATGTCTTGTTTATTTTTATTTTTATTTTATTATTATTTTTTTTACCGCATGATCGTTCATAATATATTTAGTTTTATAACTAAAAAGATGTTTGGAATTGCTTAGCAAGACTTAAAATGATTGTTTAGAACTAATTATTTTTGTATCAAAATGCAATGTACAAGTATACGAAATTAGTAACTAGTGGATGTTACAATAATGTTAGGTATGCATACAAATTTGTTAATGTTTTTTTTGCTTTTGTATTTGGCTAGTGTTCAACTATGGAAGTAGTCACTCGGTTGCTGAAGTAAGCTCAAGCGACTACGGCACATGCTCTGTTGCAAACTCGATTGCATCCTACAATAACGGCCCTACCACCGTTGCCCTCAATACCACTGGTACACATTACTTTGTTTGCGGTGTGGTTGGACACTGTGGCAGTGGGATGAAGGTGTCAGTCCCAGTTACAGCTGATGGTGGCAGTGGTGGTGCCAGCCCAACTCCATCTGGGACTGGCAGTTCATCCCCTACTACACCTTCTACTACAACCCCAAAAGGAACCAGTACCGGCTCACCAACCAATTCTCCACTTTTAGCAGTTGTTTTCGGTTTGGTTTCGTTGGTATTTATGTTGGTTCTTTCTTGAGTTATATATCTAGCCAGGATAGAGGCCGTGACATGTTTCTTTATGGATTTGCATTGGTTGGTAAATAAATTGTATTAATTTGATGTGTTATGGTTTAAAACTTTGTCAATCTTGATTTATATGCTCACTCCAATTGTATGCTGTAAATATTGTCATGCATTTGAATTTGTTGTCAAACGGACTAAATCACGGACTACTTTCATTCCCACATATAACTTTAGATAATGACAACGATAATTGGTAACCTTTCTTGCATCGAAAACAATCACATACTAGTCTTGATATATGACAAGAAATCAATTTTAACATATTATATTGACGACCAACCTTTTATGACAAGAAAAATAGTACATACTCTAGTCTCTCATTTACTCATCAATGGACTCTACATTATACACCACCCTCTTTCAGACGAACCGATTAAACCTCTGTATTCCTCGCTTGTTATTTACCTATACTCCAATATTTTTTTGTATAGCATAAACACATAAATACACGCATACAAACTTAACGACACATTCTATCACACACATAAGAGGAACAACTCAAATGTTTATGCATAAATAGAAAGAGTTGTGCGAAAAAGTGGAATTCTTCTATGATCCCATTGCTGGATTATTCTACATGCTTTGTTTCCAAAATGCAGAGAGACTTGTGAGGACAGATCTGGGTTGGTTGGTCCGGAAAGTCATGTGAATTGGTGTCACAAGTTGTTCGCTTCGCATTGCGGAGCTCGAAGATTTATTATAGGAGGGGCAAAAGGTATATATATATATATATATATATATATATATATATATATATATATATATATATATATATATATATATATATAGTTAGGATCAAATGAGAAGAATACTTATAATAAGAAGGATAAGAAGTAATCTAGACCAATCATTCAAAAAAAGCTTTTAAGGGCATTATTGTCCCACTTTTTAGTTAAGTGGCTTCCTAAAATAAAGGGGGTTTTCTCTTTTACTTTTTATTTCATACGACTAAGAATATAGTCAGACCATGCGTTGCAGTTTATAGAATGGCAATCAAATCTTAATTTGATCTTTATCTCTTACTAAGAAAATAATAATATTTCTGTGTCTATATTTTTAAACAAGCGTCTCCTTTGTTTCTGGTTTAAAAGTCATGTCAGTACTTCTTATTCTCGTTTTTCTTCATCGTCTTCTTCGTACACAAGGGGCGGTTAAGATGCAGATGCACCTGTTCAATAAAGACGCATAAGATGAATATGCACCTACCTAGATTGATTACATCTACCATGATTAAAAGCCGAGTGTAAGCATCGGAAAAAAAAGATGCGTCTGTTTTAAATAGGTGCATTGATTAGATGAACAAGATGAGATTCATTGACAATGGAGTAGATGCATATCAAATTAAATAATACGAATATGTTTAGATGCAACAATATTATTACATGCATCCGATTATGTTCCGGTATCGATATGATGAACATACTAGTTAGATGCATCTATGCATCAGTTTCATGATGAGGTATTGATGTATGAATTAAATTAATAGATGCATTAATTATTTGAAGATGTTTTGATGTAGAAATTAGTTTAATTATTAACATTACTTGCATCGTAACATTTAAAAGCCCAGACCATTGAAGATGAGATGCAAAACCATTAGAATAAGATATGATGCATGCTTAATCCATGTGGACCTGGAAACATTGTTTATGGAAATTAAGCCATAAAAAACTCCGGTATATTTTGTGAAAATTTAACTGGGAATTTATTAATTTTACAAATTTACCCTTGTTGCATTTTAAAAGTAGGGATTATTTAGTTGTTAATTACATTTTTACCATTATTGATCTTGGCCATTGATGCAAGATCTAATGGATATAATTACTTCTTATCCTTCTTATTTTAGTTAATATTCTTACTAGATCTCTACTCTATATATATATATATATATATTTATATATATATATATAATAACATAGGAAGATTTATACATCTTGGAGGGCCAATGACCTCATTTGTCTTCACTACCCTCCCCTGGTCACTTTCACACCTAGGCTAATTAAACAGGCTCTATTTTAGTCTGATAAAACATGAAGTCATAAATTCAGTGTGTAGTCGATGAGCAATCTCTTAGTAGTTAGTAATGTTGGGCCATCAAAATTTAACGATGGTGAATAATTACTTTTATTGCATGCATATAGATAGTTCGTTTTGAGTTTTGAACGAGATTAAGTAAAGATCTAGCTAGGAATTGACTTTGGTCGAAGGATCAGCTCTTAATCAATATTTTGATTATCTTCACATTAAAGCTAGCGTGTGACTTTAATCAAAACAACAGACAAATTAACAAAGAGTGCAATGATGCAATTGCATACTATGGACACTACGAGGAAAAACAATGAAAAAGAACGTTAGTTGGAAAAAGCTACCTTTAGTTTGTTATCAATATCTTGGTTGTCATATCCCCACAGAATTATTGCCAGAATGCAAAATTATGTAATATATATGCACTAAGTATTGTTGGCGGTGTGTTATATTTTTATTTGAGCGGCAGAAACTTTTAACTAAAAGATTAGCAAGTAGTTGGAGATTACAATACACCAAAATGTCGCAAGCCAAATAAAGAACAATGAAGTCCCCCTAAAAGAAAAACCGATTAACCGGTTTTAAAAATGACCCCCCGCTTACATAAGCCAAACAAATTAACCGGTTTTAAAAAGGCCGTTTAATCGCCTTTTGGATTTTGAAGTATTTGGATCATTAATTATATGGACATAAATTAGTAGATGTGTGTTATGATCGAACTCGAGATTACGAGATTTCACACTTTACGTATGAGAATTAAAGATTAATAATTTAATATAAAACGTTATTTTAAGTTATTAAACATCACAAAACATATAACTACCGTTAGTATTTAACGAAAAATGACTAATGACTGTTAAATAATAAAAGGAAGGACTATAGATGAAAATAGAGGAAAGAATGTTCCGAAAACCCTTGTGGGTTTGTTTGGCCGATCGGTGGGACAAACAGGAAACCTTAACCCACTCAAACTTGTCCTCCAAGTTATTCATACTATACATACAAACCTTAGGGTGGTGGCATTTATGCCATCCATACCTCACCCATACTTCACCACCCACCAATAATATCATTCCACCTAATCTCATACATCGCCATACTTTTCTAGTGGCAACCATGATTCCATACCCCACTCAATTTTATTTTAATATTTCATTAATATTTGCGCTTCACCATGTCATGCCAATTCGGCAATGTATACCGATTGGATCCCAAACCGAACCATACGTCACTTGAGGCAATGGTGTTGTCGCACGGTATGAGCTCATACCGAGCCATACCTTGCACCATTGCCACCACCCTTAGGGTCATTGTTTGGTACCTCTTATGCACACACACAAAACCCTAAGTGTTTTCTTCTTTGTTTTCCATTTTGGCCGATCGACAAAACCCTACCCATAGGGCCGATCGATTTTCTTGCATAAACAACGTTTGGTTTAATTTTGTGATTCTTTTACTAGCATAACTTTAATTCATCTTGTTGATTATTGAAGAAAATTGATTCTTGTTTAGCTAGAATCAAAATGTATGCATACTTTTATGTTTAGTTAATTAGTTTACATATTATATGATCCTATACGCTTCCGCATGTGCACTTGAAGTTTATTGTTTATATTTATGAGTAGCCATGTTATATAATTCCAACAGTGGCATTACGAGCCTTGGATAATGTGTAATTAATTACCAAAACGCATAAAAAACGAATCTTGAATTGTGTCATATACATGTTGGTCGATTTAGGGTTTAACCAATCAAACCCTAATTTTTTTATTTAGGGCCGATTTCCCTTAATTTATTTTTTAGGGTTTTGGTTTGGTATTTTAATTTGATTAGAAACCCTAAGATTAACAGGTTATGTTTATGTGTTTATGTATGTGATCTTGGGACAACATGAATAATTGTTATGTTCAATCCATGAGAACATGCATGTTTGTCATGGATTATAGTTGTAGTATACTTTTAATTGTTTAAATTATATATTTGAATTAATTTTTAGGTTTATACACATGTATTATTTTGATAATTCAAAAATTGGAGAAGACCTCAATACAATTAATGAATCAATTACATGCTATGTGGTATATATTTTATTATGGGTTACGCAATTGATTCGTCGATGCATGTGGTTCACTACCTTTGTAAGTGAGGGCCTTAGTTGAATATATAGAATTGATTATTAATACGTTTTATCGAATAAAGTTTGCATGTGGCTACATGTTAACACATATTAATTGTTATCTTGTGTGTGTGTGTGTGTTTTTTTTTTTTTTTTTACTTGTTTTTGTTTAATATTGTTAGACATGTTTAAAACAAAAAGGGTAATTTTTTAAATAGAAAAATAATACGGACTAAATAAGGTGCAATATGATTTGTTTTTTGAAGAGTTAAATTTTCAAGAGTTTAATTGAGTGGTGAGTTTTGTACCCATAATAAGAACGGCTCACCCAATTTTGACAAACTATGTTAGGGGTATTAGGAGGGTACGCATTAAATTGTGACTCGAAAAAAGAAGGTTTTTAATACGATTCGCGCTTCTCTGCTTCTCCACTCCTTTGTGCGTCAAATTTGAGCTACCTAGTACGACTATTTTATGTACACAATCATCTTAAAGGTGAATTAGCTTTAATTCCATGCGTCAATTTGTGATAATTATCTGAAACACTAAGTCTTTGGACTTATGCAAAAGTACGATATAATGGACGATAATTAAAGGTAAATTCTTTGATTGGGGAACCCAATACCTCAATCAAAACTTTGTTAATTTAATCTTAATAAATTGGTTAAAAAAAGGTTTTTATTAAAAGTATTGATACGAAGTTGTATGCATGCTTCTTCGTACATATTTTGATTATACACATGAAAACTAGTACCTTTAAAATTTAAGTTAATGCCATCTAGGTAAAAGAACACTTGAAATTGCAATTTACGTCGTGTAAAAGCTTGGCTAGATTGTAATGGAAAGGTAAATCTTCATGTTGTGTGAGAGCTCAACTGGACAAATTTGCAGTTCTTTAAATTAGACTACTTAATTGAGTTGTAAGTGAGAGATAGGACTTAAGGCATATGGGGATAAAACATGCTTACATTGCAATATTATTTGGCAATGTAAATCCCATTAAGATCTAGGAATTGGAAATTGTTTGCCAATTATTGTTCGACAGATTACGTTATTTTATACTTTCATTACTAGCATATCAACTGATGTAATGAAACTATGATAATTTGGGTCCTAGTTTTCAAGAAAATTTTATGGTTATATGAATATTTCCTTGTGTATTTTATTTTTTTTAAAGTTTAATTATCGAAAATACTAAAATTGATTTTTGTTAATTCTTTAAATGTATTAATGCAATATTAAACCATAAATGTGGGTTATTCTTGTATTGTAAATTGGTCTACACCTGTAAGGGTTTTTGGCTAGAGTCAACTTTACTAAAAGAATAAACCTAGTCCCCTTTTAATGAGAAAAGAGTGAGATTTTGTTCTATTCTTTTTCATGAATGAGAAAGGTATGATAGGAAAATTACAATTGTCTAAATTCTAAATACATAACTCATAAGCACACTTTAATAGTTAAGAAAATTGCACATTTTCTGAGTTATTAAATTAGAAGCTAGACTGATTACCGAAAAAATTGGTAAAAGGCAAACTAGCATAATTTATCTAGTTGTTGTGCTTTGACCATTTAAAGGCGCTACATACCATTGTAGTGATGGTAGACCTATTAAGGAAGAAATTGCATGCCAAATTTTCAAGTTAATAGCATTGATGGATAGTCCGTCATCTACATAGTAGAATACACTCTTTTAATACCTAAGTAACTGTTACGTATGGGTGTCTTAAAGATGTAAGAAAGTAAATAGTACACTATTTTCTTTCACTGGTTAATGAAACACTTACAATGTTGTCAAATCCAGTGGGAGCATTGTGTTCTTATTACTGAATAAGGAATTATTGTAATCATCTCCAATTCAGTGGGAGCTACAAGCTTTGTGATCTTGGTAGTAATATACATTATCTCTAGAATATCTTAAGATAATTAATTTCCACTTGTAGACACTTATGTTTTTAAAGATAGTCATGAACGTTTCCTTACTAGACAGTGACATTCTACATCTACTAGTTATGCTAATATCAATGACAGAATCATAATGATCACATAAGCAAATGTGTGTCGTGTTGTTTATCTGCTACATGATGTTGTTCCATGCACAAGTGGGATAAATCTTTATTGTGTGCAAGGTACAACACACAGAAATATGATTTAAAGGATTCTTTTGACTGCAAGGTAAGAGACTAACGTTCTAATATGACTTATACATATCTAATCCAAGAAAAACTTGGTGTTGCAATTTACGTTATGTAATAGCTTAGCTAGATTGCAACAAGAAGGTAAATCTCCATGTTACGTGAGATCGTAATTTACACTTTCTAAATTAGACAAGTATTTAAAACATGTGTTAAGATGATATATAAGACTACGGGTATGTTTGGCAAAAATAGATTGTGCTGATGCTGGTGCTGTTGCTGATGCTGGTGCTGGTGTTGTTGTTTAAAAAGATTATAAAAATAGATTATTTTTATAAGCTACATGAAGTAACCTTTTATTTTCAGAGATTATAGAAGATTATTTTTTTTATAATCTCTTATAAGTTATGTCTGCCAAACAAATATTATTTTTTAAGTAGCTTATTTTTTATAAAAATAAGCATAATCTCTCCATAATTTTGTGTGCCAAACATAGCCTACTTCAAACAAAATATTTATGTATTATTGGAATGACATGACTAAATGAAGTAATCTAATACTACTTCAATTTGAATATTTATGTATTTTTGGAATGAAATAAATAAATTAAGAAATAATGTAGTCCTACATTATTTTGAAGTAATAAATTAACTTGAAATTACTATTGAAATCAAATGGTGGTATTTATAATTACTTTATTATAAGTCTTAAAAGTCTTCATATAAATAAAGCTTCTGTCTCTGGACTCGTAGATGAGTTGTCTCGGTCGCCATAAAAAGGATATTCTCCCTAAATCATGTGAAATTAGGACCTTGATGTGGACCTCATTTTTGTGTGCAATGGTTTTCGAGGGAAGGTGGATAACTAATTAGCGACTTAGCTTTGTATCTTTATCGGAATAAAGTTATCGAAACGAGAATTATGAAGAAATTCATGTCTCACAAAAATAAAAAAATCTAGAGGAAATAGGAAAATGGGAGCAAAAGGTAATTACACAAGTAACTTCCATGGGTAGTGTTAGCATCTAGAGTCATATTTAACTATGATTTCGATTTTACAGCTTAGTGGGGACTTGTGAAAAATCAGGGACGATGTATTCTATCCGTATGGTCACTTCACGCTGTGTTGTGTTTTCTACTCCGTGATCCTAACATGTCATTTGAAAAATGTTGGAGTTATTGATCGACATGAAAGTTCAACTAACCGTCACTCATAACCGGAATGTGCTTAATCATAATATCTATATGTGAATTAAAAGGTAAACGGGGCGTTTTTAGAATTAAGGTTTTTTAATCTCTTTTGAGGAACCTTTGCTACTTCTTCATAGGTTTAGTAGAAAGAGATTGAAATCCTTGGTTTTAGAAGTGTGAGTTGATTGCATTGTGTGGGGACACGACAATGGTCTCGTCTGGGGTATTTTGATATGTGCTTAAACACATATAATTTCTTTATCAAAACTGACCCAAAATAACCAAGAAAGAGCCGTTTATTGCTAATATTTAATGGTTTCTTGAGTTTATGCATGTGCAGGTACGGATATGACAAAACCGACAAAAGAGAACCAAACCAAGCCCAAAAACCAACTATTAATACCCAGTATACCCAACCCAGCTTCTTACCCAAACCCGGTACCCGGTATTTAAACCAAGTCAACACACTTAATACCCGGTCAAACAATCCAAAATACACAAAAATAATATCACGCGCCCATTTTTTCCCCTTTCTACCCAAACCCAGAACCTATGAACCCTAAATTACCCTTCCCTCCAATCGCTTCAATTCACTATCATTAAGGGTATATTAGTACATCCACTGACACAACCTGACACACGGATGCCACGTTGGCAATCCGTGTGTCAGTCCTACCCTTTCCTGGCTTTTAATTGGACAATGAGACGTGTAAGATGTAATCCAAGGGATGAGATGTGATGGGATTGATCTAATGGTGAGAAACGTCCAAGAGAAAGCACAACTCAGCTTCCAAATCCTTCTCAAGACCTAAAGCTCGGCTATATATAGCCCTTTCATTTCATAAGTGTATTCAAGTAGAGTAGGAGTAGTGTAGAGTAATATTTTGCGTAGGTTAATTAGTTTTAAAAGTGTTTTTAATTCCAGTTTATGTAATTTCAGTTGTACTCATGTTTTATTAATGCAATTCTTTATTTCAGCTTAAATTCTCATAATAACTGTTTCATTATTTCATTTCAGTTTATTAAAATTTCAATGAGTTGCTTGAGCTTATATCAAATTTGTTTTAAAGTACTTACTCAGAAGTGAAACTCACAACTCCTTTTAGTTAAATTCAGTCAAAACAGCAGATTATTATGTTGATTGTTCTGGTTATTGGTATGAAGATGGATATGGTTTGATTGTGATGGATTTGGATGGGTAATAGTTAGGATAGTGGCTAAGTAATCTCAGTTAATCATGCCATTGTGGCAGGACATCATGTAAGTTCATATCTGTTACAATCTCTGTCATATCTGCATAAGTTTATATGCTTAATTTTTATCTCATATCAGTTTCACAACTGGTGTTTGGATCAGATTAGGTAACTGAGTTATAGGATAATTCAGTGGTTAGGATTACTTGCATCAATCTTATTTAGGTTTATTTAGTACAGATTAGTTCTTAAATTGTGCTTGCATACTTTTAAAAGTCAATATCATCCTTGATTTAATCTATCAGTTACATCAGTTAGGATTTTGATATCACAAGCTTGCATCTAGGTATAAAGATAGTTAGTGTAGCTTAATTTAGTCTCATATTAGTCTAAAACACCATTTAGGATCATAGAGAAGCTGTCTAATTTCATCTAAGTCAAACTGCATGTTCATATAAAAAAAAAGTCAAAAAGTTGTTAAAACAGTTTTTCACGAAACTTTCTGGATTTTTCATGGACTCATTTCTGATCCAAATTAAGTAAGATTTTGCTCTTTTTTTCAAGTTGGTCTAGTTTCTAAAACACATTTTTGTGGAATATTTGGAAGTACTCTTAAGCACTTAATCAGCTGCTCAATAAGCCTTATATGCCCTGTTCACACTAAGCGTGATCAGGCTTATTTTGAGGTCTTGCACGATTCAATTTAGATCATTAGGACTTGAAATCTGTTTTAGAGGATCTTGGGTTGGTAGTCTAGAGTTCTCAACTTCTGTTTTGCATTTTGTTTCACTGGATTAGCTGTTAATTAAAATGCTTTAGGTAGGCTAGTAGATGTTTTCTTCTTAAGTTCTAATAAGTCAAATTTGTTTATTCAGCACTTTAGAGGTTAAGACTAGTTATAATTAGTTGCTTTCAGATTAATTTAGCATACTTTAGCTTCTGCTTCCATTTTCTGATCATTAGTGCTTATTTGCTTACTTTGAGTGCTTAATGATAAGCACTTTTCACATCAGTTTCATTTTCTTGCACACTAGCATAAGTTTTTATATTTTTCCTAGATTTAGAATAATATTTTAGAATTTCCTTGAATTTTTCATAATTTTCTGATTCTGTTTAATATTTTTCTTGATTTTAAATCAGTTTTTAAGGCTTATTAAGTACTTTTTAATACAAATAAATCAGAAAAGCTTCTAAAAAATAAGTTTTCAATTTTCATAGATTAAGAAAAATATAAAAAGCAAAAAAATAATTTTTCCAGATTTTTCCTAGTTTAATTTGTAATTTTTAGCATTTAAATTAGTTTTAAATAGTTTTTAATTCATAGAAAATAGAAAAATGTTCAGAAAAATACAAAAATAGTTTTGAAAAGTCTTTTGAGTTATTTTAGATCTTTGAAAAATAGTTTCATAATTTTCACTTTTGTTTTTATAATTTTTAGTATTTTTAATTTGTTTTATTAGTTTAAAATTAGTTTTTAATTCAAATAAATTCCAGAAAAATCATAAAAATTAGTTTTAATTCTTAGATAATTTTCTAATATCATTTTTAATTTAAAAGTAATTTTAGATTATTTTTAGGGCTTAGAATAGACGTAGTTGCATTTTATTTTCGTTTCGTTTATTACGTTTTAGTTTTATTTGCGTATTTAGGATTTCCCGTAGTGTAATTTCCCTTTTATGCTTCCCTTGCCCCGTAGTTTAGAAAACTTCATATTATTCCCTTTTCCCATTCAAATCCCGATAATCGCGACGTGAGTTGGAAATTCCATTCAACCCTCGTTCGGAACGATCTCGGTGCTCAAACCTAACACGTTTGAGTTACCCGTATACTACACACTTCTCTCTTCTATTATTGATTTTTATCAAGAATCAATCACAAGCCGTGAAGTCACGATAAAATGACTTATCATTTTTAGTGATCCTACCATGACCCTCTTCTCTTTTGAGTTCTGCAAACTCTCTTTGCATCACTTCTTGAATATTGAGGGTGGTCTCTTTAACGAAATATGGCATAGATCTCTCAAGTGCCTTACCTATTCTTTTTCTCATTAAAACATCCAAAGCTTTCGCTTGCTCTTCCGTAAACCCTTCTAGAACAGGGCCCTCGGAACTGGAGGAAGAAGAACTCTCATGACTTTTATCATTCTTGCCCAGATCACTTGCCGAAGATTCGGCACGCTTAGAAGTAGTAGCCTTTTCTTTTGGGTGGGGAGTATCCAATTCTTTTTTACTGAAATTTTGTAAAACCCTAAAATCTAAAACATGTGAAAAGACTATTTTGCCACTCTAATTAATATTTGTAAAATATGTAAAATACGTCAAGCTCATTAAATATAATTTTAACCTAACTAAAAAATATGTAACTTATACAAGATGAATAAAAATCGACACACCTTACGTCTAAATTCATATCACATGTTTTATTATGTTCATGGGCCGAATTTTATATAAGAATTACAAAACATTACAACTTAAATAAAAGCCCGCTACATTTGTAATTTGAAAATTTGATTTGGTCTTTTGGATTCCCCCTTGCTCAGCCGAAATTAACACCCATTAATCCCATTTTATTCACATTCATCTAACCTACATTTCACACATATTTCACACACACTAAAACCCTAATTAACAAAGTGACGGCAACATTTTCTTTCTCTCTTCATTCGACCACAAAGAAGGGTCTCAAGGGAGTAATCTTGATCGTGGGCTGCTGATGGTGGGTTTGGTTCGAAGGAACTTTGGTCGTGGGTTTTCTAGGTCGAAGGGTGTAAGGTTGGTTTGGATCCGGTTGTGTCTCTTGGTCCTTGTTTTCTCCCACACGTTCACACTACAAGGGCATCGTATCGATCTCGTTTCATTTCTCCTTCTCATATTGTTTTGTAAATCGTGTGAGGTCTCCTTCGAATATATGCATGTACACGAATTTAATCTCACATAAAATGATAGAATACGTCACATAAAATCATGAATGTAAACACATAAAATAACGAATGGAATAGACTCTTATTCGACCCATATGTAACATGTGTTTTGAATCTTGATCGGCATACATCATACAACCCATATACATGTGTTATCTATTTTTGTATCGAGCTAAAATGGGGCATATACACACGTTTATATCTTGGCTTAATTAGAGCTTCGGATTTGTTTTTGTTTGTCAAATGGAATGGTTTGGATTTGATCATGTCTCGACTGAAAATGGCACATAAGAAGGGTCGTATAATCTTGTTTGGAATTGGATTCGATTTGTTTGAAAAATGGAAATGGGTGTCGTGGATAGTTAGGGTTTCAAAAAGGAGTTTTGGTTTTATTAAAAGATAAGGACTAATTTCGTTAATAGTAAAACATGGAGGGGGTTGGTCGTTAAAATGGTAAATGAATGGACTAAGGTCGTAAAACAAGTAAACTTGTGATAATTACACTTTTGACCCTATACTTTGTGATAATGACAATTTAGACCCTCAACTATTATAACTTGTCATAATTGAATCCTAAACTATAATAGTAATCATTTTCATCATTTTAACCTAATTTGACATGAATTACATCATAAATGACTAAACCTGCTAATTATAGAAAACTGCTATTCTTGGAAAGTTACTTACTATGGAAACTTAGTAAATCAGGAAACCTGCCTAAAATAGAAAGCTGCTTAAAATAGAAAGTTACTTAAAATGGTAAGATACTTAAAGTGGAAAGTTACTATAGTTGGAAATTTACTAAAAATGGAAATATGCTCTTAAACCCTAAAAGACTTAATCGGGAGTAATACACTTTAACTAAATCTAATAAATGAATATCCTTTCACTTATGTAAATCCCTCGAGGAAGGAGTGATCTTCCGTGTCTTGTGATTCCATCTGTCTGTGTTTTATTGCTGTTGAATAAGGTACAAATATTCTGACCTTATCTCTTAAGGTTTCTCGTGATTCGTACACATCTTTTGATATTAGCTTTGACTGTTATGCCTTTGATCTGAGCCTTATTATTATGGCTTCCTTATACGATCCCTGTATTATGTCTTATTGAATCCTTGATATTGGGCATTTGCTATGCACCCTTTAGATTGGTGAACCTTTGATATTGAACCTTGCTTTGAATCTTTGATATGAACCGTTATATTATGACTTTGCTTTGACCCTTCAGTTTGATACCCAAGCCAATATGTTTCCTAGCCATGAAGGTAACATGGTCGTGTCATTGATGCACCAATGGCATGACTCTAATGTGGTTGAGTGATGTTCCACACCGTCCCTTTTTTATGACATTATGCGCGCTTTATGTTATGACTATGGCCACTATGATTTGTACAGGGGCATATGGATGTATCCTATATTTGTTATGATATGATATGATATGATATGTTTTGGCGACTGGTGTTGTGTGCAATACACGCCTTTCACAATTTTGGGAGCTAGCTACTCCATGGTTACTTATGATATGATATGATTTGATATGTTTGGGCTCGTGGTAGATTTCTGAAAACCTTTACACTTTTGATACACCTATATTGTACCTTCTGTTATTCCACAATGCACCATATTCTATATTTCTCATCTTTAGCTTCCCGTTGATTACTCATTCATTCAGTATCCTTATGTGATTCATCCAACTACCATACTATACTCTAGTTCATTTGATTTGTCATAGTCTTATTCCATTTTAGTTGTCTATCAAGCTTATACTTCAAACTATCATTTCATTCACTTACCAAACTATTATATGATTATTGGATTCGTGTTACTATGCTATTATATGATTTATGTGACTATCCGTTTACCCTACTATTACATGACATATGTGACTATCTGTTACCATGCTATTATGTGACTAATTGATTCACCCGTTGCCATGTTAGTATGTAATTATCTGACTCATCCGTTTACCATGTTAA
>OU343220.1:128299573-128410001 GCA_910596185.1 Chrysanthemum makinoi
GAAACCTAATGAAAGGAGTAGAATAGGTGGATGATTACAGACCTTGGTCTTACCACTCTGCGGAATTGATGGCGGTCATGTTTTCTTTACTCATTGAACCGTTGTTCTTTTGTTGGCTCATAAAGGCAAACAATGAAGAAGTTGGTTGTGTTAGTTGTGGTGTTATTAAGTTTTATGGTATATATATATATATATATAGTGATAGCAGTATATATATATATATATATATATATATATATATATATATATATATATATATATATATATATATGTGTGTGAGTTTATATGAAGGGTAAACATAATGAAACATAAAACCATTATTTTTAAGTCAGTAATATAAAAATTATATGTGAGTTGAAGGACCTTAGCATACTTTTATTTTACTTTAAGGACTAATTTATATATATAACCCAACTACATACCCATTTCCAATTTCCCAGAAAAACCCACTCACCCATTTCCATCGACTCATCATCATCACCATCATCCGATATTCAAGGGTTTCATCGATTCATCTTCATCATCATCGATTCAACGTCGTCATCATCGATTCAACGTGATCATCAACATCATCAATCAGCTTCAGCGACTCATCTAACGCTTTACAGATATGGATTGTTCGTGTGTGTATATGTAACAATCAGCTTCAGCTTCATCCATTTTGTATAATAAGATAAAAGGTAACAAATCTTCAAACCTTAAAACTCAAACCTTTTTTTCATTTTTTTTTTCAAAAAATAATCCAAATCCGTGTCCCAATCCGTGTCCAAGCCGCTGTCAAATCAGAAACCGGACAAAACAAGACGGGACACGGCGATGCGCGTGTCGGACACGGTCCGAGCCGCGGTCCGGCGTATGCATGTCCTGTGCTTCCTAGCTTATTCCAAACGGCCCTCAAGTGCTAACTTATGAGACTAGATAAGCTAGCTTATAAAATTCATAAAAATAAACTAAAATGATCATGAAATCCACAACCAACCAAATATCTTGTATCCCAAATTTCAGCTAATTTGGACCTAAATTGAGTGAATTAAAAATCAAAACTAAATGGTGAATGGGACAATGCAAGCTGATGCAAAACAGTGCTAATGACAGAAAAACTTAATTGCAATTCTAAATTATCTAACCTATAAGCTACTTAAGGATTCTAAGGCAATTCAAACATCAAAACTAGACAATAAGCTAAAAGAAATATCAAATCTCAAGTTATATTATTAAGAGAATAAGCATATAAAAGCTTATGAAGAACCTGATATGGAGAAATTAAGTGCAGTAGAGACAATAGACAGAATTGGTAACTTGCAGACCTCAAATCAGCATCTAAAACCAAAATGCAATATTACTCAGAAATGAATCATGTAAGAATGGAACTTAGTATGCTTCTGATCTCTAAATCCAAACACCCCTCGAGATGAACCATAAACATTTTAAACTTTAAACTTAGATGAATCTGACTTGGACTGAATTTAAAACAAACAATCTAACATTAAACTCAACCTATTAAAACATTAAAATCAGAAATCACTCAAAAACTGATTTGACTCTGAAACTTTGACTTTCGTTGACTTTTTCCAAAACTTAGAATTAAGAGCAATTAAGACCAGAGATGAGCTCAAATAAGCTTATACAAGCTTAGTTGAGCTTAATGAACAGTAAAACAATACTTGTAAACAGAAATGAAATAATTGCAAGAATTTTAAAGAAATTAAGAAAAACTAAAAACTGATATTTAATTACTCAACTGAAATTACAATATGAAAATTATCATTACACTAAGATTTAAAACAAGAAATGACTTGATAATAAATGGTAACAATTCTCTAAATGCTATGAGAATTTGTACAATCAAAACTGTGGCGAGAATGTGCTTTTTATAGCCAACTGGGAAGAGCTTGGGCTTGGTTTCAGAAGCTTTCCTCTAATCAGAGCCATTGATTCACCCTTGTGTCATCCAATCAATCCACAACCGTTAGATCAAAACCATGAGGTGTTTGCTCCAATGAGAGGCTTTCTTTTGTCCATTGTGGCGATCCAAGCATGTCATACCCCTTACACATTGTCAGACATCTTCTAGAAGCTCACTTAAATGGGGTAAATGAGATGGGAAAGGGTAAATGGTGAAGGATGATGGTAACAGTGAAAATGGGTGTTTATCTCTCGCTGGGCATGTGGGTAATCGTTTTCTTTGACTTGGTGTGTGTGTTAGTTTGACTAGGAGTTAATAAGGGATTGACCGGGTATATGAACCTTTGACTTGGGTTATATGGTGGTATACGGGTGGATTATTAAGGAATGTGGGCTGGATTTGGGCCTTGGGTGTTAAAAGGGTTAGTTTGGTTTTATGTTTGTATTAGTTATTTGGTTTTTGGTGTATTTGGATATAATAAGATTTTAACATTAAGGACCATAAATGCCAAAACGTAACTTATAAGGACCAATGATGTAGTTTATGAAACGTTGGGGTATAATTGGGTAAATGGGATAAATGAGGGGTATGTTGTGTAAATTGGTAAAGTTGAAGGTTTATTTGTGAAATTCCCAATGATAATCCCGGACTCCGTAATTTGTCACTTTAAGCATCAAATTCCATGAAATAGCATCCCGGCATCGGCTTTTTGCGCTCTTTTTTCTCTCGTGCTTGGTTTTCTGCTGGCTCTTTTGTCTCTTTTGTCATATCCGTACCTGCACATACAAAAACTCAAGAAACACGCAAATATTAAGGATTAACGGCTCTTTCTTGGTTATTTTGGGTCTGATTTGATAAAGAAATGATATGTGTTTTATCACATATCAAAATACCCCAGACTAGACGATTGTCGTGTCCCCACGCAATGCAATCAACTCATGCTTCTAAAACCAAGGATTTCAATCTCTTTCTACTAAACCTATGAGAAGTAGCAAAGATTCCTCAAAAGAGATTAAGAAACCTTAATTCTAAAAACGCTCCGTTTACCTTTTAATTCGCATATGGATATTACGTTTAAGCACATTTTGATTATGAGTGACAGTTTGTTGAACTTTCATGTCGATCAATAACTCAAACATTTTTCAAACGACACTTTAGGATCACGGGGTAGGAAACACAACACAGCGTGAAGTGACCATACGGATAGAATACATCATCCCTGATTTTTTACAAGTCCCCAAACTAAGCGTAAAATCGAAATCATTGTTAATTATGACTTTAGATGCTAACAGTACCCATAGAAGTTACTTGTGTAATTACCTTTTGCTCCCATTTTCCTATTTTCCTCTAGATTTTTTATTTTTGTGAGAAATGAATTTCTTCAAGTTTCTCGTTTCGATAATTTTTATTCGATAAAGATATGAAGCTAAGTCGCTATTTAGTTATCCACCTTCAAAACCGCTGCACAAGAATGAGGTCCACATCAAGGTCCTAATTTCACACGATTTAAGGATAATATCCTTTTTATGACCAAACAACTCATCTACGAGTCCAGAGACAAAAGCTTTATTTAGACATCTCCCGGATTCAAAGTTTGGCTTAACACTTATTCCGGATATAGGCGTTTTTGCAATTTAGGCCCTTGGTCTTTTCAACCACTAATTCAACGGGATTACCGCTATCGAAGTCTTATTATGACTTTTCCTCAACCTTTTTGGAAGTCCATGACAACGGGGGTACCGTCAGACATAGAAAACTTTTATGGCTTTGGATTTTTCAACTTTAATACATTTGGGCTTTATTTCATGTTAATTTTTGTGCCAAACTCCAAATCCCACGGCTTTTATACCACAACACTGATAGTACGTCGATGTGTACCCAACTCTCATGCGCAAGGATTCTCTAAAGAAGATAAAGAACTAACTATCGTCAAAAACTCAACATCTCTAATTATTATTAGACAAATATGGGGTGAAACAATTTTGTGGGAACAAAAAGCCATAAGTACCTTCGATGGGCTCTAAAGAGAACCATCTACTTCACGCTTAGCATCTAAACTCATAATTAACTCCATCATTCGTCGATCTCCGCAAATTTAAAATCCCAAATAATGAGATCCGCGGATGCTTAGCCGATAATTGAAAATTATCTATGGTTAAGGGAACAAGCTAGGGATCAACACGCCCGGTAAAGTCAGAATTCTATTCCTACTCTCACCAGCGGAAAGTCAACAAGGTGTCAAAACATATATTAACTTAGCAAATGCTTCATAAAATGATTTCAAGTCTCGCATTTTTAAAGTAACTTATTAGAAACTAGCACATTCTTGTTTAAGCTTCACATATTTAAAATCACTTAGGGAGACATGCAAATTCTTGGCCTTGTGAGCTTGAATCGCATTTTATAACCTCTTGTCTAAGCACAGTAAAAGGCTTTTTCAAGAAAACGCATATTTAAAGTAACTTCTAAGAAACTCGCAAAGACTTTTCAATCATAAAACTAGCAAAAGCTTACAAAAAAAATTTTAAAATTTTCACATTTTGCACAATTTTTTCATTTTCTAAGGAAAAACAGGGTTGCGAGAGTACACGGCAGAGAATAAGCAAGTGTTGTCAAATCAAATCGAAGATTACCCACCCCAGACTAAAGCAAAACATTGTCCTCAATGTTTAAAGGCAAGGGTATCAACGAAAATCAAAAAGTCGTTTATTAAGTATGCTCAAAGATAAACGTTAGTCGATAAGATTAGGATATCGGATTTCCATCAGCATCGATCATGAAACTCGAGTGGAGAAAAGACAAACTTTGAGCACGAGAGTCTTCATATCGGGAAAATCCTAGACAAAACATCACAAACAACCAAACACGAGAAATCGAAGAGTCTAACCCCTTCACGTTACTTATTAGAAAGAAAATAGAAAGAAGATAGAAACGCTTGTTTTGTTATTGAGTCGTTAGCTTGACCCGCCCCGAATTCATTTGTCCTGGGGAAGCAAGTGAAAAGACAATCTCCATCGGACTTTCGTTCAAGAGGTTTGGATAAACATTGAAACATAAGAAAGATCCACTCCGATGAGATACCCACGGTTCTTAAAAAGGAAAAGTGGTGATACCAGGGTCAAAGATGGTATCCTCACTCCTGCAAGAGTGAAGAAGAGGAGAAATCATATTATATGGAAGAAATGGAATAAAGATTTTGATAACGATTAAGATCCATTCTTCATCTTCAAAAGGAAATTTCCTTTAATCTTTAATCTGATTTTGATCATTTAAGCTCATTGGGTGATTTTCAAAAATTTTAGGAGGAAGAGACGGGGTGTTGTCATCAATAACGAAACTCTTTTGAGAGAGCTGCTCTTCCCCCAAACTAAAATATTCCTCAAGATCAAAATAGACACGATCATATTCTGGAGGAGATACGATATGAGAGAGTTCACGGGAGAACTCCTCGAGATAATCATCATTAATCTTTCGTGGCGGCTTATTTAACGGATCTTCATTCAACAAACTTTCAATCTCTTAAATGCTGGCCAAAATCAAAGTCATCGTCCTCACTTCCGGTGGAAGAGGATCGATGCGGCGAAGTTCATCGCGAACTCCTCGAGAAGTAAATCAAGAGACGAATCCTTGAGCTCGAGCTCTGGAGGATTTTCATTAGACGGCTCTACTTCTTTAATTTCTTCAAGCAAGACAAAAGGAGGTGGGATTTGTGCGGTACTTTGTGAGCTAGGAATTTGCACCTTTTCCATTATGGTCTCCGTGTCGGACTCATCACTTTCCTTGTAAAAGATTTGATTGTCAAAATTGAGAGTACATTCAGAATAGAAGTCAAACAAAGGATTTGTTAAGGTCATTTTGAAAGTTTCTGAAATCGAATCGAAAGGTGTCTCAGATACCCTTGGGATTGGAACAAGGTCATCAATATTCTCAAGAGGAGTGCATTCGACTTCCTTGTCCCCCATTGACAAGGTATCCGAAGGTTCATTAATAAGCGGATCAATCTTAAAGTTCTCTTCGTCAAACGGTTCATCGTCATCACTATCGCCGAGTCGGAATAGTAAAAGGTGGGTGGATGACTCGGTCTTTGTTGACTGATATAGCTTTCTTGCTTGCCAAAGACGTCAATTTGTGCACTCATAACGAAATTTTTCGAATAATGATCACTCAACATAGTGGTAGAATCATAAGGAACGCCGAGATCCCACTGAAAATGATGTTGCGTCATATTCTCGATCAAATCGTAAGCTTCTTGAGGAGTCTTCCGCATGAGATTTCCACCACCGCCAACATGATTTTGTCTCGATCAATCGTAGTGATACCATGATAAAAGGTTAGGATTTGATCAGAAGCAAAATCGATGATCACATTACAGTAATAACAATTTGAATCTTTCCCAAGCTTCAAATACGGATTCTTGGGTAATTCCTCGAAATTAAGAATTTCTTTCCTCAGCTGCATTGTTTTCGAATATGGAAAGTATTTTGAAAGAAACTTGCGAAACATCTCTTCCAAAGTATGAATTGAATGTTTTTTAAGAGTGTAAAACCAAGATTCGGCTTCGTGGGTTAAAGAGAAGGGGAAGAGATTCAATCGAATATCATCTTGAGAAACGTCACGTTGCTTCATGGATTGAGTGATAGATAAAAACTTGTTCAAATGCTCATTAGCATCTTCGTCGTTAAATCCATGAAATTGGCAATGTTGTCGAAGAAGATGAACCATACGATTTTTCATTCTAAACTTGGTCCCCTGAATCTGGGCCCTCGGATCCTCCATGGTCCGAGGATCATGGGGATCAAAGGGGTGAGAAATCGAGCATTGTGGAGAATTAAACAATTTAGAGGGTAAGGAGATAAAAATTAAACATTCAGAGGAAATCGAAGATTATTTTTGGATTTTTATAAAATCAAACATAAAAGGAAAACCAATTTTGAGAAGGAAAATATTTTTGGGTTTTTATAAAAGTAATATGTACAAAATCAAAACGGTAACTTCACGAGGAAGGATCTTAAAAAACACGCGAACCGAGACGGAATCGAAAACTCACTACATGCCCTCCCCGGCAGCGACGCCATTTTGATAGTTCGTTTCAAGTACAAGATATTTTCTGAAGAAATACAAAGGAATTTATTTCCCGGGTCGTTTTCCCAGCGAGGGATGAATGAAGTTTAACAACTCACGTCGCGTGATTCGGGATTCGAATGGGTAAAAAGGGATATTTGATGATTTTCTAAACTACAAGGCAAGTAATAATAAAGGAAAGCGATTAAAACAGCTAAATCTATGATGCAAATAAGGAAATGCGACTAAGTATGCAAATCTAAACTAAAAACGTAAATTACGTAATTAATAAAACGCGAATTAAATGCAACTACTCTAATTTTAACCCATTAAAATGAACTACTATTTTTCTACAGCTAAGAATGATATTTGAAAATTATTTGAAATTTAAAACTAATTTCCTTTGGTTTTTCTTGATTTTATTTTGAATTAAAACTAATTTTAAACATTTAAAATAGACTAAAAATAATAAAAATAAGGAAAACTTGCAAGAAAATTACAAAACTATTTTTAAAAAATCTTAATTAACTAAAAAGAATTTTCAAAACTGGAATCACATTTTTCTGACTTTTTCTCTATTTTTTATGAATTTAAAACTATTTAAATATAATTAAATTGCTAGAAAATACTATTTAATCTAAGAAAAATCTGGAAAAATATTTTTTATTACTTTTTGAATATTCTAAAACTAGTAAAATTGAAATTGAATTTTTCTGACCTTTTTCTTATTTATTTGGATTAAAAGCTAATTAAAAATGCTAGAAAATGAGTTAAAATGCAGAAAAATAGCAAATAAGCATGGAAAATTATGAAAAATTCCATAAAAATCTAAAATAATACTAAGGAGCAGGGAAAAATAACATAAACAACTATAGAGTGCAGGAAATATGATTTGGGCTAGCAACTGATTATGAAAAGCTAAGGGAAATGAGTTATAAGCTACTATAAGCTACCACATCCTTAAACTAACCTACACTATCTGAAATAAAACTGTTGCAACTGATTAGAATCCTAAAAGCACAGGCAAGTAGCATTGAGTACAAATCAGATTCTAACTTACTTATTCCAAACGGCCCTCAAGTGCCAACTTATGAGACTAGATAAGCTAGCTTATAAAATTCCTAAAAATTAACTAAAATGATCATGAAATCCACAACCAACGAAAGATCTTGTATCCCAAATTTCAGCTAATTTGGAACTAAATTGAGTGAATTAAAAATCAAAACTAAAAGGTGAATGGGACAATGCAAGCTGATGCAAAACAGTGCTAAAGACAGAAAAACTTAATTGCAATTCTAAATTATCTAACCTATAAGCTACTTAAGGATTCTAAGGCAATTCAAACATCAAAACTAGACAATAAGCTAAAAGAAATATCAAATCTCAAGTTATATTATTAAGAGAATAAGCATATAAAAGCTTATGAAGAACCTGATATGGAGAAATTAAGTGCAGTAGAGACAATAGACAGAATTGGTAACTTGTACACCTCAAATCAAAGATCTAAAACCAAAATGCAATATTACTCAGAACTGAATCATGTAAGAATGGAACTTAGTATGCTTCTGATCTCTAAATCCAAACACCCCTTGAGATGAACCATAAACATTTTAAACTTAAAACTTAGATGAATCTGACTTGAACTGAATTTAAAACAAACAATCTAACATTAAACTCAACCTATTAACACATTAAAATCAGAAATCGCTCAAAAACAGATTTGACTCTGAAACTTTGACTTTCGTTGACTTTTTCCAAAACTTAGAATTAAGAGCAATTAAGACCATAGATGAGCTCAAATAAGCTTATACAAGCTTAGTTGAGCTTAATGAACAAGAAAACAATGCTTGTAAACGTAAATGAAATAATTGCAAGAATTTTAGAGAAATTAAGAAAAACTGAAAACTGATATTTAATTACTCAACTGAAATTCCAATATGAAAATTATCATTACACTAAGATTTAAAACAGAAAAATGACTTGAAAATAAATGGTAACAATTCTCTAAATGCTATGAGAAATTGGACAATCAAAACTGTGGCGAGAATGTGCTTTTTATATCCAACTGGGAAGAGCTTGGGCTTGGTTTCAGAAGCTTCACGAACTCTAATCAGAGCCATTGATTCACCCTTGTGTCATCCAATCAATCCACAACCGTTAGATCAAAACCATGAGGTGTTTGCTCCAATGAGAAGCTTTCTTTTGTCCATTGTGGTGATCCAAGCGTGTCATGCCCCTTACACGTTGTCAGACATCTTCTAGAAGCTCACTTAAATGGGGTAAATGAGATGGGAAAGGGTAAATGGTGAAGGATGATGGTAACAGTGAAAACGGGTGTTTATCTCGGGTTGCATGGGTACTCGGGTTTTTTTTCGACTTGGTGTGTGTGTTAGTTTGACTAGGAGTTAATAAGGGATTGACCGGGTATATGAACCTTTGACTTGGGTTAAATGGTGGTATACGGGTGGATTATTAAGGAATGTGGGCTGGATTTGGGCAGTGGGTGTTAAAAGGGTTAGTTTGGTTTTATGTTTGTATTAGTTATTTGGTTTTTGGTGTATTTGGATATAATAAGATTTTAACATTAAGGACCATAAATGCCAAAACGTAACTTATAAGGACCAATGATGTAGTTTATGAAACGTTGGGGTATAATTGGGTAAATGGGATAAATGAGGGGTATGTTGTGTAAATTGGTAAAGTTGAAGGTTTATTTGTGAAATTCCCAATGATAATCCCGGACTCCGTAATTTGTCACTTTAAGCATCAAATTCCATGAAATAGCATCCCGGCATCGGCTTTTGCTTCTTCTTTCCTCGCTTCGGTTTTCTTCTTGCTTTGGCTCTTTGTCTGTTTTGTCATATCCGCATTATACAAAACTCAAGAAACACGCAAATATTAAGCATTAACGGCTCTTTCTTGGTTATTTTGGGTCTGATTTGATAAAGAAATGATATGTGTTTTTGCACATATCACAACAAGCGACCTAAATTTATATGGCAATTTCAGTTTGCAGTTTTCGGGTACTCATGACTCAAGTGTTTAAATAAGTTTAAATGTTTACAAGTGGTTGTGTTTAATGTTGCTTGTGTGGCAATTGCTTAAAGTTCAAAAATAAAAGGTTTCCAAATGTTATGTTGAGTATAAGTTTCAAAAGTAAAGAAAACGAGCAGATTTTTGACCAAAAAACCTCAGGCACAAAACGCATATAAGCAAATTACAACAAATTGCATTGAAGAATAATCTATGAGTCCAGAAACACAACTCTAATTCAACACACACACACACACCAAGATCTAAATCAACCAATCATACACACATTACAAGGGACATCTAATTCGAAAGAGACAAATCTATAAGACTAAACCTATATAATCAACACAACAAATCCAACTGCAAACTCACTAATCCTAGTACAAATCATGAGAGAAAAAAAAATACAAACCTAATTGAGGAATTTGAATGAATGAGAAAATGAGGTGCTGCACAAATAATGATGATCAAAAATGTGAAAAGTAAATGAGTTTAGACAAACAAAAACTAATCATTTTGATTTATACATGCCACGAGTGTAGAGTTTGATCAAATCGCTTCGAAGAGTTTTTAGAGAGAAATGGTACAAAGTTTGACTAAGCTTTTATCAGGTTTGACCAAGTTGACAAATCGCTTCCCTTTTATTTCAAAATAACTGTTTCCCTCTTTGACATATTTAGTTCTTGTGTTTGACAAATCGCTTAAGAAACGAGTTTTGAAAAACCGCTTCTTAATTATACCAAGACACAAGATTTACCATTTGATACATTTGGTCCTCGAGTTTAACAAATCGCATAAGACAACTTAGTTTTGACAAACCGCATACTAACTATTGATTTAGACAAACCTAATACTTAAAACACATATTTTATCATTATTTCGCAGATTCTTTTCCTCTAATTGTTATGCAACATTAATTAAGACCATTTATATACCAAACCGAGCATATTTCACATGAACAATGCATACAATAGCTTCACAAACCATTCCAAGCAACACATATACCCAAGAATCATGATGACATACATTGAACGAATATGTGGAACCAATTAGACATTCAGAAACACATACTTATCATAAGAAACCATAATACAAAGACAATACCGGGATTAGAAGCAATAATGCAGAGAAAAATTGTTAGAAAGGTATAGCAATAGATAATTAATTCCCCCCCCCCCCTCAATCAATTACACGATATAGAATAATCATGAGTAGTCATTGATTGAATTTGAACCAATAATGCACCCAAATTTTCTTAAAGGACATTAGTGTGGAGGAACAATAGGCATGTTTTAAAACAAGTTTGAACTTCTGTTCGAACTTCATCTAAAGACCCGTGTCATTATTGAATGACATTTCTAGGACCGTAGATGTTATCGATGCCAGAAGACATGCCTGAAAAACAAGAAAGGTATTATGAAATAAAAGAATGAATTATATGACCTAAATAAAAAAATTTAATCATTGTATAGAGTGTATCAAGATTGGATTTACTCTCAAGTGTTGAGATATGAGTCCTGAGCTGAGGTGATCAGGAATCATAGTACGTGCTTATCACTTCTAACATGCTGAAGCTCCTAATGAGGAAGCTTCATATCAGTTGGAAACCAGGTCATGATGTTCATGATTGAATTGAGCATTGTTCCTGTAAAGGAATGAGGGGTACCTGCACTAATAACACATGTAGGTGTACATTTATGTGGGTTAGTAGCAATAGTATCCATACCTTTGGATGAATCACAGTCAGCCTTTGAGTTGCCATTGGTGGCTAGCATTCTGATGGGAATCCATTTGGGTCTAACATTCTTAAATTTTTTACTAGTAGGCATCCACTTAAGGCAAGAGCTAGGAGTGTTAATCCATTTAGATCCAATATTCTTAAGAATTCTACCAGTAGGCATCCACTTAAGGATGAGCTAGGAGTGTTAGATTCCTTAGTCACAGTAGAAGATGTAACCTTTTCCTTCCTAATTTTAGAGTCTTTGTTGTTAAATGGTTTCATAGGAGAGGGGTTAACATTTTGAGACTTCTTAAGTGCACTAGATGATCTTGTTACATCCCTGGTCTTACGAGTTTGAGCTTTAACCTGAGTATTATCTTTCATTTTATCGGAATGAGGTAGTGAATTGACTGGTTTTGACAAAACTTTGTTCTCATCAACTAGGGAGGCAAGCCTTGATTTTGTGGGTTTATATCTTTCTGATACAAATGCAGTAGGCTGCCTAACAACAGACCACTCTCTAGTGATATGAGAAACTGGCTTCCCCAAGGTTGATGGTTTTCTAAACTTAGTGTTCACACTTTTTCCTATGGTTTTTCTAAGCTCATTTTTTGAGGCAAATATTACAAAACTCCTATCCTGAAGTTGAGCTATGAGATCGTCAATGTTTGCTAACAAAGTGTTTGTTTGATTTATAGATTTAGTTCTATCTTCTTTGGCAGGGACACATTGTTTTATGTGAAGCTTTCTCAGAGACTCATTCTCCTTTAATAATTTGGCCACACACAACGCTAATTCATCATTCCTAGTTTTAATGGCATCACTGACCTCTAAATCTAGATTGTTCATAACCAAATTACTTTCCTTATGCATCTCAGAAATGTGTTTTTTCAAATTGCAGATGGTCGAGTCTTTTTCCGGCAGCTTTTAACTTGTTGATTTCAAAAATTCACCTAAATTCAGGAATTCTTGCATGGTAGTTTGAAAACTTTCTTCTTTTCTTTGTATTGCAATTTCCAGTGAAATGCAATGTTTTTCAAGTATTGAGAATTTGTTTGAAAG
Organism: Chrysanthemum makinoi; assembly: GCA_910596185.1. NCBI lineage: Eukaryota > Viridiplantae > Streptophyta > Magnoliopsida > Asterales > Asteraceae > Chrysanthemum > Chrysanthemum makinoi. The sequence goes on from OU343220.1 coordinate 128,312,356, forward strand.
TTCATCAAAAATTTTCTTACTCAACCACATTATTAGTCATGATAGGCTTTATCTTTAACTTAGCCTCAGTTACAGAACATTTATCAAGATCCTGTTCTGTAATGTAATCAGTTTGCGCAAAAGTAATTGTAGATGCATCATTTATAACAGTTACCAATGGTTCTGCATCCGATGCTTTTTCATTCACCATTCTACATTCAAGATCCACCTTTTGTGAGACAAGAGTTTCAACATCTTGTTGCATCCATTTTGATGTTTCGTCATTCTGACTTCAGCAATACCCGATGATTCGACTGATACAGTACCCAACTCATCACAACTCTCTATTGATTGCACCAGACATTCATTCACTTTTTCACTGTTTCGTAGTTTTCTCAATGTACTTCTTCACATTATCCATGAGATGGATAAGTGTCTCAATGAACTCGTTAATCCATTCCAGTGTGTCTTTTGAAAGATATTTCAGTCATGTCTTTATCATAATCTGATGTGAATTCCCCATTAATGAACGGCTGAAATTGTTTGTAGATCACTTGAAGTGCAGAACTGGAACTATCCTTTTGAACCTTTTCTTTGTCAAGTTGTTGTTCCAATTGTTCCGAGTTTAATAGTAGCATTTAATGTGGATAAATCTTGACGGAAAAGGGCATTGCATGTTCATTCCATTCTTATAGGTAGAAGTAACATGATGTGAGAGTGAAGTTGTTGATAAGGTACAATGCTACTTTTCTTTTGCATGGCATTACTGTCGTTGGTGCAATTCTCTTCGCAGCGTGAAGATCTCAAATCATCATTGATTGATTCAATCATGTTTAGCCGTTCAGAGTAGCCAACACTTTCTTTGTTTTCCACAGCATCATATAACTTAAGCACATTTAAAATTACTGGGTCAGTAGTGTAAGACATGATAGATTATGTTAAAAGGGTTGGTATTTGGCTTTGATTTATGATTTGATTGTGTTAAAATCATATGACAAGTCTCAATTTTCCACAGGAATAGCAAACCATTAAACACAAACCGCTTCTGTCAAACCTCTTGAGACAAACCGCTTTTGACAACCCTTTTTTCTCAAAAACTCTGCCGTAAACCCCTTTTGTCAAATCGCTTATGAGACAAACCGCTTAAGTAACAAATCGCTTAAGTGACAAATCTCTTAAGTAACAAACCGCTTAATTGACAAACCGCTTAACACACAAACCGCAGGGGAACAAAAGTATGTCCACTACTTCCACTACTTTGTCCTTTCTTGTCTCTTTGTCTTAACACACAAACCGCTTCTTTGACAAACCGCTTTAGCAAAATAGGACAAGCCGCTTTAAAAACTGAGACAAACCGCTTCAAAGAACTTACACCCGAGAGACAAACCGCTTACTATGCTTATCAAATCGCATCAAGAAAAAACAATACGAGGGAGAAACCGCTTCGTAGCACAACTTAAGAACCAAACTTTCTCAATCCAAAACACTACAACCAATATGATTGAGGCCTTCCGATTCAAAACCTAAACACTTATGATGATTATAAACATAAAAGTACTATCAAAATTTAAACTTTAACACCAAAAGTGATCCAAATGATGAAAACTACTCATAACTCATTCAAACCCAAAAACCTATGAAAACCATTAGAAATCCAAGTACATGAAAGATAGATGATCAAACCATGGCTCTTGATACCAATTGTTACATATTGGTTTTCACAAACACATAATCACACGTACATATGGGTCAAATGGAGTAGGTTTTAGAGAGAGAAAGGTGAGATGTTCTAGAGAGATAAAATCTAAATGAATATTTAGATTAGCAAATGAACATCCAACCCTATCCCTTGTGGGGAGAGGGCTATTTATACAAATGTCCACGCTCTCCTTCGGGCTGTGGATCAGACATACAGTGGGTAAAGACCCGTCCTTCTTCCACGGTGTTACTTATACTACTATTAAACTAACTAATATAATGTTATGTCTACGAGCTGTAATATGCTAAAATATTATCGGGGTGACCGACACTTCAACATGGATTTTCTAAATCCTAACAAGGTGTGACACTTTTTACTTGACATGTGATTTTTAGTGTTGAGTCATTCATGAGGAAAGTTTACATATGTTGTTTGTTTGCTCATGTTTGGTTTTTCGGAAATAACACATTTACAAATTGCATTTCAAAGTAAATTACTAGAATATTTTGGATTAAACATCCAAGTTGTCAATCCTACTTCGTTGTGTATTTTATTCATCTTTTAAACATATTAGTTTAATGTTTGGAACACAACCATTGAACAAGAAGACTGATACGCTTACACAGCGCATTCAGGGTCAAAGGAACTTCCTTTTCGTCGAGAAAGTTTTTCAACACCCTAGGCAGTGAACCTAATCGTTGTAGTGTAGTATTAGGGTAAGCCACGGGAATTGATATCGTTCTCTAGGGGAATAGGAATGCTAGTGAGAAGTTACTACGCTAAGGTTGGGGTTGAGGAAGATTACTTTTTTATCTTTTTATGTTTTTTTATAAAATGGAAAGGTACAATCTCGGGTTTGAATTTGGGGGTTTGTATTTCCGACATTACTACTATCTAATTATCTAATTAACCAAGGTGTATGTAGTCTATGTCTATTGTTGTGTGCTCGTATGATGATTAAAAATGTATTTGCTTAGCGTATTACCCTAGTTATCTCCTATTGATGGTTGAATTGTCCGCCCTTATTCTTAATCGCGTTGTGTTTTTAAGGTCGTAGGGTATGCGTTTATCCCTAACTCTTTGAAGCTACCAAAGGTTAATGACTACAAAATCTCTAGGATTTATAAACTTTAACTCTAAGGTATTCTTTGGATGTATAACCTACAATTACTCTAGGAGATTATAAATTAAGGTTCAACAAAGATTAATCAAGCATTATTAACACAACGAATGACCTATCGCAATACTAGGTCAATCACAATTAAGATAAGAGACAACCAATTAATATTCAATAACTAAGTTTCATATTACCTAAGAAAACACACAAGTAAATTAGCCGGACATGGGGAACATGCAAGCATACACACAATCAATGGAAGACATAATTGAATTAATGAAGTAAAATACTTATCTTGATGTAAGATAGGGTATAGAACCCTAAAATACTATACAAATGACCTTGGTTGGTTTAGGTTTTAATCCAAAAGACTACACCGAAAACGAAAAAGGATTCTATATATAAGATTACAAATGCGGCGTCACCTTATGCTTGTGACGCCGTCTCTTCAGCCTCTCGACGCCGCTCGATCAAATCTAGGCCGCCCGAGTCGGCCGCCTACTTTAAAACCAAGCCGCACTTGTAAATGAGCAATTTGGCTACTGAGTCGTCACAAAACTTGTCCGACGGCGTCTCTAGTAGTACCACGACGCGTCACTTGTAGAACCCGACCGTCCCCTTTAGTTCCAAAGCACTGAGTGTCTCGATTCTTGACTTTGGCCATTTTCTTATTGGCCTTTTCGTCCGAACAAGTGTTATTCCGCAATTTGCCTTCAAGAGACCTAAAAAGTGAAAAGGAACGATATTAAGTAATAACGGATAAAAAGTGATCAAATAAGGGCTTAAACGCGACCCTTAAAAGGTACATTTTAAAACCTTATCAAATATCCCTACACTTGGTATTTGCTTGTCCTCAAGCAAATGTGCTTTAAGCCAATTAATTTATAAGTTAGGGGTCATGAAGCATTAGTTTAAGCGATCCACAACACATATAATCCCCCAAAAGTCATAACAAGCACGAAAATTACATACTAGCACCTCACATGGGGTGTTTGGATACTCACATATCTCGGTGTATATGAAATATAACAAGTTGGAAATGGAAGATAAACACTCATTAACGGTCCTAGTACATAGATTACCATAGGCTTGAGACTAGATCAAACCTCCATCGCTTTGGCAAGCACCTAAGAAAGACTATCCAAGAGGTCTTTTAAAGGGTTGTAATGAAGGCTTCAGGGAAACAAAGGGTTTGGTGGGATAGGCGATTTAGTGGTGGCAAGTCAAAAATCTTTATGTTACAAGCATGCGAAGAATGGCATTGCTAAGCCAAGACTCGACACTCTAAACTCTAGATAACTGAAACAAACAAACATAAATTAAAATATAGATGTAGGATGGTAGCCCGTATTTTTTTTTCAACACTCTATTTATTTCTTTTTCTCTTTTTCTATATTCTTTTTTCGTTTTTTTTTTCATACACTTTTACTCTACCATCCTCTACGATAACATCAAAATGATAGGGATTTATATGCACATCCCTACACTTGAGTTTTTATTACTCTAATACTAATTTAACCCGAATTGAAAAGATCAAAACACTTGGAGTATATTATTACGCAAATAAAGGGAATTTGTTAACGCTTCCTTCCTCATTTCATAAAATTTAACTTTTCCCGTGAGTCCCAATGCGTCCCAAAAGCTGTGGTACAAAGGATATGACTCGACTTAGCAACTTATGCAAGCAACAAGATAATTGAACTAAGGATTAAGTGTGATAACACAAAATGTTGACAAGTAGGGCTAAAGGCTTTGGGTGTACATTTGGGAGTGGATTGTAAACAATGCTCTTCATTGATATTCCAGAAACCGAAACATCACGAGAACCTGAAAGGATAGGCTCGAGGGGTTATCTAGGGTATCGTACTAAAGATGAGTACAACTAAGGTGTGGGGAATTACTCAACCGAAGTGGAAGAAGTAATGATATTATGGGTATTAAACAAGAGTTATCCTAATGCCTCTTATCATTTAGTTATTCATAACTACATAAGTGTAGTCTTACTAGCTATCTCGGGATGCATCACAAAACAAGTTCTAGAATCTATTATACTACTGATTCACACTCTAAGCATTAAAGATGAATGCTTTAATTCCTACAAATCTAAGGGCGATCCTCACATTTTGGGTGGAATTTAAGTGGTAAAGGGTTTTTGTGCTAGTCATATAATTTCCTATCCATGAGACGCTTTATTAAGACTAATGGGCCACTCCTATATGTCATGAAAATTTTAAATTTGGTGCCAAAATTACCCTAACCGATATTTCTCATGATTTATTACACAAATGAAATTGGACAAAGCAAATAATCAAGGATAAGCATAGTTTCAAAGTTCCCGTTTTATTTTCCCTCCCTACACTTAAACTGAACATTGTCCCAAATGTTCCCCAAAAGTATCAAAGTTATGATAATGGAAGGTTATTAAAAGACGAAAGAAACTAGTACTCCCCTGATTAGCTCGGTAGGATCCGTGTAAAGTGGTGGTTACATCTTTCTTCAAGAAGAATGTTTGCGTGAAAAGCTCCTTCTCATCTTATGTATTTTCTTCTTGGTAAATTAAACCTGCACACTTGAAGAAAACCAACGAAATCTTAGTAAAATGGCGGTAACATATATATATGACTCTACTAAACTAGGATATAATTCTTGTGGAATGGATGTTACGATTTTACGGAAAATTAAGACTCGAAAAATTCAAAATTTATAAGTAGCTCTGAAAAACGAGAAAATTGTTTTGCCCTTCCCCGACTGCCAAGTTATATCTGCCGCCAAGTCAAGACCTCGACAAACGATTTTCTAGAAAAACGGAATTTTTATCTTTAAAATCCGGAAAAATTTGCAAAACATCCATTATGACTCGATACAAGCATTTGACTCGAACAAACACACATGTATATCTTATAACTAATTGAAATTCTCATGTTTACGTTTCTTTTGAAAACGTGTGTAATCCTCCCTACACTTATCCCTTATGTAAAATACCTTTATATGTAATTAAGGCGAGGTTAAAGACAAAATAAAGCATTTTTACAAATTTAAACATGAGAATAAACAATCAATAAAAGATACACGACAAAAACAAGCAAACAATTAAGCATGGGTTGCCTCACTAAGCGCTTTCTTTATTTATGAGCCTTGTAGCTAGACTCGAAGTCGTACCCCTACGTGACTTCATTACCGTCACCTTCTTCCTCATGACGGTTTCTATTGGGTGATTCCATGTTGTAGAAGTGCTCTATGATGCACCTTTCTAAGAGGTCGTCCTCTCCTCACTCAGTTCTATATTCCGGTCCTAAGTTCAAGCAATCCTTAATGAAGCCAAAAATATTGGCCATAACATAATCTACTCCTTTCTCCTTATCCTCCTCATTCCTATAGTAGATCGATAGTTTAAGTTCCTTCTCATCATTGGAGAGTGATGAAAACTTCTCAATCTTAAACGGAATTTGGTAAGCTACATCATCGGTCTCATCCTTGAATCGCACTATTCCTAATGAGGGATCATAAGTCATCCCGATGCTTTCTATGAAAGGCTTCCCTAGAATAACGTGGGATAAGCTAGGATCTATGGCCGTACTAATGTCGTTCACTATTATGAAATCCGTAGGAAACATGAAACTACCTACATATACGGGCAATCCCTTAACTCTACCAAGAAAATTGCAACTAACCCTGGGATTATCGGGATCTTGCCTAGTTGGGATAGGCTTCTTCATTACCCAATTATAGTAGGTGCTAGTCATTATGTTTATTGGGGGCTTGTGGTCAATGTAGGCCTTTGCCACGAAAAGGTGTCCTATGCAACATGGTTGTTAAGATTCCAAGGGCTCCCAAACTTGATCCTAGGGCTTCTCCTAACATACATGTGACGGAGGTCACGCACTAAGTGAAGGTGGCGAGATAGTTCTTCTTTCGTAGGAAACTTATTGAAATAGTCATTGTCTACTTCATCTACTTCCTCAGTTGTTTCATTCCTAGGTGTTTCACTAACCTCAAGTATCGTTTCATGGTTTGCTTCGTCATTTGTTCTATTAGGTTTCACTAAGGTGATGGTATTGACGAATTGAACGTGCTTAGCTAGCTTACTTGGGTCCTTAATCTCTACACCGGAAGTTTCGGGAGTTGAGATAGCATTAACCTTCCTATCACTATTGGTCATGGCTTTCAAGAGGTTATCTATCTTCCTATCCATCTCGGCTTGTTGTTGGTTAAAACGGTCCGAGAGCTTAGCTATTTGAGCTTCTTGGGATGCGAATTCTTTGGTTTGTCCCCAATAAAAGTTGGGCTTGCCCTTCCATGCTTCTCGGGCGTCATTAAAAGTCCTAGGTCCGGGAGTTGTAGGGAATCTTCCTCCCGTTCCATTAGTATGCGAGGATGCATAGTCAACGGAAGCTTGTTCGGGGAATCTTGTGCAAGTGTGCGTGTTATGAGGACCACTACACGGCTCACACGAGGAATAAACTTTGTTCACTTGGCGTGAAGACTTAGGATTTTCCCAGGAGCTCATTAGGAATTTAACTTGATCTTCAATCTCGAGCATCCTACGGTCTAAAGATTGTGATTCAATAGGAGGCAAGGAGATTGCCTTTACGGTTTTGGGCAACTCACGGGGGTCATTCCAACTTTCGTTGTCATAGAGAGCAAGGTCCTCTATTATACCCTATGATTCTTCCGCGGTGAGATCACTAAGTTTTCCACCTGCCGCTTGGTCAATGGATCGCTTGGTGGGGAAGTTGACATGATCATAGAAGAGTTGGACTTGAAGTCAAAGATCAATGCCGTGATGAGAGACTCTATGGAGTAAGTCCTTGAATCGAGTCCATGCTTCGTAGAGAGATTCACCTTGACGTTGTTGGAACATCAAGATATCATTCCTAAGCTTAGTGGTTCTACCCGGTGGGAAAAATTAAGCAAGGAAGCGAGAGGTGAGATCATCCCAACTTGAGATGGAGCCGGCGGGAAGTCGCTCAAGCCAATTACTAGCTTGGTCCCGTAGAAAGAATTAGAAGAGACCTTGATGTGGTCTCGAGTAGTAACTCGAGGTCGATGGAATCGACAATTTTAAGTAAATCCTTAAGATGCTGATTAGGATCTTCGGAACGAAGTCCATGGAATGCACATCCGTTTTGCACCAACCGGATGGTGTCGGATCGCAGGGCCGTAGTTTTGGCTTGGTCGGGAAGCTCAATGGTGTTTCTATTGCCTAGATGGCTTGGTCTCGAGTATTCACCAAGAGTACGGCCTCTTGGTGGGTCATTTGGTGGTGGGTTGATGAGTGGTGGTTGGTTATCACCTTCCATGATGAAAAGTGATAGGATTACTAACAAAGGTCATGAAGAAGGGGGATAGACTACGAGGAAGCTAAAAATGGGAAAAAAGCTTACTTGATAGGAATCAAGCAAGGAAACCTAAACGAGGTGAACTCCTAACTAGCTATTCGTTCCAAAATAAGCCAAAAACTTGATACGCTTACACAGCGTCGGTCAAAGGAACTTCCTTGTCGAGCAAGTTTTTCAACACCCTAGGCAAAGGAACCTAATCATTGTAGTTTAGTATTAGGGTAAGCTACGGGAATTGATATCGTTCTTTAGGGGAATAGGAATGCTAGTGAGAAGTTACTACGCTAAGGTTGGGGTTGAGGAAGATTATTTTTTATCTTTTTTATGTTTTTCAGGAAATGGAAAGGGACGAATCTCGGGGTTTGAATTTGGTGGCTTGGTATTTCTACCGATTACTTCTACTATCTAATTATCTAATTAACTAAGGTGTATGTAGTCTATGTCTATTGTTGTGTGCTCGTATGATGATTAAAAATGTATTTGCTTTGGTTGTATTACTCCCTAGTTATCTCCTATTGATGGTTGAATTGTCACGTCCTTATTCTTAATCACGTTGTGTTTCTAAGGTCGTAGGGTATGCGTTTATCCCTAACTCTTTGAAGCCACCAAAGGTTAATGACTACAAAATCTCTAGGATTTATAAACTTTAACTCTAAGGTATTCTTTGGATGTATAGCCTACAATTACTTTAGGTGATTATAAACTAAGGTTCAACAAAGATTAATCAAGCATTATTAGCATAACGAATGACCTATCGCAATGCTAGGTCAATCACAATTAAGATAAGAGACAACCAATCAATATTCAATAACTAAGTTTCATATTACCTAAGCAAACACACAAGTAAATTAGCCGGACATGGGGAACATGCAAGTATACACACAATCAATGGAAGACATAATTGAATTAATGAAGTAAAACACTTATCTTTATGTAAGATAGGGTATAGAACCCTGAAATACTGTACAAGACAGCCTTGGTTCGGTTTAGGTTTTTACTCCAAAAGACTACACACTGAAAACTGAAAAATTCGGATTTCTATATATAAGATTACAAATGCGACGGCGTCACCCTTTAATTTGTGACGCGCCGGGTCGTCGTTATTAGGGTTTCGTCTTGGCCACGTTAGCGCTTGCGAATGCGCCACCTTATGCTTGTGACGCCGTCCTCTTCAGTCTCGACGTCGTGCGGATCAAATCTAGGCCGTCGAGCTGCGACGCCTACTCTTTTAAAACCTGAAGCCGTCACTTGTAAATGAGCAATTTGGCTACTGAGTCGTTACAAAACTTGTCCGACGGCGTCTCTAGTAGTACATGACGCCGTCACTTGTAGAACCTGACCCCGTCCCCTTTAGTTCCAGCAGCCTGAGCGTCTCGATTCTTGACTTTGGCCATTTTCTTCGTATATTCGCGCCTTTTCGTCCGAACAAGTGTCATTCCAGCAATTTTCCTTCAAGATACCTAAAAAGTGAAAAGGAACGATATTAAGTAATAAAAGATACCAAAGTGATCAAATAATGGCGTAAACGACCCCTCAAAAAGGTACATTTTAAAACCTTATCAAAGACTCAATATGACATCATCAACACAAGTGTGAGTTATGATCCGATGCATATTCTTTCGTCTTGAGAAGGACGTCATTATTTTCATAACAATAAAGTGTGATTGAGTATGTGGATTCAAGATAATACATATTTTATATTTTGATATAATCTTGAACCAAGACAAATAATGACTCCAATTTCAAGCCCATACTCAAAAACTTGTCATTTTGATTTCATAATGATATCAATCATAATTTGAATAATGAATCGATACACATTTGAAATCTTTCTTGACACTCACGACCAATCTTTTAAAGAATATAATTAAAGGTTTATGGAATCTGTTCCATTTAGTCTAATACTAGTTGTAAGTGTGAGGCTAATAGTAATGACATGTTAGCTTACCACTTTATGATTTTCATTTATTTTGTATGTGCAAAAAACTATTTATTTTTAAGTATAATATGCATATTTTTTGACATTTCATGAGTATAGACATAATTATCCTAACTATTTTTATGCGGCACACAACTCTTGCAAAATATTACTCCCTCCGTCCCAAAATTATTGTCACCTATAGACTTTTTTAGTCTTTCTTCTTCAACTTTGACCATAATTATTTTCGTTTGTGTTATATAATATTTGATGAAAAATATATGAGTGTATTGGGTTTTAAATGTATTTTGATTGGTATAATTTTGATCAAGTATTATATAGCACAAATAAATATATTAATGGTAAAAGTTGAACAAGAAAGACTCCAGTCAATCGGACAATAAAAATGGGACGGGGGGAGTATAAGTTAATGTAAGCATAAGCAAAGTTCAAAAATACATTTTCTTTTACTTAAATACTACTCCCTCCGTCCCATTTTTATTGTCCATGTTAACATTTTTGGATGTCCAATTTAATTGTCCCTTACCAAAAATAGATATTTGTTTACTAAAATACCCCTCATTTAAGTTGCCAACACATACTTAATTTTTTTTTGAACAAAGATTACATTTCATTTCACTCCTCACAAACGGAGGTAATTTGAACACAACAAGTTACATCGAACATAAAGGGCAAAATCGAAGCCGACTTGCCAAACAAAATACACGAGGCAACAAGTTCAGCCAAAAGAAAGCATACACCCTAATAGTTGTGACAGACCACAGCAACACCATACAAGGGTGTGGGGAATCACCAAAGTGAGCTTAAGGGAGACACAACCATACAAAGATGTAGCTTGACAAAAGTACACAAAGTACAGAAAACATACAAAGAAGATAAAACTAAGCATCCTAAAAGGAGCTAGAACAAAACCCAACAGATCTAGAATCAAAACCCAAGGCTGCAGCAAGCTATCGATGGCAGACCACAACATATATGAGCAGATCGAGTAGCGCGAAGCAAGCGACAACAACGGTGGCGAGATGATGACGTCTCGTGAGTGAGGCTTTTATTGTGGGAAAATAAAGTACAAGAAAAGATCCGGACGGCCGGTCGAAACCGACCGCCGGAGAAATGATTGGATTTCGGTGGATGAGTTTTTAGAGAGAGGTAAGAGATTTAGAGAGAGGTAGGAGAGAATAGGGAGGGGATAGTTAATAACATACTTAATTATTAGAAGCATTAAATATACTTTGTGTTTTCACTCGTTGAGAATATGTAAAAGAATACAAGCATTAAATGTAAAAAGGTGCAATCGATGTTGGAAAATCTATAACTCATGCATTCACATTAAACCATAATACAAAATAAGTTACATTAGGTTCTTTTCTTCAAAAGGTTATGCATGTACTATTTTGCCATTCACATTTTAACCATAATACAAAATGAGTTGCTTCTTTTCTTCAAAAGGTTACGCACGTACTGTTATACAAAACGAGTATCTTGTGTTTAACTAGCCAAATAAGATCGAGCTTCTCTTAACAAATCTTGATCACATTCAATTTGGAGTGGCAAGTTACCTTGTCGTTCTAACCTACGCTTACCAATATGCGGTACATGATAGTTGTTGCTGTAGTAATAGGATACCTGTAATCAGAAATCACAACTATGATACAAAGCAACAACACCATAAATCTGTAAACGAAAGTATGAACATACACAAAATAAAATAATGAGACAGAAATTTAGATGAAACCGTATGCAATAACGTGATCGAGGCACGTGTTTAACACGCTTCCCTTAAAACAGATTCGCCGTCCATTAGGCGTCTATTTCCCAGGGTACAACGATCGTAAACAGTATGTTGTACTATGGATATGACATCCATGCCTGAAATTTCCATTTGCATTTGTGTGTGATGTGTTTGAACAGGGAATCGAGCCTATGTGCTATTTCTCTCATCTTGAACATTAGAGAAGGTTACCATTTATATTGTATAATTTGTAACCGATGCAATGATCACCATTAAGCTTATTAATTGTCATTAACATACTCATGAGAACCAAAAGTCTGTTACAACTAAAGATGTAACAACAGGCTTTTGTACACTTCCAAAATGTTCCATTCAAGTCCCTGTATTTCGAGACTCGATATCTTATTCCAAAGTTTTCCAACAATCCCCCACATGAATAGATATTGACTCGAAAACACACACATTTCCAATGAAAATCTCAACAGTTGAATCCTGCATAGGATAGGTAGGTGTAACCCTTTGAACCTTCCCTTATGAAATATACTTAGCCTACTAGTTGCCAAGAGAACGCGATGTCTTTGAACTGACCGCTATTATATAGACGACAATATAAGTTCACACAAGACTCTCCCTGACATAGTCAAATTCTCATAGTTGTGTTCGTTATGGTCATGAACACTAGCCTGGTTCTGCGAAACCTTTTAGGAATTGTGCCCCACACATTTCCCTTGAGCGACCCACTTCTCTCACATAGGTGATTCCAAGCGAATCATTAAAAGCGATAAGCTTATCCTCATATTGTCACTATTATAGGAATGAACTAGGAAGTTTACAAACTCCCTTATATGGATGGAGAACTAATTACTCCCCCACAGTAACCTCCCTCGGTTTATACAATTAGGTTGTCCTATTGAACCCAGATCTTGGGATCTCCAGTCAGCTGGGTTAGGTTTTCCTTCATATAAACTTTTCCGGGGCTTTAGTCGCATTCCTCCACACGACTTGCTAACTCACTCTCTGCTTAAGCCTTTTATAAGCGGATCCGCATTGTTATCATTTGACTTCACATTGTCAAAATAATAACTCATGTTGAGAGTAGTTGTCGTATCGACATAATATGTCTTGACTCACCATTATACGCGATGTTGGTGCGTCATCTCATATTAAACAAAGACATTTTGTCTCTTATCCAAATTTATCTATCGCGATAAAATTATATTCCATCGTGGACCTAGCTATATTTTATGTCTAGAAGACATCCAAAATATAGTGGTCATTTCAAGAGTGTATACATAGCCACTCAAAAATTTGAAATCAAATGGTCATTAATAACATTAATTACCCATCAAATAGTTGTTACGTTTTGCTCTAAACTGTAACCGTGGTTCTACCAATAATTAATGAGTATTTCAAATGGGTAACACCTCCATCTCTATTTTGAATAGATTTTGATTGGTGTCATTTGAACTCTAGCTGGGCCGGAATCCCCCACATTGAACCTATCTCAAAAATATTGTAGAAAAGTTCTCCTTTTCAACTTTTATCTCGTTTAAAAGATACTCTTTTTAGTGTATGATATCAATAACATTAGTAATTTGTCACCACACAAATTTCACATTTGTGTATACACTCTTTGAATGTTTCACGTTAATTATTTTCCATATCATAATTAACAAATTCCATGTCTAGCATGCTATAGACCAAGGAATCAAGCACATGAGCAGAAGATGCATCATTCTGATTATTCATTGCTTCCTCTACTAACATTCTTTTATAAGACAAATTAGTTATGAGATTCAATCACCACCTTAAATCACATGTTTTAGGTGTATCTCAAAATGGTGTTTGTATAAGTCTCACACACACGTCATCCATATTCACTTGTGATTATATAATCGCATATGATTACATGTAATCATGTGAATATAATCACATATTATGGATTTGTAATAATTACATCCAATAAATATACGTCTCATAAACGAATGAACGTATATATATCACTTTGATGACCATTACTACAAATACATTAGTTGCAAAACAATGTAATTTGTTGCCATCTTTTATTCTACACATATGCGAACTTTATCGACACAATGTCGATACCAAGAATCCGTAGCATTTTGGCATTTCTTCCGAAATGACAAACTTAGATTAATTTCAACAATAGTTGCAACAACTCGTAAGTATTTATTTCTTTTAGTATAGCAACTCGTTTGATTATTTGCAAAATTATTCACAACTGAATATTTGCAACATCCAAACTCTCTCAATACTCGATACAAAATCAAGTGACTTGTATATTGTCATAGTACTAAGCCAGTACCATTGAACCAAACAACACCAAGACTATTTATGTGCAAAAGTCCCAAAAAGTGATTATGTGCAACCAAAATACTTAAAGCTGCTTTTGTGTCCAAACAGTCGCTTACCACATTTGTCTGCACACGTAAAAATTACGGAAATCAAACAGCCCTTTAACATCACTTTGCTGCACACAATTTCACTAGCCAAGAAATCATTTTCTGCATAAAAACTTGATCACCAAAACCCCAATTTTCTGCATAAAAGTTTTATAACCAAATAGCCTTTTTAAAGGTATTTTTTCTGCACAAAATTCAGCAACTAATATGCCAATTTTCTACAGAAAATCAGCAAGTAAAGGAGGCTTTTTTTTGCATAAAATCCAGCAACTAAAGACCCTTATTCTGCACAAAAATCACCAGTCCAAACAGCCCTGTAAGTTGACTTTTCTGCACAAAAACTTAGCAACTGAACAATCCTATAAAGTCACTTTTCTGCACACACAAAAATTCAGAACCAAACAACCCTTCTAAATCACTTTACTGAAGAAAAAGACTGCTACTAAACAGCTCTTTAAAAGCATTTAGTCTGCACACAACTTCAGCATAAAAAGCAGCCGTATAAAGTCAAATTTCTGCACAAAGAATCGACAACCAAAACTGCCAATTTCCTGCATAAAAAATCAACAACCAAAATGCCAATTTTCTGCATAAAACTCAGCAACCAAAAGAGGTTGTTCCTGCATAAAAAATAGCAACCAAAAGCCCTTTTTTCTGCATGAAATTTCAGCAACCAATCACACCTTTAAAACCATTTTATATGCCCAAAAATCAGCAACTAAACTGCCAATTTTCGGCATAAAAAATAGCAGCCAAAATGGGTTTTTTCTGCATAAAAATCAGCAACCCAAAAGCCCTTTTTCCTGCACGAAATTTCAGCAAACAGATAACTTCTATAAATTCTGTACGAAACACTATCAAGTGTGCATAGAACAACAACAAATTCAACACACAATAGCAAAAGTATTCTGCATAAAACCGCAATAATTTTATGCACAAAATACCACAAAAATTCTATTCGCGAAATATCCAAACACAAGAACGGAACTGCACAGCGCACCCTCTAAACTGTTTTGACAACAAACATTGGGGAATCTGGGCAGAAATAGCTTTGTGGAAATGCATCACTAAATGTTAGACAATCAATTTATAAACTTTCCGAACCACATGTGATTATGAAACTGATTGGTAAGGTAAAATGCTAATCAAAGCATAACACATATGAATCAAAACTTAAACTAGTCAAAATACCTTCACTGATTAAGACAAATCTGTTTTGTAACATATTATGATTATAAACATTAAAGGAGCAGATTTGGATCGAAATTGGTTTGAATCTAAAATCACTTAATTCAAAATTTAGATCTAAAGAATCGTTTCCATGTTTTGTATCCTTTTCTGGTTAAACAGTGACGATAATCTGTTTTAAGATTGTAGTACTAGGATACCTGTAATCAGAAAATCGCAACAATGATACAAACCAACAACACCATAAATCTGTAAACGAAAGTATGAACATACACAAAATAAAATAATGAGACAGAAATTTAGATGAAACCGTATGCAATAACGTGATCGAGGCACGTGTTTAACACGCTTCCCTTAAAACAGATTCGCCGTCCATTAGGCGTCTATTTCCCAGGGTACAACGATCGGAAACAGTATGTTGTACTGCCGGATATGACATCCATGCCTGAAATTTCCATTTGCATTTGTGTGTGATGTGTTTGAACAGGGAATCGAGCCTATGTGCTATTTCTCTCATCTTGAATATTAGAGAAGGTTACCATTTATATTGTATAATTTGTAACCGATGCAATGATCACCATTAAACTTATTAATTGTCATTAACATACTCATGAGAACCAAAAGTCTGTTACAACTAAAGATGTAACAACAGGCTTTTGTACAGGCTTTTGTATTCTTCCAAAACGTTCCATTCAAGTCCTTGTATTTCGAGACTCGATATCTTATTCAAAAGTTTTCCAACAGTTGCCTCCCCGGATCTTAATGATTTCTTTCATGCATGTTTGTAATGTTAAGAAAACATTGTTAAGATCATTTGATTGCATGCTCTCAAAAGATGTTAGAACAGCATGGACCAATTCATCAATACTACCCAAAACCTCTTGCTCTTGAAGTGATTGGATTTATCGAAAAAATCCGAGATCCAAAACATTTAAATCCGGACTATTTGGAGGTTGAAAACAAAGTCGAACATCAAATCCATCTCGAGACGCCACTTCAAGGAACTCAATATCGTTAACATCAATGTGCGGCTTTGCATTGTCTTGTTGAATATATATAGGACCGGTATGACCTCGCGGCCATTTAGCTCTAATATCCGGTAACACTTTTTGTATCAACCATGATCTTGTTATTTGTTTATTCACTGATAAAATAGGCTTCGTCTCAAAAGTTCCCGCAACACGGTTCTTGCTTAAACGCTTAGCGAGTTCTAATGTTGTAAGCGGGTAGATGCCAGTTTTTCCCGAGAAAACTTCATTACCCGATGCATCATATCTTGGTCATGCTACGGCAGCAAGAAACATGACTTTGTCATGAACTTCTTGCTTTTACAAGTTCTTAATGGTTCATTCTCGCCAGGAACAAGATAGTAACGTTTTGATGGTCTCGACATGTAAAACCATTTTTCGTCAATGTGAACAACGTCAAACATGTCATGGAACACCATACTTGAACTGGATAATGATCGATTAATTTTAGATAAGCAAAATTCTAACCTTTCTCTTTTATTCTCACTAGTGAGACTTGGCTTGATGGCGTTCGTATGTGGTCGAAGTACACCTTCCTTTATTCGTCTATGCATAGTCGATTTTTAAACATTCATTGACTTTACAAGACAGCGAATGTTGGTACAAAGACATAATGGAATTTGTGAAACTTCATCCATATCAATTTGTACTTTTTTACGTCCAACATTCGTTGGCATCTATGACGACAAATCAACATTCAGTCCCTGGTCTATTTGAGATGTTGCTTGATGCCAAATGCGATTTACGGTCTTTGGAGATACTGAGAACAAAGAAGCTACCTCACGTATGGAACCCTGTCTTAGTTCTCCATTCAACATTTTTGGCAATAGTGCTTGATATATAGATTGAAGTTGCTCATGAGTTGTGTTCTTATTAGTGAATGAAATTATGGAATTCTCCATATAAAATGATGAGACAATAGTGTAGTTATAAGGAGTTTAAACAAGAGGACAAACTCCTTACATATATATAGAGAACATATGGAGGGACATGAAATATGAAATGGATTTTATGCATGGATAGTGGCGGCAAATATTTGCCTCCATGTGTTTTGTAAGTAAAAATTTGAAATCTAAAATGAAATGCGTTAAAATATTGGCGAGTGCAATTTGGGTTAACAAGTTTAGTCAAAGTAAATTGTCATCATGTGTTTTGTACTGAGTAAATAAAAACTTGATATCTAAAATGGATTGCGTGAAAATATTGGCGGGTATAATTTGAGTTAACAAGTTTAGCAAAAATAAATTAGATAAACTAGAAAGAGAGAGTGTATATTCATTTAATGTTTAAGTGGAGAAAGAGAAAGGGTAAAAGTGTCAATTTGCTAGAAAGAAAATGCATTAAGTACACTTTTCTTAATTTGTGTGTTTTTTGTCTGGGGACAATAATTTTGGGACGGGGGGAGTAATGTATTAATATGGTCTTTTATCTTGTTTAGAAAAACCATAGTCAAGAAAGATAGGAAGTTGTAATGATTTAGAGATCATGTTGAAAATTTATGAAAGTGTTAAGTATTTTGAGGTGACATATTTTAACACTTGATCATTTGAAAAGATAATTATTTAAAACAATGCTTTTCGATATACATGATTGATCAACTTAGTTTACATTTATAAGTGAGTTACTAAAACATTATAAGATATGCAAGGTGTCAAAAATACATATGCAAGTAAAGTGATCTATTCCTATATGAAATGCAAGATCAATTTCGCAATCTCAATGCAAGAAATGTAGCAAAGTTCTATTTAGGTATAATCCGAAAAACTAGTGATAAACAAGTAATGTACATAGCACATGTGTTTAGATATATAAGTAGCTCAATTATAAATAGCAATGATCAGTTAGTTAATAGTATCTAATAACAAAATTAAAACACAAGGAAACACACATAATCATTTAGCATAACACACATAAAAATATTCTTTATCGTTTTGTGTATTACATACAACAATGTATACAAAGCTCGATTTTATTTGAAAATTAAATATTTTCCTCCCCATTTCAAAAATTAATTAAGATCAATATTTTGAAAAAGATAAAGAAACCATTTTTTTAAAGATTCCTCGACTAGAAATGCCCGACTCGCGAGAAAAAGTAAAGTACAAGTTTTACGTTAAAATGAAACGCAAAGTTTTGACCACTATGTAGTATTTTGCATTTATTCCTTTATTAATTGCATTTATTCCTTTATTAAGTTTGGACTTAAGACTTAGAAGTATTTTTAAATAAAATTAGACTAAATTACCTCTAAAATGGCGGGTGGCATGTCTCATACGGACTTACGGTTGATTTTATATGAATTTTCAAATTTTCCAAGTTCTGGTGGAGGTCCCTTAAATAAGTGACAGTCCCAGATATATTTGGGACCGTCCCCTGTATTTGGGACCGCCACCAGTAAAAAAAAGATATAATCACGTTTTCCGTGTATAAATTCAATTAGTGACTTATAGGACTTAAAGAACTTGTTGCCGCACATAAAACACGTGTTTTGGATGTCATTACTACTCTTAAGACTTAGAAAAACAAATATCGACAGTTCCAAACTCTTTTGAGAAGATTTACCTTCAAGCTAGTATACGAGGTGCATTTAACCAACAAAACTAGTACGAATTAAGAAACAAAATACTCTAGTACAATTTGTTTTGTAAAGGGATTTACCCCAGTAAATATAACACTCTAGTACAAGTTAAGCAACAAAAAACTTTTCATTTTTAGTCCCCATTCATGAAAAATTTGATACATGGATCGTACTCTATTTTAAAATCATTTGTTTTGAAACTAAAGCGACTTTGCTCTAGTACCAATTGTAGAATTGTAGGGGGTTGAATACTTTGCCATTTAAAACATTAAAACTTTTGTATCAAATGACAGATCAAGCATGACGTAATATGAAAAGTGTCAACAATAGTCTCACAACAACTAGAGATAGTATAGTGCAATAAGTAAAGCATTTCACCAAAACGCAAACATAGATACAATATAAATACCATGCCATGACACAAACATAATCACAATATAAGCAATAAGCCACACAAACCTAAACGCAATGCAAGTATAAATGTAAAGCGATAAATGAAAAAATAAAACGTAAAGAGATAAGTAGAGAAAACGCAAACCGGACATGAAAATTTATAGTGGTTCGGTCATGAAGCTTCTCTTCGCCCTACTCCACTCCCCGAGTACCCAACTCGAGAGTTACTTCACTAATCAACAAGCTCCCTTCTCGGCAGAGAAAACCATACAACATCGTTACACTTTTTCCGGTACAAAGCTAAATACCGAGTCATTCTTCGGGTACAACCAAAGCCGTTATGTTTTATGGCCCAACATAACAAACCTTGTGTTTTAAGGTTTAAACACATAAACCGCGTCGCTTATATTATTTTCCGACACTAAGCTAAATGTCGAGTTCTAATATTAGCTAGAACAAATCTACCACATACCCTTTTATTTAGAGGACTAAAATACTAACCGGATCTCACACCTATGTTCCATACTAACACACTAGCCGAATCTAACTATGATACCAGATTGAAAGACATGAACTCGATCTATATGTAAAAAATGTTACAAATGGACTAACTAGACTACATAACGTTGTATCGAGAGATAACGAGAGTTCTTTTCTTGCACTTGAGGAAAGAAAGAAAGAATCACACTAAAACAAGATTAAACAAGTAAAAGTGATCAAAGAGGGATTAAGAGAGAAAAACAGAAAATTATGTGCTTTAGAGGTATGGAAAACTGTTGAAAATGGTCCAGTATTTATAGGCAGAGAGAGCAGGAGCGGAGTCTATAGATGGTCCCTTAAAGTAGGCTAGGGTCCCATATATATACATGACCGTCCCTATTTATGGGACCGTCCATAGGACGCTCATGTTTTTGTCCTTTTGTGGTGAAATATTTATTTGGTATAAGCGGTAACTTTTTAGGAGGGAAAACTAGTTTTTTAATATTTTTGTTTAATAAAACATTTCTTATAAATACAAAAATAATTTTTATAATTTATTTTTGTAAAAAGGTTTTGTCACATTTATAAAAATGTGAGGTTTAAGGACAAAAATAATTCTTTGATCACTTAAGTAGTTTGTTAACTTGTTTGTTCATACCTTAAGTGATTAAGATTTGAGATTGTAAGATCGATGTTTTGGTTGATTATGTGATTTAGGAGTTCGGGGATGATGGAAATATAAGTTAGCCATTTTTAGAGAAAGAGAGAGTAGAGAGAGAAAGTGAAAGAGAGTGTTTTATTGATGAGTGTTTTGCAGTTGTTGAGAGATGTTGATGCGTGCATGCAATGATTATTTGTGTTTATGAGTAACTTGTGCACTTTACATTATGTATTACACGTTGCATGTTTGTCATCATTAAAATACAAAGATGTTGTATAGATTAAATGTCGTAACGTTTTCACTAACAACTTAGTTTCCAGTTATAGCGTAAAAGCTTAACGTTGTGTACTAATGTTGGATTCAGTGGGAGGTAAGGATAATTGGTCTAATTGTCAAGAAGGGATTTGCAGACTCTTTGAAAAATAAGAGATATTATGGGCCCCTCGAAAGATGACACTGAGAGCAATTGCGAGGCCACGCTAAATGAATGTATTTCATGTCAATGTTACTTGGAAGCGAGAACGAGAATAGAAAGTATGTTGAAGCTAGTCCATGCTAAGGTACTTTCTTGAATATCACTTGCAAAAAGATAGTCTCTACTATCTATAAAACACCGTTCAGTTGTTGTTGCAACTGATGAGAATCGAGGAGTACAATTACAAGGTGTGAGAGTCTAAAGGAATTATGTACTCCCGTGAAGTCTCTACTATCTACACAAGTTGGAGTCTAAAGGAACTATGTGCATAGATAATATATACGTAAATATATATTTAGTTATATATAAGTAAAATCACCTCGGGTAATTAAGGAACCAAAGGGTCACACAGGTGCATCACAACTAAAAGTAAATATTTATTGGTGTAGTAATAAATAATAAAGGTTAAGAGTATTAAATTAACCGGGTTAATTTAATTAACATTTTAAAACTGTAAACTATTAGGGGAATAACAATAATAAAGGAAAACCACAAACCTGAAGGTTTGTAGTGTAGGATCAGCCGAAACTCCCAAGGAAGGGAGAAGTTTGACTTGTAGTCAAACTTGTTTACTTGGTGGACAAGTAAAGGCCCTAGAATCTTTATTTGTGTCCATAAATACAAAGGAGATTCAAGGCATAATCATAATTCATACACACAACCTAAAAACCCTCTCCTCTCTCCCATTTGGCTCATTCGATCGACACAAATCCCAAGAGGGTCAAAACCCTCTAGTCGACCTTGTCGAATTGATTTCGACTAAGGGTCATCTAAACCCTTAGTCGTGCAATCGTGAGATGTGATCCGGGATCACACGCAGTTATTGAGCTTGAACCATCTAGCAATTCCGAACGTTACTTATACCCGTGGATACCCGCAACTTCCTTTTACAAGTATTCGAGAAGAATGACATGCCGAGCAAATCAAAGGTACGCACGTTCTAACTATTCTTGTAGTTAGATTTTTGATTGTAAAACTTGCATGGATCTGTGGCTAGGGTTTAAAGTTAATTTTATTCCGCATATTAATTTTATTAATACTAATTAACTGTGATAACCTAAAATCAGTAAAGAAAACCCTACAAAATAATCCTAAATGAACACGCAACAAAGCTTAAGATTATACCAAGTATTCTCGTACTCCTCATAAATCACCTGCAAACAGCAACAACAAAGAAGAGAGCAGGATCTCAACATTTTCAAGAAGTGTTGAGAGTGCTAGATATAATCCTAACGAAAAACATAGCAAAACTCAAGATTATATCGAGCACACTTACACTCCTTAATCGACTGCAATGGGATTTAGTCAACTAAACTTTTTCAGTCATTGGGAACTTCTACATTGTAGTGCCAAGTTATAAAACATGTTAAATCTGGGCTCAGATATCTTATTGGCTGCAAAACATGGTTGCATTTTATACCATCCAGTTTTTGCCACACCAAAATGACTACTCATAGAGAAACTGAATCATCACAACCAAGTAAATGCTATCTAAATAGGATCCACAAAACATATAATAGTTAGCGAAATCCCAAATCTACCCTGGCTCAGATATCAAATCGACTGCAAAATACGGTTGAATTTTGTACCATACTATTTTTGCCACGCCAAAACTAAAGTTTCTTGCAAAATACAGTTGCATTTTATACCTTCTGATTAGCCAAGCAAGTGTTGCCCATATTAGCCATAAATTCTGCAAAATGACAACATGCAAGTCAAATTTTAGACACCAAGCATAACCAAATATTCTACTCATTACCCCAACCAAAGCCTTTAAAATAATTTCTAACTTAAATGCAAAATCACGAAAACTAAACTTAATAACTTTGATTAAAAATAAAATGCACGAACAGTGAACAAAAACCCTAACACATCGATTAACTCTTTTAGCTAACTGTAATGATATAACAAACATAATCAGTCTTCTGCTCATTATTCCAACCAAAACCCCAAAAACAATTTAAGTTTTTACCAACTAGATCAATGAACCCTAAATAACAATACATTTTGCATAAAATAAATTTTATGCCTAATTTTCTTACCTACACCCTTTGTGTGAGTTTGATTTATGAATAAAAAATCAAAGAAATGAAAAATCATACGTGGTTTTCGTATAAAAACATTTAAAACCGATAATGAAAAACAGGTGTACAAAATGTAGTAAACTTTAAAATTAAGTGGTAAATAAGTGGAAATCTCACTAACAAACCCAATAACCTTATTTTAAGGGAGGTGATTGGCACACTCCCAT
The DNA here is from genome assembly GCA_910596185.1 of Chrysanthemum makinoi. Taxonomy (NCBI): domain Eukaryota; kingdom Viridiplantae; phylum Streptophyta; class Magnoliopsida; order Asterales; family Asteraceae; genus Chrysanthemum; species Chrysanthemum makinoi. Next base: position 128,335,638 of record OU343220.1, read on the forward strand.
ATTTGAATACTCTAAAAAGATGTATTAAACAATTGTATTGTAAATATAAACTGTTTATACATTGAGTGTTTCAATCAAATTTATGAGTATTTCAATCACTTCCTTTATTTTAATCCTCTTAGCCAAACGGCCGGCTCGGCTTGGCGTATGAATAGTGTCGGCTCAAGCCACGACTCCATAATACACCCGAGTCATCCTTCTTCCTGCAGCCGACCACACAACCGGCGATTTCGCAAGAATACCAACTCCCCAGTTACACTTCAACAAATATAATATACTCCCTCCGTCTCATTTTTATTGTCTCTTTTGACTTTGACCGGTCTTTCTTGTTCAACTTTGACCATTAATATATTTATTTGTGTTATATAATACTTGATGAAAATTATACCAATGAAAAATGCATTTAAAACCCAATACATTCATATATTTTTCATCAAGTATTATATAACACAAACAAAAATAATTTTAGTCAAAGTTGAAGAAGAAAGACTAAAAAAGTTAATATGGGACAATAAATTTGGGACGGAAAGAGTAACATGATTCCAGTTTGTAGTTTATTAGCTGTTAGGTCGGTCAAACTGTTCATGTATAGTATAATAACAATACAGTAGCCGTGTAAGTAATCATAACATTACCTCTTTTACCAACAATTAGTGGCAAGATACTAATACGCATATATAATTGCTTTTTATTCATAATAGAGTTTTAAAACATTATAATCAAAAAAACAATACGTCGTATTCGTTGTATGGCATCATGAGCTTCTACTTTTGAACTGTTCCTAGTTAGCTAATGTCGAGACACTGGACCACATAAAGAATTTAGTTATGATACGTAATTTAATTTCGTCACTATCTATCCATATTACTTACTTTTTCTGTAGAAAATGGAAAAGTTTTTGATGTTGAAATCCCACCAAAGTTACTACGACAGGACCTGATTACTATGTTGCTTGATATTTAGATTTCATCTTTTGTCAATGATTGAATTATTTTGTTTGAAATATTTGATCAACAAACATTTGAACTAGACTTCTATCTTGTTACAAGGTTCATTATATTTAGCGATATATAACGAAAAGCAAAGTTTTTTTTTGTTGTTGTTCTATACTTGTATATTGATTTTTAATGGTTTACATGGTAATGCATAAAGATTCTTTAGAAGATGTCAAAAGAGGTGTTGTTTACTGAAGAGTAAAAGCCTCTGGCTTTTGTGTGATATAAGGAAGCATACATGTGTCGCTAACATATCTTTTTTTTTAAACAAAGTAAAGTCACTTGGTTGTTAATTTTCACGCTAATTAAACATTCGTGTCGAAAACTTCTGTCTATAATCATTCACCCGTTAGTAAAAGTTAAATACATAAGATCTTTACAGAATAATGATATAATTTTTTTTCATTATCTACTAAAAGTCAAACATCTTTCTTGATAAAATCATCTTGCTTATCCCACTAGCACAGATCCGGCCATCATGTTAATTGGCAGAGGTGGAGGGGTGGCGGACGGTGGTGGAGATGAAAATTTGTGACAAAGATGTTTAGTGAGAAAATTTACAAATCAGACGGATATGCTTTGCCGTTTACTCTTTTATTTTTTAATAGAATTTGGCAAAACTACTTGACATTGAGACAGAGATACAGGTGGAAATAAAACTCGAAGAGGGAGCTTAGTTTACAGGACTACTAAAACTATCGGCTTATATTAAGAGCTTAACTTATATTAAGTTGTAGGGGAAATAATGTAGGTAAGATTTCCCCTAAGTTTTATTGTCTTTAGAATCTTATTGTGTGATGAAAAAAACAACATGAGAGATTAGAAGAGAAAAAGGAAAGACGTATAACTAGAAGATAAATATTGTTTTATTAATTGGATGCATTACATATGAGATAGTATGTATTTATACTAAATATATAGTTTTGATAATAAGTAACTAAACCCTAAAACTAATTGATCCAAACCACTATTTGGTTTGGGCCAACTAACCTATCTAACACTCCTTGCAGTTTGAACGGGGGACTTTCTAACCGACAAACTGGATCATATGTTGAAAGCCGCTTATTCTTTTCTTCTATCATCTTCTTTGTTGACTGGCTGAACGAAAGCATAATTATATTTGGCGGCATAGTTGTTTATTGCTTGCGGCTTCCTCCTTTGCGTGACGTCTTTTTTTTTATGTCATGACTTGCTTTGCCATTAGGTAGGAGCGACAATTTTGCGACCAGCTATGTGCGAAAAACGACAATGATCTTCGACTACGAAAACAAGTGGATGAAGAAGAAAAAAATGTGGCTGGTTGAAGACAACTCAACATATATATTTTGTGTGTTTTAACGGCTAGGGTTTAGAGTTTATGAATTGAATATGAAAATCAAAATCATAATAAAAGATTAAAATAAAACGAAAATAACCAGGATCCTTCCGAATCACCGGCGAATAGCCGATGACTGAAAGATAGCAAATTTTGTAGGTGGATCTTACCTAAAGTTCTGATACCATGTTAGGTAATAATGATGTTTTATTGATTGGATGTATTACGTATTGATCGGTCCACTTTTGTTATCTGCTTTCTACAAATTCTAAACTCGTTCTCTGTAATCTTTAGCTTAGTTTTATTACGTAGTATTTGATTATTCACTTTGATATCCAGTTGATTATTCACTTTAGCTTAGTTTCATTATTTGATTATTCACTTTGATATCCAATTGTTAGATTTTGTAATTGTTCGATCAATTATAAACGTTTGTTGATTCTTTTTGTGTGATTTATCCTTCATATTGATTTGCTTAAAGGTCTATTTGTTTGTGGTTTTTTATCGGTTATCTACTAACAAGCATTTAAAATTTTGTTTGTTAAACAAAACTTATTTTAGAGTAGCTTATTTATATTTCATTTTGTTAAGATTAAACTAATAATGATCTTGTCCGCCAAGATTAAACTAGCATCGACTTTTCTACTAGAATGATAACAAAGTCGGAAAGAGAGGCATCCATCACTCAAAAAGCAAAGAGTTTGTATACAGAATTTGTTTGGTGCGGTTGTTGAGCAATAATGCTAGACCCTCAACTAAACCCCACTATTATCATCACAACATTTTCAATGCAATTACTTTCTGAAACTTCTCATGTAATGGTCCAAGCTTTTTAATTTGTTTTCATCATTTTTACTCTTAGGAAATCAGGAATTCTTTCAAGCGTTGAAGAAGTTGATAAATAGGTTATAGCATAATTATTTTGGAATTCATTAATTGACATAGTTTATTAGGTCACTAGATTTACAACACAAGCTTAATAGAAAGAGATAAAGGCGATTGAACAATAAACCAAACACACACACACGATATAAGTAAATGGTTATACGTAGAGTATGAGTGAAAGGAAATAAATTGAACAACCAACCCTCAAGTGAGGGTTATACAAGAGTATTTATAGGAGGTAAGCTAGGGCAACACTCTTAGTTCCCATCATTTTCCTTATTGGGCTAGGCCTAGGCTTATGGGCCTTCTACATAAGCCTAAGGCTAAAAACAAACATAAAGGCTGTAATTAAGCTAACTATTACATGTGAATCACTAACACTTGATTAAGGTTTAGGAGTGATTCCAACAATCTCCCCCTAAGCGTTAGTGATGAATGAATGTAAACGGTGAAGGAGCAGATGTAATAGTAGCTTTTGATTTCCGACATTCTTCTTTTCTTGTGAAAGAATTGCCTTGATTCGAACAATCTCTCCATGTAGAGAAATTGTCTTTGAACATCGCTTTAACGTCATCTTTGTCTTTGTTCGTTGATCATTGTTCTTTGTGATGGTAGTGATAGTATGTTGTTGTTGTCTGCATCAAGTCCGCCTCAGCTTTCATGCTACGTTGTCTCCACGTCATTCTTCAACACGCTCATACGCCTTTTGACGTTGGATTTCAGTACTGATGAAGTTCTTTAAGTCTTTAACTTTGTAGATTCTTTGGTTGACGAAGAATCATTCTGACTTTTATGTTGCTTTTAGTTAGAACTTCCATTAGTGATGATGTTGGCATGAGCATGTGAAGAATCAAGCACGCTCATTCCACTCCGTGAGACTTCCATAAGCAGCACTTAGTATAAGGATTCATGCGACTTACAAGTTTGAACTTCGAGAGTGTTAACATGATAGTGTGAAACACAACTCTAATTCTCACAAAGGCCGTTCCTGAACTGGAGTCCCACAATTGAGATAACGCGATAAAATCGAAGGTACATCTACGGTTCAGATGAGTCGCCGAGGTACACCAAGCATCACCTACCATCGAGACCGCTTGAGACCACTAAGCGTAATCCACTGGAGGCCGGGTTTAATTCGCGCCGCCGTGGTCGTTGATGTAGACCTTGGCAGGAGTTTCCATTCAATCACTGAGGATCACATATGTGAACCTCTCATAAATGTTCTCGACTGATTGCTAAGATCTGTGAAGGACTCGATAACGTACCACTGATGTTCTTATTGTTGAACAACAAGTGATGGAATGTCAAGTGTACCTAAGAGATCTTTTGATGAATCTCGTGGCTCTAGACTGCGTTTTGGTTTTCCTGAGCGGAGACTAGGGAGAGGGTCTTCTTCTTCAATACCAGCAATCTCTAAGAGAAAGCCGATAGTTTACGACGGGTTCCCTGTGAGAATGAAACAAGCTTCTGTTGAGAGAAACTTGAGTGGCTAAAAAGGTTTAGTGCATGCGTCACTGGGTCCATGACGACTTTTAATCTTCAATACCGGTGTCATCTAGTGACAACCAGTAGCATATGAATTGAACCCGGTGTCTGCCCTAATTTGAATAATCTGGAGGGCTATTTATTTTCACCATTTTCTTTGCATTTCTTTTTAATTCTGCAACTCCTTCTTTCTCCGATTCTCATTTTCTCCTTTTTAAATCATACCTAAGGACTTCTAATTCTAACTATTGGTAGTGTCCTTGGGTAGATCCCTCCAGCTCTGGCAGATCATAGGACGGTTATTCCTAACCTTAATCACCTTATAACTCCATTGCCATAAAACCAATTTCAAGAAAATCTCTCAAAGGGTTTGTAAATGAAAACATGTTTGAACCACTGTGAGAGTTTTATCTTTTAGCAGAGATACTCCCCTCCACATGTGCTTAAGAGTTTTGACGTAAATGCACAAAGGGAGGAAGAAAGACTTTTTGAATTGATCGACTCAAGATAGACAATCCTCTTGCAGACACGATTACGTTGTATAGTTAAAGAGATACATTGTCAACTTTTAGGTGACAACTAGCTCTAATAACTATCTTGAAGATGTGGACAACCCCGAAAGGTTGTCAAACCCGCCAAAGTTCATGTCTACCAAGAGTTTCTCGAATGGTACATTCTACTCGGACAAGTCCTTTCAGACACACGTTTACATCACTAGCGAACTAGATTGAAATTATTACCCGTCCCTACAAGTCTTTTCGAAGTTACTAACAAGCTAATATGTCGTCAATTCGTGGGTTGAAGTCTTTAACACAGAGTTCATATAGCAAACACAACATATTTCTTATCACGTATTTTCTCCCCTCAAAATGGCATATAAATGTTATTTTTGAAGAAATGTTGAGAATAAATATGACCATTTTGAGTTTTATGGGAAGATGACCACTGAGAACAATTTGTGAACAAAGATTTTTTTTTGTCAAATACTCCCTCAACGAAAGTGATATAAACGGTTGAGGTTTTGAAAATCATAAGGGAAGTACTTGTTCTTTTGAGCAAAACCTTGAAAAGTGAAAGATTTGATAGGTTTTACTCAAAAGTAAGAAGCTTTCGCTCCTTTTATAAGGATTGTGGCATTGAGGCGTACCACAGGGTCCTTTATTTACAAGAACGGGTTGTACACTGAAATGTGTGCACAAGCCATTGACATAATAAATCATACATCCAAAGTTATAATGAAAGGAGCAGTTCAAGGGGTACGGTAGTCGAGATGTTGCCGGAGTGTGAATCGGGCGTTGAAAGCCGGTGATGTTAATCCTGGGTCGACCTCCATCATAGCTTTCCAATCGTCGAATCCCGATCCTTCGATACAACCGTTCATCAATCATCGTGATGATCCACTTCACATCCCTTCGATCCTGAGAATTCCATCGCTTAAGAGACCCAATCTTCTGATGTATATCCTTCAACCGATAAGCCAATCCGTCCCTAACCATCTTCAAAGTGTGATCCCAAACTTGTGAAGATCTCTACACGCCATTAAGCAATTTCTTTGAAGTTCACTGTGGTAAAAGACGCCGAATGGTTTGTGATGAGCGATATTGGTGAGAGCCGGTTGATGTCGGGAAGATCAAGCTGCGGTGGAGTGGTTGACACGGGTCCGATATGATTCTACTGCAACTCAAGATCTTCTACACGTTCTTTGATGACTATGCGTCTGATGAAGATGAGCAATGACTTGATGAATTCACGTTGTACTTTAGTGGAGAATTGTCTCATGCGACCCAGTACTTTGGCAAGGTACATGTCTTCAATGTCATTGATAGACAAATTCTCAAAGTCAGTTTCAGAGAATGCATAATCCCTTTCGTCTTGCCTTTTGACCACAATATTCTTGAGAAAAGTGTAGTCCCATTTGGACGAAAGATCAACGTGTTTGATGGCAACGATACTTTTAGGACTGAACGCTTCATGTTGAGATTTTGAACTGCCATCGTAGTAGATTCTTCGGCGTTCCGGCCAATGGTGAATCCCATACATTGCATCTCGGTTGTACTCTTCCACTTGGTTGGAGAACAAGTGGTTAGATCTTTCCTCGATGGCTATGCAGTTAGAGTAAATTGCTGCCGGGAATGGAAGTGTCAAAGATGTAGCGTATTTCCTTGAACCATCGCCACCATGTAGAAGAAATTCCAAGTCTTTGTTGAAGAAATATCGGAATGGAATTCTAGGCTCATTAGGTTGGCCAATTGTAGGTAGGGGTTTTGACTAGTCGGTGTAATATGGAGGGTTGTCCCGTTTTGTAAATTCGATGTTTGCTTCTGGGTTGAGCCAGTCCATGTTGTTAGACATAGCTCGAGCAATGTTTTCAAGGTGATATTCGACCTTGATGGCACTTTCTGAGCTATCTTTTAACAGTTGAAAAGCTTCATTCTTGATTCGCCGCAACTCAGATTTCGTCATCTTCTTTACTCGAAATTTTTCTTGCAATATCTTTGCATGCTCCAATGTATTACCGCTACCGGATCTTGACCTTCAGTCAGGTAGGGAGTGGAATTAACAAGTGTAGAAAACCATTCAAATTCCTCTTTGTTATCTTCATCTAGCCATGATAAGGCGTCGCCAGGCTTCTTCTTTTCTTAGGCCTAGATGAGGGTTCTGGTTTCTGTACTTTATCGGGAGAGGCGGGTTGTTGTTGGGGCTCATGGTATTCCTCATCGTCACCACCCGTATACTCAAAGTGATCCCGGTTTTCTAGTCGGGTGGTGTCTCGAATCCCGAGGTTTATCTGCGAAGAGGGAGGAGGGGATCTTTGTTGAGCAGGAGTCCTTTGTGGTGGAGGCTGCATTGAATACTGAATGGAGGATGATTCACCAGACTTCTTCGTGCGTTTGGGCTCGTTATCCTTATCTTTGTCTTCGTCGCCTCTTGAACGTTTGGGCCTTGCTTCTTCTCGTATGCTGGCCCGAGTTGGTATTCCGGCAATGCTTCAAATAATTTAGCTTCGTGGTGAGGCAAACGTTGCGGCAAGGCGACATTTGAGCCACTAGCCGGTTCACCAATTCATCATCCTAAAAGATTGTGGATTCAACTGGATTGATGCTCAAATTCATTGAGTTGATTTCATGGCTTGCTTCTTGGCTAGGTGTAAGAGATTCGATAAAGTTGTCTAGTATACATCTCCTTTGTCGGTTTGAACGACCTCCATGAGGAACTTGTGAGAGTATCCTTTGATCATCTCGTCCATGCTTCCTTGAAGATCATCCTTCATAAGCTTCTATACATACTCCCTTTCAACTTTCATCTCGCCTTGCTCATCATGAAGATGTCTGTATTTGGTCGCAAGGAAATTCAACTTTCTCAGAGAATATCTTTCTTTCAACTTCGTTTTACGACTTTAACGATTCGATTCTTTGATGGAGAGATCCAAGATGGAGTTGGCTTCTTTACCGATTTGGATGATGATTTGGTTGATTTCTTTGATGGTGGTGGTGAAGAGTGAGAAGATGAATCCGATGATGATGAGATGTGAGGAGACTTCAGGTCCTTTGGTGGCTCGAAGTTTCTTCCTTTGACCATGCAGACTATCTAGAAGAAACTTATCATACTCAACATCTTCTTTATTTCCAGACTTAGCTTGTTCATCCGCCTTTGTTTCATCACCGAAGTCTTTTTCAGTCTTTTCCTTTTCTGGTTCTTCAAAGTCATACTCAAGAGTGTCCTCCACACGTGTTTGTTGTTGAACCAAAGTGGTGGCACCAGATCCCTTATCGGGTTGATTAACCGCATCGACTCCGGTGAAGGTTGAGCTCCACCACTCGACTGGGCCACCCATTTGTTCTTTAGCAAATTGTTGTGCGATGTGTTGAAGTCTAACGAATTTGAACTTCTTTTCTCGTAATAGGTTTCAGTGCTGGCTCTTCATCCGAGCTTCATATGGCACAAGCATCGAGTCTTCCCTTTCCTTTGTCATTGGAGGACTAGGAGGTTTAGATACCGCTAGTGTCATCTTTAGCAATTTCGAGTAGAAAGTCTCTTCATCCGATGTCACGGGCCCTCCGAGTCCTCGTCCATTAGCTTTCTCTGCGGTTCAGGCTTAGGTACGGGAATAGGAACAGCTTCCTTGGCGGAACGTCCCTTCTCTTGGAGGATTCCTCCGGGGAACATCCTCGACTCTCAATGCTTGCAGCACTTCCTGCACTTCCTCTTCTAGTTTTCCTTAAAGGCGTACTAAGATTTTTCATCAAGAAATCCAACTTTGTTCTCTTCACGTGCAACCAAATATCTTTTATAAGAATAGAGTCGCTTTTAAGTTTCATCGGTGAGAAGGTGATCCTCGGCAACACGGCACCTTGTTTCTTAGTCGTTGACTCCTTAAATCTGACTGTTAGAGTGGGTTCCGTCAACATGTCATGATTGTCGGGTCATTGATTCTTTTGGGGATGTCAGGGTTGTACCCAAGTGCTCTCTGGATCAACAATTTAGTATATCCGATGTAGGGAATTTTGAGCTAAGCTTTTGAGAAATGTCATCATGTCATCCCAAATCAGAGCTTCAACTTCGATGTGCTTTATGTTGATTAGAGCCCGTAAGATTTGAGTTCTCCGAGCTTGGGATGCTCATAGCCACGCCACGACCGTGAAATGGATTTTGTGATGATGATATAAAGGGTTCTCCAAGGTTGAGGGATGTTCTTAAGATCCACGTGAGAATGGTTAATGATAACCCCTGAAGCTTCGTCATACCCAATATTAATCAAGAATTGCGGAACGGTGCTTCTTGTGGGTGCGGCAGAGAATTCAGGTTGGAATGATGTCGGAATGATGAGAACAGCCCGTAAGTCGCCAGGAGTGATGGTGAGTTGCTTGTGATTGAGCCGCTCACATCATTTTGACCTTTGACCATCCGCATTGTATTCCGAATTGTTGTATGTAGACCTCGGAGCGAATACCGGGCAGAGTGTGAGAGCATGTTCGATATGGATGATTCTTTAGAACATCCACAGAATCAGCAAGAAGACTCGGAGCATGAAAGAGTTTCAAAGTCAACTCTTAGATTGTTCTTTCCAATCTTTCTCGGATAGCCATTAGGAAAGATATCGGAATGTGAGAACCTCGTGTGCATCCACATTCATTTGAGCAGCCATGTCGTGATCCGAAATAACATTAGCCAAAAGAACCAACATATCGAAAGACATAATGTTAGTCAACGGTAAAGGTTTTAATGTCTAATTATTGAACGTATAATGTCAATGGTTGTTACGAGTCCAAAGTCACTTGTATGTCTAATAGTCCAATGACGCCGCGGAAATGTTTCGTGAGTTAGTTAACTTTAAATTTTAATGTTTATGTTATCACTTATTAATCACAACATATTGAACGTTTAAGCTTATTAGTGACATTATTGGTTTCGTGACGTTATGATTCATTTGTATACAAGTTTGCACGCGTAACAATTCATAATGAAGGTTTGATCAAGGCTTATGCGTAGAAATTGTAGCTTATAATGAACAGGAGAAGTATACGCGTAGACTCAAGCTTATGCGTAGGAATCGACTTACGCTGTAAGAAATGTTACGCGTAGGAACGAGTAACCTTATGCGTAGAGCTTACGCGTGGCGATATAACACCACGCGTAAGGCTTACTGTAAGAGTAGACCTTATGCGTAGTGGTCGCCACTGTTTACGCATATCCTTCACGGATACGAGTCCCATGGTAGAACCTTACGCATATCAGCTTACGCGCGAAGATTTCTCTTACGATAACTTTCTACGCTTAAGGTGATCCTTATGCGTAGAGTTTCAATGACCTTGATTCTAAGTTTTATGCGTAGCAAGCCTGAAATAAAATCATCATATCATCAATCTTAACATATGTATTCATTTTAAGACAGATCATGGCATGAAAACTTGTTAAACAGTTTAAGCATAGAAAACCATACGCGTAGAACTTAAACCCTAAAGTTCATGAATTACGCGTATGAAATCTAGCCATAGGATTTGCACCAAAGTTATTCTGTTGGTTTATAGTTGTCATGTGAGTGTAATAACCAAGTTTTAACATCAAACTCCCAATGAATCATAAATACCCAAAAGCGAAGAACATTAAACCCTAATCTCTAATTTTCAATAAGTTAGAGTTTCTGGGTTGTTTTAAGGCCTGGATATCATCAATTCATCATGATATCAACATCACACAACAATCTTTTTGACCAAAAACATTCACATTTGAAAATACCAAAATCCACGCATAAACCCTAATTTCAAAAAAAAACATTCATTCGTGATTCTGGGCGAGTTTTGATGATAAAAAAGATGTTATTGAAGTTATAGAAGCGTTTTGACACTATCCTTTTAACCTTAAACACACAAATGAGTGATTTGTGTTCATAGCTCTTACAGTAGAACACGAATCACACTCAATCTCATCATTTGACCGTTGGATTTGAGTGAAACTCAAAACCCTTGTTTAAAACATGTAAAGATTGTTAAACCACTTACAAAATGATGATCCAATACACGAAGTGAAGATCAATTTTTGAGCGTAGGATGATTTAGGTGATGATAATAAATGTGAAGTGAAAAGTTAGGTGAGGTGTTTTTATTAAAAAAGAGTTTAACCTTTTGACAGCTTTTGGTCCCTCCACTTTTCCATTTTCATCTAAAGCCATATCACTTCCATTTTGGTTATCAAATGATAGATTTTAAGAAAGAAACTTGACGACCACCCTCACTTAAGAAATAATGAAAGGTTATAAATTTTAGTCCGAGGAGTGTCAATGAACGTAAAATGTGACCACCATTAAAAGAAGCAACCGGGATAGGTTAACATGCAAGTACAGATGTTTTGAAACAGCTTAGATATTTTCTCCCCTCAATACTTGATCGGAAAAATACTAAATTTTGAAAGATTATAGTGTTGACGGAAGAAATGTACTTGCCATGTTGAAAGAAAAAGAGATAGAAGAATATTTTTGTTGTTTTATCAGGTTTTATATTTTTGTATTTTGTTTTTGAAAAATTTATTTACAAAAGAGATTTTGGTGTATGATAGGTTTTTAAGACTGTTTTAGAGGTCATCCAGCCTCTTGAGTCATACACCTCATACCAATCCGGTGGACCAACTCATTAAACCTAGCGGAAGGCAAGGCTTTGGTGAGTAGATCTGCCAATTGGTATTCTGTACTCATACAAAATATAATTCAACAAAGCACTGCTCCACGTGGTCCTTGATGAAATGATATCGAAGATCGATGTGCTTTGATTTCGAGTGTTGAACCGAGTTGCACGAGATTGCAATAGCACCGATTGTCGCGCATAGATCATCGGGATTATGTCAAATACGTAATCATAGTCTTTGAGTTGTGTTCTCGCCGACATGGCTACATATTCTGCTTCGGTTGAGGACGGCGATGTACAATCCTGCTTCTTCGATTGCCATGACACCGGCTTGTCACCAAGAAATTGTAAAGCTCCCCAAGTACTTTTCGTGAATCTAAGCATCCCTGCGTGGTCGCTGCCCCAAAAAGCGATTAGTTCAAAACCGAATCCTTCTGGATACTAGATTCCCAAATTAATGGTTCCCTTGATGTATCGGAGGATTCTTTTAGCCTTAAAGAGGTGGGTTTCAGCTTTGGTCGTGGACCGATAACGGAGCAAAGATATACAAAGAAAGACAATACAGTCGCTAGTTGTTAGATACATGAGAGACCCAATAATACTATGGTATTTTGTAGGGTCCATCAATTTTCCATGTAAATCAGCTGCCTAGCTTGGTATGAGCCATTGTTGTGGCATAGGTGTCACAGGTTTGCATTCCAAATTTGTGTAACAATTCAAGGGCATATTTGGACCGACTCAAAAATACCACGGGTGATTGATGAACTTGCAACCCTAGAAAGAACGTAAGTTCACCCATCATGGACATTTCAAAATGTTTCTACATTAGTTTTGCAAAAGCGATTGAGTACTTTTTATGAGTTGACCCAAAAATGATGTCATCCACATAAATTTGAACAATTAAAATATGTTCCCCGTGATATTGTATGAAAAGAGTTGGGTCGACCGAACCTTTGGTAAAGTTATTGGAAATGAGGAAAGATGAGAGCTTATCATACCATGCCGAGGGCTTGTTTGAGACCGTAGAGAGCTTTTCGGGTTTGTAGACATGATTAGGGGAACTCGATCAATAAATCCTTCTCGTTGACTAACATAAACCGCTTCTTTCAGTTGTCCATTGAGAAAAGCAGCTTTTACATCCATCCGAAGACCGTCGTGATGTTCATATGAGCCGCAAATGCCAGAAAAATCCTAACATGACCTCAAGACGAGCAACCGAGCAAATGATTCTTCAAATTCAATACCCTCTTCCCGCTCATAACCCTTAGCCACCGCGTGACTTGTTTCGATAACGCTTCCTTCAGATCCAATTTGTTTTTCCAAATCCATTTAAGACCAATGACGAAGACCCTTGTTGGTCTTTCAACCAGTTCCCATACTTCAAGACGCTTAAATTGGTTGAGTTCTTCCTGCATGGATTCAATCCAGCTTTCCTTTGTCATTGCAAGGCCTTTAATGTTTTTAGGTTCGATTGGCTGACGGCTGAGTGCATAAATGCAATGTTCACCGCCGTGTGAAGACGCTTGTCTCGTAACGATCGGTTGATTCAATTGCCAATAATATTATCCGAGGATGGTCTTTTGTCCATCGATGTGTGGTGGTTGATGTTGTATACATTGTGCGATTTTGAGTATTCAAATGGCTTGTTGATGATTCCGCAACATCAGTGCAAAGTTCTCATTAGCAAACGGGTTAAAGAACGGATTTGGATCAAAATCTGCAGGTGGGGTTACATCATTCAGAACATCATCAGCCGGTTCATCATTGTTGGAAGCGGTTTGTTCAATCGTTGTGTTGGAGTCAACTGGTGGTGCTTCTTCAACAGTAGTTGTTGTAGCAGTGTATCGTATAAGAGTAGTATCAGTTGAGCAGCGGAAACAGCAGGATACACCTAGAGCACGCTCATCAATATCGTCATCGACAATGCGGAGCAAATAGCCTTTCCATTTGTTGACGAGTGACGGGGCTTTGTTCACCTGATGATGGGGTTTGGGGAAGTTTAGCGGTTGTGACCGGGTTCCAAGCCGTTATGCTCGAAGCCATATCCGTAAGTTCATCAAAATGAGCATGAATCGTTTCCATAACCTCCTTTGTTCGACGATTCCAGATTCGGAAACCTTTAGAATTATCACAATATCCAATAAAGACTCCAATGTCAACTTTGGCTTTGAGCTTTCCAAAGTCATCACGATCATTATTCGGATAGCAAAGAGATCCAATACATGAAAGTGTTTGAGATTCGGTTTTTCGCTGTGGACAAGCTCGAAGGCGTTTTGTTGTGGCTTTTGTAATCATAGAACGGTTTTGAGTATAGCATGCGTGAGATACAACTTTCACAAGTAACTGAGTTTAGCATTGATTAACATTGTTCTTTTCCACTAACGTTCGGTTTCGCCTTTCAACAACTCCGCTTTGTTCGTGTACGTGCAATAGATGTTCGATGTCAATCCCCACTTTCTCATAAAATTCACGAAGAGTTTGTTAACAAATTCAAGCTCTCCTCTGTCTGCTCGATTTGTCGGGACGGGTTTGAACTTGAACTCGTATTTTCGTGAGAAAGGTGATGATCATTTGTGGAGCTTGGTCTTTGCTTCATAGAAAGTAGACCCAAGTCCAAAGCGTGAATAGTCATCAACAATTACTAAGATGTAGCGTTTGCCATTGATCTTGCACGCCAAAGATCGGCCACACAAATCCATGTGAAGAAGATGAAGCACATGCCGAGAGTCGTGGTTCCACCTTTGAAGGAAAATGAGCACGAGTGCTTTTCCCTTGTTCACAAGTTGAGCATTGGTGATCTTTAGAATACGAGCCAAATCGTGGGAGACCTTCAACTAGTTTGTGTCGAGCAAGGTTGGTGATGGTTTGAAAGGTTAGATGTGAGAGACGACGGTGCCATAGCCAGGATTTTGTTGATGTTGCCTTTGAAAGTAAGCAAGTGGGAGATGAAGCAACCATGTCTTGCATAGAGATAGTGTAAAGACTTGAATTACGCGAGCTGACATATAAGGTCGTTTCCTTGTAGATCACCGAATGAAACAAGATTTCTCCCTCGAAAGCAACCTCCAAATCTCCATCACTAACCGACCCTCGAAAACAGATTGTGACCGAGGCCTTCCACATAATAAACCCCGCTAATTTCGATGTTCCCATTGATATAGTCTCCGTAGCCCATGATAGCCGTGGAAGTGATCATTCCGAACCGGACAGTGCCAATGAACTTTGCAATAAAGTTTGATAACAGCTTAAGGTTGCCTGTCATGTGTCGGGAACATCCGCTATCAACAATCAGAGAATGATTCAGACACCTGCATTACACCAATGCATCGACATGATGGAATAGAGTAGATGTGGAACCCGAAATGTTAGAGGGTTCCTGAAAGCGCTTATAGTAGACATACACACATCAATAGCTTTAGGTATCCATTTAAATCCAAGTGTGTGATATATCCATTTCGCCATCTCCAACTAGTATTTGCTTTAGTCTTAGTGAATGCACTAGGTGGTACTATATTCCTAGGAGGTGAAACCGAGCTACAGGGACGAATGCGTTTTTAGAATCTAAAGAGGCGGTCTACCAAGCTACCAGGACTTAGAAAGATTAGTGGGCCTAGAGGTATTCCGGTTCTTAGGATTCCTTAAACGAGATGATAGCTTTAGCAACACATTTATCATGACAATCAGAATTCATACTTTTACGACAAATCACACAAGGTGCATCGATGAATATCAAAAATGATTAAAGGTTTAGCATTCGTTACATCACTATTTCTATTACATTTTCCAGACGCAATATCTATAGTGGAAGAAACGTGAGTCTTATTCATAGTCCTAGTGTGATCTTCTACTTTAGATTCGTTATTGTTCTTTTCTTAGGTCGCAACTTCCTATTCTTCCTTGTATTGCTCCTAGGTTGTGAAGTGCGGACATTTGGAAAAGAGGCAACTATTCCCTGTTTCAAGTAGAAGGAAGCACGCTAGCAACTTGTGATTTGGCAAGAGGGATTCTAGGTTCACGATTACTAAGTGTTCAGTGCTATTCTCTTAATCACGGTAGGGGGAAGTTGTTCATACTTTCCTAACATTTCTCTTAACTTAAAGATAGTGTGAATCGATCTTGATTTTCGTGATCGAATATTTCCAAAGAAAATGCATAACTTCTTTAGTGTGTGCAAGATAATGATCAATTTCGTTTGATGCTTCTTCATAAGTCTGTTTGAGTAAATCAAATATGACACCATATTCCTTTTTAACTTTTACAAGTTATTGTTCATATTTTGAGATTTGACACTTAAAAGACACGTTTTGATCATCCAGCTTGCTCAATTTTAGGTATCGTAAGATTTTGCACGCAATCGGCTGATTTTGTGTTGAAAAACAAGTTGTTGATCGTGAATATCTTTTTGACACCAATTAAGACGACGTATTGCATTTGAAAGTTCGTTTGACAATGATTTATTTTCAACTTTAAGGACTCGACCGAGCACATTATCGGTGTTCTCAACATTTGCCACAGAATCAATCAGTATCACGCTAGAGATATAATCAAATGCATATGACAAATAATTCAATAACACATCATTATGAACATCATTGCATGACAATCTTCCAAGAGTCGATCAACATCTTTTCTCAACATTTTCTTTTTATGTTTAGTGTTAGAAATAGATGTTTCGCTTTTCTCAAAACGACCTTCATCAATCCAAGTTCCTTATGAAAGTCCCTTTCCCAAGACAATGCACAACTTTTCAAATTTTTAAACATTTGGTAAAAAGATTTTTGAAAAATATCTCTTTGTTCTCAAGGCCAGAGGCGATTGAAAATGTTGAACTTTGATTTCTAATGATATTCTATCTCATTTGTTGAGTCTTTTGAGCATCAACACATCGAAGAATTGTTAGGTAATCCTAAAAGGATATATTGCATTGCAAGCTCATCAGCTTCATAGTGTAGAAGTTCTCTAATTCGTACCAATGAGGTAATGTTTGATTGTTCATCTCTTGGTGGATTAGCATTTGGATCAGGTACAATGACAAGAGGCATCTGAAATGGACCTTCCAAGATAACCTTCTTTAAGAACTTTCCATGGCTTCTTCAGATCACAAAACCTAAAGAACCTTATCACCCATTGATCGTAGTTTCCTCGAGTGAGCATTGGAGGTCTATCAAGTGATCCAGCCTCATGAATTGATTGTTGGCCGCTTAAAGCTTCACACATCTTTGCAAACCAAGTGGGTTCCTTCATAGTGTTTCTTGATGGGTGTTGATTGAATTCGCTTTGTGTGGGTTGACTTGAAGACTTGGTGGTGGTTGAACCATTTGTGGTTGTGGAATTGCAGCAAGTTGTGGAGTATGTTGTTGATTAAATTGTTGTTGATAAATTGCTTGTTGTTGATTCCATTGTTGATGTTGTGGACTTAGTTGTTGTTGACGTTGAGAATAAGTGTAAGGAAAATAGTTAGAGTATGGTGGTTGTGACATGTTGAAAACTTGTTTTGGTAAAAATGGATCTTTGTAGTCGAATGAACCTTTGTTGATGAAGTGTCCTTAGGCGTATAAATCACAAGAAACAAAGTAGGACTTATGCGTAAAAACACCAAAGTTACGCATAACAATGAGAGTTACACGTAGTTTTAGCTAACGCAGTAAGTAGGAAAAGACACTAAAGTTATGCGTAGACACAAAGTTAGGCGTAGAAACTTATGCGTAGGATTACCTTATGCGTAAGACAAGGCTTAGACGTAAGATGAATCTTATGCGTAGGATTTCTACGCGTAGTTTTATGCTTATGCGAAGTTTAGGTTTTGCTCAAATGATCTTTTTTACACTATCACAAAGGCAAAAGATATCCAAAGTCGCATCGATTTTCGTGCTTATCCAAGCAAGAAAACACGGAGTAAACCTAAAACCCAAGATCAAACCAAGGATAAAGTTATTGTGAAAACTAGTTTGAAGACATAGTAGCTTTACTCGTAAAATGATTTTGCCCAAAGATGTTTCTAAACCGATTTTGTATGAGATAGCTTCAATATCACCAAAATAACACAAAAAAGTGAAACTTGATGAGCCAAAACTCCTAAATCAAGTATGCCAGTAGGATGAAACCCTCAGACAAAAACAAGCTTAAAAACGAGATCCACGCTAAAGTTTGAAACTTTTGCCAAAACAGTTATTTTAACACCTTAAAACATTGAAAGTACAAGAATCTTGGATTAAAAGTGTAAAACAAGTTTTAAGTTTAACCAAAGTATCTCATGACGCTTTTACCGATAGGACCAAAAACCTACTTCAAAACAAATACGATTCACCCAACTAGTAGGCGATTGATACCAATGTTAGGTCACTAGATTTACAACACAAGCTTAAGTAAAGAGATAGCGATTGAACATAAACCAAACACACACACACGATATAAGTAAATGGTTATGAGATGAGTGAAAGGAAATAAATTGAACAACCAACCCTCAAGTGAGGGTTATACAAGAGTATTTATAGGAGGGAAGCTAGGGCAACACTCCTAGTTCTCATCCTTTTTCTTATTGGGCTAGGCCTAGGCTTATTGGCCTTCTACATAAGCCTAAGACTAAAAACAAACATAAAGGCCATAATTAAGCTAACTATTACATGTGAATCACTAACACTTGATTAAGGTTTATGAGTGATTCCAACATAGTTTTTGTTGTTTGTGGTCTACTATATCCACACAAATTTAGTTGATTTCTTTGTTTGGTACTTTACCTTTTTAGGATTTATAATTGGTAGAATAATAAATAATGAGTACTTTGTTACCCGCGCTTTATTGCGGGACATGTGATTTCACTTAAATTCTTTTGTGTCACATAACATTCAATAGATTTAACTCACATATCGTTTAGGAATCGGTAGATAAGTACATGGACTATGTATGTAACTTTCCGTCACACAAACATTCCTCAGATCTAACCTAAGACTTATGTATGTAATTGCAGGTGTTCGTTACACAAACAATGCCTAGATTTAACATATGGCCTCGCTTCAGAATCAATAATAACGAGATATGTTTTCTTTTTCTTTGCAAAATTAGGGACTTTTCTTTGCATCACATAAACCGCATAAACGCTTATGTAATTTTTATTACACAAACTCATAGGTTGTTTATCTAATCGAGAGTAAACAAGAAAGACTTTTTTGCAAATTTTGAATGATTATGTTTGTAATTGTAAGTAGAGCACAAGGACCATTTTTGTCAAATGTTTACTATTTGGTAAATAAATGTTTATACTTAAAATTAAACAAATTTAAATAATACTTTAAGATGGTGATAGAAAGCAACATTATAATGTGTAGCAGTTCATATATTTTAACCAACATACACTACTGATAACTCAAACATGAAAGTGTGTATTCCGTGATAACACTTTTTTTTATAATATGGTAAAACTATATGATCTCGAGATAGAGACTAAACAAACATTTTTAAAACGGTTGTTCCACACATACCAACAAGATATCTGACTTTTTTCCACATACAACAAATACATAAATTTAGGGAATTGATACTCACATCGTATTTTTTTTTTGATGAATGCACCTATAATTTGTTCATTACAGTTTGTAGCATACAATACTATAATGCATAATTTGTGATGCATGCATCAAAAAATATGATGTGAATATCACCTCCCATAAATTCATGATCAAATTATGAACAGTAAAATATGATTTTTTTTAAGAATAAAATAATTTACAAATAATCAGTAGTTAGATGATTTCTTTTTAAAGAAACACATAATTCTACTTAAAAGTTGAAAGCTTTAAAATATCATATAAAAGTTATATTTTTTATTTGAATAAACCCTCAATTCTCCATTTTGAAACCCTTATATAACGAGAACTCTCCCACTTCCATTAGCATCAAACAATGATCATCTCTCACTTTTAAATTTCTCTCTTACTAAAATCAAACACAATGAGAATTTGTAGTGTTGGAGTTGTGTTGTTGATGGTATTGTTCGCATGTAGTATGCCATCTTTAGCTAAAGTTTACACTGTTGGAGACTCTGAGGGTTGGGCACTTAATGTTGATTATAAAACTTGGACTTCTGGCAAAACATTCAAAGTTGGAGATAGCCTAGGTAACATAATGTCTTGTTTATTTTTATTTTTATTTTTATTTTTATTTTATTATTATTATTATTATTTTACGTATGATCATTCATAGTTAAGTCAATATATTTAGTTTTATAACTAAAAAGATGTTTGGAATTGCTTACCAAGACTTAAAATGATTGTTTAGAACTAATTATTTTTGTATCAAAATGCAATGTACAAGTATACGAAATTAGTAACTAGTGGATGTTACAATAATGTTAGGTATGCATATAATTTTGTTAATGTTTTTTTTGCTTTTGTATTTGGCTAGTGTTCAACTATGGAAGTAGTCACTCGGTAGCTGAAGTAAGCTCAAGCGACTACGGCACATGCTCTGTTGCAAACTCGATTGCATCCTACAATAACGGCCCTACCACCGTTGCCCTCAATACCACTGGTACACATTACTTTGTTTGCGGTGTGGTTGGACACTGTGGCAGTGGGATGAAGGTGTCAGTCCCGGTTACAGCCGATGGTGGCAGTGGTGGTGCCAGCCCAACTCCATCTGGGACTGGCAGTTCATCCCCTACTACACCCTCTACTACAACCCCAAAAGGAACCAGTACCGGCTCACCAACCAATTCTCCACTTTTAGCAGTTGTTTTCGGTTTGGTTTCGTTGGTATTTATGTTGGTTCTTTCTTGAGTTATATATCTAGCCAGGATAGAGGCCGTGACATGTTTCTTTATGGATTTGCATTGGTTGGTAAATAAATTGTATTAATTTGATGTGTTATGGTTTCAAACTTTGTCAATCTTGATTTATATGCTCACTCCAATTGTATGCTGTAAATATTGTCATGCATTTGAATTTGTTGTCAAACGGACTAAATCACGGACTACTTTCATTCCCACATATAACTTTTGATCATGACAACGATAATTGGTAACCTTTCTTGCATCGAAAACAATCACATACTAGTCTTGATATATGACAAGAAATCAATTTTAACATATTATATTGACGACCAACCTTTTATGACAAGAAAAATAGTACATACTCTAGTCTCTCATTTACTCATCAATGGACTCTACATTATACACCACCCTCTTTCAGACGAACCGATTAAACCTCTGTATTCCTCGCTTGTTATTTACCTATACTCCAATATTTTTTTGTATAGCATAAACACATAAATACACGCATACAAACTTAACGACACATTCTATCACACACATAAGAGGAACAACTCAAATGTTTATGCATAAATAGAAAGAGTTGTGCCGAAAAAAGTGGAATTCTTCTATGATCCATTGCTGGATTATTCTACATGCTTTGTTTCCAAAATGCAGAGAGACTTGTGAGGACAGATCTGGGTTGGTTGGTCCGGAAAGTCATGTGAATTGGTGTCACAAGTTGTTCTTTCGCATTACGGAGCTCAAGATTTATTATAGGAGGCAAAAGGTAAAATATATATATATATATATATATATATATATATATATATATATATATATATATATATATATATATATATATATATATATATATATATATATATATATATATATATATATATATAGAGTTAGGATCAAATAAGAAGATTACTTAAAATAAGAAGAAATAAGAAGAACTATAACCTGAAATTTAGATGTAATCGGATCTAAATTAGATGCATCCTTATAATATTAGATGCATTATAACGCTACCATAATAAAAGTTTCTAGCTTTTAATCAGATGCATATACGTATATTATATGCATTTCATGATTTCTCTTATTTTTGTTCTCCCAAGACAAGTCAAATCATGAAAATCAATTTGCACCATCTATACATTAAATTAACTTTCGAAACTCAAGATGTTGCATCTATATGAATAAAAATGTATCAAATGCAAGTCGCTGATCTCAAATGCAGGTTTTAATACTTCTCACCACTTCTTATTTTAAGTTACTTCACCTGATCCCTACTTATATATATATATATATATATATATATATATATATATATATAATAACATAGGAAGATTTATACATCTTGGAGGGCCAATGACCTCATTTGTCTTCACTACCCTCCCCCCCTTGGTCACTCGCCACCTAGGCGACTAAACAGGCTCTATTTTAGTCTGATAAAACATGAAGTCATAAATTCAGTGTGTAGTCGATGAGCAATCTCTTAGTAGTTAGTAATGTTGGGCCATCAAAATTTAACGATGGTGAATAATTACTTTTATTGCATGCATATAGATAGTTCGTTTTCGAGTTTTTGAACGAGATTAAGTTAAGATCTAGCTAGGAATTGACTTTGGTCGAAGGATCAGCTCTTAATCAATATTTTGATTATCTTCACATTAAAGCTAGCGTGTGACTTTAATCAAAACAACAGACAAATTAACAAAGAGTGCAATGATGCAATTGCATACTATGGACACTACGAGGAAAAACAATGAAAAAGAACGTTAGTTGGAAAAAGCTACCTTTAGTTTGTTATCAATATCTTGGTTGTCATATCCCCACAGAATTATTGCCAGAATGCAAAATTATGTAATATATATGCACTAAGTATTGTTGGCGGTGTGTTATATTTTTATTTGAGCGGCAGAAACTTTTAACTAAAAGATTAGCAAGTAGTTGGAGATTACAATACACCAAAATGTCGCAAGCCAAATAAAGAACAATGAAGTCCCCCTAAAAGAAAAACCGATTAACCGGTTTTAAAAATGACCCCCCGCTTACATAAGCCAAACAAATTAACCGGTTTTAAAAAGACGTTTAATCGCCTTTTGGATTTTGAAGTATTTGAATCATTAATTATATGGACATAAATTAGTAGATGTGTGTTAGGATCGAACTCGAAATTACGAGATTTAACACTTTACGTATGAGAATTAAAGATTAATAATTTAATATAAAACGTTATTTTAAATTATTAAACATCACAAAACATATAACTAACGTTAGTATTTAACGAAAAATGACTAATGACTGTTAAATAATAAAAGGAAGGACTATAGATGAAAATAGAGGAAAGAATGTTCCGAAAACCCTTGTGGGTTTGTTTGGCCGATCGGTGGGACAAACAAGAAACCTTAACCCACTCAAACTTGTCCTCCAAGTTATTCATACTATATATACAAACCCAAAGGCTTTGGCTTACGTAATGTTTTCAAATTTAATCAGAATCAGGAAAGGAATTGTAATTTGATGTAATTGTAATTTAAAGAATTGTAATGTGTTGTAATTGTAATTGATGAAATCACATGTGTTTGGTTGACTCAGTAATGTAATTCAATTTTTTATAAAACTTAAAAAAGTTAATAATAATAATAATAATAATAATAATAATAATAAATAGTAATAATAATAATAATAAAATAATAATAAAAATAAATAATAATAATAATAATAAAATAGTAATAAAAGAGAATATTAATAATAAAAATATAATAATAAAATATTAATAATAATAATAAAATAATAAAAATTTAATATTAATAATAAAAATAAAATAATAATAATAATTATTATTATTATAATAAAATAATAATAATAATAATAATAATAATTAATAATAATTTAATAAATAGTAATAATAAAAAAAATGACAATTAATAATTAATAATAATAATATAAATAATAAATAATAAAATAAAAATAATATATTATTATTATTATTATTATTTATTATTTATTTATTTATTATTATTATTATTATATTAATTATTATTGTTATTATTATTATTAAAAAATAAATAATAATAATAATAAGAGTAGTGATTGGGAGACCTAAATCATGTGCCTAAAGATATGACTAACCATATGTGGCATCATCCTGATGGCTACAGCAATGGGACCCACTTTTTTATAAACCATCATGATCATGCCACACGGTTTTAGGCACATCTTTAGGCACATAATTAGGCTTCCCAATCATTTTCCTAATAATAATAAGAATAATAATAATTATTATTATTATTTTTGTTATTATTATTATTATTATTATTATTATTATTATTATTATTATTATTATTATTTAATAATAATAATAATAATGATAATAATAATAATAATGTATTATTATTATTATTTATTATTATTTTATTATTTATTTTTAATATTATTATTATTAATTATTAATTATCATTTATTATTATTACAATTTATATTATTATTATTATTAATATTATTATAAATATTATTATATTATTATAATATTATTATAATAATAATAATAAAAATAAATAATAATAATAATAATAATAATAATAATAATAATAATAATAATAATAAATAAATAAACACTAATAAAATAAAAGTAATAATATAAAACTAATTATTATAATTATTATTATTTTTTTAGAATTAAATAATATATTAATAATAATTAATAATAACGATAAAAGATAAATACTGATATATTACTTGTAAAAATCTGAATTACAACGTAATTCAACACATTCCATCAATTTTGCTATGTAATCTGAATTACATCATTGGACGTAATTGGTTGTAATCCAATTACATTACATTGCAAACCAAACACCCAATGTAATGTAATCTGAATTACAATTACATCCATTCTTCCAACCAAACAGGATTGTAATGTAATTAAGATTACAATTACAATAGATTACAACGGATTCCAGCGAACCAAACGGGCCCTTAGGGTGGTGGCATTTATGCCATCCATACCTCACCCATAGTTCACCACCCACCAATAATATCATTCCACCTAATCTCATACCTCACTCATACCTCGCCATACTTTTCTAGTGGCAACCATGATTCCATACCCCACTCAATTTTATTTTAATATTTGATTAATATTTGCGCTTCACCATGTCATGCCAATTCGGCAATGTATACCGATTGGATCCCAAACCGAACCATACGTCACTTGAGGCAATGGTGTTGTCGCACGGTATAAGCTCATACCGAGCCATACCTTGCACCATTGCCACCACCCTTAGGGTCATTGTTTGGTACCTCTTATGCACACACACAAAACCCTAAGTGTTTTCTTCTTTGTTTTCCATTTTGGCCGATCGACAAAACCCTCCCCATAGGGCCGATCGATTTTCTTGCATAAACAACGTTTGGTTTAATTTTGTGATTCTTTTACTAGCATAACTTTAATTCATCTTGTTGATTATTGAAGAAAATTGATTATTGTTTAGCTAGAATCAAAAGGTATGCATACTTTTATGTTTAGTTAATTAGTTTACATATTATATGATCATATACGCTTCCGCATGTGCACTTGAAGTTTATTGTTTATATTTATGAGTAGCCATGTTATATAATTCCAACAGTGGCATTACGAGCCTTGGATAATGTGTAATTAATTACCAAAACGCATAAAAAACGAATCTTGAATTGTGTCATATACATGTTGGTCGATTTAGGGTTTAACCAATCGAACCCTAATTTTTGTTATTTAGGGCCGATTGCCCTTAATTTATTTTTTAGGGTTTTGGTTTGGTATTTTAATTTGATTAGAAACCCTAAGATTAACAGGTTATGTTTATGTGTTTATGTATGTGATCTTGGGACAACATGAATAATTGTTATGTTCAATCCAAGAGAACATGCATGTTTGTCATGGATTATAGTTGTAGTATACTTTTAATTGTTTAAATTATATATTTGAATTAATTTTTAGGTTTATACACATGTATTATTTTGATAATTCAAAAATTGGAGAAGACCTCAATACAATTAATGAATCAATTACATGCTATGTGGTATATATTTTATTATGGGTTACGCAATTGATTCGTCGATGCATGTGGTTCACTACCTTTGTAAGTGAGGGCCTTAGTTGAATATATAGAATTGATTATTAATACGTTTTATCGAATAAAGTTTGCATGTGGCTACATGTTAACACATATTAATTGTTATCTTATGTGTGTTTATTTAGTTGTTTTTTTTTTTGTTTTTTTTTTATTACTTGTTTTTGTTTAATTTTGTTAGACATGTTTAAAACAAAAAGGGTAATTTTTTAAATAGAAAAATAATACGGACTAAATAAGGTGCAATATGATTTGTTTTTTGAAGAGTTAAATTTTCAAGAGTTTAATTGAGTGGTGAGTTTTGTACCCATAATAAGAACGGCTCACCCAATTTTGACAAACTGTGTGAGGGGTATTAGGAGGGTACGCATTAAATTGTGACTCGAAAAAAGAAGGTTTTTAATACGATTCGCGCTTCTCCGCTTCTCCACTCCTTTGTGCGTCAAATTGGATCTACCTAGTACGACTATTTTATGTACAAAATCATCTTAAAGGTGAATTAGCTTTAATTCCATGCGCCAATTTGTGATAATTATCTGAAACACTAAGTCTTTGGACTTATGCAAAAGTACGTTATAATGGACGATAATTAAAGGTAAATTCTTTGATTGGGAACCCAATACCTCAATCAAAACTTTGTTAATTTAATCTTAATAAATTGGTTAAAAAAAGGTTTTTATTAAAAGTATTGATACGAAGTTGCATGCATGCTTCTTCGTACATATTTTGATTATACACATGAAAACTAGTACCTTTAAAATTTAAGTTAATGCCATCTAGGTAAAAGAACACTTGAAATTGCAATTTACGTCATGTAAGAGCTTGGCTAGATTGTAATGGAAAGGTAAATCTTCATGTTGTGTGAGAGCTCAACTGGACAAATTTGCAGTTCTTTAAATTAGACTACTTAATTGAGTTGTAAGTGAGAGATAAGACTCAAGGCATATGGGGATAAAACATGCTTACATTGCAATATTATTTGGCAATGTAAATCCCATTAAGATCTTGGAATTGGAAATTGTTTGCCAATTATTGTTCGAATTGACATGTTATTTTATACTTTCATTACTAGCATATCAACTGATGTAATGGAACTATGTTAATTTGGGTCCTAGTTTTCAAGAAAATTTTATGGTTATATGAATATTGCCTTGTGTATTTTTTTTTTAAAGTTTAATTATCGAAAATACTAAAATTGATTTTTGTTAATTCTTTAAATGTATTAATGCAATATTAAACCATAAATGTGGGTTATTCTTGTATTGTAAATTGGTCTACACCTGTAAGGGTTTTTGGCTAGAGTCAACTTTACTAAAAGAATAAACCTAGTCCCCTTTTCATGAGAAAAGAGTGAGAGTTTGTTCTATTCTTTTTCATGAATGAGAAAGGTATGATAGGAAAATTACAATTGTCTAAATTCTAAATACATAACTCATAAGCACACTTTAATAGTTAAGAAAATTGCACATTTTCTGAATTATTAAATTAGAAGCTAGAATGATTACCGAAAAAATTGGTAAAAGGCAAACTAGCATAATTTATCTAGTTGTTGTGCTTTGACCATTTAAAGGTGCTACATACCATTGTAGGGATGGTAGACCTATTAAGGAAGAAATTGCATGCCAAATTTTCAAGTTAATAGCATTGATGGATAGTCCGTCATTTACATAGTAGAATACACTCTTTTAATACCTAGTAACTAAGTACGTATGGGTGTCTTAAAGATGTAAGAAAGTAAATAGTACACTATTTTCTTTCACTGGTTAATGAAACACTTACAATGTTGTCAAATCCAAAGGGGAGCATTGTGTTCTTATTACTGAATAAGGAATTATTGTAATCATCTCCAATTCAGTGGGAGCTACAAGCTTTGTGATCTTGGTAGTAATATACATTATCTCTAGAATATCTTAAG
This sequence comes from Chrysanthemum makinoi, assembly GCA_910596185.1. NCBI lineage: Eukaryota > Viridiplantae > Streptophyta > Magnoliopsida > Asterales > Asteraceae > Chrysanthemum > Chrysanthemum makinoi. The sequence continues at coordinate 128,363,214 of OU343220.1, forward strand.
ATAATTAATTTCCACTTGTAGACACTTATGTTTTTAAAGATAGTCATGAACGCTTCCTTACTAGACAAAGGACATTCTACATCTACTAGTTATGCTAATATCAATGACAGAATCATAATGATCACATAAGCAAATGTGTGTCGTGTTGTTTATATGCTACATGATGTTGTTCCATGCACAAGTGGGAGAAATATTTATTGTGTGCAAGGTACAACACGTAAATATGATTTAAAGGATTCTTTTGACTGCAAGGTAAGAGACTAACGTTCTAATATGACTTATACATATCTAATCCAAGAAAAACTTGGTGTTGCAATTTACGTTATGTAATAGCTTAGCTAGATTGCAACAAGAAGGTAAATCTCCATGTTACGTGGAGAATTTTACACTTTCTAAATTAGACAAGTATTTAAAACATGTGTTAAGATGATATATAAGACTACGGGTATGTTTGGCAAAATAGATTGTGCCGATGTCGGTGTCGCTATCGAGTCGGGTTTGTTGTTTAAAAAGATTATAAAAATAGATTATTTTTATAAGCTACATGAAGTAACCTTTTATTTTCAGAGATTATAGAAGATTTTTTTTTTATAATCTCTTATAAGTTATGTCTGCCAAACAAATATTATTTTTTAAGTAGCTTATTTTTTATAAAAATAAGCATAATCTCTCCATAATTTTGTGTGCCAAACATAGCCTACTTCAAACAAAATATTTATGTATTATTGGAATGACATGACTAAATGAAGTAATCTAATACTACTTCAATTTGAATATTTATGTATTTTTGGAATGAAATAAATAAATTAAGAAATAATGTAGTCCTACATTATTTTGAAGTAATAAATTAACTTGAAATTACTATTGAAATCAAATGGTGGTATTTATAATTACTTTAGTTAAGCATGTTTATGTTTCATTGTAAAGATATAAATATGAAGTCTTTTAAGACTTATAATAAAGTAAGACGTTAACTTGTAATGTTTTTTTAATTAAGACATAAACAAGAAGTCACTGAGTTGATCAATGATTTATAACGTATAATGGGATTATAACAATTATGTCTTCTGAATGAGACATGGATATGAAGTGACTTAGTCAAAGAGTACTTGTGTTATAAAGCATGCAATTGGCTTGGAAAATCTATTGTACCACTAAGTTGACTTAGCTGGTAAATAGGTAAGCCAAAAAGAATATGTTTATTTTACATATTGTTAGATTGTCTTACAATATTAATTCTAATGAAATACCACAAGTTAATGATATGTTCAGTTAGGAGAATAAAAATCTAATTGATTTTTTGATTCAAGATAACCATAACTTCTTTCTTAAAAGTAATCAAGGTTAGAAATTGAGTATGGATTGTATATACTCAATAAAACTCCAATCTAGAAGATTGATAAAACACTATTATATTATTAAATATGTTGAATCACATTAAGTCTTAAAATTGAAGTTCTAAATTTGTTAAATTACTTATGAATAGGTTATTAACAAACTAGAATCACGAACTTCAATGTGTATTTGTAATGTCTCAAAAGAGAACATTGTATTGTTGTTTTACTTGCTAAATATTTATAGATAGTCTCTAAGTTACAAAAGGCAGGTGGGAGTTTTATCTTGAAAAGATAAAATTACAAGATACATAATCTTCAGAAATACACTAGTAAATATCATGATGAGGTTAGACATGAAATGTTAACCTCAAGATGATGGAATTCTCATTCATAGATCTGCAAGGATATCTCACATATTTGATTTATATACTGAGAAATATGAGTTACAAGATTATAGTAAACCTAATAATCATTATGATGTATTAACAAATATTGAATTGGGTAAATTACTCATAATATGAATGTTAAAGATGTTGTCCATAAAGATAATCAATTTTTGGAAACTTGGTTTATCTTAATAGTTAGACTACAGAATGAAAATGAGTTTCTTCACAGATATGGAAAGCCCTAGTAGTTTAAATCTATGTGCGTAAAATCATATAGACAATATTGTACACATATTTAACGCATGTCTTATGACAAGATTATTAATCATACTTAAGCAAATAACTGTGATTGGATATTCTTTCCTAGGCACATTAAATATATAAAGATGATTATTGTCATACCTATTTTCATTAATATGAAAAATGACAATGGAATATCAAAACTCTTTCTTGAGAAATTACTTGAGCGATGACGGTAAGTAATCGAAAGGATTTTTTAATTCATATAATCTTTTAAAGTGTACAAAGTGCAATAATCCATGAATGGATAAATGCATGCATCTAGAAAATTATTCTTATGTTTAATTATTAAATCCAAGTTTTGATTTATAATTGAAATATAATAAATTCTAAGTATTCCCGAAAGCTATTAGGAGTATTATGTTTATTTTTTTAAATCATATATGTTGTATAACATATGAATAGTAACATTTCATTTTAGTTAAATGTTAACTTGGAATGAAACTTCACTTGTAATATTTAAGAAATAAAACATACTACCTTGGTATAAATGTTTATTATTATAAACATGTGCGGTAAAATTAAATAAATATAATAGAACATGATATATCATTTATAAAGTCTAAATAGATATATATCTTTTGATAAGATAGAACATGAATAAAATCTAAGTATGATTCTAGGATTTTTCATGTACATCATGTTATATAGATGAATTGTTGTGTCATGCTTGATTGCAAAATGATTTGACAATATTGATATTTAATTGGAAGTTATTAGATAACTAGTGTAATGTATATTCTAATGGAATATAATTGAACTTAGAATTACATTTCTCAACCTGGAGTTGCTCTTAGATTCTAAGGATGAACAATATGTCAATTGTTGTGCAAATTGTCATAGCCAACAAACTTGAAAGTTTGGAAGGCATCAAACAATACACAATTGATATTAAAGTTTGCGGGATTTTTAACGAGCATATTGTTGTATATATGTACGATGATGCTGGTTTTAATTGAGATGACACTCAATACTAGTCATGGTAGGATTTCATTCTTGTTAATGGCCATGTGAACTAGTTGTGCTCAACTAAGAGCATAGTTTCATTATACATTAAAGAATAAGAATACTTTAAAATTTAAAATGTTTGAAAGTTTAATTGTCATAAATTGGTGGTAGAGAATGTTACACACTTTATAAAATATTATGTGGCAATATCAAGATATTTGAATGCACACATACAAGAACTTCCACTAGAACAGAAAGTGGATTTGGCTACACAAAATAAGTGTGACAATATACATATAGTCACACATGATTTTTCGAGTGTGTGTAACTAAAGCTCAGAAGCGTAGGGTACCTACGGTTACATGTTTGAGTTCTTTTTATTCTCTATTATAAAACAGTAACCAAAACTTTAACATGTGTGACTAATTAGGTACAAGTTTAGTTGGATTAATCAGTATTAGTGACTGTAAACACTGTATATTCACACAAAGCATTTTTTTTTGTATATTTAGTCACATACAATTAAGCATAAAGTGGCCAAAAGTGTTAATAAGTGTGACCATATGGTGTTTAAAGTAAAGAAATGTGTATTTTGTGTGACTATTGTTCATCTAATGGCCACTTGAATTTTATGTTTGTGTGCCTTTTGAATGTTTAGTCACACAAATCATGTTTGTTTTGGGTATTTAGTCACATACAATTAAGCATAAAGTGACTAAAAGTGTTAATAAGTGTGACCATATGCTATTTAAAGTGAAGAAATGTGTATTTTGTGACTATTGATCATCCAATGGCCACATGAATTTTATGTTTGTGTGGCCTTGTAACATTTAGTCACACAAAGCATGTTTCTTTTGGGTATTTAGTCACATACACTTAAGCATATAGTGGCCAAAAGTGTTAATAAGTGTGACAATATGCCGTTTAAAGTGAAGAAAAATGTGTATTTTGTGTGACTATTGATCATCAAATGGCCACATGAATTTTGTTTTTGTGTGGCCTTTTGTAATATTTAGTCACACAAAGTATGTTTGTTTTGGGTATTTGGTAACATACAATTAATCATAAAGTGGCTAAAAGTGTTAATAAATGTGACCATATGGTGTTTAAAGTGAAGAAATGTTTATTTTGTGTGACTATTGATCACCAATGGCCAATCCATGCATATAATAACATCAAACTCTTCAAGCAATAAAGGGATTAAGTCGATCTTAAAAGTATTATTATCTATTTCCAAATCTATATCACGATACACATTAACTACGACCACAACCTTACTATCGGCTATTTCAACTTCAAGGGGTTTAGAGAGTTTAGATAATGGAGAGATTAATTGCTTGCTAAACCCTAAAGACACAAAGGATACACTAGCTCCCGAGTCATATAGAACTCGAGCAAGAACAGAATTAACAAGAAGTATACCTGTAATGACATCGGGTCCCGACTTTGCTTCCTCTACTCCCATTTGGTAAACTCGTGCTTTAGGTTTTGGAACTTAAACTTTTTCTTCCTTAACCATCTTCAAAATCTTGGCTTCACTTGTTTTTCGACTTGGACATTCATTCAACTTATGTCCAACTTGATTACACCCATAAAATATAACCATCGGCTTTGGACATTCTTTACTCATGTGGTTTAGAGAGCCACACTTGTAAGATCCTGGCATTTTAAGCCTACATTCACCATAATGAAGCTTATGGCACTTTTTGCATTGCGTCTTGCCTTGACTTCCTCCGGCTTTCTTTCCTTGATCAAACCTCTGCTTCTTAACCTCTTTATCCCCAAACACTTGTTTCCTCTTAAAATCCTTGTCCTCCCTACTCTTCTTCCTTATTAAGTCTGCTTCCCTCATACTAGCCTGGCTTAGAAGATCTTCCAAAGTATTACATTTTAATGGTGAGGTTACTTCACGGATCTCATCCTTAAGCATTCTTTGGAATCTATCGACCTTGAGCTTTTTATTATTGTGGTACTCGGAACAATATGGAACCATGTCGTTAAACTTCTTCCATAATCCATTCACTGTCTCGTTAGTTTGCACAAGGGTTTGAAATTCTTCACGGATCTTATCAATCTCTTCCGCCGGTGCATATTCCGAGGTGAATAATTCTTTGAACTCTTTCCATGAACACAATTCTGACCAAGCTTCCCCTTTTTCGTGAACCTTTCCTTCCCACCAAGTTCTAGCGCTATCACAAAGGTAATTGATAGCATATATAACTTTCTTTGTCTCTTCACACCCGCTTGTGCGAAAAGAACCTTCAACGGCAATGAGCCACCTATTACAAGCAATCGGGTCAAGAATCCCCGTAAACTTAGGTACATCACAAGCCGTGAAGTCACGATAAAATGACTTATCATTTTTAGTGATCCTACCATGACCCTCTTCTCTTTTGAGTTCTGCAAACTCTCTTTGCATCACTTCTTGAATATTGAGGGTGGTCTCTTTAACGAAATATGGCATAGATCTCTCAAGTGCCTTACCTATTCTTTTTCTCATTAAAACATCCAAAGCTGCTTGCTCTTCCCGTAAACCCTTCTAGAACAGGCCCTCGAATTTGGAGGAAGAAGAACTCTCATGACTTTTATCATTCTTGCTCATCACTTGTCAAGATTCGCACGCTTAGAAGTAGTAGCCTTTTCTTTTGGGTGGGAGTATCCAATTCTTTTTAACAAATTTTGTAAAACCCTAAAATCTAAAACATGTGAAAAGACTATTTTGCCACTCTAATTAATATTTGTAAATATGTGTAATACGCCAAGCTCATTAAATATAATTTTAACCTAACCAAAAAATATAAACTTATACAAGATGAATAAAAATCGACACACCTTACGTCTAAATTCATATCACATGTTTTATTATGTTCATGGGCCGAATTTTATACAAGAATTACAAAACATTACAACTTAAATAAAAGCCCGCTACATTTGTAATTTGGAAATTTGATTTGGTCTTTTGGATTCCCCCTTGCTCAGCCGAAATTAACACCCATTAATCCCATTTTATTCACATTCATCTAACCTACATTTCACACATATTTCACACACACTAAAACCCTAATTAACAAAGTGACGGCAACATTTTCTTTCTCTCTTCATTCGACCACAAAGAAGGGTCTCAAGGGAGTAATCTTGATCGTGGGCTGCTGATGGTGGGTTTGGTTCGAAGGAACTTTGGTCGTGGGTTTTCTAGGTCGAAGGGTGTAAGGTTGGTTTGGATCCGGTTGTGTCTCTTGGTCCTTGTTTTCTCCCACACGTTCACACTACAAGGGCATCGTATCGATCTCGTTTCATTTCTCCTTCTCATATTGTTTTGTAAATCGTGTGAGGTCTCCTTCGAATATATGCATGTACACGAATTTAATCTCACATAAAATGATAGAATACGTCACATAAAATCATGAATGTAAACACATAAAATAACGAATGGAATAGACTCTTATTCGACCCATATGTAACATGTGTTTTGAATCTTGATCGGCATACATCATACAACCCATATACATGTGTTATCTATTTTTGTATCGAGCTAAAATGGGGCATATACACACGTTTATATCTTGGCTTAATTAGAGCTTCGGATTTGTTTTTGTTTGTCAAATGGAATGGTTTCGATTTGATCATGTCTCGACTGAAAATGGCACATAAGAAGGGTCGTATAATCTTGTTTGGAATTGGATTCGATTTGTTTGAAAAATGGAAATGGGTGTCGTGGATAGTTAGGGTTTCAAAAAGGTGTTTTGGTTTTAATAAAAGATAAGGACTAATTTCGTTAATAGTAAAACATGGAGGGGGTTGGTCGTTAAAATGGTAAATGAATGGACTAAGGTCGTAAAACAAGTAAACTTGTGATAATTACACTTTTGACCCTATACTTTGTGATAATGACAATTTAGACCCTCAACTATTATAACTTGTCATAATTGAACCCTAAACTATAATAGTAATCATTTTCATCATTTTAACCTAATTTGACATTAATTACATCATAAATGACTAAACCTGCTAATTATAGAAAACTGCTATTCTTGGAAAGTTACTAACTATGGAAACTTACTAAATCAGGAAACCTGCCTAAAATAGAAAGCTGCTTAAAATAGAAAGTTACTTAAAATGGTAAGATACTTAAAGTGGAAACTTACTAAATAAGGAAAGTTACTATAGTTGGAAATTTACTAAAAATGGAAATATGCTCTTAAACCCTAAAAGACTTAATCGGGAGTAATACACTTTAACTAAATCTAATAAATGAATATCCTTTCACTTATGTAGATCCCTCGAGGAAGGAGTGATCTTCCGTGTCTTGTGATTCCATTTGTCTGTGTTTTATTGCTGTTGAATAAGGTACAAATATTCTGACCTTATCTCTTAAGGTTTCTTATGATTCGTACACATCTTTTGATATTAGCTTTGACTGTTATGCCTTTGCTCTGAGCCTTATTATTATGGCTTCCTTATACGATCCCTGTATTATGTCTTATTGAATCCTTGATATTGGGCCTTTGCTATGCACCCTTTAGATTGGTGAACCTTTGATATTGAACCTTGCTTTGAATCTTTGATATGAACCGTTATATTATGACTTTGCTTTGACCCTTCAGTTTGATACCCGAGCCAATATTTTTCCTAGCCATGAAGGTAACATGGTCGTGTCATTGATGCACCAATGGCATGACTCTAATGTGGTTGAGTGATGTTCCACACCGTCCCTTCTTTATGACATTATGCGCGCTTTATGTTATGATTATGGCCACTATGATTTGTACAGGGGCATATGGATGCATCCTATATTTGTTATGATATGATATGTTTTGGCGACTGGTGTTGTGTGCAATACACGCCTTTCACAATTTTGGGAGCTAGCTACTCCATGGTTACTTATGATATGATATGATTTGATATGTTTGGGCTCGTGGTAGATTTCTGACAACCTTTACACTTTTGATACACCTATATTGTACCTTCTGTTATTCCACAATGCACCATATTCTATATTTCTCATCTTTAGCTTCCCGTTGATTACTCATTCATTCAGTATCCTTATGTGATTCATCCAACTACCATACTATACTCTAGTTCATTTGATTTGTCATAGTCTTATTCCATTTTAGTTGTCTATCAAGCTTATACTTCAAACTATCATTCCATTCACTTACCGAACTATTATATGATTATTGGATTCATGTGTTGACTATGCTATTATATGATTTATGTGACTATCCGTTTACCCTACTATTACATGACATATGTGACTATCTGTTACCATGCTATTATGTGACTAATTGATTCACCCGTTTGCCATGTTAGTATGTAATTATCTGACTCATCCGTTTACCATGTTATACCTCGTTAGTTACTTTTGTGGGCTATGTTTATCATTTAGTATTCCTATTTGCTATTTGTGACTACCATGCTTGTACTTTTGTTTGGTACTTTCTGATGCTTATGTTGTTAGTTCGACACAGTAATTGATGTTTACCGGCCTTGTTGAGCTGTCAGGTTACACTTCTGTTTATGCTACTGTTTGATAACGGCAATGGTTCAACTTATGTTGTCTGTCTAGTTGACTTGTTTAGTTGCCATGCTATGTCCTTGTTTAGTTAATCCATTCAATTATGATGTTCATTCTGTTGTCCGACCTGATACATGTGGCTACCATGTTTATATTACTGTTAGTATTTTCGTTGTTTATGATACTTGTTATGTTATTAACTATGGGTTTTCTGACTTGTGTGATTGCTATGCTTACATTCAATTTAATTGTTTCCGCCTACTTATATATTTCCTCTTGGCTTATATGTATTCTTATCACCCGATTTAATTGGGTGCCATATTTATGTTTAGTTGATACGCTGTGCGCGCTATGCTTGATCATTGTTTGGTTACTTGTTTTGCTTATGATACTGTTCATCAACTCCTAATTGAGTATGTATCGGTACTTGTATGTTTAGTTATTTATATATGCTTATACATGTTAACTGATGCGCTGCTTTGCTTTGGTCCCCTTTGATTTCTGTTTCTTCTGGATATCTGTTAATATTGTGTTCTGCAGGTTCCTCATTGACTCATTGTGCTCTTTTCGTTGCGACTTTGTTATCAGTCTCCTTTGTTCGTTTTTATATTTTTATTATGTTAGCTTTTGTTTTGTTATATCTGTTCACTGAGCTTTTTAAGCTCAGCCGCACTTTCTTTTCCATGCGGCAGGTACCAAGTAGGATGGTGGGCTTTGTTGGGCTAAGAGTAAGAGAATTTGAGTGATCCGACCCTAGTTTACCTTATCATTTTGGACTTATTTTGAAGAGTAATTGTTTTGATATTTCATTTCATTTTTAGACATATTGGATTTTGTAAGTCATTTGTTTATATGACTTGGTATTTTATTTTATAAGAAATCCGCTTGCAAAATTTTGTTAGTATGTTCTGATATGACTTCATGATGTGATACCTCGGGTTGGGGTTTTACAAATTTATACAAAGCATTCTATCAAGTACAATTACCTATAGCATACACATTAACTATATTACATTTACATATAACACCCCAACATGCCACTCGTGCATAGCCTCAATGATTTTAAGCGACACATATGTGCCATTTTCTTATAACCACTGTGGCCAAGCGTAGTTATAAAAACATGTAGCATATGTGTTCCTAAAACTATCAAGGAAATGAACATGTAGCAAAACTATCACTATCACATTTTCACGCGGCCTAAGTCTAGCAAATTCTAAAGTGAATTCCTAAATCTCTTAGACCAAGGCTCTGATACCAAGTTGTTACGCCCCCAAAACCAAAAAGTTTAAACTTTTAAAATTGACGAAATTTTGAATGACTTATCTTGACATTTAATTAATATACCAGAACTTAAATTAATAAACGAAAGAAACTCGAAATTTTCTTTTTAAACTGCATTGGAAGACATTTGAACATTTCCTTCTGACGGGTGGACGCCGTCGCTCACACCACGCGACGCCGTCCCCCTTTAAAGGGATATCAGATCATGAACGAAATTTAAAGCCCGACGGCTTAGGGGTTTTTAAGCCCGAAGGCGTCAGGTCATCACCAGACGCCGTCACCCTTTAACTGGGACACCGTCACAAAGTGGGTGATGCAGTCTGGTGACTTGACCTGCACATTTTGTGCAGAATTTCTGCACATCATCCACAACTTTCTTTCCAAAACTTACATGTACCGCACTAAGGATTTTAAATGACCCAACATAACACACAAGGCTTTTACCATCAAACCTTTTTGACTTATACCATCTAAAATGATTCAAATGGCATTGCGCCAAACATCATTCTACTACAATTTGACCCATTATCAACAAAAGTTTGACACTATTAATTGACACCCATTTAGTCTATGCTAAAAACATGAACATAAAACCAAAAGTGAAGAACGACCATATGACCCGAAAATATACCAAAACGAAATCTGACTCTTCGGGGCTTCCAACTTCAATACCTTTGGTCCAAAAGACTTCAACTACTAACGGCTAAAGAGTAACCCGCCTTACACTTGATTCTTACCTTTATCTCCCTTGCTAGAACCTACAAAACATCATCAACTATAACATAAACGAAATGCTTAGTAAGTAAATGGGTTATATGCTTAATAAAATTTAACAACATAATAAAATTCTTGGAGCATCTATAATATGAAAACATACCTCCAATTGCAATATTACACTACTTTGACAATATAAAAGCTATGGATCCAAAGCTACTATTACAAGCTCCAATAAAAACTATAACATACAATCAATAGTTCATAATTAAGCATAACAATACATAAACCCACTATACTTACCTCAATTCCGCAATAGGTTTTCTATAAAGATTGAGTCACAAGCTCCCTTAAGCTTCCTATACAACAATTAGTCTTAATTAGAGACTACAACTAGTAATTCCATGAATTGGAAATCTTCTATTACTACTTTCAATTCTAGAACTCAAAACCCTCATCATAAAGATTAAGGAAAACACTTACTTGATTTAGGGGAATGAAATTAAGAGCCTATTAGCCTTAATAATCACCACAACAAGGTCAAATTGAACACAATTGATAGTTTATGGTTTTCTTCTTCTTCTTCTTCATTCACGTACTTTCTCTCCCAACTTCTCTCAACTTTTCTGGATAATTCTTACAGTACACTCATTTTATTTTTATTAGATTCACTTTGCCCTATTGGCAATTCTAGTCCCCCTATTTTTCTGGTTTTAAGCATTGGCGACTTAAGTTTCTACCTCATTTACATAATTATAACTTATAAATAACTTTACAACTTCAATATAAAATAAAGGACTAATACCTATATATAATAATACCTTGTCGGGATACGGGTGTAAAACATACCTTCGTGTTTTTTTTTCTGATTCTTCTACGACACGTACCATGAACCTACAATAGCATATATAATCTATTAAGTATCAAAATTTCATATAATTAATCAATATATAAGCATAAAGCACATATAACGCGTATAAAAATATGTATAAAATGAGAGTTATCAGGGGGAACGACACTTTGGGTATAATAGGACAAAAAAATGAATTTTTTGTATTTAGAATAAATAAGTATGTATGTGTATATATTTAGTAGGGTGGTGTAGTTACATCCATGCATAAACGTCGTAAACACATAACGAGTGCGTTTTAAGTAAAACTTGAAAAATAAAAAGTGTAAACTTATAAAATGTGACCGAAATAGTCATATGACATATATATTATGCAGACTTGATTTTTATAATTCTGTTTCGTTGAATGTCATTTTCCGGTTTACAGATTTAAGTTAATGATTACGCGTAAAGGTAATTTAGTAGACTTTCAAAGTAACTAGTTACGAATTGCTACGTCAACCTACTCAACAAACCCAATCGGCCCAATCAGTCCATCATGTCGCGGCCCCACCACCCAATTCCGTTTCCACTCATCCCATGGTCACTCAGTTTCGCCTTGCTATTCGTCAACCCAATACCAAATATAATTGTCATGTATCCACCATTTCCCCAATAATGAAAACCTATAATGCAACTTTCACCAACCCAAATTGGAAAAATCCTATGCTTGATGAATATAATGCGCTTATTAAAAATGAAACTTGTATCCTTGTGCTCCGGCCACCTGATACAGACATTGTCCATTTCATGTGGTTACTTAAGAACAAGTATTTTGCAGACAGCTCCCTTAGTCGATATAAGGCAGCCTTTTCACTAATGGTCGTGGTCAAGAAATTTGGGATTGACTGGGATAAGAATTTTAGTATGGTGGTTAAGCCGGCGACCATTCGCATTGTACTCAACCTTGCGGCTTCTCGAGATTGGCTTGTTCGTTAGCTTGATGGCAAGAATACCTTTTTACATGGACATCTCTCTGAGATGGTATATATGCATCAACCACCTGGTTTTTGGGACTCGCAGCGTCCCAATCATGCCTGCCTTCTGCAGCGTTTCCATTATAGTCTTAAACAGGCTCCTCGGGCCTGGTTTCAGCGATTTGCAGGTTACGTTACTCGGTTTGGTTATGCTCATAGTCGCTGTGACTCAAAGGGGCCGATATTGCATACTTGTTGATTTATGTTGATGATATTATTTTGACTGCTTCGTCTACATCACTGTTACAATGGATCATTGCTTCTCTCCACAACGAGTTCTCGATGACAGGCCTTGGTTCTTTACATTATTCTCTAGGCATATCTGTTTTTCGTGATGCTACAGGTATTCTTTGCCAACGGAAGTATACTTTGTAGATTTTGAAGCGTGCGGGTATGCTTAATTGTCACTCCTACTGTACGCCTGTTGATATTCAGTCCAAACTCAGTGATGATGGTTGTATGTTGTCTGACCCGACTCTTTATAAGAGCCATGCAGGATCACTTCAATATCTTACGTTCTGAGACCTGATTTGTCATATACGATTCATCAGGTTTGTTTATTTATGCATGATCCTCGGGAGCAACATCTAGTAGCTTTCATGCGGATTCTACATTATATTCAGGGGTACTCTTGACTATGGACTTCAACTATTTTTTGCGTCTCCTCTTTCCCTGGTTGGTTATTTCGATGCATATTGGGCAGGCTGACCTACTACCCGTCGATCTACGTCCGGGTACTGTGTGTTTCTTGCCAACAACTTGTTATCTTGGTCCTCTAAGCGATAGGCTACTTTCTCTTGCTCTAAGTGCGGAAGCTGAGTATCGCGATGTTACTAATGCTTTTGCCGAGACTGCTTGGCTACGTAACTTATTACGTGAGCTACATTCCCCATTGCAGCGTGCTACATCGGTTTATTGTGATAATTAAGTGTTTTGTATATGTCTTCCAATCACGTGCAACATCAGCGTACCAAGCACATTGAGATTGGCATATATTTTGTTTGCGACCATGTAGCGGTAGGTCTTGTTCGTGTTCTTCATGTTCTTTCTTATTTTCAGTTTGTAGATATCTTTATTAAAGGCCTTCCATATGCGTTATTTGATAATTTTCGATACATCCTGAGCATTTGTCCTTTTCCCGCTCCGACTGTGAGGGTTGTTAGACGTATTTCATATAGAGTATTTAGGTCTATGTATTTGTTTGATATTGGGTCTAGCACCTTTATATCATGGGTGTGTTTGGGGAGGGGCTTACGTGGGGCTTATGAGACTTGGGCTTTTAAAATAAGTAGAATTATAAAATAAGTCTCGTTTGTCATGCGGGCTTATGAAATCGTAAACCCCTAAAAGAGGCTTAAAACTTTAGCCTTATAAAAGGGGCTAAAAACTTTAGTATAGGCTTATGAACCATAAATTACATATTTACCTTCAAAAATATCTAACATATACCATAAAACTCGTTTAATTATATCATTTTTAGTAATTTTCCAATAATAAGCCCCAGCCCCAGGTCATTTGCCAAACAAGTCTACAAAAATACAAATTTCAATTTCGACTTATGATAAAAGCCCTAGCCCCAGCCTCAGCTCCAGCTTATTGCGCCAAACATACCTCATGTCTTCTGCATTTACACTCTTACGTGTATTCATATGATATGCGAGATTAATATTAGTTTACTGTGAGGAGGCAATTTAAAGCAACTCACCAACCGCCGCAAATGGTTTTGATTTTCATTTAGTCCACGACTTCATCAAAGCATACTCAATCTCTTACAGGGGTGAAAACGATTTCTCATTTTTTTTAAACCATCACTCTAGACTTCTAGTGTTTTACTTGTAATTAGAAACGTCGACTTGATCTTATCAGTATGCTTTTGTCCAACTATACATGTCTAAACCAACACGTATGGCTATGATCCTATTATGTAGCTTTTTTTTTTGAAGAAATCCTATTATGTAGCTCGACTATATCTAAAAGACGATTAGGAGACACATGTTCGTTAATGTTAATATCGCAGTGTACACGCGTGCTTTTAACTATGTAATTCTTGAATATTTTATCTCACATTAATATTTGAATCCAACACGGCAACCCAATACGCGTTGATAAAACTGATACTGTCATACATGCATCATTCTGTTGTAATGGAAGCACCACTTTAATTTCTAATTCGAGAAAAGCTTAGCTTGCAAGTATCACAACCCAAACTAATATTCCACGTCACACTGAAACCCGTATCAATAGAAATCCTTATTTCGACTCACTTGGTAATAAAAGTGAAACATGACAACATTTGTATTGGGGTTGCACCGAAGAAAAGTTATAAAAAGAGTGGGACGGTAAAGATGAGCACAAAAGCACATGGGCTTCTTTGATATCCAGCTGTAAATCCACATACATGACTGACAACACCTCATTCACCTCTGTAATCTAGGAAACCTATATTCACGGCGCTTGCAACTTCACAGGGGTTTATACGCGATTAAATTTTATAAAAGAAGAGAGAAGAGTTTGGGTAAAAGGGTTAATTCAACCCGGTAAAATTAAAAGAGAAGAGTTTGTGTCACTTAACGAGTTAACGAGTTAAATCTTGAATTTTGATAGTAACTATAGCTTATAACCGGCTTAGAAAGTATTTCATCTAATTCGATTTTGCTAACAATAACTTTAAACATCTCTTAATTAACAAATTAACATTAAATAAACTAACATGTTTCATAATATGTTTGATGTTCATTAGTTATTAAATTTTTAATTAAAAAATGCTTGTTAGCAAAACCTTTCCATATAAGATATTAAAAGTATTTCAACCGATTCCAAGTTATACGTTCATTTTCAAACTGGAATTAGATTACTATTTATAATATCAGACTATTATAGCTGTGTATCAATAAAATGTCTTCCAAAAACTAATTTGATTAGTTTAAATTAAAAATACACTCATATTATAACAAATCAAAACAAATTGCGTTCTTAAGGTACCTCAAAACAAATTGCGTTCTTAAGGTAACACTTGAACGAAGTTCCTAAAATAATTTCTAACACGATTTAATGTAAGAAAATTTATAAATCAACCATGAGTTAATGTAACAGAAATAACAGTAAGAAATCATAACAAAAGAATCCATAATAATATAAATGTAACAATAATAACATCCACATGACTCATAAACTCATATCACGCTAACATAAACACTACAATGACAACCTACCATAAACTAGTAAAAAAAAATCATAACAAAAATAAAAAGAAGTAACCGTATCATAATAGTAACAATAAAATAAAAAAATCTCAAATAGATATCTACATGACCAAACCAGCAACAGCTAGCGCAAGAATGACAACAGCACCACCACCAACTCTGTTCAAATTCCCACCGCTCGGCGTCGAACTCGCCGGAGCATCACCGGGAGCAGACGAAATCGACGGCGTCATCCAGCGACACTCAGCATGCATCAGCAGTCGGCGGCGCCGGTGGTGAAGCTAGCGGTGCACTTGTAGGCGACGCACTCGGAGATACAGTCGGAGAAGCTACCGGAGACACTGTCGGTGATTGAGAGATCGCAGTTCCAACAAACACAGCGAATAAAACGATCAAAACTATGCCAGTAGACGAAGCCATTGTTAGAGAGAGAAAGCTTGTTAAGAGTGAGATGAAATGATAAAGGTGGTATATATTATAGAGATGGAGGGTTTATATATATATATATATATAAAAGATCATTTGAGGACAAAAGATTATTTACATACCAAGGGATCAATCTACACCCTCCATTTTGTTTGCTCATGGATGAGATTAATCCAACAAAATAAAGCCAACTTTCATCATTTTTTTTTCAAATATTAATAATTTTTAAACCTTAATCTTTAAGTTCCGAAAAAAAAATATCATTGCGACAGCATTTAATTATCTTTCTATAGATAAGCACTTTGATATCTTTTCGACAAAAAAAAATTTCGTATTTTTCACGTTTTTTTTTTAAGTTTTTTTCGTTTTTTTTTACGTTCTGAAATTTCATTGAAAAAATCATATATGATATACACTAATTTGATATTAGTGTAAAATCATATATGATATGTAATATCATATGTGATATTAGTGTAAAATCACATTTGATATCACATGTGATATTACATATCATATATGATTAACACTAATATCACATGTGATATTCAATTTAGTGTTTTATCATATATGATTTTTTTCATGCAAATTTCAGTAATGTGAAATAAACGAAAAAGACGAAAAACGTGAAAAAATGAATTTTTTTCGTTTTTCGAAAGTATATCAAAGTCCCGCTATGAAAGATAATTAATGCTCGTCGCGACGGTGTAAATATTTTCGCTTAATGATAAACGGTTTAAGAGATATTTAAATTATAAAAAATGGGTGAAATAATAAAATGCTTTTAAATCTCATCCATTGATTTTCTTTTTAGATGGATGGTGGAGATGAGTCCCTTGGTATGTAAGAAAAGTTTGGTATGTAAAATAACTCTCCTCATATATATAATATATATAGTGTTGTTTTAAGTCAGGTTTTAAAGAGATGGAATCTGGACCGTTGGATATTGTAGTTGTGTGTTATTAACGACTTACACGTATGTGAGTGCAATGTGCCGTTGGATTAAAGTATAAAAAATTGAAATTAAAGATTGGGAAAGTGTAAAGAAATTTTAAGTTCCAGGTTACCGTTATAATGAGGCACGTTGCTGGGGCTAATTTAATTTAAATTATTTTTGTCGTGAAACATAGATCATAACTTATTAGGGAGGAGGCGGTGGTACCCTGGTACCCTAATATTTTGGGAGCGTCACATCACCTTTATCTAATAAAAACCTTCCAACTCAAAACTACCCCAATACTACCCTAACACTACCCTACGTGGAGGGGGAGTGGTACTCTAGTACCCGAATTCCATTTTTTTTTAAATACATAAAATCACATACAATATTTAAAATAAAAAAAATACCATTTCATTAAAAATAAAAACATTACATAATACTTAAAAAAAAAAAACATAACATAATACTTAAAATAACTAGATTAAAATAAAAAAACCAACTAATCATCGAGATGCGGCAAGTATTCACCTGCTACGTGCTCCGTGAGATCATATCGAAGACGGTCAGTGTGTGTTTTGGTGTTTCAACGAACCAATCATTCTCTAAAGTTTCAAGACCTATTTCCCGATGACGATTTACGCTAGTTCGGCTAGAGCTTGCCGTATCTTCATAATACTGAGCCGCTAGTTGAAGCATATTTTGCAACGAGCTACCCGTTGATAGCTCGTCGGACGAAGAAGGAACAACGTAATCGGAAGAATCGGTAGACAATTTTTTTTGGAGAGATTAGTGTGTGTTTTTTTTTGAAATGTAAGAGTAATTATTTTTTTTTGAAGAGATGAATGTATGTTATTTGGTTTTAAAGGGGATTTTTTTTTAATGCATATGACCGTTTGTAAACGGTCGAAATATACGAATTATACACGGGTAGCAGTGCGAGCTCGGAGCTCGAATTACATACTCGAACCAAGTACCCGAGCTAGGCGGGGCGGTGTACCCGCTCGGGTACTTGGTACTCGAACCACTACCCGATCACCACTCCGTCCTCTCTTAGCATTGTTTTTTCTTTTCTTTGACTTGGTTAAGTGTTTTTTATTTTTCTTAACTAATTTAGACTTTGTGTTTAACACGGTAGTTAAATGAACATTCGTGAATGGGGGAGAGTAGTTTTGAAAAACAATTATCTTCTTCGTTTTATAGCAAGTGTTTACACTAATAGTTTTGTATATTTTAAAATACAGTAAGTTTCAAAAAATGACAAAAAAATTTTAGTAAGTGAAAATGATATTTGATTTGCGAAGAGTTTAATTAGTGGGCAAGATCGATACTGAGCTTTTTGATGCCCTGAACGAGCCGAGCCCTTTGTAATCAAACAACAAACTACTCTATCTTTTAGAGATTTGTAACCTATTTAAGTTACGTAAGTTACGTGGCTCATCCTCACATCAAATTTTCTTTAATATATAAAATGTTACGATGTGAGGAATAAACTCCAAATTACAATTTCAAGGTAGATCACTTGAAATGATGTCGTGATCCGTTTCTTAAGAAATAGCATAGATTATCTTATCATATCTAACATCTGCTAAAAAATATCTATATTCACTAAATTTGTCATAGTTAAGGGTCCGTTTGGTTTGTAGATGGGTTTAGGATTATAATTTAGATTTGAATTTAAATCTAGATTAGGATTTAGATTTAGATTTGATATATATTTTGACCAACCTCCTACTAAACTTACTCACTCCATATCATTCGACTTACTATCAATGTTCTAACAGTAAAAAAAGAAACATCTGTTTTCCTTTTGCTTTACAAAAAAATGAACAGTTTGTGGAATGTTACTTTTAAAGTTTATTAGAAAATTTCCTTGTCGTTCAATAAAATATGTTTATACATCTACGTACCTTTATTTGCTAATCATATTAAGCTAATCTAATATTGCAGGTTGGGTTAATCAGTTTCTTTGGTGTTTTCGAGCATAGCCTGATCAGGAAACAAAATATGTTAACAAAAAACAGCAAACATGATCTGGTATATATAGTTCTACATGTTTGTTACCTACTCCGTCATTGGCCGACTTCGTGGTTGTTGCGTTGTATTTATACCACCGTAAGTATCTTTCTTGGAGGTAGCACATTCATAGTTGGAAATTATTGGAAGCCTGCAAATGAAATCAGATAATAACCACATTTTGATAACATGAGCAATGACTTTCTGTCATATTGGCATCAATCAAGGCAAGCTATTAAATTTTGGCATCTTGTCAACTTTAAAAGCTTAAAAACAATCTAATAAGCAATCCCAAACACCCTTCTACAGTGAAACAAAGAGCTTCATACAAACACCAATAAAATACCTATCATCAAATATTAAATGGGATGGCTTATATAAAACAACCTATTGGTTAATATGCATGTTCCACTCTGAATATTAATAATTAGGCGTATTGACTTTCTTGACAAAGATCAAATGTAAGAGAAACTATGCACCTCATCAGCAGCCGTAAACTGTGGTGATATTGCTGCAGGCGAGGTTTCTACATAATCAGTCTTTTCTTCGGTCACCTCGACACCTCTTTCATAAAACCTGAAGATGTCATTCCACAATTGGGGTTCCTTCGATCCTAGAATCTCTGATACGTTGCAATACACACAACATAGTAACAATTAAAATACATGAAAATGTAATTTAAAGCAACCAATCGAAACGAATGTATACTTACATGTAGCTATGGTGAGTGTAATAATTCGCATTTTCAGGTTACTAACCAATCTCGAATTTTTACTATTCACTTTTACTATTCATCCCTAAATTTTTTTCATTTATCATGTAATGCCCCGACCCGACAAGGGTAAAGGAATCACAAGTAATGGTGTCATATCAAAGCAAACATAAATATCCAAAAGAAATCTCAACATAATATTGAAATAATCCAAGTCAAAATGACTTCAATACATAGGTCCCAGCGGAAAAATAAACTCCAAAAGAAACGTCTAAAATATAAAGTCTAAATGGCATCATAAGATCAAAGCTAAAATCTCTAAGGTAAGTCCACACAGCACTCATCCCAAAGCAATACCCAGCTCCAACGCTTAGATACCTGCCGCGGAAGAAAAGAAATGCGGCTGAGCTTCAAAAGCCCAGTGAACAGATATACAAGCAAAACGAATACGAAACGAGAACGAATACGAAATAAAGTGAAAGAAAGATAGCAAAATCATAATCATCTCAAAAGATAAATCAGGATAATAGAATAAGTTTTATAGCTAACTACCTCGAGCCCAAACACATATGCCATATCATAACATAATCATATTCACATAAGGCAACATTTGTAGGGGAGACCTACCAGAGTTATGAAGGACGTGCATGCATGCAGAATCAATCATCAGATGACATATAGCATATAACATATAATATATAACATATAACAGATCTAGGATGCACCCATACGCCCCACAAACATACATTGATAATATAATATAACTTGAGCTCATAACAAATGACAGATAAGGGACGTGGCAGAACTTCACTCTACTGCCCTAGAGTCACGTCAGAAGTGCATTACTGACACGGACATGGAACCCCCATGACTAGTTAATAATTGGCTCGGTGTCAAACTATCTTAGGTCAAATAGAATGTCATAACTGACATAGATCATATTTTATCAAATGTTTAATCATGTTTTCAAAATCAAAGTCTTCATATCATATAGTTCAAAATCAATGTTTTATGATTCAAAAATCAAAGTTCAGATAAGCAACAGCTCAAATAGACACATTAGGGTTCATAGCAAAGGCTTAGGAAATCCTAATGTAAAAGCTAACGAAAAGAAAACGTTATAAGAAACCTTTACTGAAAAGGTCAGAATATCTGTACCTTATTCCAAAGCAAATGGTCGAAAAGAAGAAACAGGGAAAGAAAATGATTACTCCTTCTTCACAGAACCTATACACATTAACGGTCGTACATGTTATTTATGATTCCATAATCATCGAAATGATCTTTTAATATTTGGCGTTCATACTTAGTATATTTAATGATCTTAATACTTTATGGTTTTATAATTAAATGAGACTTAAGTGTTTTATAATTAATATCGTAGATTAGGGTTCATTATGTCATTAATTAAAGTTTAGGGTTAAATGTGAAAATAGTTTAAACGTCATAACTCACACATAAAATAACGAATTAATATACTTAGCTTCAAACCCTAATCGACTCTCATTTATGTTCTAGGGTTTTCTCATTCTTTAATATCTCATTAATATGCATTTACTTACATGTTACGTCTTTTAATGACTCGTTACTTAACCTAACACGTCATAAAACAATCTTTCCCTTTATGTTTCACCATGCACGATTATGATTTTATGTGACATACAAGTTACTTATTACTCGGATTAATTACATGGTTACACATTTACAAGTTCACTTGACTTATAATTACGCACACATATGAGACACGATTCACAAACCATTAGGGTTCGGCATACCTTATTCGATTCACATATCAAACTAGAGTTTATGTTTACATGACCTTACTTACTTAATGCACATTCAAAACTTATACATGGTTCGGTTCAATCTAGGGTTTCGGCTAATAGGTTATACGCAAGTCCTAGCTTATCTACGTACTTTACATATTCAAGTTACCATGTTTATACCTTAGCCGAATATATTACAAGTGGTTCGGTTCACATATCATATGGTTCGGTTCTACTTCATTCGACATATACATGACTTGATTCAATTTTACGTATTACGTACATGTTCTTAACAAGGTTTAAATTCGTTAGGGTTTGTTCTTGTTTGTATCACACGGCTCGACACAAAAGAAAAGAAACATAACTCGACCAAACGAAACATGATACAATAAACAAACGTATGGTGTAACAAGGAAAACGAATAAGCATTATACCTTAGCTTTGTTGGAACAAAACTCGCGACAAGGAATTGAGACTCTCGACCGAATGAAACAAAAAGAAAAGAAGAGGCAAATAAAACTAGGGTTCCAATCTTGTGATTATGTGTTGTATATATAGTGGTAACATTTTAGTTTAGGGCTTTGAGGAGGCCTTGGGTTTTCGGCTTGGTCCAACCGAACACACAAAACCCACGCCCATATGGGCTTCTCGGGTTGAGTCCACACGAAGCAAAAACAAACGCCCCTTGGGCTCTCTTAGCTCTCGGCTCCTTTGATCCAAACGAACAAACACTCTTGGCCCAACATATTAGCGAAACGTTTAATCTTCGTCGTACCAAATTCGATCACGTAATACATTTTAGTTAGGTTTTAATTATTCACGAGTTAAGTTTTAAATTTCGTTAAATGTTATAAATATATTTTACGTATTTTATAAATTCCGATTCCAAGGGTATTTTAGTCTTTAATCAGATTTTAGATTTCCAGGTTTTACAATTCTTCCCCTCTAAAGAAAAATTTTCGTCCTCGAAAATTGAAATGAAACGAAAACGAAAACGAAATGAGAACATACCAAACTATTCAAAGAAATGAGGATAACTAGCTCGCATCGACTCCTCGGTTTCCCAAGTAGCCTCACGTTTCGGATGATTTTTCCAAAGGATCTTAACGAACGGAATGACTTTATTTCTCATAACTCTTTCTTGCCTTTCTAAAATAGCTTCTGGTTCTTCAGATAAAGACATATCGGATTGAATTTGATCAAACGGATAAGAAGCAACGTGTAACGGATGATAGTTGTATCCCCTTAGGAGTGATACATGGAAAACGTCATGACATGTGATAACTGAGGCGGAAGTGCTAAACGATACGAAACTTCTCCTATACGTTCTAGAATTTCAAACGGTCCGATAAATCGAGGACTGAGCTTGCCCTTGATTCCAAAACGTTTCACACCTCTAAACGGCGAAACTTTCAAAAATACACGATCTCCAACCCGAAATTCTAAATTACGACGATGCTTGTCGGCATAACTTTTCTGACGAGACCTAGCTTCCTTCAACTTTTCTCTAGCAACAACTACCTTCTCATTAGTGATCTCGATCATTTCCGGACCTTCAATTAAACGTTCACCTACTTCATCCCAGCAAGTAGGTGATCTACATTTCCTTCCATAAAGAAGTTCAAACGGTGCCGCCTTAATGCTAGCATGCCAACTGTTGTTGTATGCAAACTCTACTAAACATAAATATTCATCCCAACTGCCAGTCCATTCTAAAGCACAAGCCCTGAGCATATCCTCTAAGGTCTGTATAGTCCTGTCTGACTGACCATCTGTTTGAGGATGAAATGCCGTACTAAAATTAAGTCGAGTACCCCAAGCTTTTTGCAAACCCTTCCAGAAATGAGAAGTAAAACCCGGATCTCTGTCGGACACAATAGATGCCGGAGTACCATGAAGTCTAACGATCTCTTGCTGAAAAATCTCCGCCAATTTACCAATACCAAAATCCTTTCTGATTGGCAAGAAATGAGCAGATTTGGTTAGTCGATCAACAACTACCCAAATCGCATCATGCTTCTTCCGAGTAAGAGGTAGTCCAGTCACAAAATCCATAGATATCTTATCCCACTTCCATGTTGGAATATCCAATGGCTGTAACAATCCACTAGCTCTTTGATGTTCGATCTTAACCTGCTGACAAATCATACACTTCGACACAAACGTCGCCACATCTTGCTTCATGCCATTCCACCAAAAGTACTGCTTCAAATCCCTATACATCTTGGTAGAACCAGGATGGATAGTGAAAGGAGAACTATGAGCTTCAGTCATAACTTTCTCACGAAGTACCTGATCATTGGGAACACAAAGCCTATCTCCATACCATAAAATACCATCATTATCAACCTTAAACTCCGTCTGCTTACCTTCTTCAACATTTTGCACCACGGCCCACAGCTCGCCGTCATCTTTCTGAGCTTCTTTAATTTGCAGTATAAGGTTCGACTCCACCTTCATACTAGCCCAGTATCCATCAAAACCTCGTACACACAACTCAACATCCAAACTCTCTAAGTCACGCAAAATCCTAGGCTCAATCTTGATACTCGCAAGAATGCCTGATTTCCGGCTAAGTGCGTCAGCAACTACGTTAGCCTTACCTGGATGGTACTGAATGTTGGTGTCATAATCCTTAAGAAGTTCTAACCATCTTCTTTGTCTCATGTTAAGTTCCTTCTGAGTGAAAATATACTTGAGACTCTTATGATCAGTGAATATATCACACGCCTCTCCATACAAGTAATGTCTCCAGATTTTCAATGCGAACACCACTGCAGCTAACTCAAGATCATGAGTTGGGTAATTCTCCTCATAAGGTTTTAGCTGCCTCGAAGCATAAGCTATTACCTTTCCATGTTGCATCAAAACACAGCCTAATCCTTTCTTAGATGCATCACTGTAAATTTGAAATCCTCCAGAACTAGTTGGAAGAGTCAAAATAGGAGCTGACACCAATCTCCGTTTCAACTCTTCAAAACTCTTTTCTCGTTCATCCGTCCATACAAACTTTTCACCTTTCCTCATCAGTTGGGTTAGGGGTAGAGCTAAGCGAGAGAAACCTTCTACAAAACGTCTGTAGTAACCAGCAAGTCCAAGAAAACTCCTGACCTCAGTCACTGTCGTAGGTCTTGGCCATTTGGTGATAGCCTCAACTTTAGACGGATCCATGGTGATACCATCAGCTGATACAATATGACCAAGGAAAGCGACTTGTCTTAACCAAAATTCGCACTTCGAAAATTTGGCGTACAACTTCTTCTTCCTCAAAATCTCTAAAACTATCCGAAGATGTTCTTCATGCTCTTCTTCAGACTTGGAGTAAACTAAAATGTCGTTGATGAAAACAATAACGAACTTGTCGAGAAACTCATGGAAAACACGATTCATCAGGTCCATAAACACAGCAGGCGCATTGGTCAAACCAAAAGGCATAACGAGGAATTCGTAATGACCATATCTGGTACGAAACGCGGTCTTAGGAACATCTTGCTCCTTCACACGTAACTGATGATAACCAAACCTCAGGTCAATCTTCGAAAAGAACTTAGCTCCTTGCAGTTGATCAAACAAATCATCGATACGCGGCAAAGGATAACGGTTACGAATGGTAATACGATTAAGTTCACGGTAGTCGATACATAGACGCATGCTTCCATCCTTCTTCTTCACAAACAAAACAGGTGCACCCCATGGAGAAACACTGGGTCGAATAAATCCATTTTCTATCATCTCTTGCAGCTGTTCCTTTAACTCCTTCAGTTCTACAGGTGCCATGCGATACGGAGCCTTCGAAATCGGTTCAGCACCAGGAATTAACTCAATGCTAAACTCAACTTCTCTAGCTGGGGGAAGACCAGGGAGTTCATCGGGAAAAACATCGGTAAATTTGCAAACAACCGAAAGATTTTCAATGTTAGGACTCTCCAAAGATGTGTCCTTAACAGATGCTAGAAAACCTTGGCACCCACGAGAAATCATGGTCCGTGCCTTCATAGCGGAAATGAGTTTAACAGATTTGAGAGGTTGAGAACCATGATAAACGAATTCGGGATGTTTTACGTCTCCAAAGATCACCGTTCTAGCATGGCAATCAATTGAAGCTCTATGGTAAGCCAATCAATCCATGCCTAGAATGATATCAAAGTCGACCATATCGAGAGGATACAGATTTGCAAAGCGAATACGATCATCAAAACGAAAAGGACACTTAACGTATTTATGATCAATGATCACGTGGTTCTTCATAGGCGTAGAAATCGATGAGTGATTTGTTAAAGGTTTGGGCTTCATATTAAGTTTCTTAGCAAATGTGATAGATATAATGGAGTGTGTGGCACCGGTATCAAATAAAACAAAGACAGCATAATCATCAATGAAAAGAGTGCCCGTAATGGTACCTGAAGTGCGCTCCGCTTGGTTACGAGTAGTAGCATAGACACGTCCAGTAGTAGTCGGCGACTTGATGTAGTTTCCAGGAATCACCGGGTTCTTCTTAGGACAATCTTTAATCTTGTGAGCAGTGGAGCCACAAGCAAAACAACCACTAGTGGCCTTGAAACACTGCCCCGGATGAGCCTTTCCACAAGTAGTACAAATAGGTGGGGGAGGCAAAACCTCAGCTGTCCTCTGTTGACTAGAAGATCCTGGAGCACGACCCTGATTTGATCCTCGAGCTGACTGATCCTTGTTGTAACGCTGGTTATTGTTACCTTGGTTCTGACGATCACTTCCATTCTTACCAGCATTTCTATTATCTTGACCCCTCGTCTCAGGGCGTCCAGTGTCAACATTCCTTCCTGACTGACTCCGCTGATCATAACTCCTATCCACTTGACTCCTCGAATCATAACTCCTACCAGAGTTTCCCTTATAGTCATTGCCTTGAGTCCTACCTTGAATCCGATCACCATCGCGATTACGCTTGTTGGAACCCGAAACCTCATGAAAGATCTCAATGTTACGAGCTGCGTCATTGCAGGCCGACACATTCTCATACTCAATATTAAGCAGTCGGTCCAACACCCACTTCTTCAGTCCCCACTTGAAGTGCTTAGCTTGACGCCTACCATCTCCAGCAATAGCTCCCACAAAACTCACCAGCCTCATAAACCTACTCATGTACTCATTGGAATTCTCACAATCAAACTGGTAGATTGCCTGATAATCCCTCCCATACCTTTGCTGCTCAGCATCAGGGAAGTAACGGTTATAGAAGATAGTCCGAAACTCATTCCAGGTACAAGTCACAGCAAAAGCATCTCCTCCTCTTGCTTGTTTGAGTGCCTTCCACCAATTTAAAGCATCACCTTCCAATTTGAATGCAGCCAAACGAGTCTTAAACTCGTCTCCACAACCCAGTACTTCAAACAGCTTCTCAATATGAGTGATCCAGTCCTCGGCCTCAGTGGGAGTAGCAGCAGTGCTAAACGAAAGAGGCTTGAGCTTACCGAAACGCTCGAGCCAAGTGTGAATACCGACGGGTTGATTTCCTCCACCACTACCCGAAGCACCATTTCGATTACGAATGTTGCTGATCACCTGTTCCATCATCTAAGGTGTAGTAAGACCAGGGAAAAGAGAATTGAGAGCATTAGCAATCGCAGTATCCATGTTAGTAGCATCATCGTCTCCATCCACGCTACCGGTGCGACGAGTTTGAACCATCTGAACGATATTCAAACGATTAGCAAAATGAACAATGGTGAGATACGAAATGGAAGTACGCAGAAGGAATCCTAAAGTCTACCCAAATCCTCACAGGTCAAATCCTAAGCTCTAAAGTCTCAAAACCTAGGCTCCATATGTCACAGGTCCTGACTACAAGTCGTAAACCTGGCTCTGATGCCATAAATTGTAACGCCCCGACCCGACAAGGGTAAAGGAATCACAAGTAATGGTGTCATATCAAAGCAAACATAAATATCCAAAAGAAATCTCAACATAATATTGAAATAATCCAAGTCAAAATGACTTCAATACATAGGTCCCAGCGGAAAAATAAACTCCAAAAGAAACGTCTAAAATATAAAGTCTAAATGGCATCATAAGATCAAAGCTAAAATCTCTAAGGTAAGTCCACACAGCACTCATCCCAAAGCAATACCCAGCTCCAACGCTTAGATACCTGCCGCGGAAGAAAAGAAATGCGGCTGAGCTTCAAAAGCCCAGTGAACAGATATACAAGCAAAACGAATACGAAACGAGAAAGAATACGAAATAAAGTGAAAGAAAGATAGCAAAATCATAATCATCTCAAAAGATAAATCAGGATAATAGAATAAGTTTTATAGCTAACTACCTCGAGCCCAAACACATATGCCATATCATAACATAATCATATTCACATAAGGCAACATTTGTAGGGGAGACCTACCAGAGTTATGAAGGACGTGCATGCATGCAGAATCAATCATCATAGACAATATAGCATATAACATATAATATATAACATATAACAGATCTAGGATGCACCCATACGCCCCACAAACATACATTGATAATATAATATAACTTGAGCTCATAACAAATGACAGATAAGGGACGTGGCAGAACTTCACTCTACTACCCTAGAGTCACGTCAGAAGTGCATTACTGACACGGACATGGAACCCCCATGACTAGTTAATAATTGGCTCGGGTGTCAAACTATCTTAGGTCAAATAGAATGTCATAACTGACATAGATCATATTTTATCAAATGTTTAATCATGTTTTCAAAATCAAAGTCTTCATATCATATAGTTCAAAATCAATGTTTTATGATTCAAAAATCAAAGTTCAGATAAGCAACAGCTCAAATAAACACATTAGGGTTCATAGCAAAGGCTTAGGAAATCCTAATGTAAAAGCTAACGAAAAGAAAACGTTATAAGAAACCTTTACTGAAAAGGTCAGAATATCTGTACCTTATTCCAAAGCAAATGATCGAAAAGAAGAAACAGGGAAAGAAAATGATTACTCCTTCTTCACAGAACCTATACACATTAACGGTCGTACATGTTATTTATGATTCCATAATCATCGAAATGATCTTTTAATATTTGGCGTTCATACTTAGTATATTTAATGATCTTAATACTTTAGGGTTTTATAATTAAATGAGACTTAAGTGTTTTATAATTAATATCGTAGATTAGGGTTCATTATGTCATTAATTAAAGTTTAGGGTTAAATGTGAAAAAGTTTAAACGTCATAACTCACACATAAAATAACGAATTAATATACTTAGCTTCAAACCCTAATCGACTCTCATTTATGTTCTAGGGTTTTCTCATTCTTTAATATCTCATTAATATGCATTTACTTACATGTTACGTCTTTTAATGACTCGTTACTTAACCTAACACGTCATAAAAACAATCTTTCCCTTTATGTTTCACCATGCACGATTATGATTTTATGTGACATACAAGTTACTTATTACTCGGATTAATTACATGGTTACACATTTACAAGTTCACTTGACTTATAATTACGCACACATATGAGACACGATTCACAAACCATTAGGGTTCGGCATACCTTATTCGATTCACATATCAAACTAGAGTTTATGTTTACATGACCTTACTTACTTAATGCACTTTCAAAAATTATACATGGTTCGGTTCAATCTAGGGTTTCGGCTAATAGGTTATACGCAAGTCCTAGCTTATCTACGTACTTTACATATTCAAGTTACCATGTTTATACCTTAGCCGAATATATTACAAGTGGTTCGGTTCACATATCATATGGTTCGGTTCTACTTCATTCGACATATACATGACTTGATTCAATTTTACGTATTACGTACATGTTCTTAACAAGGTTTAAATTCGTTAGGGTTTGTTCTTGTTTGTATCACACGGCTCGACACAAAAGAAAAGAAACATAACTCGACCAAACGAAACATGATACAATAAACAAACGTATGGTGTAACAAGGAAAACGAATAAGCATTATACCTTAGCTTTGTTGGAACAAAACTCGCGACCAAGGGAATTGAGACTCTCGGCCGAATGAAACAAAAAAAAAAGAAGAGGCAAATAAAACTAGGGTTCCAATCTTGTGATTATGTGTTGTATATATAGTGGTAACATTTTAGTTTAGGGCTTTGAGGAGGCCTTGGGTTTTCGGCTTGGTCCAACCGAACACACAAAAACCCACGCCCATATGGGCTTCTCGGCTTGAGTCCACACGAAGCAAAAACAAACGCCCCTTGGGCTCTCTTAGCTCTCGGCTCCTTTGATCCAAACGAACAAACACTCTTGGCCCAACATATTAGCGAAACGTTTAATCTTCGTCGTACCAAATTCGATCACGTAATACATTTTAGTTAGGTTTTAATTATTCACGAGTTAAGTTTTAAATTTCGTTAAATGTTATAAATATATTTTACGTATTTTATAAATTCCGATTCCAAGGGTATTTTAGTCTTTAATCAGATTTTAGATTTCCAGGTTTTACATATCATGACAAAAGAGTTGATACTCGTCGAATTGTCCTGATGATGTATGTTGAATCCATTTAGAACCGATTTCACAAAACCGTGTCTAAGATTTACTTTTAGGTTTAAACGTCATTCGAATATCCCGATATGTCCATACAACATTACAAACAATAGAAATATATGTTTTTCACATCTTACGACATTTTCAATAGTTTTGGAATTTCACATTTTCTGATTTTGCGTTTTACGCGTTTTAAGCCTTCGGTTTTAGGTTTTTACGATGATTAAGCACCCCGATAGAGCTTATCACTCATTTAATATGCTAATATAGAGTATATTCATAAGTTTTAACATTTTTACTAGTTTCGTACTTTTAGGATACCCGGTTTTAAGTTTCGTGACTTTAGGACTTAACGTTAACGATTATCGGGACCAAAACTCACTCCCTAACCAAGATAATACCAAGAATAAGCATCTAGTCACCCATGATAACCATATGGACGAAATTATACACATCACCAAGCATTAGTGGCTTAGTGATGAACCATAGAAACCTTATGCATTCACGTGTTTACTTATAAGCCATAGAACCATTAAGCCTTTATGTGTTTCAATTCTAACCACAAGGAAGAAATTAGCTAACCTCCTCCTTATGCTATAAATACAAGACTCTTCCTCTTGTTTTCTCATCATAAAAATGCCACACACATAAATCACACCCTCTTAATTCTTTTATCTTCAAGATACAAGTTACATACCAAAGTTGAAGGCCTAGTTATCCTTTACATGAATCAAGAGTTTATTTGATGATTTCATGGTTGAATTAGGAGCTACTCAAGGGCGTTAGGGCTGAATTCATAAAGTTCTACAAGTTTATATCAAAGATGATAGCAAGAGTTTGCAAGAGTTGTGAAGCTAGGGGTTTTGTTGAAGATTAGGTTTAGTTCTTGTCCTAGTTCTTAATTTCCCTTTTTATTAAGGCCTAAAGTTGTAAGAGAACTCATATTTATATTCATTTCTATATGTTCATACTCCTTATATGCTGGTTATATTGATCATGTTGTACAAATTCTTAAAACACAAGTTAAACATACTTATGACTATATATAAATGACAATCTGATCAAAAACTTTAAACGAGATTTTGACCCTTTTTTGTTCCAAACCAGCCAAAGTGCAAAACTAGAAAGTTGTCCGGAACGATGTTTTACTTGTAACTAGTGAGCCGTTTAGCCTAAAAATGCCATTTACCACTAGAACCAAACGGGATGTTTAGAAACCGATACTTATATTCTTCCAAAATCTTTTCTCATTCGACCTAGTTCCCGAACTCGATAAATTACCAAACTTATCAAATCTCATTAATACCTTGTAAATATCATATCCATGAAATAAAATCATATACTTGACCTCGAAATAGTGATTATCATAAATGACCATTTTACCCTTTTTTGCAATTTATAACCCTTATAAACGTGTAAACTCTTATAATTACGTCACCAGACTTGACCATAAACCATTAAAGTACTAAAATACTAGGGGGCTTCATGTGAGGGGTTTCATTTGGGTAAAAGGGTCGACGAGTTGCTGGATTTACGATTTAAAGTTTCCTAACTTCTCGAACGTTTACTACATAACCTCTGAATTATGATGGCCCAAACGGTAGTACGAGATATAGAAACTATAAATATTTCATAAACCATTTCTATAAAACAAACATACACTAAACCACTAAGTACTAAATCATGATCAATATAATGATGTATATAGGCTCGTTTATGTTTTTCTAGACATTATTCCAAATCTAAGACATGAAACCATATTATAGGTTGCTCGTAGAGGTTTTTACAACTCGACCACCACTTTCACTACTCACTAAAAATCATCCAACTCAC
This sequence comes from Chrysanthemum makinoi, assembly GCA_910596185.1. NCBI lineage: Eukaryota > Viridiplantae > Streptophyta > Magnoliopsida > Asterales > Asteraceae > Chrysanthemum > Chrysanthemum makinoi. The sequence continues at coordinate 128,394,950 of OU343220.1, forward strand.
GGTGATTTCATAGCCCCACTTGTACTCATTTAATTATTTTATAAACTCTTTGGGGGAGATACATGCTCAACTACTTGCTTTTACTTTCACAAGTACTCTAAACTTTAACATATTACTGTAAGTCATAGCCCCATTTTCTATAGTATAATTGTTTTGTAAACTCTTTGGGGGAGATACATGCTCAACTATTTTAATTCAATTTCAATTATTTGTAAACTATATGTTGTATCTGAACTAAATGTTTATTCATGCTAAATAACATTATTGCCATGTTTAAATTTTCTATATCATGAACTATTAAGCACTATGAGTAGTGAAAAAGAATACTATGGTTAGATCTATTGTGATTAGTGTAACCATTAAGTTGACTCGGTTAGAACAAACAAACGCAATAAATACTAGGTACAACAACAAATTACCTACTAGGCTATGATTGCGACTACTATGCCAATTTCTATTTGCACGAGGTTATAGATTAACCAGAACGATGCAAAAAATTATGCCAATTTCTATTGGTACGAGGTTAAAGATTAACCAGAACGATTATGCCAATTTCTATTGTTACGAGGTTAAAGGTTAACCAGAACGATTGGTGGTCCCTACCGGGTAGATTTTCGATAAACTACGATATCGGCATCTACAAGAATGGGATGAGACGACTATTTATAATAGCGTAACCCACGATTCAACTTGATACAATGACGATTCAACGGACTTAGTACAATCATAAACTAAGCAGGTACCAGAAAGGAGAAACTAGAAAACTTAAGACTTCAGTGCTAGTAATTTAGGGCAACGAAAACACTATATCTATGTGTTATTGTATTTATGTGCAATAGTCATACACTCGATGGTTTTATAAACTTCATTTAGTATTTACATATACTTGCCACGATGATTTTTACAAGGTTTCCACAATTATTTCCACAAACTCTATGAACTCACCAACCTTTGTGTTGACACTTTAGCATGTTTATCTCAGGTCCATATGAACGAGGCTGGCACGGAGGGCCATGGATACTCAAGAAGTGATAGCAGATTCTGGGTCGAAAGACTTCCTTTTCTATGAGCAAGCTTTACAACCCTCTAGGCAGTGTACCCAATCGTTACATTGTAGTATGGGTAAGCCCAGGGGTTGATCGTTCTCTAGGAGAATAGAGATGCTATGAAGAGATGTATGACGAGAAGATAAGGTTGAGCGGATTCTTTTTAGTCTTTTTATGTTTTTTAGAAAGCAAGTAGATATCTCGAGGTATATGAGTGGGGGGTGGTACTTCTACCAATTTTAACTACTAATTAATTAAACTAATAACTAATTAAAAAAAGATAGGCTATGTATTGTAAAGTGTGCTCTTATGATGATTAAAAGTGTGTTTACTTAGATGTTCTTACTCCCTAGTTATCTCTTATTAGTCGGTTAAATTTTCACATACTCATCTTAATTGGTGTGTTGTATTCCATGTGGTCATAGGGGGTGCCTAATTCCCTAGTTCTATGAATTGTAACTCTCCTCTAAACTATCCGGGATTTCTATGTACCATAGTATCTCCCCAGAATACTCTATTATCCTAAAGCTACAACTTACACAATAAACATAACGATGGCTCAAGTGCACTCTCAAGCTTTTTGATATTTAGGACGTTTAAGCTCGCAACAATTAAAGAAGAAGCGAGTTTTCCTTACTCTAACGTCTACCAATCAAGACAAGAGACAACCTAAAAATAATTAACAAATAGGTTTCATATATCTAATCAAACAAAATAGTAATTTAGCTACTCATGATAAATAAGCAAGCATACACACAAACAATTAAACATAGGGTAGACATAATGATAATATGGATTAAAAAACTTATCTTATGATGTAAAGATGGGTTTGGAACCCTAAAATACTGTCCAAGTCGGACTAAACACGAGTTAGGTTTTGCTTTCCAAAATTCTACTTCTCTAAATGCAGAAAAATCGAATTCTATATATAGATTTACAAGTGCGACGGCATCGCCTTTTGATGGTGACGCCGTCAGGTCGCCATCTTTAGGGTTTTATTTGGGCCAAGTCATCGACGTCAGTTTATGAGTGTGACACTGTCTGTCTTCATGAAGGACGTCGTCTTGAGATGGTTCTTGGGCGTCTGGTGTAGAAAACAAGGGAGACGCCTTCCAGATTTTAGGTGTGACGCCATCTAGCTTTAGAACCTCTTTTTCACCTGAGTCGTAGCTTGCATTCTAACTAGATTTCTTCCTTAGGGATGGCGTCGCCCTTTGGTTGGGACGCCATCAGGCTTGCAGAATTGCCTTGGATCTTGACTTTGCCTTTTTCTTCATGTTTTCGCTCCTTTTCGTCTAAATATGCTTCATTTCAGCATTTTGCTTCCAAAAGACCTAAAATTTGAAAAGGAACGATTTTAAGTAGTAACAGATATAAAATGTGTTGATTTAGGGCTTAAATTACCCCCTAAAAACGTATGTTTTAAATCCTTATCAAATATCCCTACACTTGGAATTTGCTTGTCCTCAAGCAAATGTGTTTTTTGCCAATCAATTTATAAGTTAGGGGGCATGTAGCATGGGTTTAAAATACTTTACAACAAATACAAGCGCCACAATAGTCATAACAAGTACAGAAATTACACAGTAGCACCTCACAATTGGTGTTTGGATTCTCTCATCTTTTGGGTTTATATGAAATATAATATGTAAGGAAATGGAAGATAAACACTCATTACCTGGCATAGTGCATAGATTACCATAGGCTTGAGAATAGATCAAACATCCACCGCTTTGGCGTAAGTACCTAGGAATAACTATCTAAGATGTCTTTACAAGGGTTGTAATGTTAGGCTTAGGGTAGGGAAGTAAAGGGTTTTGTTGGATAAGGGGATATTTAGTGGTGGCAAGTCAAAAATCTTATGTTACAAGCATGTAAAGTGTGGCGTTGCTAAGCCAAGACTCGACTCACTAACACTAAATAAATTGAAACAAAACATAAACATAAACTTAAAAATGTAAACATAAAGATAGATGTAGGATGGTAGCCCGTATGTTTTTTCTCATTTTTTCATTTTCATTTTTTTTCACTAACTCTCTTTTTTTTCCATTTTTTTTGCATACCTTTTTACTCTACCATCTTCTACGATAACATCAAAATAAAGGGATTTATAGGAGCATCCCTACACTTGAATTTTTATTTCACTAACACTAATTGACCCGATTTGAAAAGATCAAAACACTTGGAGTACTTAATTATGTAGACAAAGGGAATTTGAATTTATCGTTCTTTCCCGTTACTCCATAAAATATTACTTTAACCCATGAGTCCCAATCGTCCCAAAACTGTATATAAATGATATGACTCGACTTAGAAACCATGCAAGTAACTAGATAATTGAACTAAGGGTTTAACAATAATTATGATAATGCACTAAAGATGAATGCATACAAGGTGCGCTAAGGCGATTTGGGTGTAACATTTGTGGGTGGATTATAAACAATGCTCTTCATTGATATTTTGAAGACCAAAATATCACGAGAACCGCGAAAAGGATAGGCTCTGAGGGGTTAACTAGGGTTATCGTGTACTAAATATGAGTACATCGAAAGGGTGTGGGGAAAATTACTCAACCGATGTGGATGACATAATTAAATTACAGGTTTAAAACAGGGGTTATGTTAATGCCTCTTATCATTTAGTTAATCCTAACTACACAAATGTAGTCTCACTAGCGATCTTGGAATGCATCACAAAACAAGTTCTAGAATCTATTATACTACCGGTACACTCAGTAAGCATTAAAGATGAATGCTTTTATTCCTAAAGATCTAGGGGCGAACCTCACATTTTTATGCTTTCATTGAGTGAAATGTTTCCTGATGGTAACCAAAGGATCCTGGGAGAATCTAACCTCAGAGTTGACTTGGAGAATCTTCCATGTCATCCCACCTGTCAAGTGATGGTATAGATTCTAAAGAGACACTTTTGTAGAAATTTACTCATTCATTCATCCTCAGTTCCTAAAATCTACCTCAACCAATTTTGGCACACTCTCACCGTCAGTAGGGACCAAGATACCATGACATGCACCATTGACAGAATTGAAATCACCATTCAATACCCACACTCTAAGGAATGTACTTCTTCTCCCACAAGCAAATCACGGGAAGAACACTGAATTTCTTCAACTTCCCTCATTCCAAGAAATAGTCAAGTTCCTTAAACGCCTGGGTTATGATGACTCAGTGTAGAAGCTCACAACGCACTCAAGGGTCAATAGAAGATATTCTGGGGTGTACCTTTTTTTTGCATACATTTTCACAACACACCATGGTTAACCCTTTACTCCATCCTCAACCACTGTGTGATGGGAAAGAGACTAATCTGAAGAATCCCAGATTGGAACATTTGCAAATATTCTGGGACGTAGTCAATCTCAAACACATTGACTATGCAAGCTTAATCTGGGATGACTTGATTCAATAATCTCACTCGTTCAAGTCAAAGTCAAAGTACATGGTTCTATTTTTTCGATTCACCAAGCTTCTCATCTCACATTTCATGGAAAACCATCCCGACATTGATAGAGCTGAAGAAAAACAACACTCTCCAGATCATGATCATGTGCTTTCGGGTGTCAGAATTCAATCTACAAACACTGATAAGATTGGAAGAAAGATACCATATTTCCTAGTTTCTCCTGTGGTTAAAGAAAAAACAGTGTACAAGACTTATGAAGTCACTGAGAAGGCAGAAGTTGTCAGGAAGACTGACAAAGGGAGTAAAGGTGTGATGACAAGAAAGACTGTAGGAAGGGGAAGAGGGGGCAAGAGGGCAAGTGACTCTGGTAGCACAACCAGGAAACCTAGGAAGAAGAAAGAGCACCCCTTAGCTATTCGTGATGAAGAACTTACCGATAAGGAGAGAAGAAATAGCATTCACAGAAAAACTCAGTGTCCAGTCTGAAAGAGAAAGAATCATCAAGATAAAGGAAGAAAAGCTACAAGCTGAGAAACTGATTGAACAAGATGTTGATGTGGGAGCTGAAGTTTCTAAAAGAATCACAATGGCCAAAGACAAACAAATAACCCTCAGGATCCTCCAACTGCAGATGAACAATACGAGAATTACTTGAAGAAAGCATCAAAGGAAAATAAACGAATATAATTGGCCTCTCTTGCAAAGCAACACAAAGCAGGAGAAAAATCAGGTGCTCAAGGTGATGAAGAGGCACAGGAACAGAGTAGTGATGAAACTAACAAGACAATGTCTAAAATGCTACAATCAGATGAATCAAGTGACGAGTTCATACACACTGAGTCTAAGCCTGAAAATGAAGAGAAATATGATGAAGATAAAAACGATGAAAATGACGATGATGATCAAGATGATGACGACCCAAACACCTACATTGCTCAACAAAGGTACGGTGAAGATAAGTCACAAGAACCTGTTCACAAACAAACGTCACCAATTACATCTTTACATGACCAAATCAATGCTCAACTTGATCAAAAAATGCCACCAAGATTAGACGATGTCAACCTTAAACCTACAACCGAGAAAACCGAGACTTCGTGACAAGCTCAACCACCAAAGAAAACTCCCAAATTCAAGATCAAGGTTTCATCTAAGTCAATTGCAAAAGAACGAGTCAATAGTGTACAACGTGCAACTACTCATGTTCATAAAAAGAAAGGAATGGTATCTGTTCAATGACAACTTCAACAATTACAAAAACATGTCCAATCTCAACAACAAGCAATTGACGAGTTAGACGCTAAATATGTTGACCATGCAATAGCAGATTTAGTCAAGATACACACGCCAGATATGGTTCAACAATCCATGGACAAAACCTTACCAAAAGCATTGGATTCATATGTTCGAAGCAAACTGGAAAGTATTTCTTATCTTAGAGAATACGTATTGTAACCCTAATAGGACTCCTTAATCTATAAAAGGAGGTCCTAGTGCATAGATATTAGTACGAGTTTTGAGAGTGTTGATAGTTTGCTTTGATTAGCTTCAAGGTTTTAAACCCTAATACTATTGAGTATTCGTATTATAATTCTTAATAATATTGAGGCTTGTTTGTTCATTGTGTTCATTATTGTTCCATTGATAATACTTCTAAAGGTTGAAGACTAAATTCTTCATAGTCTTTAATATATACAAAGATAGTTTCTATAATAGTTGTATTAGATTTATTTTGTATAACTAATTCTTTACAAGCAAAAGGAATTGGATCTAGTATTACTGGGATCAACAAGGTGAAACTTGCAAGAAAGACAAAGCTCGCAAACAACGTCATGAAGATCCAGACTGAGATGAAGGAAGGGAAGCATGTAAAAGAGAAAAATGATCAAAGACAACTAGGATATCATCTTCTGGTCCACAAGAGCCACACTTCGACATTCCTGATGATGAAGAACTATAACCCACATCCACTAATCAATTTATGGATGAGGAAGAAATACCACAACCCCTACCAGACCTGACATTAAAACTAGTACCAGAATGGGTTGATCCTTCAACAAAATAATATACATGGTTCGAAGACATGGTTGACTCCTACCCATACTTGGCAGAAGATGACATACCTCCAGAAGGTCCAATTGTAGATTTCATAAAGAAGTTGAAGCAGACCATGAAGATTCAAAGATTACACAAGTCAGACATCATTCAAATCAGAAAAGCCGGTTTCACTCCCTTCAAGACTGCATTCACTACACGTCTTGAGTTTGATTACAACTTGGAAAACGTCGCCCATGCATTGTCAGAAATCATTGATTAGGACGTAGGAAGATAAATTCATGATGCCACCCTTGAATAGCGAGACTACTCTCAACCATTACCTCTCATCGATCATTCTCACAGCCTAAATATTCCAACAAAATATTTCTTCAACAGCGATTTAGAGTATTTGATGTATGGAGATACTGATCTGGAGAAGAGATGCGCAACCTCACTTGCCAAGTATCTAGTTGCCTTGTACGCACAAGAAGGAATTGAAGAGAAAATCACCGACATGTTCCAAACTTCCCTTGCTGAATACAATGACGAAGCGGTTCTTGGGGTATACCACTAGCCAGAGTTGAAAAACTGGTGCTACAAGTGGAAGTTGATGTTTCACTCAAGGCAAAGAGTATTCTACAAAGAAAGGATCATCTCCATAGTAGATGATGAAGTAGATGAAAAATATGGTTATCATTTCTTGAAGAAGATCAAAGTCAAAAGAGACAACAACAAAGAGTACACCTTCAATGAAGCAAATTACAAGTATTTGAGCCTCAATGGTATTGAAGAAATGTATCTGCACAAGATTTAAGGAAAACTACATCATTTACCTGGCTACATCGAATATGATATCGTCAACTCCCTTCTGATATACATCTGAAGCATTATCTTAAGAACCAGAGCTCAAGTTTTAAGGAATTGAAAACAAGAAGCCATACAGCTTTGTTAACGATCCTTTTGGTCTCATCTATCTCAAAAAATTTGGTGGGAAACGGGTAAGGAATTATGAACAGCTTCACAAGTTCAGAGACGAAACGCTGATGAAGGTGCACGTTGAACTGCAAAAAAAATATTCGAGATTTTGAAGCAGGTCGTGAGCAAGGATGGTTAAGAGACATGAAGTGGCGAACCAGAGATAAAAAGCAAGCCAACAAGTACATGAACATAATTCAGTTGCTACTTAGACATCGATAAAAAAATGCGATGCTTTGAGGGTTATGTTGGAGGAACAGAACGAGTGGCAAACATCCTCACTTTTCATCATCCTAAATTATTGTAATAGCTTGAGTTTTATTTTTTAACACTTTATGGCATGTCTATAATACCTAGACTAGAACTTTATTTGTAGGTTATTTGTAAAATCATTATGGTTTATGCACGCATAACAGTGCATAAACCGGTATTTGTAAAGAAATTACCATGGGGTACGCTTTAGTGCCTCAATACTGATATAAGGAGCGAAGGCTTCTTACTTTTGAGCAAAATTTACTCAAAAATATTCAAAAGGTTTTTCAAAATTTTGCTCAAGAAACAAGTATTCTCTTTCGTATTCAAAACCTCAAAAAATTACTTTACTTATTGAACTGGAGTGTTCAAAACTCTTTGTTCTCTAAATCTAAACGTTCTTGTTAGGAAAATCTCCCAAGTTATTTTAAATACCTCAAAAAGCATATTTTAATCAAAATTGTGGAAAACTAGAAGGGGGGGTTGAATAGTTTTACCAATTAAAACTTCCTTTTAATCTACTTAGATTGACTTATGACAATCTATTTGGATGTGTGTGTTGGATGTTGATAAACAAACATATAAAGGTAAGTAATGAAAAGATAAGAGTAAGAAGCACAAAACCACAACGCAAGTATTTATAGTGGTTCGGCTACAAGGTCACCTTCCTTGCCCTACTCCACTCCCCGAGTCACCTACTCGAGAGTTCGTAATCACTACACCAATCTCCTTATGGCGGAGAAGCCTTCACAACGTCGCCTACCCTTTTTCTGGTGCTAGGCTAACCACCGGGTACTTTCACTCCAAGGTGAACCACACCTACACAACGTCGTCTACCCTTTATAAGATACTAGGCTAAGTACCTAGTTCTTTCACTCCAAGGTGAACTACACCTTCACAACGTCGCCTACCCTTTATTAGGTACTAGGCTAAGCACCTAGTTCCATTGCAATGGAGGAACTACTACCACACTACACCAACGACTAATCCCAAAGGAGATCTACTCCTTTACAACATCATCAAGGATATCAATATTCTTGGATCTAATACTAGTCTATCTTGTACATCGAAACACACCAAATCGAATGTACATCTAAGGCACCTTTCACTAATGCCTTTGACTAGATCTATAAGACACCTTTCACTAATGTCTTGTGTCTTCACTTCTAAGCACCTTTCACTAATGCTTCTTTGTCTTGACTTCTAAGCACCTTTCACTAATGCTTCTTTGTCTTGACTTCTAAGCACCTACCACAAGTGCTTATCCTATAGACGATAGATACCCTTCACTAATATCTTCGTCTTGACACTTGAGACATCTTTCACTAATGTCTTCAACACTACACTTCTTTGAAGAAAGAAAGGAATCATCAATAAGAAGACTTCAGTAGCCTTGATGATGAGGAAGCATGGCAACTCATTGACTTGAGCTTGCTCGACTTCAAAGGTGGTGATCTTGCCTTTAAGAGGAACCTAAAAGATCACACAAAAACAAAACTACAAACATAGATCTCTTGGATCTAAGGTTAGTGAGATTTAACTCAGGAGGAAGGTGTGTTAGAAAGGGATTGAAAGGGATGCCAAATAATGAAGAAATGTCTCACTATTTATAGAGGAAAAATCCTACTATTCCCCGGATCCCACGGATCCCTACCACAAGGGATCTGGCTAGCACAAAGCTAGGGATCCGTGGTACGCTCCTCTTTGCTCATGGGTATTTTTGGTTATGGCTCATGGGTCATGGGTTATGGGTTGATCCATGGTTTTCTTTCTAGATACAATGTATCTTAAGGATACAATGAACTTGGTTAAGTGGTATAAATAAAACCATGGGTTATGGGTCAAAACCATTAGCTAGTTTTTACCTATTTAGTATACACTTATTTTTACCCATTTTAGTATATACTTGTTTTTTACCCATTTTAATGTATGCATGTTTTTACCCATTTATGTTACCCAATATACTACATACTAGTTATGTGTATATTTTATCCAAATATGTAAACACTAGTTGTTGTACATATGTATTACTAAATCATAAAATCACTTATACTTGTTTTAGTGTTTTATGTAAAAATGTGAATATGTTAGAAACTATTAGTTCAAACCATTTATGTATTTTATTTGTTTCGTTAATATGATTTTACGTTTGTTATCGACAAAACATTAGAAGATCGTAAAATATAAATAAACGTTTTTACGGCTTATTTGTATTAACAAAAATTTCAAAAACATCAATCATATGCTATTTTTGAGGGGGAGAAAATTTGTGATTAAAATATGTTTGGTTAAAATATAGTTTATATAAAACACTTAAGTACTTACATACATAAACAAAAGTAAAAGTGTTGGGTAAATACCATGATCCATGATCCAAGACCCATGACCTAATGTCTAGATACATTGTACCTTGGAGGCCACTTAAGGCTCATACCCATGACCCATGACCCATAACCCATGGATAATGAGGAGGTTCCCACGGATCCCTCAAATTTCCCATGGATCCCTTGGAATTACAAGGGCCGGATCCCTCCAGAAGGGATCCATGGGACAGAAACATAGTTTGGTCTTTTTGCCTATAAATAGCAAGCCACTTTTCACCATATTTTCATACCTTTGCACATAGTTTCTCTCCACCATTTCTAGAATATTTAAATCATTAGGAAACATGTAAACCAACCTCATCTCATATGATCATAATGCTTCTAACTTTCATTTGTTGTAAGCATACTCCCAAACTGATCCTCCAAAGCAAGCCTAGAGATCTTGCATCCTTACCTACTGAAGTGATCACCCATCACAAGCATACAAGCACATGAAGATCTTCTACAACAAGCTTTGGAAACTTGTCATCTTTATTCATAGAAGACTAACTATATCATGCTTTGTGTTCTTGATGTTTAGTTTAGGATTTCATATCCATTAGACACATTGTCTTGGATATTGTCTAGTATCATATTCTTGTATCTATAACTAGATTAGATGGTTTATGTGTTTGTGCCATAAAAAATAATGTTTGTTATGTTGGGCCACAAAACATAACGGGTGTCATAGATGTGTCGTGTTGGTCGGGTAATGGTTCCTCCTTTGTAATGGAACCCGATATTTAACCTTGTACCGGATAAAGTGTAGGCGACGTTGTGATAGGTTTGGTTCTACCTCGTGGAAGGACTCGGTATCTAGCCTTGTACCGGATAAAGTGTAGGCGACGTTGTGATAGGTTTGGTTCTACCTTGTGGAAGGACTCGGTATCTAACCTTGTACCGAATAAAGTGTAGGCGACGTTGTGATAGGTTTGGTTCTACCTCGTGGAAGAACTCGGTATTTAGCTTAGTACCGGAAAAAGTGTAACCGACGTTGTGTAAGGTTTTCTCCGCCAAGAATGGAGTTTGTTGATCTAGTGAAGTAACTCTCGAGTTGGATACTCGGGGAGTGGAGTAGGGCGAAGAGAATATTCGTGACCGAACCACTATAAATCCTCGTGTCGGTTTGTCTATCCTTTTACTTATCACTTTACTTTTATTCTTACTCTATATTGTTTATTGTGTATGTGGTTGATGTTTATGTGTGTGATGCATACTTGGTCTTTCATATAGTCATAAAATATATTTAACACTTTACATATTAAGACACGCTTCATCAAGAAAAACAAATCGGACTAATAATGGTGAAACTTGATTTATAATGAACCATTAATCATGCGGAATCTTATGTGATATTAAGGGGTTGACCTTACATGCCGTAATGCGTTAAATGTATCCTCGCGTCGAGATTAGCAAATGAGATGGTTTATACTATATTTGATACAAAAGTTTTAAGTTTGAAAAGGAAACGTATTCACCCCCCTCCTTTTACGTTTTCACAATTGGTATCAGAGCGGGTTGGCTCTAGTTTTTAAAAACAAATGGTTTTCAAAACGAGTAAGGTCCTTGTATCAAATTTTTGGTGAAGTCAAGCATAATATGAAAAGTGTTTTGTTGTTTTTTTTTGTTTGAAGTTTTGTTGTTAGATATCTTGTTAATCAAGCTTGAATAAAGATTAAAATGGGTAATATAACTACACTAAAAAGTCTACAAAGGTTAAACCTTTTCGTCGGGTCAAAACATACATTTTTTTAAATCTGTGTCAGATCCGTAGATCCCTTTGCTATCAAAGGGCGGATCCCTTTTGGAAGGGATCCGGCGGATCCGTGGTACAGAAGACAGTTTTTGTCTAAATTTCAAAAATTCATAACTAATTAACCGTAAGTTCATAGAAGTCGTGTTACCTATCGTTTGAAAGGTATTTGAGTCTACTTTCATTTAAAAATTATTTCATAAACTGATTCAAAACAAAATTTTACAAAATCATTGATTTATAATAGAAAGTCATTTTTCGGTCATAAGTTTTGCACAAACTTTTGATCTAATTGGAGACGGATGTTTTCGTCTTTGAACAACAGTGTGTCTTCTTTTGAAATTAAGGTTTTGATCATATTTATAAATATAAAAGAAACTAATCAAGCTTGGTATACATGTTTATATTTAACACAAAGCGATGAAAAGAACTTTCGTATGTTATGCTAAATGATTAATTGTCTTACTTTGCATTACTTGATTATTTGCTTATCTCAAATAGTTTTTGTGCTTATTTGTTTGAATGTCATATGTGGTTTCCTCACCCTACTATTCATTCTCTTGTTTGTCGATTTAGTAATATTTTATTAATCAATGTGTTATTTGAAAGAGTGTTTGCGATAACATCTAGGTGTGTCGAAAATGTTAGTTTAAATACTTAGATAAGTCATATAAGTTGAAAAATGTTTAAAACATGTAATATACTAAATGGCTTCTAGTTGAGTTTGTCATGTGTGCAACATAAATGTTTTATGTGCTTATATGATTTCTTGATTTCATATTTTCTTGTGTCGTTTTCTAAAAACAACAAGAATATACATCAGATCATAACCTACACTTGTGTTGATGATGTACTCTCCCGTTTTCCTTTTCATGATCGCTTTCCAAGCTTCATAGTAGGATTGACAACTTGATTATTTCATCCGATATACTCAAGTAAATTATTTTGCAACACAAATATAATTGTTCATATCCGAAAATCCAAACTCGAGCTTTTCAACAACATATGTTGAATTAGCTCATCCAACCATTTTTGTTCACCATATGGACAACTTTTAATTTTTTTTAAAAACATGAAACCTTCGTCACCTTAATTGTTTCGATCATAATATTAATAAAAACAAAGCAAAGTATCATCATTGTTACCTTTCGATAGGCCATTGTAGGAATATAAATTTTCCTAACTTGAGAATGAATACTGGAGAACTTATTGCACTAGAAACTCAATTTAACCTAACGGTTAAATTGCTTCCTTGATAGAAGTTGGGTATGTGGAATCGCCCATAAAAATGGTCTTGTTTAGCCGTAATTGAGCACCACTAGTAATAGTCTCATATTCATTCTCTCAATTGAGAAATTTATACTCCTATGTTTTCCTAAAGTAAGTTTACAATGGAAATACTTTGCATTGTCTTAGGATTACTAATCAAACAAGTTGTAAAATTAATTTTTCTTTTAAGTTAATCACAACCACTTGTCTCATCAAGCGATTATCTTGCTTTGATCGAGAAGAGCTACATAACTTCATGGACGAAGCTCATTGTATGCTAATCACCATCTATAATGACTATACATAGTTCATTGCTTATGTTGACCAAAACAACCTTCTAAAACAATTCACTTTCTTAAGGACGCATATACATGTGTTTCTTACTCTTCAAATACCAACACATAGGCAAACATCTTTTAGCTAAAACCAACTCACATAACGGTACTTGCTTCAAGCCTTTCTAAATCCAACACTTACTCTTCTAAACACAATTCCTTCATCTCCACAAATAACAACTCCACCTTTTGGATCTAAAGATAGTCTAGATTGTCCTAAACTAGAACTTCACAACTCTTTCTAGACACATACCGTGCATGTCATTGTTAGTGTAAATGATTTACTAATCTATACCGTAAATCTGTTTTGGGCTTCTTGAATAGTGCTTGTTAAGTTTGCTAAACCTCTGTGTTATTTGTGAGCTCAATCTCATTTGATTGCCTATATGTTATTTCTACATGCTCTCCTTGCTATGTTTAACTTGTATATATGTGTACTTGTTGTAGAAATCATAAGTTTCAAAATTCAAAACATAGAGCAAAATTTTGCAACTATTATGTTAAGAAAATCTGTCTCAAACGCCGGATCCCTTAGATATAACTAGACGGATCCCTCAAGTGAAGGATATGTGGGATCCGGGTGGACAGAAGTTCCTTTTTAGCCTCCTTGCATCAATCCAACCTTCCAGACCTTATTGGACTAGTTAAACATGCTACATTATGATCACTTAAACTTTTCTTAGGCTCAGTTAATCTCACATTCACTCATAGATGACTTATGATCATATTCAAAGTATTTTTGATTTATCATTACTTCAAAACTCATCATCTTTCCGCTACAATGTTTACACATTGTTCCTCTCAACTCAAAACACCTAGTTTGATATTTCTTTTAATTTTAGCAAATTGATTTTAGTCATCTTTACCTTAACATGCTCCAAAAACTAGTTTTTCATTTCGTATGATTTTTAAGAAATTTTCTAAATTTTCCTTTAACCACCATCTAGTTCCTATAACCATTCACCATCCTCAAAACACTTAGTGTCATCCATGATTACTCATTTGTGTTTCTAAAACTCCATTTTCCCCAAAAAAGCCATCGTTGACAAATCTCACTCAGTAGCCTTGACCACTTAGGTCTTATGCCATGTAAGACACTTAATAGACTGAGTAACTTAGGATATGTAGGTGCTATATCTTGCTAGAATCCAATCACCTCCTTTTCACCTCATATGTTAGCTGAATCCCTAGACTAAAGCTAGCCGGATCCCTCTAGTGAGGGAACCGGTGAAACCGGGGAACATAAGGTACATTATCTCTTGAGATAATCATTTCAAATTTCCTTTTTCCACTCAAACATTTGCTCAACATTTAGGATTATCAGTTTCTTATATGTTTATAAATGAGTTACATTTATGTGATTATTTACGTGTTCTTTCTTTTCTTTTCATGATATTATGTGAACAATTTCTCCATTTGTATAAATGTTTTCCTTTTGTACTAACTCATTTGGATTATTGTAGGTTGACAATGGTCGATTTCATCATCAAGTCAAGTTGTGCTCATTCGCACATTATTTTTATATTCCTAAATACTTTGCATCATCACTAACATCATTCCTCCACTTTTGCCACTAGTCAAAAGTCTCATGTCTACCAA